>CM033738.1:11496201-12696201 GCA_019671005.1 Hibiscus mutabilis | reverse complement strand
GGGAGAACGTTTTGAAAAATTGAATTTTCAAATGAATAAGGGGGAGCTTATAAGATTTTCATCATTTAATCTCTTATTCAATTTTATTTTTACTAAGAGGGAGAATCTCAAAAATATTTTTTCTAGTTGGTTTTATTATATCAAAAATAGGGAGATTGTTAGGATATTTGTTTTGATATAATAATTGAAAAATAGTTTTGGACCAATTTGAAAAGATTTCAAAAATGTCTCTAAGTCCAAACAACTTGAAAATAAGTTTGAAAAGGTTTTTAGAGGCTTTGGAAATGTTTTCAATGTTTTAAAGTTTTCAACATACCCGTACCGATACGGTATGCCCCGTATCGATACAGATAAGGGTTTGACAGTAATTTTCCAGTAGCTAAAAACTGTACGGATACACTCTTAGGCGTACCGATACAGATAGGATCGTACCGATACACTTTTACGAGTACCGATCTTGGTTTCAACCACCCCAATTACTATTTCCCAATGGTCTTTTAAATTGTAGGGTGTACCGAAATAGGGTAAGGTGTATCGATACACCGTATCGGTACGGTCCAAGGCGTTTCGATACGGGCAGCCAAAATGGGCATAATGGCTAGTACCTGTACCAATACAGGTACACACGTATCGATACGAAAGGCTACAAAACTGGATTTATTGCAGAAAAAACAAGCCCCAACGGCTCTATTTCAATCCCAACGGTCTACAACGGCTAGAAACTCATTTGGGAGTATAAAAGGGACATCAAAGCTTCAACAACAACTAATGATCCTCAAGTCAACAACATGATGAAGAAAATTTGTCTTAGTGCTTAATTTTTTCATTCTTTGTATAGACAACACTTGTGAGCTTAAATGTCAATGTATGATCAAGTATTTTAGGTTTTGGGTGAGAGCTTTAGAGTGCAAACAAACACCTTATAGAGGGATTTCAGTTTGCTTAAGAATTATCTTGTTTGAGAGTGTTCCCAAAGCTCGGTTTGTGAGCTTTGGTTGCTAGACTTGGTGAGTGAGTCTAGGATTGTAAGGGTTGCCTCCTAAGCCTAGAAAAGGGGAAACATTATTTAGTGAATTGGTTGAAATACTTAGTAGGGAGCTAAGGTAGTGGTTGTAGAGCTTGTTAGAAGCTTGAACCACTATAAATCCTTGTGCATATTTTCTATCTTTTAGCCTCCACCAAATTCACCCTAATTCTGTTGAAGGAGTTCGAGCCCAACACAATCCTTGTGAAGACGATACTCAATTCACTACTTTATTACTTGTTGACCGTGTATACTTCCCTGTAAAAGACATATCCTTGGCATTATTTCCTAAATTAATAAACAAAATACTTAATCTTTTGCCATGCGATATTCCTTGTGAGATAGGGAGAAATTGTGGCTAAATTTCTGGCCACCAGGTTCAATCAGTAAGTGGTCAGATTTATGCCAGAAATTTGTACTGAGATTCTGGTCTCTTACATTAAATGTCAAGCTGCAGATTGAAATCACTACTTTCAGGCAAGCTGATAATAAAACTTTTTGAAGCTTGTGGTTTCAGAAGCAATATGGATTTTTATTCTTGTACTAATAATTTTCTTTGGTAAGTTTTATAGAGACGAACATGATGTCCAGAAGAAATCTTGATCTATTTGTAACAATGAGATCTTGTAAATAAATTTGTTTCAGGAATTTAATTCTTGTCGTTTAAACGGGTTTACATTATCTCTTTTTATTATTGGGTTGTTGAAATTAAAAATGAAGGATTAATTCCTTTTGATTACTATTTTTTAAACAAAATCGAGTTGCCTTGACATCTTTGTTTCGGGTTTTAGTGCTACTAATCATGTCATTTAACAGAAGATATAACATTGAAAAGAGAGAAGAAGTAAATCACTGAATTTATTTCTCCATTAGAATCTTGTGTTGATTTTAACATTGTAATAGAATTTATTTTCTTGCAAATCTTGTTTGATTCTATTTTAGAAAAGGTGTTGGGATGATCAATCAATGATAAAGGGCCAAGAAGGGGTCAATTGGCAAATAAAAAATTTGGAGAAAGCAATTGGAAAGATAAAAAGATTGAGACAAAAGAAATTATAGTGGTTCAACCTTCTAACAAGGTTTACACCCACTACCTTAGCTAAGGATTTCTCAAATCCACTAGATTTGCTTTCCTTTTAAGGCTCAAGGAGATAACCTTACAACTCCCTTAAGACTTATACCCCAAAGTCTTAAGAACCCTCACAAAGAGAATACAAATAAAGCAAACTGAAAATCCCTCACAAGGTTAATTGTTTGCACAATTCTACGCCCACTAAAACCCTAAAACTTGAGTAAAAAGATTACAATGATGAACTCTCAAGTGTGTTACAAGAACTTGACAATTAAGTCTCAAATATTGTTGGATATGTGCGTGAATGCTTTAGACTTGTTCAATAGTTGTTTATGAAGCTTTGGAGACTTGATTTTATACCCCGTCATTGATTTCTAGTCGTATAGGTAGTTAGGATATTGAATAGAGCCGTTGGGCTACATTTTTCTCACAATAAATGTTGTTTGGTGACCAGCGTATCGGTACCTGCCAAAGAGAAAATAGCCGTTGCAAGCACAGGGGTATCGATATGCGGGAAGTCGTATTGAAACAAAATGTGATTTTAAAGGGCGTACCGGTACGGTCTGTACCTTATCGATACCAGTTTTTCTCATTGGAGTCCTGATAAGTTGTGCAATAAAAATCGTATCGATACGCCTATATGGGTATCTGTGCGTGTTAACTGATTTTCAAACTTATGGTTCCAATAAAACTGACAAGGAAACGATCTAATATTAAATGAAAGATTATAACTCTAGTCTAACAATTCTTACAGCTAAAAACCGTACAGATACAGATACGCATAAGCAATTTTGAGTTCAGGTTTGACAAGGCGTACCGATACAGATACACGCTTATCGGTACCCTATAGCCGTCACAAATAAAACAGTTTTCCAGTAGCTAAAAACCGCATTGATACAACCTTAGGCGTATCGGTACTACTATACCAAAATGGCTACTTTTGAGTACCAAACACTTCGAAAAACTTTGAGGATTAATGTTTTGATTTAGGAAATATTTTAAGTTCGAATCCTTGTTAATTTAGTGAGTAAAACAAGTATTTAAAAAATTTATTCCTTGTTATATTAAAATCAATTTTAGGTTATCAAAATGTGTAATAGCTCCTACCCGATCTAGAAGAAAACCGAGTCAGAGATGTCACTAGAAATCAAAGCAGAGATTCAAACATTCAAATCAAAATAAAACAAATACATAACATATACAAATTCAAGGAAAATCAATTGATCATTAAAGGACATAAGTTTATTAATTCTGATTTAATCATTAAGGATCAGTTTGCAAAGTTTTCAAAATTTAGGGATTAAAGTATAATTTTTTATAGTTCAAGGATTTAACAAAAACTTCTCATAACTTTTCTTGTTACTAAATTAAGTCTTATCAAATCAAAATCAGGTTGATTAATTACTTAAGAGTCTTGATTTACAATTAGAGACCAAAACGTAATTACTAAAATTTTAAGTTTTTTTAACAAAATTAAGGCATATTGAAGAAATTCACATAGAATCATGTATTCATGTCGAATTTTAACTCGTTTGGATATTTTTATCTCAATCAATTACATTATGAAACTTTAAGGGCTAATTTGCATTAATTTAAAGCCTGAAACTATTCTTAACTAACTTAACTGCCATGAGTACCGATAGTCAAATACCCATACCAGTACGTTAATTAATTTAAAATTCCAGTATCTCATTTTCGTATATGTACTAAGCTCTTGTACCGGTACAGTTCCACCTGTATTGATACTCAAGAACACTGCACGAGTACGCTATGCACAATATGATCAATTTTAGCCTAACTGTACCGGTACTCACAGATACTGTACCGGTATACTCTTAAATTTTCTGCAGATTTTATTCCAAAAACATATTTGATCCGTTTCAAAGGGGGTTCTAAGTTATTCCAACATCCTTTCAAAGGTTATTACTTATCATACAATACACATGTTTCAAATAAGCTTTATATGTATTCTTTTGTTCACCTATCATAAGCGTACCATACTTTTTCAAGTATAACATCTACTTGTCCATTATAATTTAATTTATCAAACTTTTACTTGAACTCTTAGTCTCAAACAAGCATAACATTTCAAACAACCTATCACACAATTAATATCTCATTAATGATCATTACTTTTCTTATGTCGAAGACAAACTAGGAGTTTGTCGAAGATGAACTACTCAATGATTTAAGAGCGAATTGCAATACGTTCTTGGATACTTATGGAAATTGATTACATGAAATGCATGAAAAGAATCAAAGTAAGCTCACATATCTTAGTGAGGTAATAAATTTAATGAATTCTATGGCATGTCAATTGTACCCAGAGTTAACTTGTACCCAATATTGTCATTTAGTTCACATTTTGATTTATAAGTGAGCTTATAGCTCCAAAGTACCATAACATAGTTTCATACTGAGATTAAAGCTCCAAAGGTTGTCAAAGCTTCAATACTTAAAGCATAGTTCATTGCATAGTTCATACCATAACTCATAACTTATTTCATAGCATAATTCATAACTTATTTCATAGTATAATTCATATCAAGTTGAATGCTTCTTAATATTAATTTATGTTGGGCTCGAACATATCAACTGAATTGCCAAGTGAATGGTGAAATGATCTATTGAAGAATTTGGGAAACAATCAAAAAATTTAAAGACAAATTACGCACGATCGATTTAGAGTGGTTCAACATTCTCCACCAAAGTGTACATCTACTACCTTAGCTTAACACCATTAAGGATTTTTCAATTCATTAACTTTAATTGCATGACTTTAAGGATAAGGCGTAACCTTACACCCCTATGTTTTCACTAGTTAAGATAGAATCACTCTACTTTTTGAAATATTTGATCAAGTCCAAAACATTTTTCCAATTAACTTGTTATATCAAAATATTAGTTTAACAATTACTATCGTATCATAATTTATCTCCAATCATAGTTTCTCATTTCATAACTTATCACATTATAACAATACATAAGTAATACACTTTCAAAACAAAGAGCAAAGAAATAAGTTTACCGAAATTGCCACACATTGATTTGCCACCAAAGTTGTTCTAAGTGAGCTTGATCAACATGACACCAAAATATATATCATAGAAACAAGGATAATTACATTTAGGATGGCATCGAGCCAATTCTGAGACTCAAACTGCACTTGTTCAAACTTCTAAAGT
The DNA here is from genome assembly GCA_019671005.1 of Hibiscus mutabilis. Taxonomy (NCBI): domain Eukaryota; kingdom Viridiplantae; phylum Streptophyta; class Magnoliopsida; order Malvales; family Malvaceae; genus Hibiscus; species Hibiscus mutabilis. The sequence goes on along the minus strand of CM033738.1, from coordinate 12,690,920 downwards.
TATAAATTATACCGATTCATGATTCCTCACTCAATATATTTAGCTCTAGCTTTTTGAGACGTTAGTTCGTCGACAATTGGTTGATCTAAACAAGATTTTAAATGGGAATTTATCTATTTAAATATCAGACACATGTAATTCATGTCTATAAAGACATTACAATTCTAACCTTATATAATTTCGGCTTTAGAAACTCCTGGCTAGACTTGGAAAACTTGACCCGAGACTCAAAACTCGAACCGATTGATTTAACTTGAGACCCGATATACACCCGAACATTGTAGCCTGAACTAAAATCGAATTGAACCAAAACCGACTTGAAATTTACTGAACCCAAAATCCGTTCGAACCAAATGTAACCATAACTAAAAATAACTGAAAGCAACCCAAACGAAGGCAAATTTCAATGGAATACTGCTTGGCAAAAGATTGAGGAATCAATGGAAATATGCAAGTAAATAATGCCAAGGATACATCTTTTTGCGTGCAAGTATACACGGTCAGCAAGTAATATAATAGTGAGTTGAGTATAGTCTCCACAGAGACTGTCCAAGAATTAATTGTCATGATTAATAGTAGTTTAAATAGAACAAAAATCTTGAAGTGGGTTTTGGATTTTGACTTAATAATTATTTAAGTAAATACAATAAAAATATAAACTGTTTGGCAAACAATTGACTTCAAATGAATGGTAAGTGCTGGCAAGGGATGTTTAGATTATATGCTTGTTAAAGCAGTGTTTAATAACATTTAACCTTGGTTCTATTGCTGAGTAGATTTAAGATTGGTATTGCCTTTGTCGATTGCAATTCCCTAAGCTAACCACGATTAATCCCTATATGTATATAGTGAAATTACTCAATGAGTTAACATGATTAAGTTCCAATCTTTACTCTTAAGGGGTAGATTCACTTCTTAGGTAAGATCCTCTACTTGAATATCTTCTATCAAAGTTTCTCTCCTCAGTACCTGGTGATTGATCGTTACTTCCTAAGTCTATTAAGATATTAAGGAATAATAAGCATGCATTGCCAACTGTCGTATGGCAAACAATTTAGGAAAATAAAGCACTAGCATATAGCAAATTATGCCAAGGTCAGCAATTATTAAAAACTAAAATTCAACAAAGCGTTCATCATTAAACATCCCTAGCCAACTATAAAGATTAATTCATGTCTGGGGGATCCATCCACAAATTATTTTTAAACGTAACTATTTCAAATGAAAAATAAAGAACATAAGAGAAATGGGTAAAGAAGAAGATATGTCGATGCAACCCTTCCTTGACTACACAGCTCTCGGTTCAGCCTGGTCGAACCATGTTTGCTCTTCTTTCTCACCACGGTGCAGCGCTCTCCTCCCTCCACTGATTGATCGACTTCTTCTTTAAATAGGCATGCGTGGAAACCCTAAGAGGGGTTTGAAATTCAAAATTTGGTTGTCCAAAAGGATAAGCGTGTTATCAACTTATCATCTTATCTCTTTATTCGTTTATCTCTCTATTTGAAAATTAGGGCAGATGTCACCGGCCGTCATTCTTTTACCAATGAAGCTTGGCATTCTTTATCTTTGTTTTGCCAACTAAGCTTGTAATCGTCCTTTATTAGGGCTGACATCATCATCTTTCATTAGGGTTGACGTCATCATCTTTCAATCTATTGCCAACCGAGCTTGGCAATTCTCATAAAACTTTTCCAACCGCAACTTGGCATTTCTCTTCTATTTCTCTTGCTTTCTTCTCATGTCCTGCTGTACCAACATGCTTTGCCAATCTGCCATCAAAACCAGCAGAACAACATTTCACTCCAGAAAAATACAAATTCTAACTCCTTAATGTAAATGCATGATTTTACTAACTAAAATGCATATATGTAAACTCAAAGGCAAGCTAAAGCATTATAATATATGCATGAAAAGTAGTACTTTTGAGGAGTTAACATACCCCCAAACCTAGCTCATTGCTTGTCCTCAAGCAATGAGCTGAAGATTGTAAAACAGTAAATGAGAAAAAAGTACCTCGGTAAATTTGTTCTGATTATCAACGCCTGCTAACAAGAAAAATATGATCCTAGTTTTGTCCTTAGGTTTCCAGTACAGTAATACCAACAGACGAACCAATTCAAGTGCAACAATATAACTCTAGTGTAAGGTCATGAAGTGTGCATGAAGAGTGGGAAATTTGCATCAAGTATCCTTTAACTCCCTTAGTCAACTTTACTACCCAAACTCAGAATTACATTTTTTTTATTTTATTTGTAAGGGTTTCTTTTTGCTGGCATTAAATTAGGGTTCATGGCATGTCACTGTTTAGCATGAGAAATAAGAGAGAGCAAACTACGAGTCCCCACGTTAATCTAGACTACATCACTAAGCTAATCTATTACACTCATACCCTAAAATTTTGTTGGCTTGAGAACTAAGAGGTAGCAAACCACGAAGCCCCAAGTTACTTATTATCTCTAAGGCAAGGGAGTGTTCTAAAATTTTTAGCCTTTGGCAAAACATTGTTGCCTTATTTCCTTTTAACATTTGACCCTGGCATTGTTCTTTTTTTTCTTTTCTTTTTTTATTCTGAGTTCAGCTTCAAGAGTCCTAAGTTTGTCTAGGGAACTAGATGCATATCACGTGTTTAAGTGAGACTAAAGTTCCCTAAACTAGAGATCAATTGCCAAGCAATCCTGGCATTACTAATCTACACGCTCATGCTAACTATAGATTCAAATTTCATCATCGGACAGAGTATACTAGTACAAACTCTAACTATGCTAGCAGTTATGTTAATCATACCAATCAAGCCTTGGCAAAAAAATTAAAGTTTTTTATCGGTTTGGTATGTATTGTTCTAACTAATCTACATGGAAATAATAGAATACAGGCAGAAACATAAAATGCATGTCTTGGCAATAAATGCGAGGTAATGCACACCCTCAAATCTATGGTGTGCATTGTCCTCAATGCATGAAAACACATATATACAAATGCAATTCATGTTTGAAATGAAAAATATGAATGCAAGGAGATAAGGGATGAGGACTCCCCTGCGGAATGATCTAGGCGAGTGGAGCAGGTCTTTCTCTTGATGTAGGATCCTCAATTTGGTACCACCGACTTCTTTCTCTTCAATTGTGGCTTCAGGGTAACATTAAAAGCTTTTACTTCTTGTAGGACCTCATCAATTACCCTTGTCGGCTCAAATGTGGCAGGACCAACTAAAGAGGCTGGGGCTACTGGTGGTAAATCAGTTATGGCATCATCAGTAGGTATATCATTCTCAAACTCAACGTCCAAGTGTTGGGTCTCGATCTTGGCAGAATCTTAGCAGGCAGGTGATACTGGTACAATGACACATATTGTTGGGCTAGAGTATGATCAAGCTGAGGGCTGGCTGGTATTCTTTTCGGTGCATAGAGCTCAGTTGGGAACACTGGATATGGTGGCAAAAGATTGGGGGGAAGCATTTTGAGAGTTGTCCAAATGGCACAATCTCGGGCCCTAATATATTGCCAAATTGCCAGGTTTTGCTCCCTAACCTTTTGAAACTTCTAGAGGAGGAGTTCTTGGCGTTCTAGATATAGGAAAGTAATGCCACCAAATTAGCTGGCAATTGAGTTGTTGATTCATCATTGGGTGTTTTGACATCAAAACTCAACATAGTTTCTTGGCAAAATTTCTTGTGCTAAGAATAAAAAAAACCTTTCAAAACAGAAAAAGAAATAAAACAAGAAAACTAAAAATTTAAAACTGAGATATCCTAAGTACTAAAAAGAAAATAACTCTCCTAAATTATTTACAATGATCATACTAGGTTGATAAAAAGTTACTAAATTTTCGCAAGGAGAATGGACTCATTGGCATTAATCTGGTTTCCTTCCTAGTAGTGCTTTATTCTGTGGCCCTTGGTTGGTAGATGGTAGGTTATGGCAATTTGTTGCTTGAATAACCAACTTAGAAAATTGAAGAATTTCTTTCCTTTGAGTATGCCAAAGTCTCAATTGCATTAGGAAGGAGAATATTTTGCCATGGTGGCTTTAAACAACCACCTTAGAAAATTAAATTATCTCTTTGATGGAGGTCTTGAGAACCTTTGATTGAACTCACCACCCCAGTAGTGCTTAGGCTTTGCTGCTCCTTTCTCCTTTGGTGTCGAGGCATGTTTGAGGTGACTTGGCAATTGTTTCAGTTCCAACTTTGGTGGCTCCTCAATGGATGGTTTTGGTGCCTGAAATACTCTGTCATCTAACTCCAATGATTCAGGCCTATGGTAGCTAATGACTTCATGCAGCATGGGTGGTTCAAAGAATTCCTCACTTGCTACATCTTCACCAGCCAGCTCTATGGCATGAAAATTTGTTCCTAAGGTAGGGTTGGCATCAAATTGTGTTTATGGCATTGTTGGTGCTTGTTTCCCCTTTCTCAGCTTTCTTGGTTTCTTCTGCTGGCACTGATTTATGCTCATGGTAAACAATTGGCTCTTTTTATTTTCGTCGAGTATTCTTTGCATCACTTGGAAAAGTGCATGGAGGTCTAGCATTACGTGTGCTAGCAATCTGTCCTATTTGAAACTCCAAGTTCCTCATGGATGCTGTCAGACTCCGGAAAATTGTATCATTATGCTTCATATAATCATGCAGGGTGTTCTGATAAGAGGATCCTTGTACTGTATATAGATTCTTCTGTGCTTTTTGTGACATCATGATAAGTGTTCAAAAGTACTATTTTTCTTACCCTTTTTACTCATATTATTGTTAGACTTAGGCTCATATTAGTTGCATAATTAGCCATTCATGCATTAATCTATGTTTCCTTCCATCGTTGAGCTTGATTACATAACTTGGTAGTTTTTGTGGGAAAAGATGCTGCTTTGGTGTGTTTTGTGTGTATGTGCAGGATCATTTGCCAAAGCAAGGCTAGAGCTAGTTGCCAGGGCAATACATGAAGGAGACGCCGAGCCAGTTGCCAGGGCAATTGTCGACAAGAGCAAAGGTGATATGGTAGTCGAAATTGATGACTAGACAAGCCCAAGATGACGTGGAGCAAAGCCCAAACCCAAAGGAATTTGATTTCCATGCAGAGATTAAAGAAGAATTAAATTCCAATAAGATAGGAGAAGTTCTAGTAGAAATGTAATTATAATAAAGAATTATATTCTTTAAAGATAATTTAATTCCAACTTAACTTCCTCCTCAAAGAAGGACTTTGGCCTAGCCCTATAAATAAGATGGAGATTTCGACAATCCATAGAGAGAGCAAGAGAGGGGAATTTCGACAAGCATCAAGGAGGGCAAGAGGAGAGAATTTTTGACAAGCATCTAGGGCAAGGAGGATTTCGACAAGCCTCCTTCTTCATCCTCTTCTTTCTTGTTCGATTGGGTTCATGCTAGGGATTATTTATCTTGTGTTTCTTTGGAACCTAGCCATGAACTAAATCTATTTGGCTATGGTTATTGTGTTTTGTGGTTGTGAGAAACTATTGGATTTTGTTTAGGTAATAAGAGTTTGCACTTTTCTATTCAAGGTTTATTCATTCTTGGTTCTTATTCTTGTTTGCGAGTGAATTGGGAGAGGATCTCGTGATTTCATCTATTTATCTAATATCGGGAGAGTTAGATTCAAGAAACGAATGAATATGATCTTTATTCAATCTATTGATGGTGAAGATTAATCCGGCTTAGGAATAAGTTAAGGATTTCAACGGCTAAGAGGAGCGCAAGGTTGGTTGTTGTTCACCCTTGATTCACGCAGGAATGTATTATCAAGGCATGCACAAGTAGCTAGAGTTTCGATTTAGGGATAAGAAGAAACCATTGAAGAACGCTCTGCCGAACTTGAAGGTTGCTGCCCAGACGCCCAAGTAGTTGCCCAACTAGTCGCCCAGGCAACCATCGATTAGTTGCCAAGGCAACCCCATTGTGCAAGTTGCCACGGCAACTGAGTTGCCTGTGCACTCTTTTACCAAGACGATCCAATCGGCTATCACACCTCAACTCACGATAACCTGGCCTATCTCTCTCAATTGATCTCATCTATTCTTTTACTTTATTGCTTTCTAGATTAGTTATTAGTTAAACTCCTATAATCCTTTATTTGTGTTTTTACTTTTTACAGTGCAAGAGACTAGATTCTTGAAGTGGCACCAATCCTCGTGGAGACGATATCTTTTATACTTTGCGTAGCTTTTATTACGCGCAACACATCACATTCAGTTTGAAACCCGGAGGTGCGTTGACATTAAATATGTGCTTTGAGCATTGGCATTAAATTGGTTACCACCCTGGTTTAACTATGAAAAGTTCTGATGTTGCTTCCAACCTATATTGTAAGTATTAGAATATAAGTTAAAATTACGATTGAAATTGCCAGTAAATTTTTCCGATTCTAGGTTGGTGGGGCATTCTTCCACATTATGATCATCTATGCAAATAGTGCAAAATAGTTCAATGCCTTTACTTCTCGAACTTCAACAGGCTTTTGCATTGTCTTCACTATATTAAAAAGGTTGGCAATTTGAGAATTGATTGATGAGAGTACATCAAGTTCCAACTTTCCAGCTACTCTTATCCCAGCTCCAAATCTGGTGGTAGGGTATTGGAAGTCATTGATGGAAATTATTTCTAGGATGCCATATGCATCATTATAATTTTTATCTAGCAATGAACCATTTGTCGTAGCGTCTACTATTGTTCCGGCATGAGCATTGAGTCTGGCATAAAAAATCTCCATATGGATCCAAGTAGGGAATCCATGCATGGGACATCTTCTCAACAACTTCTTAAATCACTCCCAAGTATCGTAGAAAGTTTCATCATCAGCTTGCCTGAAAGTAGTGATTTTAATCCGTAGCTTGGCATAAAGTTTAGGTGGCTAAAATCTCAAAAGGAAACGGCATAATTCTGCCCACATAGTAAATGAACCTGGTGGCAAGGAATTTAGTTACAATTTTACCCTATCTTGCAAGGAAAATAGAAAGAGCTTTATCCTTACTGTCTCTTTAGTCACACCAGGCTAGTGAAATAATTAGCAAACCTCTATGAATTGCTTCAAATGCTGTCTTGGGTCTCCGTTAGGTGATCCATCAAATTAACCTACATTCATTAGAAATTGAATCATTACTGTTTGAAGCTCAAATTTAGCCATATTTACCTCTAGACTAATTAGTCCTGGCATCAAATCATCTATGGTGGGTGGTAGGTGTTCTCTGTAGATCATTCTTTAGGTATTTGAGCAGCAATAGCAGGAGCGGGCAGTATAACTGTAGGTATTGTTGATTTCTCCTGGTTATTGGCATCATTTAGGACACTTCTTAACTCACCATTCCCATTATGAGCCTTTTCTCAACGTTATCTTCTTATCATGTACATATAACAAATAAAGTAAAATAAACAAAAAAAAAACAAAAACAAGTAAAAAACAAAACAATTAATCCATATTCAATCCTCAGAACGGGCGCGCTAAAAATTGTGGATGAGAATCTTTGTCGGCAAAAGATTAAAGAATCAATGGAAATATACAAGTAAATAATGCCAAGGATACGTCTTTTTACGTGCAAGAATACACGATCAGCAAGTAATATAGTAGTGAGTTGAGTATTGTCTCCTTATTGATTGTCTAGGAATTAATTGCCACGATTAATACCTGTTTAAATGGAACAAAAATGTTGAAGTGGGTTTTGGATTTTGATTTAATAAATAAGTAAATGCAATAAAAATGTAAACTATTTTGGAAACAATTGACTTCAAATGAATGGTAAGCACTAGCAAGGAAGTCCGGATTTTATGCTTGTTAAAGCAAAGTGTTTAATAGCATTTAACCTTGGTTCTATTGTCGAGCAGATTTAAGATTGGTATTGCCTCTTTCGATAGCAATACCCTAAGTTAACCATGATTAATCCCCATACGTATATGGTGAAATTACTCAATAAGTTAACTCGATTAAGTTCGAATCTTTACTCCTAAGGGATAGATTCACTTCATAGGTAAGATCATCTACTTGAATATCTTCTGTCAAAGTTTATCTCTTCAGTACCGGGTAATTGATCGTTACTCCCTAAGTCTAGTAAGATATTAAGTAATAATAAGCATGCATAAGTGCTCCGCAATTATACAAGTATACACGTCGCAAGTTATAGTATAAAAGATATCGTCTCCACAGGGATTGATGCCACTTCAAGAATCTAATCTCTTGCACTTTAAAAAGTAAAAGAACTCAAGTAGATGATTGTAGGAGTTTAACTAACAACTAACTAGAAAGCAATAAAGTAAAAGAAGATGTAATCAAATGAGAGAGAATAGGCCAGGTTATCGTGAGTTGAGGTGTGATAGCCGATTGGATCGTCTTGGTAAAAGGGTGCAAGGGCAACTCAGTTGCCGTGGCAACTTACACAACGGGGTTTCCTTGGCAACTAATCGATGGTTGCCTGGGCGACTAGCTGGGCAACTACTTGGGCGGTTGGGTAGCAACTTCAAGGTTTGGCGGAGCATTCTTCAATGGTTTCTTCTTATCCCTAAGTCAAACTCTATCTATTTGTGCATGCCTTGATAATACATCCCTGCGTGAATTAAGGGTAAACAACAACCAATTTTGCGTTTCTCTTAGCCGTTGAAATCCTTAACTTATCCCAAAGTCAGGTTAATCTTCACCATCAATAGATTGAGTAAAGACCATACTCATTCGTTTCTTGAATATAACTCTCCTGATATTAGATAAATAGATGAAGTTATGAGATCCTCTCCCAATTCACTCGCAAATAAGAATAAGAACCAAGAATGAGTAATTGAAAGTTCAAACTCTTATTACCTATAAATAAGATGGAGATTTCGACAATCCATAGAGAGAGCAACATAGGGGAATTTCGACAAGCATCAAGGAGGGCAAGAGGAAAGAATTTTCGACAAGCATTTAGGGCAAGGAGGATTTCGACAAGCCTCCTTCTTCATCCTCTTCTTTCTTGTTCGATTGGGTTCATGCTAGGGATTATTTATCTTGTGTTTCTTTGGAACCTAGCCATGAACTAAATCTATTTGGCTATGGTTATTGTGTTTTGTGGTTGTGAGAAACTATTGGATTTTGTTTAGGTAATAAGAGTTTGCACTTTTCTATTCAAGGTTTATTCATTCTTGGTTCTTATTCTTGTTTGCGAGTGAATTGGGAGAGGATCTCGTGATTTCATCTATTTATCTAATATCGGGAGAGTTAGATTCAAGAAACGAATGAATATGATCTTTATTCAATCTATTGATGGTGAAGATTAATCCGGCTTAGGAATAAGTTAAGGATTTCAACGGCTAAGAGGAGCACAAGATTGGTTGTTGTTCACCCTTGATTCACGCAGGGATATATTATCAAGGCATGCACAAGTAGCTAGAGTTTTGACTTAGGGATAAGAAGAAACCATTGAAGAACGCTCTGCCGAACCTTGAAGGTTGCTGCCCAGACGCCCAAGTAGTTGCCCAACTAGTCGCCCAGGCAACCATTGATTAGTTGCCAAGGAAACCCCGTTGTGCAAGTTGCCACGGCAACTGAGTTGCCTGTGCACTCTTTTACCAAGACGATCCAATCGGCTATCACACCTCCACTCACGATAACCTGGCCTATCTCTCTCAATTGATCTCATCTATTCTTTTACTTTATTGCTTTCTAGATTAGTTATTAGTTAAACTCCTATAATCCTTTATTTGTGTTTTTACTTTTTACAGTGCAAGAGACTAGATTCTTGAAGTGGCACCAATCCTTGTGGTGACGATATCTTTTATACTATAACTTGCAACGTGTATACTTGCACAATTGCGTAGCACTTATTACGCGCAACAAGTTTTTTGGCGCCGTTGCCGGGGATTGGCAATAGCGACTTTGTTTTTATTTTCTTGCACTTTCTTTTTACTTTTCTTGTTTAAAATTCAAAGGGCTAACAAACTTTGGTTTTGCATTGGTATATGACCAGGGCGAGACCGACTTCACCAGAATATCCCTTTGATCCAGAAATTGAATGAACCTTACAAAGACTTAGACGAAGGATAAGAGTAGCAATGGTTAATCAAGACGGCAATATGAATCAAGATGTTCTAGCAGGAGGAGGAGTGATTCTTGCACGAAACAGAACTATTTGAGACTATCTTGAAGAAGATCTAGATGGACTTAATCCAGGAGTTGTCGCACCTGAAATTGAAGCCGACCACTTTGAGTTAAAACCGGTAATGTTTAATATGATCAACACAATTGGTCAATTTGGCGGCTCAGCAACTGAAGATGCACGACAACATCTGAAATCTTTCCTCGAAATTTGTAACTCGTTCAAAATACACGGAGTCACCCCCGATGTCTTACGATTAAGATTATTCCCCTATTCACTGAGGGATAGGGCGAAAGCATGGTTGAATAGCATTCCTGCCGGATCAATAGCATCTTGGACCGATCTTTGTCGTGATTTCCTTGCTCGGTTTAATCCTGCAAATTTAACTGATAAGCTTCGTAACGACATTACTTCTTTTCGGCAGGTAGATGATGAATCCATGTACGAGGCTTGGGAGCGATATAGAGAACTTCTACACAAATGCCCCCTACACGGATTCCCGGTGTGGACTCAAGTAACAATGTTTTACAACACCGTGAATACACCAACAAGGAGATGCTAGATGCCTCGGCAAACGGTATACTCCTAGATAAGTCGCCGGAGGAAGCAATGCAAATTTTAAACAGGCTGGCCAAGAATGATTATCAATTTCCATCTACTAGAAGAGGAGGAGTTAGACGCCAAGCCACAATACATGAACTAGGATCATCAGATTCAATTTCGGCACAATTGGCCACTTTAACCAAGATGGTCCAGAACATGCAAAAACCAAACAACACACATGAAGTCAAGGTAATGGATTCTTTTTGTGAGTTATGTGGTGATAACCATAATTCTTCTGAATGTATGCAGAATCCGGAATCCAGCTTCTATGTGGGGAACTACAATCGGAACAACAATGTGATGTCCAATACATACAATCCAGCTTGGAAGAAGCACCCAAATTTTTCATGGAGTAATCCCAACAATGCTATAAACTAGAACAATCAGAATGCACAAGCATCGGGATTCCAGCAGAATATGCCACGGCAACAGTTGCCGCAGCAACAACCGACAACATCTAGTTCTTTAGAAAATTCTCTAAATGCTTTTATGATGAAAACTGAATCTTATATGGTTGAGAATAGTAATTTCATAAAAAGAATTGATGCTTTTATTAACAGGACTGAGATGAGATTGCAAAACCAAGAGGCGACAATCAAATCATTGGAAAATCAAGTCGGACAGTTTGCTCAAAATCTGAATACTAGACAACAAAGAGGTTTATCTAGTGATACTGAAGTCGCAAGAGGAACTGGCCATGAGCAATGTAAGGCAATCACCACTAGAAGTGGCCAACAACTTAGAGAGCCTCAAACCCGCTCATCAAACAAAACTCCACAAAAAGATCAAGACAAACCTAGCAGCAAAGCCTCAGATGCTGAACCAGGAATTGCCGCGGCAACCGGCAATAAGCATGCCTCGGCAACCGACAATGAAGATGCCTCGGCAACTTGCGATAAGCATGCCTCGGCAACCCCAGTTGGTAACGCCTCGACAACTCCAGTTGTCCCGGCAATACCGTCAATCAGGTTCCAAACTAATGAAATGATCGAAGATATCCGACTTCCACCACCATTCCCACAAAGGTTGAAGCGACAAAAGCAAGAATATCAATTCAAGAAGTTTCTTGATATCCTAAAGAAAGTCCACATCAACTTGCCATTGGTGGAAGCAATTGAACAAATGCCGAACTATGACAAGTTTCTTAAAGACATTGTGTCCAAGAGAACAAGGCTAGGAGAGTTTGAAACAATTGCCGCAACAGAGGGATGCATGGCAATGTTGCACAATCGTATGCCACCCAAGTTGAAGGATCCTGGAAGTTTCACAATACCATGTTCCATTGGAAACCACTATATCGGGAAAGCATTATGCGACCTTGGGGCTAGCATAAACTTGATGCTTAAATCGGTTTTCCAGAAACTAAGAATCGGGAAGGCAAGACCTACAACAGTTATGCTACAGCTAGCCGACAGATCCTATGTGCATCCAGAGGGAAAAATTGAGGACATACTGGTAAAAGTTGATAAATTTATTTTTCCCGCTGACTTTATTGTTTTGGATTGTGAAGCAGATGAGCATGCACCCATCATTCTCGGGAGACCATTCCTAGCAACAGTGAGAACCTTGATCGATGTAGAAAAGGGAGAACTCACAATGAGGGTAAATGACCAGCAAGTTAAATTAAATGTGTTCCAAACACTAAGGTATGCCGATGATCCAGAAGAATGCCAACTTCTTCATGCCACGGCAGAGTTTAACTTCGACGAGGAATTTAGTTGCCTTAGCAACTACATTGCCGATCAAGAGGAACCTGAGGAATATGAAGAACCGGTCGATGAGGAACAACAAGAAGAGGCAAATTGGCTAGTCAATCGACCAGGTACATACTTTGAACCACTGGATTACTCAGGTAAGGAAGGTAAACTCAAAAAACCCTCTATTGAACAACCACCGATTCTTGAGTTGAAACAATTGCCAGAGCAACTAAAATATGCATACTTAGGAACCGATAATACATTGCCTGTAATTATTTCTTCTAAGTTACAGCCTGAGCAGGAAAAGAAGCTGATCAAGATGTTGAAGCTACACAAAAAGGTAATAGGGTGAACAATTGCCGACTTGAAGGGAATTAGCTCGGCAGTGTGCATGCACAAGATTTTGTTGGAAGATGATCACGAACCTTCAATTGAAGCCCAGAAGAGACTGAATCATGCCATGAAAGGGGTTGTAATGAAAGAAATCATCAAGTGGCTTGACGCCAGCATTATTTACCCTATCCCTAATAGTACATGGGTAAGTCCGGTACAATGTGTTCCGAAAAAGGGAGGTATAACGGTGGTAAGTAATTAAAACAATGAACTCATTCCAACCAGGACTGTGACCGGTTGGAGGGTTTGTATGGATTATCGAAAGCTAAACAAAGCCACTAGGAAAGATCACTTCCCATTACCCTTTATTAATCAAATGCTTGACCGTCTTGCAGGTAAACCCTTTTATTATTTTCTTGATGGTTATTCATGTTACAATCAAATTGCCATAGCACCAGAAGATCAAGAAAAGACAACCTTCACATGCCCATACGGTATTTATGCCTTCCGAAGGATGCCGTTCGGATTATGTAACGCCCCGGCAACCTTCTAAAGTGCATGATGGCACTCTTTTCAGACATGGTCGAAGACTTCCTTGAGATCTTCATAGATGATTTTTCTGTTTTTGGCAATGACTTCGATAGTTGTCTCGGCAATTTAGAGAGGGTGTTGGCAAGATGTGAAGAAACTGATTTAGTCCTCAATTGGGAGTAATGCCATTTTATGGTAGATGAAGGAATAGTGCTCGGCCACAAGATTTCATCCAAAGGAATTGAAGTAGACAAAGCCAAGGTGGATGTGATCGAGAGATTACCCCCACCAAGTTCGGTTAAAGGAATTCGAAGTTTTCTTGGACATGCAGGTTTTTACATGAGGTTTATTCAAAATTTTTCTAAAATCACTAAACCCTTGTACAATTTGCTTAAACAAGATAAAGTCTTCGATTTTTATGATTCTTGCACCCAAGCATTCGAAACCCTAAAGAAAAAGATTGCCTCGGCACCCATTATCGTTCCACCAGATTGGACGTTACCTTTTGAGCTAATGTGTGACGCAAGTGATTTCGCGGTAGGAGCAGTCCTAGGCCAACGCACAGGTAAGACCTTCCATGTGATATACTACGCTAGTAAAACTCTTAATAGTGCTCAAGTGAATTACACAACAATGGAGAAAGAGTTACTAGCTGTAGTTTTCGCATTTGACAAGTTCCAATCCTATTTGATTGGTACAAAGGTAATTGTTCATACGGACCATTCGGCAATCAAATATCTATTTGCTAAAAAGGATGCCAAACCTCGTTTGATTCGTTGGATATTACTTTTACAAGAATTTGATATTGAAATTAAGGACAGGAAAGGAACAGAAAATTAAGCGGCCGATCACTTATCACGTTTGGAACGCAATAGGGAGGAGGACGCGGATCTAGAGATATGCGATGCATTCCCGGATGAACAACTTTTAGTTGCCTCGGTAACCATGGCAGCACATGCATCGGCAATACCCTGGTACGCGGATTTAGTTAATTTCCTTGTTTGTGGTATTTTACCTTATGGCATTACTCACCAAGGGAAGAAGCGGTTCCGCCATGATGCGAAGCATTACTTTTGGGACGAGCCTCTTTTGTTTAAACAATGTGCAGATAAGGTTATACGCCGATGTGTCCCTGAAGAAGAGCAACAGAATGTAGTCCGACAATGCCATTCTTCACCCTATGGAGGACATTTTGGAGGAACTCGTACCGCGGCCAATGTTTTGCAATCCGGTTTGTATTGGCCAACATTGTACAAAAATGCCCAAGACTTTTACAAGCAATGTGATCGTTGCCAGAGGACGGGCAATATCTCTAGACGACATGAGATGCCGCTCCAGAACATCATCGAGGTGGAATTGTTCGATGTGTGGGGGATCAATTTTATGGGACCTTTACCATCTTCATTCGGCAACCTCTACATCTTACTTGCCGTCGAATACGTGTCTAAATGGGTTGAGGCAGCTGCAGTTCCCAACAACGATTCCAAGACCGTGCAACGATTCTTGCAGAAAAACATATTTACACGGTTTGGGATGCCGAGAGCAATTATCAGTGACGAAGGCAAGCATTTTGACAACAGACTAATTGCCAAGATGTTGCAACACTTCGGCATATCACACAAGATCGCCACGGCATATCACCCATAAACCAACGGGCAAGCAGAAATTTCCAACCGGGAATTGAAGGGTATACTCGAGAAAGTTGTAAATCCCTCTAGGAAGGATTGGTCATTAAGACTAGATGACGCACTTTGGGCATATCGCACTGCATTCAAAACACCCTTAGGTATGTCCCCCTTCCGACTTGTCTATGGCAAGACATGTCATCTACCAGTGGAAATCGAACACAAGGCATACTGGGCAATCAAGACCGTGAATATGGATTGGGAAAGTGCCAGACAAAAGCGTTTGTTGGACCTCAACGAGATAGAAGAATTCCGTGCACTCACCTATTACAATGCACGAATCTACAAGGAGAAAACAAAGCGACGACATGCCAAGAAACCATTGCCGCGACAATTCATGCCAAGGCAACTAGTTCTCTTATTCAATTCTCGGCTAAAACTCTTCCCCGGAAAGCTGAAATCAAGATGGTCGGGACCATTCGAAGTCGTCAAACCATTCTCCCATGGTGCTATGATAATCAAGTCCATCTCTGACAACCATGAATTCAAAGTTAATGGACAAAGATTGAAACACTACAATGGTGCCCATGTGGAACGTAACAAAGAAGTGGTCACTTTAGGAGATGCATGAGCATGCTCTCCTTTCAATATTTTCTTGTTCTTTTTATTTTCATTTTTATTTTTATTTTTCTTTATTATCTTTAGTTTCCAGGTTTTCTTTGTTTTCTTTTCCACAAGACTCACAACCACTATGCTAAGGAAATTTCCTGCCAAGATCCTTGCCCCAGGAACCAATGAAGCAGTCGCCACGGCAACCGCAACAGATGACGCTGCGATAACCTACATCGTGCACGCACAAGCTGATGCCACGACAACCAACCCTAAAGATGCCACGGCAACCAAAGCTAAAGACATCCCGGCAACCACTGCAAAAGCCAAAGGTAAAGCACCTATGCCCAAATCAACTTCTACGGAATCATTTTCTGATTTTTTAGATTCGGACGAGTCCTCCATTGCACCAACAAAGACCGCAACAATTGAATCCTCTAAGCAAAAAGCCAATGACATTGATGAAGAGGACGTTGAGGACAACCCCGTACGAGGATCGATTCCACCACCGGCAACAAGAAAACAACCATCGCATTCAAGCAAGAGAATTAAGACACCGACCAAAAGGAAACTAATCATCTACGATGACGAACTCTCGGAGTAAGTCCTCGTATGCATTTTATTTTTCGTTATTTTTATTTTTCTTTAATGCATACATTGAGGACAATGCCTCACTCGAGTTTGGGGGGGATTGTTATTAGTAGTTATCATGTTTAGTTACATTCATCTTAAGTATTACATTTAGGATACATAAATTGCTTGCCATGCCTTTAGTTGGAACAAGAATTGCTTAGATTTGATGAATATCCGATGATGACTTTGCCAATGCACTTAATTGATAGAATTTTTATTCTAGGATAACCATGGAAAAACTTAGAATTTTACTATGATGCTAATTTTGATGAAATACTGTTGTGGTTTGATTGATTTAAGGAATTCTAGTGAACTTAGGTTGATAATTAACAAATTGGGGGATTAGAATAAAAATTGGATGAATGCTAGAGGTGCCCAAAATTGGCTCTAGCATGTGCTAAAAAAATCAATCACTAGAGGTGCCTAAAACTGGCTCTAGTATGTGTTAAAAAAAATTGATCGCTAGAGGTGCCCGAAACTGGCTCTAGTCGAATAAATTAACTTAAGAAAACTAAAAACAAAACACTAGAGATGCCCAAAACTGGCTCTAGTTAAAACATGTTAAAAAGAACCCAATAAAGTAATTTGAAAACCTATTGTTTGCATAGAATCCGAAAAATCAACTTGCACACAGCTCCGCACGCACTCACAAGCATTATAGTTTGATTCCGAGTAATTCCTAAGTTTTCCGAAAAAATAAAAAGCCAATCATACTTTATGCCCCGGTTCAGAGGATTGAAATAAGTTCAAAGCTAAGTTTGTGAAAATTGAAGTCTTGGCAGGTAATTATGAGTTTGCATTGCTTGAGGACAAGCAATAGTTTGAGTTTGGGGGTGTGATAAGTGTTCAAAAGTACTATTTTTCTTACCCTTTTTACTCATATTATTGTTAGACTTAGGCTCATATTAGTTGCATAATTAGCCATTCATGCATTAATCCATGTTTCCTTCCATCGTTGAGCTTGATTACATAACTTGTTAGTTTTTTGTGGGAAAAGATGCTGCTTTGGTGTGTTTTGTGTGTATGTGCAGGATCATTTGCCAAAGCAAGGCTAGAGCTAGTTGCCAGGGCAATACGTGTAGGAGACGCCGAGCCAGTTGCCAGGGCAAACATGAAGGAGACGCCGAGCCAGTTGCCAGGGCAATTGTCGACAAGAGCAAAGGTGATATGGTAGTCAAAATTGATGACTAGACAAGCCCAAGATGACGTGGAGCAAAGCCCAAACCCAAAGGAATTTGATTTCCATGCAGAGATTAAAGAAGAATTAAATTCCAAGAAGATAGGAGAAGTTCTAGTAGGAATGTAATTATAATAAAGAATTATATTCTTTAAAGATAATTTAATTCCAACTTAACTTCCTCCTCAAAGAAGGACTTTGGCCTAGCCCTATAAATAAGATGGAGATTTCGACAATCCATAGAGAGAGCAAGAGAGGGGAATTTCGACAAGCATCAAGGAGGGCAAGAGGAGAGAATTTTTGACAAGCATCTAGGGCAAGGAGGATTTCGACAAGCCTCCTTCTTCATCCTCTTCTTTCTTGTTCGATTGGGTTCATGCTAGGGATTATTTATCTTGTGTTTCTTTGGAACCTAGCCATGAACTAAATCTATTTGGCTATGGTTATTGTGTTTTGTGGTTGTGAGAAACTATTGGATTTTGTTTAGGTAATAAGAGTTTGCACTTTTCTATTCAAGGTTTATTCATTCTTGGTTCTTATTCTTGTTTGCGAGTGAATTGGGAGAGGATCTCGTGATTTCATCTATTTATCTAATATCGGGAGAGTTAGATTCAAGAAACGAATGAATATGATCTTTATTCAATCTATTGATGGTGAAGATTAATCCGGCTTAGGAATAAGTTAAGGATTTCAACGGCTAAGAGGAGCGCAAGGTTGGTTGTTGTTCACCCTTGATTCACGCAGGAATGTATTATCAAGGCATGCACAAGTAGCTAGAGTTTCGATTTAGGGATAAGAAGAAACCATTGAAGAACGCTCTGCCGAACCTTGAAGGTTGCTGCCCAGACGCCCAAGTAGTTGCCCAACTAGTCGCCCAGGCAACCATCGATTAGTTGCCAAGGCAACCCCATTGTGCAAGTTGCCACGGCAACTGAGTTGCCTGTGCACTCTTTTACCAAGACGATCCAATCGGCTATCACACCTCAACTCATGATAACCTGGCCTATCTCTCTCAATTGATCTCATCTATTCTTTTACTTTATTGCTTTCTAGATTAGTTATTAGTTAAACTCCTATAATCCTTTATTTGTGTTTTTACTTTTTACAGTGCAAGAGACTAGATTCTTGAAGTGGCACCAATCCCTGTGGAGACGATATCTTTTATACTTGCGTAGCACTTATTACGCGCAACACATCACATTCTGGTTGAAACCCAGAGGTGCGTTGACATTAAATATGTGCTGAGCATTGGCATTAAATTGGTTACCACCCTGGTTTAACTATGAAAAGTTCTGATGTTGCTTCCAACCTATATTGTAAGTATTAGAATATAAGTTAAAATTACGATTGAAATTGCCAGTAAATTTTACCGATTCTAGGTTGGTGGGGCATTCTTCCACATTATGATCATCTATGCAAATAGTGCAAAATAGTTCAATGCCTTTACTTCTCGAACTTCAACAGGTTTTTGCATTGTCTTCACTATATTAAAAAGGTTGGCAATTTGAGAATTGATTGATGAGAGTACATCAAGTTCCAACTTTCCAGCTACTCTTATCCCAGCTCCAAATCTGGTGGTAGGGTATTGGAAGTCATTGATGGAAATTATTTCTAGGATGCCATATGCATCATTATAATTTTTATCTAGCAATGAACCATTTGTCGTAGCGTCTACTATTGTTCCGGCATGAGCATTGAGTCTGGCATAAAAAATCTCCATCTGGATCCAAGTAGGGAATCCATGCATGGGACATCTTCTCAACAACTTCTTAAATCACTCCCAAGTATCGTAGAAAGTTTCATCATCAGCTTGCCTGAAAGTAGTGATTTTAATCCGTAGCTTGGCATAAAGTTTAGGTGGCTAAAATCTCAAAAGGAACTTCTGGCATAATTCTGCCCACATAGTAAATGAACCTGGTGGCAAGGAATTTAGTTACAATTTTACCCTATCTTGCAAGGAAAATAGAAAGAGCTTTATCCTTATTGTCTCTTTAGTCACACCAGGCTAGTGAAATAATTAGCAAACCTCTATGAATTGCTTCAAATGCTGTCTTGGGTCTCCGTTAGGTGATCCATCAAATTAACCTACATTCATTAGAAATTGAATCATTACTGTTTGAAGCTCAAATTTAGCCATATTTACCTCTAGACTAATTAGTCCTGGCATCAAATCATCTATGGTGGGTGGTAGGTGTTCTCTGTAGATCATTCTTTAGGTATTTGAGCAGCAATAGCAGGAGCGGGCAGTATAACTGTAGGTATTGTTGATTTCTCCTGGTTATTGGCATCATTTAGGACACTTCTTAACTCACCATTCCCATTATGAGCCTTTTCTCAACGTTATCTTCTTATCATGAACATATAACAAATAAAGTAAAATAAATAAAAAAAACAAAAACAAGTAAAAATCAAAACAATTAATCCATATTCAATCCTCGGTAACGGCGCCAAAAAATTGTAGACAGAATACTGTCTGGCAAAAGATTAAAGAATCAATGGAAATATACAAGTAAATAATGCCAAGGATACGTCTTTTTGCGTGCAAGAATACACGATCAGCAAGTAATATAGTAGTGAGTTGAGTATTGTCTCCTTATTGATTGTCTAGGAATTAATTGCCACGATTAATACCTGTTTAAATGGAACAAAAATGTTGAAGTGGGTTTTGGATTTTGATTTAATAAATAAGTAAATGCAATAAAAATGTAAACTATTTTGGAAACAATTGACTTCAAATGAATGGTAAGCACTAGCAAGGGAAGTCCGGATTTTATGCTTGTTAAAGCAGTGTTTAATAGCATTTAACCTTGGTTCTATTGTCGAGCAGATTTAAGATTGGTATTGCCTCTTTCGATAGCAATACCCTAAGTTAACCATGATTAATCCCCATACGTCTATGGTGAAATTACTCAATAAGTTAACTCGATTAAGTTCGAATCTTTACTCCTAAGAGATAGATTCACTTCATAGGTAAGATCATCTACTTGAATATCTTCTGTCAAAGTTTATCTCTTCAGTACCAGGTAATTGATCGTTACTCCCTAAGTCTAGTAAGATATTAAGTAATAATAAGCATGCATAAGTGCTCCGCAATTATACAAGTATACACGTCGCAAGTTATAGTATAAAAGATATCGTCTCCACAGGGATTGATGCCACTTCAAGAATCTAATCTCTTGCACTTTAAAAAGTAAAAGAACTCAAGTAGATGATTGTAGGAGTTTAACTAACAACTAAACTAGAAAGCAATAAAGTAAAAGAAGATGTAATCAAATGAGAGAGAATAGGCCAGGTTATCGTGAGTTGAGGTGTGATAGCCGATTGGATCGTCTTGGTAAAAGGGTGCAAGGGCAACTCAGTTGCCGTGGCAACTTACACAACGGGGTTTCCTTGGCAACTAATCGATGGTTGCCTGGGCGACTAGCTGGGCAACTACTTGGGCGGTTGGGTAGCAACTTCAAGGTTTGGCGGAGCATTCTTCAATGGTTTCTTCTTATCCCTAAGTCAAACTCTATCTATTTGTGCATGCCTTGATAATACATCCCTGCGTGAATTAAGGGTAATCAACAACCAATTTTGTGTTCCTCTTAGCCGTTGAAATCCTTAACTTATCCCAAAGTCAGGTTAATCTTCACCATCAATAGATTGAGTAAAGACCATACTCATTCGTTTCTTGAATATAACTCTCATGATATTAGATAAATAGATGAAGTTATGAGATCCTCTCCCAATTCACTCGCAAATAAGAATAAGAACCAAGAATGAGTAATTGAAAGTTCAAACTCTTATTACCTAAACAAAATCCTATTTTTTCTAACAATCACAAAACACAATAACCTTAGCCAAATAGATTTAGTTCATGGCTAGGTTCCAAAGAAACACAAGACAAAGAATTCCTAGCATAAACCTAATTGAACAAGAAAGAAAAAGATGAAGAATGGTTGAAGCCTTGTCGAAATCTCTCCAAAGCTTTGTCGAAATCTCCCTTGCTTTTTGTCGAAATTTCTCTCTTCTCTCCCTTTGGAGTTGACGGCTTGGTCCTCAATTTATAGGGCTAGGTCAAAGTCTTTTTTGAGGAGGAAGTTAAGTTGGAATTAAATATCTTTAAAGAATATAATCCTTTATTATATTTAAATTCCTTCTAGAACTTCTCCTATCTTCTTGGGATTTAATTTCTCTTTAACCTCTTCATGAAAATTAAACTCCTTTGGGATTTAACTTTGTTCCACGTCATCTTGGGCTTATCTAGTCATCAATTTCGACTACCATATCATCTTATTCCTTGTCGAAAATTGCCCTGGCAACTAGCTCGACATCTCCTTTATGCATTGCCCTGGCAACTAGCTCGGCATCTCCTTCATGCATTGCCATGGCAACTGGTTCCAGCCTTGCTTTGGCAAGTGATTCTGCACGCACACACAAAACACACCAAAGCAGTATCTTTTTCCACAAAATTAAGCAAAATATGAAATCAAGCTTGTCCACCATGGAAACAATGCAAACATGCATGAATGGATAATAATGCAACTAATATGAGCCTAAGTCTAGCAAAAATATGAATAAAAAGGGTAAGAAAAATATTACTTTTGAACATTAAACACACCCCCAAACTCGAACTATTGCTTGTCCTTAAGCAATGCAAACTAATAATTACCCGCCAAGACTTCAATTTTCATAAACTTATCTTTGAACTTGATTTCAATTCTCAGAACCGGGGCACAAAGTTTGATTGGCTTTTCAATTTTCGGAAAACTTAGGAGTTACTCGGAATCAAACTATAATGCTTGTGAGTATGTGCGGAGTTGTGTGCAAGTTGATTTTTCAGATTCTATACAAACAAGAGGTTTTCAAATTACTTCATTGGGTTCTTTTAACATGTTTTAACTAGAGCAGGCTTCGGGCACCGCTAGTGTTTTGTTTTTTTAGTTTTCCTAAGTTAATTAATTTATTCGACTAGAGAAGGTTTCAGGCACCTCTAGCGATCAATTTTTAGCACATACTAGAGCCAATTTCGGGCACCTCTAGCGATCAATTTTTAGCACATACTAGAGCCAATTTTGGGCACCTCTAGCATTCATCCAATTTTTTGTTCTAATCCCCCAATTTTTTAATTATCAACCTAAGTTCGCTAGAATTCCTTGAATCAATCAAGCCACAATCGTGTTTCATCAAATTTAGCATCATAGTAAGATTCTAAGTATTTCCACGGTTATCCTAGAATAAAAAGTTCTATTAATTAAGTACATTGGCAAAGTCATCATCGAATATTCATCAAATCTAGGCAATTCTTGTTCCAACTAAAGGCATGGCAAGCAATTTATGTATCCTAAATGCAATACTTATGATGAATGCAACTAAACATGGTAACTAACTAATAACAATCCCCCTAAACTTGAGTGAGGCATTGTCCTCAATGCATGCACAAAGAAAAATAAAAATAAAGAAAAGTAAAATGCAAACGAGGACTTACTCTGAGAGTTCGTCGTCTTGGATGATTAGTTTCCTTTTGCTTGGTGTCTTGATTCTTTTGCTTGAACATGGTGGTTGCTTCCTTGTTGCCAATGGTGAAATCGATCCTCGTACAGGGTTTTCCTCATCGTCCTCTTCATCAATGTCATTGGCTTTTCGCTTGGGCTTGGAGGATTCGATTGGTGCGGTCTTTGTTGGTGCAATGGAGGACTCGTCCGAATCTAAAAAATCAGACAATGATTTAGTACGAGTTGATTCGGGCATTGGTGCTTTACCTTTGGCTTTTGCAGTAGTTGCCGGGGCATCTTTAGCTTTGGTTGCCGTGACATCTTCAGTGTTGGTTGCCGTGGCAACTGCTTAGGCAGGCGTAGTGTAGGTTGGCGCGGCATCATCTGTTGCGGTTGTCGTAGAGACTGCTTCATTGGTTGCCATGGCAAGGGTTTCGGTAGGAAAGATGGGGAACGGTACGCTGCTGTCCAGGTACTTTCCAGGATGACTTGGGTGATGGCATTGTTGTGATCCTTCATGTACCGCATGAACATTAGTTGCCGGTCTTCAATTTCCTAAGGCGGTTCGCTAACGATTATAAAAGTGCTTCAAGTTGTCCTAGGGTTGATGGCCGAGTTGCCCGGGCATTAGGTGCTTGGGCATTAGGGGTTACCGAGGCGGCAGGAGTTGTCGCAGCAATTGAAGGCGTTGGGGATTTTACCGGTGCCTCTCCCATTAGCTTTCGGATTTGTGCTTGATTCCAACCAGACTTTGGTATGGCCTTTACATCAGTGGACTCACTTGGGACATGTATCTCTTTGCAAAGATTGGAAATTAAGCACGAGAAGAAAAGATAACCCTTGTCTTTTGTGCTATATACAAAAATCTCATCACAAATAATTTTTCCAATGTTAATGATGCGATTATGCAAGATAGAGCAAAAGACGAGGTGTATGAACGGTAGTATTGTGTGCTGTTGAAGCACCTTGTATTTACCGTGCCCTTGTATTTAAGTCGAAGGCGATTTAAAGTGCCCTTGTATTTACTGTCGTTCCAATGACTTCTCGGTAGAGTGAGTTCTTGAAGCACCTTATCGAGTTGCTTGGGCGTGAGTTGATCAACAAATGTTGATGCTCGTCCTTCTCAACGTAGAGCCCATAAAAGGTGTTGATGTTTTCTGGGCTTATGAGTACAGCCTTGTCACGAACAAAAACATAAGGATTATCCGGGTTAGGTGAGTGAGCATAGAATTCTCTTACCCATGGGATGTTACCTGGTTCTAATTGATGGCAAAAGATTTGCCACTTTTGATGAGCAATCCTTTCGAAGATGAATGGTTCAAGGCTGAAATCTTGATAAGAGTTGGAGTATTCAAAGCCTTGTTCTTCACAAATCTTTCAGCTTTCAAACTTGGAGTGAAATCTTTCTTGAACCACCGGTGTAGCAAACTTCTTGTATCTTGGGAGGAACTTGGATGAACCAAAAATTCAATTTTGGATGCCATGGATGATCTTGGTTGCGAGTTTGGTAAAAACAAAGAAAAGAAAGCAAATGAAACTGAAGAGTTGCAAGATTAAAAGTAGGAATAGGTTTCTTGGAAGTTAAGGGTGATAGGTTAAATAGAAAATATAGGTAGTAAATATGGTAGGTGGAATTAATTTAGGAATAAAGAAAAAAACAAAAAGGGTTTCGATTTTGGAGTAGGGTGACGGCTAGGGGTTTAGAAAAAGGGAAGGGGTTTGGCCGGTTATGTAGGGTTTATTTAGGGTAAATTGGAGGCTTAATATAAGCCTTAGATTCAGCCCATTAATTTCCTTGTTGAAGAAGTTTCCTTCTTGAATCTAAATTCCTCTTTATCTTGAACTCTTTTCCTACAATTCAAAAACAAATAAAATAAGGATTAAAATTAAAGATAAACTAATAAAGGAAAATAATTAAAGATGTGCAAAGAAATTCTTAAAAAAACAATTAGATATATATGAAAGAAAGATGTAGTCTTAATCTTAAAGAAAATAAATTTATCCTAAAAAGAAAAAAATAACCGAAATTAAATAATAAATAAAATAATAGTTCAAAAAAATAAAAAATAAAAAATAAAAAAATAAAGATAAATAAAAAAAAGAAATTATCGAAAGGAGAGCATGTTCATGCATCTCCTAAGGTGACCACTTCTTTGTTACGTTCCACATGGGCACCGTTGTAGTGCTTCAATCTTTGTCCGTTAACTTTGAATTCATGTTCGTCAGTGATGGACTTGATTATCACGGCACCATGGGAGAATGGTTTGACAACTTTGAATGGTTTCGACCATCTTGATTTTAGTTTTCCCGGGAAAAGTTGCAGCCGATAATTGAATAAGAGAACTAGTTGCCCTGGCATGAATTGCCGCGACAATAGTTTCTTGTCATACCATTGCTTTGTTTTCTCCTTGTAGATTCGTGCATTGTTATAGGCGAGTGCACAGAATTCTTCTATCTCGTTGAGGTCCAACAAACGCTTTTGTCCGGCACTTTCCCAATCCATATTTACGGTCTTGATTGCCAATATGCCTTGTGTTCGATTTCCACTGGTAGATGGCATATTTTTCCATAGACAAGTCGGAAGGGGGACATACCTAAGGGTGTTTTGAATGCAGTGCGATATGCCCAAAGTGCATCATCTAGTCTTACTGACCAATCCTTCCTAGAGGGATTTACAACTTTCTCGAGTATACCCTTCAATTCTAGGTTGGAAATTTCTACTTGCCCATTGGTTTGTGGGTGATATGCCGTGGCAATCTTGTGAGATACACCAAAGCGTTGCAACATCTTGGCGATATGTCTATTGTCAAAGTGCTTGCCTTCATCACTAATAATTACTCTCGGCATCCCAAACCGTGTAAATATATTTTTCTGCAAGAATCGTTGCACGGTCTTGGAATCGTTGTTGGGAACTGCAGCTGCCTCAACCCATTTAGACACGTAGTCAACGACAAGTAGAATGTAGAGGTTGCCGAATGAAAATGAGAAAGGTCCCATAAAATCGATCCCCCGTACATCGAACAATTCTACCTCGATGATGTTTTGGAGCGGCATCTCATGTCGTCTAGAGATATTGCCCGTCCTCTGGCAACGATCACATTACTTGTAAAACTCTTTGGCATCTTTGTACAGTGTTGGCCAATACAAACCGGATTGCAAAACTTTGGCTGCGGTACGTGTTCCTCCAAAATGTCCTCCATAGGGTGAAGAATGGCATTGCAGGAGTACTTTCTTCTGCTCCTCTTCAAGGATACATTGGCGTATAACATGATCTGCACATTGTTTAAACAAAAGAGGCTCGTCCCAAAAGTAATGCTTAGCATCATGGCGGAACTGCTTCTTCCCTTGGTGAGTAAGGCCATAAGGTAAAATACCACAAACAAGGAAATTAACTAAATCCGCGTACCAGGGTATTGTCGAGGCATGTGTTGCCGTGGCAACTGCTTCCAAGATTTCCGAGGCGTGTGCGTCTAAAGTTGCTGAGGCATACGTGTCCATGGTTGCTGAGGCGTGCGTATCAGTGGTTGCCGCCACGTACACGTTTGGAGTTTCAGAGGCATGCAAGTCAAGAGTTGCTGCGGCGTCGAGGGTTGCCGACGTATGCGCATCCATGGTTGCCGAGGCATCAGGGGTTGCCGAGGCGTGCGCATCTATAGTTACCGAGGCAACTAACAGTTGCTCATCCGGGAATGCATCGCATATCTCTAAATTCGCGTCCTCCTCTCTATTGCGTTCTAAGCGTGATAAGTGATCGGCCACTTGATTTTTTGTTCCTTTCCTGTCCTTAATTTTAATGTCAAATTCTTGTAAAAGTAATATCCAATGAATCAAACGAGGTTTGGCATCCTTTTTAGCAAATTGATACTTAATTGCTGAATGGTCCATATGAACAATTACCTTTGTACCAATCAAATAGGATCAAAACTTGTCAAATACGAAAACTATGGCTATTAACTCTTTCTCACTTGAGTACTCTTAAGAGTTTTACTAGCGTAGTATATCACATGAAAGGTCTTACCTGTGCGTTGGCCTAGGACTGCTCCTACCGCAAAATCACTTGCATCACACATGAGCTCAAAAGGTAGCGTCCAATCTGGTGGAACGACAATGGGTGTCGAGGCAAGCTTTTCCTTTAAGGTTTTGAATGCTTGGGCGCAAGAATCATCAAAATTGAAGACTTTATCCTGTTCAAGCAAATTGTACAAGGGTTTAGTAATTTTAGAAAAATTGTTAATGAACCTTCTGTAAAAACCTGCATGTCCAAGAAAGTTTCTTCACATCTTGCCAACACATTCTCTAAATTGCCGAGGCAACTGTCGAAGTCATTACCAAAAATGAAAAATCATCCATGAAGATCTCAAGGAAGTCTTCGACCATGTCTAAAAAGAGTGCCATCATGCATCTTTGGAAGGTTGCCGGGGCGTTACACAATCAGAACGGCATCCTTCGGAAAGCATAAGTACCGTATGGGCATGTGAAGGTTGTCTTTTCTTGATCTTTTGGTGCTATGGCAATTTGATTGTAACCTGAATAACCATCAAGAAAACAATAAAAGGGTTTACCTGCAAGACAGTCAAGCATTTGATCGATAAAAGGGTAATGGGAAGTGATCTTTCCTAGTGGCTTTGTTTAGCTTTCGATAATCCATACAAACCCTCCAGCCGGTCACAGTCTTGGTTGGAATGAGTTCATTGCTTTCATTACTTACCACCGTTATACCTCTATTTTTCGGTACACATTGTATCAGACTTACCCATGTACTATCAGAGATAGGGTATATAATGCCGGCGTTAAGCCACTTGATGATTTCTTTCATTACAACCCCTTTCATGGCATGATTCAGTATCCTCTAGGCCTCAATCGAAGGTTTGTGATCATCTTCTAACAAAATCTTGTGCATGCAAACTGCCGGGCTAATTCTCTTCAAGTCGGCAATTGTCCACCCTATTGCCTTCTTGTGTAGCATCAACATTTTGATCAGCTTCTTTTCCTGCTCAGGCTATAACTTAGAGGAAATAATTACAGGCAATGTATTATCGGTTCCCAAGTAAGCATATTTTAGTTGCCTTGGCAATTGTTTCAAATCAAGAATCGGTGGTTGTTCAATGAAGGGCTTTTCGAGTTTACCTTTCTTACCTGAGTAATCCATTGGTTCAAAGTATGTACCTAGTCGATTGACTAACCAATTTGCCTTTTCTTGTTGTTCCTCATTGATCGATTCTTAATACTCCCCAGGTTCCTCTTGATCGACAATGTACTTGCCTAGGCAACTAAATTCCTCGTTGAAGTTAAACTCTGTCGTGGCATGAAGAAGTTGGCATTCTTTCGGATCATCGGCATGCCTTAGTGTTTGGAACACTTTTAGTTTAACTTGCTGATCATTCACCCTCATTGTGAGTTCTCCCTTTTCAACATCGATCAAGGTTCTCCCTGTTGCTAGGAAGGGTCTCCCAAGAATGATATGTGCATGTTTATCTGCTTCACAATCCAAAACAATAAAGTCAGCGAGAAAAATAAATTTATCAACTTTTACCAGTATGTCTTCGATTTTTCCCTCTGGATGCACATAGGATCTGTCGGCTAGTTGTAGCATAACTGTTGTAGGTCTTGCCTTCCCAATTCCTAGTTTCCAGAAAACCGATTTAGGCATCAAGTTTATGCTGGCTCCAAGGTCACATAATGCTTTCCCGACATAGTGGTTTCCAATGGAACAGGGTATTGTGAAACTTCCGAAATCCTTCAACTTGGGTGGCATGCGATTGTGCAACATGGCTATGCATCCCTCTGTTGTGGCAACTATTTCAAACTCTCCTAGCCTTGTTCTCTTGGACACAATGTCTTTAAGAAACTGGAGTTTCCGAGGCATTGTCAACTAGGGCTGTCGTAGCGTGCCTATCGTTGGTTGCCGCGGCAACCTTATCACCGGTTGCCGAGGCATGCTTATTGCTGGTTGCCAAGGCAATTCCTGGTTCAGCATCTGAGGCTTTGTCGCAGAGTTCGTCTTGATCTTTTTGTGGAGTTTTGTTTGGTGAGCGAGCTTGAGCCTCTTTAAGTTGTTGGCCACTTCTAGTGGTGATCACCTTACATTGCTCATGGCCAGTTCCTCTTGCGACTTCAGTATCGCTAGGTAAACCTCCTTGCGGTCTAGTATTCAGGTTTTGAGCAAATTGTCTAACTTGATTTTCCAATGATTTGATTGTCGCCTCTTGGTTTTGCAATCTCATCTCGGTCCTGTTAATAAAAGCATTAGTTCTTTTTATGAAGTTGCTATTACCAGTCATATAAGATTCAGTTTTCAACATAAAAGCATTAAGAGAATTTTCCAAAGAACTAGATGTTGTCGGTTGTTGCTGCTGCAACTGTTACCGTGGCATATTCTGCTGGAATCCTGATGCTTGTGCATTCTGATTGTTCTGGTTTAGAGCATTGTTGGGATTACTCCATGAAAAATTTGGGTGCTTCATCCAAGCTGGATTATATGTTTCGGACATCACATTGTTGTTCCGGTTGTAATTCCCCACATAAAAGATGGATTTCGGATTTTGCATACATTCAGAAGAATCATGATTACCACCATATAACTCACAAAAGGAATCCATTACCATGACCTCCTGTGTGTTGTTTGGTTTCTGCATGTTCTGGACCATCTTGGTTAGAGTGGCCAATTGTGTCGAAATTGAGTCTGATGATCCCAGTTCATGTATTGTGGCTTGGCGTCTAACTCCTCCTCTTCTAGCAGAGGGGAATTGATAATCATTCTTGGCAAGCCTGTTTAGAATTTGCATTGCTTCCTCCTGCGACTTATCTAGGAGTATGTCGTTTAACGAGGCATCTAGCATCATCTTTGTTGGTGTATTCACAGCGTTGTAAAACATTGTTACTTGTGTCCACAGTGGGAATCCGTAGGGGGCATTTGTGTAGAAGTCCTCTATATCGCTCCCAAGCCTCGTACATGGATTCATCATCTGCCTGCCGAAAAGAAGTAATTTCGTTATGAAGCTTATCAGTCAAATTTGTAGGATTAAATCTAGCAAGGAAATCACGACAAAGATCAGTCCAAGATCTTATTGATCCAACAGGAATACTATTCAACCATGCTTTCGCCCTATCCCTCAGTGAATAGGGGAATAATCTTAGTAGTAAAACATCGGGGGTGACTCCTTGTATTTTGAATGAGTTGCAAATCTCGAGGAAAGATTTAAGATGTTGTCGTGCATCTTCAGTTGCTGAACCGTCAAATTGACCAATTGTGTTGATCATATTAAACATTATCGGTTTCAAATCAAAGTGGTCGGCTTCAATTTCAGGTGTGGCAACTCCTGGATTAAGTCCTTCAAGATCTTCTTCAAGATAGTCTCGAATAGTTTTGTTTCGTACAAGAATCACTCTTCCTCATGCTGGAACATCTTGGTTCATATTGCCGTCTTGATTAGCCATTGCCACTCTTAACCTTCGTCTGAGTCTTTGCAAGGTTCGCTCGATTTCTAGATCAAGGGATATTCTGGTGTAATCGGTCTCGCCCTGGTCATATACCAATGCAAAACCAAAGTTTGTTAACCCTTTGAATTTTAAACAAGAAAAATAAAAAAAACTGCAAGAAAATAAAAACAAAGTTGCTATTGCCAATCCCCGGCAACGACGCCAAAAACTTGTTGTGCGTAATAAGTGCCCCGCAATTGTGCAATTGTATTCGTCGCAAGTTATAGTATAAAAGATATCGTCTCCACAGGGATTGGTGCCACTTTAAGAATCTAATCTCTTGCACTGTAAAAAGTAAAAGAACAGAAGTAGAATATTGTAGGAGTTTACCTAACAACTAAACTAGAAAGCAATAAAGTAAAAGAAGATGTAATCAAATGAGAGAGAATAGACCAGGTTATCGTGAGTTGAGGTGTGATAGCCGATTTGATTGTCTTGGTAAAAGGGTGCAAGGGCAACTCAGTTGCCGTGGCAACTTGCACAGCGGGATTGCCTTGGCAACTAATCGATGGTTGCCTGGGCGACTAGCTGGACAACTACTTGGGTGGCTGGGCAGCAACTTCAAGGTTCAGCGGAGCGTTTTTCAATGGTTTCTTCTTATCCCTAAGTCAAAAATCTATCTATTTGTGCATGTCTTGATAATACATCCCTGCGTGAATCAAGGGTGAA
Source organism: Hibiscus mutabilis (assembly GCA_019671005.1). Taxonomy (NCBI): domain Eukaryota; kingdom Viridiplantae; phylum Streptophyta; class Magnoliopsida; order Malvales; family Malvaceae; genus Hibiscus; species Hibiscus mutabilis. The sequence continues at coordinate 12,660,021 of CM033738.1, read as the reverse complement.
CAACAACCAATCTTGCGCTCCTCTTAGCCGTTGAAATCCTTAACTTGTTCCTAAGCCGGATTAATCTTCACCATCAATAGATTGAATAAAGACCATACTCATTCGTTTCTTGAATCTAACTCTCCCGGTATTAGATAAATAGATGAAGTTATGAGATCCTCTCCCAATTCACTCGCAAATAAGAATAAGAACCAAGAATGAGTAAACCTTGAATTGAAAGTGCAAACTCTTATTACCTAAACAAAATCTAATTATTTCTCACAACCACAAAACACAATAACCTTAGCCAAATAGATTTAGTTCATGGCTAGGTTCCAAAGAAACACAAGACAAAGAATTCCTAGCATAAACCTAATTGAACAAGAAAGAAAAAGATGAAGAATGGTTGAAGCCTTGTCGAAATTTCTCTCTTCTCTCCCTTTGGAGTTGACAGCTTGGTACTCAATTTATAGAGCTAGGTCAAAGTCTTTTTTGAGGAGGAAGTTAAGTTGGAATTAAATATCTTTAAAGAATATAATTCTTTATTATATTTAAATTCCTTCTAGAACTTCTCCTATCTTCGTGGGATTTAATTTCTCTTTAACCTCTTCATGGAAATCAAACTCCTTTTGGATTTAACTTTGCTCCACGTCATCTTGGGCTTATCTAGTCATCAATTTCGACTACCATATCATCTTATTCTTTGTTGAAAATTGCCCCGGCAACTAGCTCGGCATCTCCTTCATGCATTGCCTTGGCAACTGGTTCCAGCCTTGCTTTGGCAAGTAATTCTGCACACACACAAAAAACACACCAAGGCAGTATCTTTTTCCACAAAATTAAGTAAAATATGAAATCAAGCTTGTCCACCAAGGAAACAATGCAAACATGCATGAATGGCTAATAATGCAACTAATATGAGCCAAAGTCTAGCAATAATATGAATAAAAAGGGTAAGAAAAATAGTACTTTTAAACACTTAACACACCCCAAACTCGAACTATTGTTTGTCCTCAAGCAATGCAAACTAATAATTACCCGCCAAGACTTCAATTTTCACAAACTTAGCTTTGAACTTGATTTCAATTCTCAAAACCAGAGCACAAAGTTTGATTGGCTTTTCAATTTTCGGAAAACTTAGGAGTTACTCGAAATCAAACTATAATGCTTGTGAGTGTGTGCGGAGTTGTGTGCAAGTTGATTTTTTGGATTCTATGCAAACAAGAGGTTTTCAAATTACTTCATTGGGTTCTTTTAACATGTTTTAACTAGAGCTGGTTTCGGGCACCTTTAGTGTTTTATTTTTTTAGTTTTCTTAAGTTAATTAATTTATTCGACTAGAGCCAATTTCGGGCACCTCTAGCGATCAATTTTTAGCACATACTAGAGCCAATTTCGGGCACTTCTAGCATTCATCCAATTTTTATTCTAATCCCCCAATTTTTTAATTATCAACTTAAGTTCGCTAGAATTCCTTGAATCAATCAAGCCACAATAGTGTTTCATCAAATTTAGCATCATAGTAAGATTCTAAGTGTTTCCACGGTTATCCTAGAATAAAAAGTTATATCAATTAAGTACATTGGCAAAGTCATCATCGGATATTCATCAAATCTAGGCAATTCTTGTTCCAACTAAAGGCATGGCAAGCAATTTATGTATCCTAAATGCAATACTTAAGATGAATGCAACTAAACATGGTAACTAACTAATGGCAATCCCCCCCAAACTCGAGTGAGGCATTGTCCTCAATGCATGCACAAAGAAAAATAAAAATAAAGAAAAGTAAAATGCAAACGAGGACTTACTCTGAGAGTTCGTCGTCGTGGATGATTAGTTTCCTTTTGGTCGGTGTCTTGATTCTTTTGCTTGAACACGGTGGTTGCTTCCTTGTTGCCAATGGTGAAATCGATCCTCGTCCGGGGTTGTCCTCATCGTTCTCTTCATCAATGTCATTGGCTTTTCGCTTGGGCTTGGAGGATTCGATTGGTACGGTCTTTGTTGGTGTAATGGAGGACTCGTCCAAATCTAAAAAATCAGACAATGATTCAGTACGAGTTGATTCGAGCATATGTGTTTTACCTTTGGCTTTTGCAGTGGTTGCCGGGGCGTCTTTAGCTTTGGTTGCCGTGACATCTTCAGTGTTGGTTGCCGTGGAGACTGCTTCATTGGTTGCCATGGCAAGGATTTTAGTAGGAAAGATGGGGAACGGTGCGCGACTGTCCAGGTACTTTCCAGGATGACTTGGGTGATGTCATTGTTGTGATCCTTCATGTACCGCATGAACATTAGTTGCCGGTCTTCAATTTGCCTAAGGCGGTTCGCCAACGATTGTAAGAGTGCTTCAAGTTGTCCTAGGGTTGATGGCCGAGTTGCCCGGGCACTAGGTGCTTGGGCATTAGGGGTTGCCGAGGTGGCAGGAGTTGCCGCGGCAATTGAAGGCATTGGGGATTTTACCGGTACCTCTCCCATTAGCTTTCGAATTTTTGCTCGTTTCCAACCGGACTTTGGTATGGCCTTTTCATCAGTGGACTCACTTGGGACATGCATATCTTTGCAAAGATTGGAAATTAAGCACGGGAAGAAAAGAGAACCCTTGTCTTTTGTGCTACATACAAAAATCTTATCACAAATAATTTTTCCAATGCTAATGATGCGATTATGCAAGATAGAGCAAAAGACGAGGTGTATCAACAGTGATATTGTGTGTTGTGGGCATTAAAGAAGTTTTAACAAACTTATACCATAATTTTGCCTCGGGTTTAAGTCGAAGGCGATTTACCATGCCCTTGTATTTACCGTCGTTCCAGTGAGTTCCTGATAAAGTGAGTTCTTGAAGCACCTTGTCTAGTTGCTTGGGCGTGAGTTGATCAACAAAGGCTTGATGCTCGTCCTTCTCAACGTAGAGCCCATAAAAGGTGTTGATGTTTTCGGGGCTTATGAGTATAGCCTTGTCACGAACAAAAACATAAGGATTATCTGGGTTAGGTGAGTGAGCATAGAATTCTCTTACCCATGAGATGTTACCCGGTTCTGATTGATGGCAAAAGATTTGCCACTTTTGATGTACAATCCTTTCAAAGATGAATGGTTCAAGGCTGAAATCTTGATGAGAGTTGGAGTATTCAAAGTCTTGTTCTTCGCAAATCTTCCGGCTTTCAAACTTGGAGTGAAATCTTTCTTGAACCACCGGTGTAGCAAACTTCTTGTATCTTGGTTCTTTGGAGGAACTTGGATGAACCAAAAATTCAATTTTGGATGCCATGGATGATCTTGGTTGTGAGTTTGGTAAAAACAAAGAAAAGAAAGCAAAAGAAACTAAAGAGTTGCAAGATGAAAAGTAGGAATAGGTTTCTTGGAAGTTAAGGGTGATGGGTTAAATAGAAAAGATAGGTAGTAAATATGGTAGGTGGGATTAATTTTGGAATAAAGAAAAAAATAAAAAAAGGTTTCGATTTAGGGGTAGGGTGACGGCTAGGGGGTTTAGGAAAAGGGAAGGGGTTTGGCCGGTTAGGTAGGGTTTATTTAGGGTAAATTGGAGGCTTAATATAAGCCTTAGATTCAGCCCATTAATTTCCTTGTTGAAGAAGTTTCCTTCTTGATTCCAAATTCCTCTTTATCTTGAACTATTTTCCTACAATTCAAAAACAAATAAAATAAGGATTAATATTAAAGATAAACTAATAAAAGAAAATAATTAAAGATGTGCAAATAAATTCTTAAAAAAAACAATTAGATAAATATGAAAGAAAGATGTAGTCTTAATCTTAAAGAAAATAAATTTATCCTAAAAAGAAAAAAATAATCGAAATTAAATAATAAATAAAAATAGTTTGAAAAAAATAAAAAGAAAAAGAAATTATCAAAATGAGAGCATGCTCATGCATCTCCTAAGGTGACCACTTCTTTGTTACGTTCCACATGGGCACCGTTGTAGTGCTTCAATCTTTGTCCTTTAAATTTGAATTCATGTTCGTCAGTGATGGACTTGATTATCACAGCACCATGGGAGAATGGTTTGACAACTTTGAATGGTTTCGACCATCTTGATTTTAGTTTTCCCGGGAAAAGTTGCAGCCGAGAATTGAATAAGAGAACTAGTTGCCCTGGCATGAATTGCCGCGGCAATAGTTTCTTGTCATGCCATTGCTCTTTCTTCTCCTTGTAGATTCGTGCATTGTTATAGGCGAGTGGACGGAATTCTTCTATCTCGTTGAGGTCCAACAAACGCTTTTGTCCGGCACTTTCCCAATCCATATTTATGGTCTTGATTGCCCAATATGCCTTGTGCTCGATTTCCACCAGTAGATGGCATGTTTTGCCATAGACAAGTCGGAAGGGGGACATACCTAAGGGTGTTTTGAATGCAGTGCGATATGCCCAAAGTGCGTCATCTAGTCTTACTGACCAATCTTTCCTAGAGGTATTTACAACTTTCTCGAGTATACCCTTCAATTCTCGGTTGGAAATTTCTGCTTGCCCATTGGTTTGTGGGTGATATACCGTGACAATCTTGTGAGATACACCAAAGCGTTGCAACATCTTGGCGATAAGTCTATTGTCAAAGTGTTTGCCTTTATCACTAATAATTGCTCCCGACATCCCAAACCATGTAAATATATTTTTCTGCAAGAATAGTTGCACGGTCTTGGAATCGTTGTTAGGAACTGCAGCTGCCTCAACCCATTTAGACACATAGTCAACGGCAAGTGGAATGTAGAGGTTGCCGAATGAAGATAGGAAAGGTCCCATAAAATCGATCCCCCATACATCGAACAATTCCACCTCGAACAATTCCGTCCTCTGGCAACGATCACATTGCTTGTAAAACTCTTGGGCATCTTTGTACAGTGTTGGCCAATACAAACTGGATTGCAAAACTTTGGCCGCGGTACGTGTTCCTCCAAAATTTCCTCCATAAGGTGAAGAATGGCATTGCCGGAGTATATTCTGCTGCTCCTCTTCAGGGATACATTGGCGTATAACCTGATCTGCACATTGTTTAAACAAAAGAGGCTCGTCCCAAAAGTAATGCTTAGCATCATGGCGGAACCGCTTCTTCCCTTGGTGAGTAAGGCCATAAGGTAAAATACCACAACTTTGCCAACTTGGCATTTCTCTTATGCTTCTCTAGCTTTCTTCTTTTGTCCTGCTCTGCCAATCTACCATCAAAACTAGCAAAACAACATTTCACTCCAGAAAAATACAAATTCTAACTCTTTAATGTAAATGCATGATTTTACTAACTAAAATGCATCTATGTACACTCAAAGGCAAGCAAAAACATTGTAATATATGCTTGAAAAGTAGTACTTTTGAGGATTTAACAGCAACTCGAATTGGAAACAATCAAATTTAATTTGCCTAGGATCCAAACCGAACATCAACCTGATTTTGACCAGATAATTGAGCCAAAATTAACGAATACGTTTTTTATTTATTTATTAGTAGTATGATAAATAGTAAATATGTATATTTTATTCTCCTTTTTTATTATATTACTGATTAACAACCAACTTTAGTAAAAGTTTAATGGATTAATATATCTTCTCTCCTTTAAAAGAAAATCTTCATATCTGATTTTTTAATTTTTCATTTAAAAATATTTGATATGAAGGATTATAAAATAAAGTTATTATATTTCACACCAACTTATATATATATATAATTTTATTTTTTACATTCAATTTTTTTATTTAGTTTAGTCTTTTATTTAATTTATGATATTAATTAAATATTCAATTAAATATCAAACAATTAAAACATACCTAAATTGATTTTAATCCATAAATAAATAAATATGATAAAATTATACTTTATTAAATAATTTCCAAATAGTCTAAATCCAATTTCGTAAAATCAAATTTTTCCGTCTTAGAAATTATGCATAACTTTATTTTAAAAAATAAAAACAATCAATTGAAACTCGATAATGAACACAATACGAAATTCAAGTTTTAAACTTTAACAAGCCCTTATAGGTTGAGTTTGTGTCAGATTATCATCTCTTATTGATGGTTTAATTCGAAACATTGAACAGTCTATAGTTAAAATTGAGCCTAAATGATAAGATTGACAAAAATAGATATTTTTTTACGCAATATTAACCTAAAGATTCGAAGATTGACTAAAATCGAAAAATGACCTATCTGATATTGACCCAAACCGAAAAATGAGATCGGATCTGATATTAACCAGACTTGAAAAATCAACCGAACAGACATTGAACCGAATCGAAAACCAATCAGTCCTATATTGACCCGAACCAAAAAGCAACCGATTCGATATTGACCCGGCCCCAAAATTCAACTGATCCCATATTGATCCAGCCCAATACCTGAACTGACCCAAAATTGCACATATATGATCTAAATCTGAATCAAACCCAATTTGACCCAAAACAAACCTGAACCAAATGTGACCCAAACTGAAAATCAACTCGAACCGAATTGACCCAAATCGAACGATCCGATTGCCACCTCTACTCATGGCTCCAGGATTCTTATTAGGAATACTAGAGATCTTATAATTAACATAGATTCAAAATGGAACTTTTATTTAAACAAACCCTTAATTTATAGGGTTCATGACTTCAGAACATACTTAATTTAAGCTTAATAAAAATAACAGTGATGGATAGCTAGGATTGGAAACTTACTATATATGAGCCTAATTTAAGGAGATGGTGGCTACTATGTTTTTTATTAGTTGTGACCATGAATGACGTGACGGCCTGGACCTATGATATAATTTCGCATGCTCATGCCTCCTACATTTATATATATTTATTTGATTATATACATGTTATAGATATATATGTTCTTTATTTTCTTTTAAAATTGCCTATATCCTAATCTATTTCCTATATATATAGAGAGAGAGAAAGAGATGGGTTATATTTTGATACACAAGTTGTGTAAAAAAAATTTACACAACCCTTCATATTTAAGCTATAAAATCTAAAACCTAAACCTTAAACCCTAAACTCTAAATTCTAACCATAAACCTTAAATTCTACACCCTACACACTAAACCCCTGAAACACAACCTAAATCTCTAAACCCTAAAATTGAAAGACTTGTATAAACTAAAGTTTACACAAGCTTGTTTTAGAGTATACCACATAGTTTTATTTTGGCATAAAGTCAAAAAATACTCCCAACGTTTGATTAAATAGTCACTTTGGCCTCTTTGTTTTTTTGAGCAATTCAACCCTCAACGTTTTATTTTGGGTCAAAATGGCCCCTCTATGAATGAAAATTGTTAGAAAAATGATGGTAAACAGTTTGAAATGACTTGAGAGAATGATAAGTCAGCGGAAAAAAATAATTTTTTATTTTATATAATTTTATAAAATTATTTTTTGATTGATGCAAAGTTTGTACAAGTCAACACATTTGTCTATAAGATTCTGTCATGCTAGCATACACTGCCATATAGTTTTGCCATGTCATTTAAAGCCATTTACCGTCAGTTGACTGACAATTTTCATCCGCAGAGGGGTCATTTTGACCCAAAATAAAACATTGAGGGTTGAATTGCTCTTTTAGGTATCGACATGTCAGTTCTTTTAGGTTTTGCCCTTTTCTTTATTTCTATGTTTTTTTGTTAATTTATTTCATTTCAGTTGTTCACATGTTTACGTCTTTATTTGTTTAGGTTTAATTATTCGATCACGGTTCATCTACAGTCTTATAGTAATCTGTCCCGAGGTATGATCCGTATTATTTATGACACAAATAATTCAATTAATTAATTAGTTAATTGTTCCTCCATTTATTTATGTATTTGTTTAATTTTGTAATCATGACTAACCTACGGTCTAACGGTGATCCGGAGATATGATCCGTATTATTTATGGCTTAAGTAAATAACTAATAATGTAATTAAATTTCGCATTTATTTATGTCATATTTATTCTTATCCCCTGTTTATTTGTTATTTTATGTTGCATCTGATATATAAATTGTTAATGCGGTGTTCCATTACAAGAGAGTAAACTGGGCCTGTTCCACAAGTAATTGTTGTGGTTTTCGTCTATTCCTCGAGTAATGGGGCCCTTAAAATGAACTCGCATGTATAATTGAATTGTAATTTAATTGTCACTTTAACTCGCAAATTCCAATAGTAATAAAAAATGGTAATCAATTTGGTACCAAGTTTGAGCATGGTGGGGTCTGAACCCTTCTCCACACGTAGCCAACTCCCGAACTCAAAAAGTAAAAATCTCTGGTTGTTTTTTTTCTGATCTACCTAATCCAAGTAACCATTGGCGACTCCAGTTTTATTTTAAAATACAATTTTTAAGAAATTCCTCCAAATGAAATTTTTTGAAAAAAGTGGGAAACTCGAATTTTGAAATTAGTCATTACAGAGAACGTTAAACGAACGCATTCGCAAACGTTACATGAACATGTTCGTGAACGCTAAACGAACATTTTACGAACGTTAAACGAACATATTCGCGAACATTAAAACGAACATGTTCATGAACGTTAAATAAACGAGCACGAACACCTTCAAAAATAAATAAACGAATACGAATATGATATTGAAAATTTAAACGAACACATTCAAAATTAAATAAGTGATCACAAAGAGAGCCTTATTCCTTCAAGCTCAGTTCATTTACACCCTAACGTTCTCTTGAATGCAGAACTCTTTCCTTATTATTCTTTCTCTACCCTTCTACTTTCTCTTTTCCCATATCATTTTCATCTACTTTTTCCCTTCTGTTTCTAGTTTCTTCTTCTTATCTCTATTTTATCAGTACTATTACAATTTTCCCAGCCTTCTAGTTCTACCTGTATTTATGGCTGACTCTTCTTCGTATATCCACATGGTAAGCCGTACTCTACTTCTTTTGCCCTAAATTTTGCAATTTTGCATATGTATATTTTTAATATAATTTTCTAACAATTCATAGCTTCTAACATAAAATCTTACTTCCGTTCCTGAATGCAGGTGCACCATCTGATAGAAGAGTGATTGCTATTTAGCATGAGCAAAGAAGAGTGCATGGAAGCTTTGTCTAAGTATGCAAATATAAAACCAGTTATCACTTGTACAGGTAAATCATATGTAATTATAAATGGAAGTGAGGGTTTTAACTCTTTTGTTTTTCCTGCTGTTAGTGTAATAGAATCTGTATATGTATAATTTGGTTACAGTTTGGAATGAGTTGGAGAAAGAGAACAAGGACTTCTTCGAGGCTTACGCAAAGGGAAGCCATGAAAGTGCTAATGAAATACAGAAAAGACGAAGGATTCAGAGCAGTATCAATGCTTACATGAGGGAGAATAATGGCAAGTCTACACCTTGAATCAAGACTTGGTTCCATCGCATATAGTTATAGTTTTTTTTTTTTAAGAATAAAACCTTTCTTTTTTTTGGTGTTGAAAATCTTGCATCTTCCCTTGCTATGTTCTTCAACAATCCACAAATAAAACAATTCATCTCAAACTTCTATGTAAAAAAAATCAAGTGAAAATTTGTTTTTATTCATTGAAAATTTGCAGAGAATCCCGTTTATATATATATATATATTCTTGTTGTCGGTGAGAAAAGGTTTATACATACAAGATATGAGACAGACTATAAAACGAAATTATGAAACCTAAAAAAATATAGTATTATAATCTTATACACCACTAGTAAATTCGGACCCTTTTCGGTACTCATTTTTATGTCCCACTAAAAAATAAGGTTTAGGGTTTAGATTTAAGACATAAGGTTAGGATTTAGGGAATTAGAGGTAGGGTGTAGTTGTTAGGGTTTATGATTTAGGATTAAGAATTTAGGTTTAGAACTTAAAATTTATCTAGTGTTGGGGCATAAAAGAGCACGTAAAAGAAAATTTTGTCTATTAAATATTAACAAATCATCATCATAAAGTTATAATTTCAAATGTTATTTTGTATAATCATCTGACTTGTTGACTGGAATAAAATCATGGGAAAATATCCCATGTACTAGCGGTGGTGACGAAAAGTTTCCACAAGCTCCCTTAATTTTAGAATTTAGGGGATTAGTTTAGTGTTTTGGAGTTTAAGTGTAGGCGTTAAGAATTTAGGGTCCATAGTTAGAATTTAGGGTTTATGGTTAAATTTTAGGGGTTTAGAGGTAGGGTTTAAGTTTTAGGGTAATATAATTAGGGATTTAGTTTTAACCTATAAACCTTAAAATTTAACCATAAACCCTAAATTCTAATCACTCATTAAATTCAAAACTCCTACACTTAAACCCATAAATATTAAACCATAAACGATGTCTCTAAACCCTGAAACTAAGGCGCTTGTGAAAACTTTTTTCTTTCCACAACATGTTCATGGAATAATTACCCTTAAAGCATATACTATCATACATATTATAATATTTTTGTGATATAGACTAACACATAAGAAAATATAGAATTAACCAACAATCAATTAGTCTAGTGAAATGAGGCATTAAATCTGTAACGACCCAAATTTTAGCCAACGAGTTAACATTGACTCGGGTCTTGGGCCTAAAGGCTTTTTAGGTTAATAGGCCTAATTTGGGCCTTACGCTTGACCTTTGGGCTTGTGAGTGAAAGAGAAGTGTGATAAAGGAATGTTGGAAGGACTAGATTTGCTATTAGACCCATTTTTAAAAAGTGAGCTGAACCTCCCTTGCTCTCATTGGTTTGGATGAGCAAGACAATGGGACGACAGCCCTTTTACTTATATAACCGAATTTACTACATCTTCCATCTCTCTTTTCTCCATCAGATCATATCCTCTTGAGTTTAGTTGAGCAAAGATCAATTTTTTGTCATTTAAACTTTCAGTTTGAATATATAAGGGTGAGAACCAGAATCTACATGAAAAGATTTATCTTTGGAGACCAAAGGCTTGCATGAGGTGGTAAGATAAGAAAAATGAGTTTTTAGGGGTTTTGAGTTTTGGGGAGTGCTAGACTGATTTTTCAAGTTATAATTCGTTTTAAACTTATTTCTAATCATTTAGGAGTATAATGACTCGTTCTTATGCTTGTGGTTAGTTAAAGAAGTGGGGGAAGCATCCAACACCAACGGAAAAGAGAAGAACTGAGGGAAGCTTGCTCGAAGTAGGATTTCGGGTCCATTGTGAGGTTAGCACATCTCTAACTTGAAGTATTTCCTATTTTTCCTAAATATAATTGTCTTGCTTGATTTGCATTGTATTTGTTGAGTGAAAAAGTATGTTTTGGGTTGTGTAGGTAAAAGTTGATTTTGGTTGTCTTTGGAGTTAAAAGAATGCTTGTATGGTCATAAGATGTTTAAAAATACCCTAGTAAGCTTTAGGATATTTTGGGGATCGTTTATGGGTGGATAGAGACAACGATAGGTTGAATCTCATAGCTTAAAATGACCTTTTTGGGTTTGATTACCGATACGAGATGAATTGGTACTGATACCCAACGATTGGAGGGTAGAAAATGATGAAATAATGCCCGAATACTGGTATTTTCATTAACAGAACCGATACAGTATCAGGTATTGGTACCAAGGTTAGGTACCGATATGAAATGAGCTTACAAAAAAACATAATAGAAAATTGGTACCAGTACTCTAGGTGAGTACTGATACCTGGGTTACGGTACTGGTACCCATATAGGCTTACTGGTACCCACTGAAAAATTTGGATAAAAAAAACTTAGTGTGAACAAGGCCCGTATTAGTTGTCAGTTGAACTCCAATGTAGTAATTCATTGATGTTTACATGTTTAATTGCTGAAATGATTATTGATGTTGATGTCGTGGGATTCAGATGTTCAATATTTTTTACTGTAGTACTTGTTGATGTGTACCTGATGCTATGTAATCTTGGGTACAAGATTTAGGTTTTGTATTCGATGTTATGTTTTTTATGGCATAATGCAAAAAAATGCTTATAATGTTTGACTAAATAGTTACTTTAGGCCTTATTCTTTTTTTTTTGAAGTTATTTAACATTCAAAGTTTCATTTTGGGTCAAAAATGACCCATCTACATATGAAGATTGTTAGTCAACTAATGGTAAATGGCTTAAAATGACGTGACAAACCTACATAACAATGCACACTAACATGACAGTGTTATATAGATAAAGGTATTGACTTTGACTTGAAAGAATGTCACATCAGTCAAAAAATAATTTTATGAAATTAGTTTTTTTGCTAACATGTCATTCTGTCAAGTCATTTCAAGCTGTTTATCATTAATTAACTAACAGTTTTCATCCACAGATAGACCATTTTGTCCTAAAATCAAACGTTGGAGGTTAAATTACTTCAAGAAAAAATAATAGAGGTCACAGTAACTATTCAGTCAAATGTTTGAGGTATTTTTTGACTTTATGTTTTTTTGGCATAATGATAAAAAATGCCCCTAATGTTTGACTGAATAGTCATTTTGGCCCCTATTCTTTTTTTGAAGCAATTTAACTTTCAACGTTTCATTTTGGGTCAAAATGCCCCATCTATGGATGAAAACTAATAATCAACTGACGATAAACAACTTAAAATTACTTGACAGAATGACACGTCAAAAGAAAAAATATTTTATATTTTATAAAAAAAATTAAAATTATTTTTTGACTCATGTGTTATTATGTAAAGTCAGCATATTTGTCTATATAACATTGCTATCGTGGTGTACACTGCCATGTAGGTTTATCACATCATTTCAAGTTATATCGTCAGTTGACTAATAGTTGTATCCGTAAATGGGTTATTTTGACCCAAAATGAAACGTTGAGAGTTAAATTGCTTAAAAAAAGAATATGAGCTAAAATGATTATTCACTCAAACGTTTGAAGCATTTTTTGACATTATGCTTTATATATATATATATATTTATATATATATATAATAAATAAAAAGGCAAACATCCTTTGGTAAGCAAAATCGGTCCCTCTTATGCCATCAAAAAACCCAGTTGCACCAACAATGGAGGCCAATAACAAACCTAGGTTTGAATCCCTTCTTCACCTGTTATATTTTGACTCAAATTCTAATTGGTAATTAAGTTGGGTTTTATTGTAATTCTCGTAGTTGAAGATTACTTGGTAATTAGGATTTACTTTAATGAGTAAATATCTATTGTTGGTAGAGATCTTATTGAATAAGTTTTCTTGGTGACCAAGTATCTGGGTCTATAAATATAGACTAGGTTTAACTTTTTGAATTATGAGAGAATAAGAGAACAAGAGAGGGGAAATTACCTTGAAGAGATGTAACCACTTTTAGGTTCTCTACAACTATTGTGCCTACGTTGTAGAGATGGGTATTGTAGGGATGTTGGAAATAGTGTTTTGGTTCCACCGAGTCATAGGATTTGTACACCGAGTTTTGGGATTACATGTGTTATCATGTATTTATACTCTTCGGGTTCTCTACGTTGATAGTGGATTGATTTCTCTTGTTCGTGGAGGTAGGCTATGCTGAACCATGTTAAATCTTGTCTCCTGTCCATATCTTAGTTTATGTCGTTATCGCTTTGGTTATTTTGCCGCATACCAAATTCCTAACAAATGGTATCATGAGCTATGGTTCGAGCTGCGCGATTGTGAAGGAATTTTTGCTGTGGATTTTACGGTGCGATGTTGGAGACATGCTAGAGGAGTATTGCTGCAACGAGCTTTCAGTTGCAGGGGGAGTAATTCTCAAAATTCAACGGTGCTTCCACGGATACTATGTAAGAATTGGAGTTGTTGAAGACTTGGCGGTGGTGCTTCAACGGATATTTGGCTTATGTAAAAATTGAAACTGTTGAAGACTTGAAGACTAATGCTCGAATAGAATTTGTGTCAAGGGGGAAGTTTGTTATATTTTGACTCAAATTCTAATTGGTAATTATGTTGGGTTTTATTGTAATTATAGTGGTTGAAGATTACTTGGTAATTAGGATTTACTTTAATGAGGGGGAATTACCCTGAAGAAATGTAACCACTTTTAGGTTCTCTACAACTATTGTGCCTACGTTGTAGAGATGAGTATTGTACGAATGTTGGAAGAGTGTTTTGGTTCCACCGAGTCATAGGATTTGTATACTGGGTTTTTGGGATTACATGCGTTATCATGTATTTGTACTCTTCGAGTTCTCTATGTTGATAGTGGATTGATTTCTCTAGTCCGTGGAGGTAAGCTATGCTAGACCATGTTAAATCTTGTCTTATGTGCATGTCTTGGTCTATGTCGTTATTGCTTTGGTTATTTTGCCGCATACCAAATTCCTAACATCACCAACTGCTTCAGTTTTGCTTCCCATCTTCACTTTTCATTGCATTTTTTGGCAACACTTGTATGGCTGGTCTGCTCTTCCCAGATGGCTTATTATCTTCTTTGTTCTTCATTTTCTCCGCGATGTCTAGCTTTTAAAACATCTTGTTGAGCTTCTGTAGTTGTCTTAAACTCAAATCCTCTAACTTCTGCCTCGCCTGTTCCTTCTCCACAATGTTCACCCTGTCAACGTTATCCGAAACTTGGGTCACCTTTGCCATTGCTGTCTGTATCTTGTTTGAAAATTCACTGTTTGAGGTGGGAGCTGTCTCTGAAAATACCTCCGCTGGCTTTACATAGACATCAATTATTGCTTCCGAACCACCATAGTTTACCACCTTCTGAGCTATGTCAACCACAACAGATTGGACAGCATTGTGGAATGAATGAACTCACAGGGGTGGTTTCAGCTTCGGTTACATTTGCATCCCCCATATTTGTTATGGGATCCTCAGCTTATGATTTGCTGTCAGATCCTGTGTCATAATTGATACTATGGGATTCCGAATTAGGCTATGATTTATTTTCATGTTCGTTTTATTAAATCTGGTGTTTTGTTTATGATAGTTAGATATGATAAATTCATGTAAAGCCATATATGACTTGATATGTCCATGCCATGTTACTCTATTTTAATTTTGGCATGCTTATGTTTATGAAATGTAAGAAATATTGTAGAGTATATATATACCAATGAGCTTTGTAAGCTCGGACTACGGATTTGTTGTTTATGTGTGTAGGTTAATGTTGCTTGTTTAGCGGAGCGCATGGACGAGAATTACCCATCACCGATTCAGAATTCGAGTACAATACCTTAGTTTTAGTAGTGGGCTATATATTCATAGAACCTTATTATAGAAGGTCTATAACTCTTAAATTACTTTATTTTGAAATACGGTGTTTTAAATAGTACAAAGCTCCTGTTATATTTTGAATTTAAATTAATTATGAAAACTTATTTATGACTTGTTTTTAATTGTGACTCTACTTGATGTTTAAAAATGAATGAAAATTGCGACAACTCTGATATCAACTGGTAAAATTGTGGCAAACTAAGGAAATATTGGAGCAGTGAAGACGATAGTGAAGGAAGATCATCGATACTGCTCTCCGCCACCCTCCGCTTCAGGCTCTCTGGAGCCAAAATCTAAGCTTCTCCATTTTGCAAACACTAACTCTTTTTACTGTCTGCTCGTCCGACCATGATGTCTTCAACACTGACGGCTAGCCACACCTGCAACTGCAAACGTTTATGATCTTGAAGGTGATAAATTAACACAATAAAATATGTGTATTATATTTATTAAAATAAAATACACAATGGAGTTACCGGAAACACTCTCGCTACTGCCGTCAAGGTTTCTTTTTCTTCTTCTTCTTCTTCTTCTTCTTCTTGTTTTCTTCTTTGGGTGCTTTTTGTTTGTGATTTTCAGTTGAATTCCATCTGGGTTTTGCAGCTATCATTGTTGGATTAAGGCTGGGTATAGGCACATAGATTGCGCTTATATCTATGGCAATGAGAAGGAGGTGATCAATTTGCAAATTTTTTCTCTATTTTCTCAGTATTGATTTAATAAATTCACCCAGGTCTCAAATTATTTTACATTTTTTCATATGATTAATGGTTTTTCTGGTACATGCAGATTGGTTTTGCTTTGAAGGAGTCGTTTGTTAATGGTGTAGTGAAGCGTGAGGACTTATTTATCACCTCCAAGCTCTGGTTTTTCCTTCCCCCTTTTCTTTCTTCCTTTTATTCAGTCTGGTTTATAATCTGCAGAAGTTATATATATAACTAAACAACATATAAGATGATCAGGTCCCCCCATCACTTGCCTGAAGATGTACCAGAGGGTTTAAATAAAACTTTGGAAGATTTGCAGCTTGATTATGTTGATCTCTATCTGGTATTTACTTTATTTTACAAATTAAAATATTGTCCGGAACTTAATTTTGTAGATTTGCCAAAGTTGATTTTAAAGTGTCAAATAGCTGAAGTTATATATTCTGGCAGCACTATATTTGTTGCTAATTGTGATGGATTTTGAAGATACACTGGCCGGTCAGTTTGAAAAAAGGTTCGGTTGGTATTGAGCCTGAAAACTTGACTCTACCTGACATATCCGGTACCTGGAGAGCAATGGAGGCACTATATGATTCTGGAAAGGCTCGGGGTATCGGTGTTAGCTATTTCAGTATGAAGAAGATCGGAGATCTGTTGAAAGTAGCACGTGTAGTTCCCGCCGTCAATCAAGTGGAACTTCACCCTGTATGGCAACAGCCAAATCTGCACGAATTTTGTCAATCCGAGGGAATTCACTTGTCTGTGAGTTTTCAGATTTAATACAAACATATTTGTCTTGAGTTGTTTGAATTTTAACCATTTACAATCAGCTGAGCAGGTTGATTGAATTGATAATGGATGTTAATTTCTTTGATCTCAAGGATATTCACCCTTGGGTAGCCAAGGTGGAGATAATAGATGGAGAGAGGTCCAGGAAAGCCCGGTTCTCAAGACGGTTGCGGAGTGATTGGGAAATCTCCGGCACAAGTAGCTCTCCGATGGGGACTTCAAATGGGCCATAGTGTACTGCCGAAGAGTAGTAGTGAGGCGAGGCTGAAGGAAAAACTTGATGTTTTTAACTGGTCCATCCCTAAAGATTTGTTTGCCAAGTTTTCTGAAATCAAGCAGGCAAGTGTTAACTTCATTTCATCATCGAAATCGAGCTGACTTGTTCGTTTCCCTGTGACGTAACATGATAGCATATGCTGTGTATATTACAGTATTTGAATATGTGAACTTTTCCATTGCAGGAGAAGGTAATTAGAGGCAGTTTTTTCGTGAACCTGGCTTGTGGTGCATACAGGACCAGTGGCGGAAGGATTAAGAGGCCGGTGGGGCCACGTCCACCAAAATTTTAGAAAACTCGAATTTTGTCATTAAATTGTTTGAAAATTTCAATTTGGCTCCCAAATTTTAAGAATTCATATTAAGCTTAAAATTTTTAATATTTTTCATTAAAATCCCTCTCAATTTTTTAAAATTTTTGTTAAATCTCTTAAAATTATTAAAATTTTAGTTAAACCCTCAATTTGTTTTTGAAAATTTTCGTTCAATCCTCCAAATTTTTTAAAAGTTTGAGTTGGCCCCACAAACTTTTACTCCAAGTTTCACATGAGATTTTAGCATATAGTAATGAGTTAATATGGGTAATGCATATGTTATGTGTGAAATCCAAGTTTGAGACTCGGCTACAAGCAGCTTAGAAATTACATGGATCAAGACTGAAAGACGCGGTCGAGAAACAAGCCTACATTTGGTCGGCACCATTTGTATATAGAATTGAAAATCAAAATGATGATATATTAGTTTTGAATTAATTACTTGGGTAATTATTCTATTCAAAAACGCATATGTGGAAACTTCATTTACACAAACGCCTTAGTTTTAAGGGTTAGAGATTTCATTTAGGGTTTAAAATTTAGGGGTTTAAGTGTAGTAGTTTTGAATTTAGGGGTTGTTGATAGAATTTTAGATTTATGGTTAAAATTTAGGGTTTATAAGTTAAAACCCCTGCTCATATTACCCTAAAATCTAAATTGCAACCATAAACCCTAAATTTTTAACCCCTACATTAAAAACCTAAACTCCAAACCCTACCTAAAATCATAAACCCTAAAATTGAGGCGTTTGTGGAAACGGAAAGTTTCCACCGCCTGTGTATAAGATAATAATCATACTTAAATTATTAAATCATTGATGTTGCCATAGTCGCATGTCTAGGTAGCAATGTTATAAAACCAGGATTTGAAGCCAAATCATTTAAATTATTGGTTTGATTGGTTTAATCTGTTAAATTAATGAGTTAAAAATAATTAAATAAAAAATCTGTAAAATTAATAAAAAGTTTGGAGCTCAAAACAAGATCAATGGTTATGCAGCATGTAGAGAGGTAATCTGAAAAATGGAATTTACCAAGTTTATTGGTATTTGTTTGGTAACGGAGGCTGATTTATAAGGAGTCTATCTTGGTCTTCTCTTCGCATGGGAGTTGAGAGCTCCATGTGTTATCATGGAGATTGATATGCAAGTGATTAATTTGGTTCAGCAGCGATCAAAGCCCATGCTCACCTTACGTTTAAAATACATTAAATATTAAAACAATATTTAATTATGTATAATATCATTAAAATATTAAATTAATATTAAATAAAAGTATTTAATTAATTTACATCATAAATATTTAATTATTTAATTAAAAATTCAATAAAGAATTTTATACATAATACCATCCAAAGAGGCGAGAATTGACAAATACTTGCACCCCAAAGTTTAATGCAAAAAATGCTACCGTTGAAAATAAAATGTTATCCCTTTCATATAGGCCTTATTTGGTAAATAGCGTTTGAGTTAAAATTAGAGATTTAAGTTAATATTTGAAGTTTGACCGGTCAAATTTACTAATTTAAATATTTAGTGAATAACAGATTAAGGTAAAATTTTCAATTTTAAAAATATTACTCAGTTAAAAATTTTGACATAAAAATTATAAAAACCCTTTTACATCTATCCCTAAAGATTTGTTTGCCAAGTTTTCTGAAATCGAGCAGGCAAGTGTTAACTTCATTTCGTTGTCAACATCGCTTCTTTCACTTTCACCGTCTCTCTCACACGTGCATGTGCATATTTACCGTGGACTAGCTGACTTGTTCGTCTCCCTGCAACGTAGCATTATAGCATATTTTGTGTATATACAAATACCTCAAATTCGAAAAAAAAAAAGTATTTGAATATGTGAACTTCCATTGCAGGAGAAGCTAATTAAAGGCAGTTTCTTCGTACACCCGACTTGTGGTGCACACAGGACCATTGAAGAACTCTGGGATGGTGAAATCTAAGCCCGACCGACAGTTGGTCGAAATTCAGATAAACCAGCAGCCTGTTGGCTGTTGCAGGCCGTCGGCCGAGTAGAACTGTCAACCCATTTTTTCCCAAGTTTTTTTTTCCGAGCAAAATGGGGTAGCAGACGTTGATTTGTTGTTCACTGTGGGCTGCTTCCAGGTCGCAAACCTTTTCATTTTTTTGGTTTCCCATATATTTTCTGAAGTGAGTCCAGTGATTAATTTTTTACGTTCTATTGGCATGTACGGAGATAACTGACTTCTCTACTGTTTTTAGTTAAGCATAATTGGCAAAAATGAAGTCATTAGATCGTCCGAGTTGTAGAGGCCTTTGGGCGCGAGCTCCTTTGGGAGGGGCCGTTTTTTAGATGGAAGCCTCGTGTTTTTAATTATAAAAAAATAGAGTCGCCATCGGTCACTTGGATAAGGTAGACCGGACACCAAAAAGTCAACCAGAGATGGGTTCAGAAGTTGGTTACGAGTGAGGAAGTATTAGCACTCCCACTACGCCCAAAATTGGTACCTAAAGGTTTGCATTATATTTATTAAGGAAAACAAAAAATCTATTTAATTTAATAATTAATTTCCAAAATACATGCATGCATGACAGTTCAAAATTTGTCTTGGTATCCACGATGTTCAAAGGAGATGACACCCGGAGACCGGGATGACACTCCCGATAAAAACACCGAAACAATAAGGCCGAAAACTATATGCAATAGTTACATGTATGAGCAAATAAACTAATATATGAAAATAAATGGATGATATTAATATTAGGTAATATATATGGATACGAAAAAAAAAACCAAAATTTACTTCGATATTAACAGTATTCAAAGGAGTGCCACCTAGATGACACTCCCAATAGAAATACCGGAACAATAAGGCCAAAATATATAAGATGTTTACATATAAAAATAATAAGGGAACAGTGATAAAATATAAATGAATGAAAATACAATATAATATACAATATATATTAATATATATATATGTAAGTATTATACATATTATAAATATATTATACATACTACATAAATATATATACATATACATATCATACATACTATATAAATATATATATATTACATATTATATATGTATACATAATAACATTCTATATTCTATATATATATATATATATTATATACATATATTAATATAACATAATAAATAAACCAATAATATGAAAGGGAAATGTATCGAATATAATACGAAACATATATAAGTAAAGGATTGAAATGAAAGAAAGTAAAGAAATGCATAGCAATAAATTGAATTAAAATGAAATTTAGGGTCAAAATTAAAGTATTTACAACGATGAGGGACTAGATGTACAATTATTCAGTCGAGTTAGGATTAAAATGAGGATTGTCGAGAATTTGAGGGACCAGAAGTGAAAATTTCCCATTTAATATGATTAAATCTGATTTTAGGACTGAATTGCAAAGCGTTTGAAACTATCAGGGACTGCGGAAATCATTTTACCATGTGGAAGACCCTTTCTATAATCATTTTTTAGGGTGGAATGATCAATAGTCGGATTTACCCATTTCAAATCCAATTTAATTAAGATTGGTGACTAAATTGAAAACTGATTCAAACTTACAGGGACCTCTGGAAGAATTAACCCATGCGAAAGGATTAAAAAATAATTTACCAATTTTTTTAAAAAAATACGTGGATTCTCCCCGGGTCGAGTCACCGCATCGAGTATAGAATGGAACGACGTTGTTTTGGGTTAAAATTCAGACGCCCAAAACGACGTCGTTTAACACCCCATTATAAGTGTTTTTATCCCCAAAAATTTCATTATAACCGGTCTCATTTAAAAAAACCCCTCAAATGCTCTCAAGCCTCCCTCGACCGGCCTTGGGCGTCGGCTGATTGCCCGCCGTGGACCGGAGCGCCGCCACTCTCGGCGGCTGGAATGTAAAAAAACGCCAGAAGGTATATTTTCTTTTCCTTAACTTATATTTATGGTTATTTTTCCCAAGACTCAATACTTGTAGATCTAGGTTAGCCGAAAGGTTTTATTTTTATTTTTATTTAAAAAAAAAATAAAAAAAATTTACCTTGATCGGACTTCTGGACTGAGATGGCTAAAAAAAGTTTCCCTTTTAAAATGTTTTTCTGTTGTTTTTGTTATTTTTTGGTTTCGAATCGTCTCTTTTTTTTCTTTTATTTCTTGTAAAATCGTCCCTTTTTACATTGAGTTTCAGGGTTTAAAAAACAAAAAAATTAGAACAAATTGTCCATTTGATAAAATGATAATAATGCTTTCTATCTCTTCTTGTTTTTGCAGGCGCGGCTTGGGCGGTGGCTATGTGATGGAAGGCGGCGGTGTCAGGGGAAGTGATAAGGTGCGCGTGCATCGCACGGCCAAGAATGGCCGGCGTGTAATGTGAAGGGTCAAAGTGGTGGCGGGGGTCTGAGGAAATAAAGATGCTAGGATTAGGTTATATTTAGGGTTTTATTGTTTAGGTTATTAGGTAAATAGCGTTTGAGTTAAAATTAGAGATTTGAGTTAATATTAGAGGTTTGACCGGTCAAATCCACTAATTTGGGTGTTTGGTGTTTGGTGAATATCGGATAGAGGTAAAACCTTTAATTTTGAAAATGCTACTCAATTAAAAATTTTGACATAAGAGTTATAAAAAATATTTTACCCTTTATGTTTTTAACTGGTCTATCCCTAAAGATTTGTTTGCCAAGTTTTCTGAAAGGCAAGTGTTAACTTCATTTCGTTGTCATCATGGCGTCATTCACTTTCACCGTCTCTCTCACACGTGCAGGTGCATATTTACCGTGGACTAGCTGACTTGTTCGTCTCCCTGCAACGTAACATTATAGCATATGTTGTGTATATACAAGATCCTCAAATTCGAAAAAAATGGTATTTGAATATGTGAATTTTTCCATTGCAGGAGAAGGTAATTAGAGGCAGTTTCTTCGTACACCCGACTTGTGGTGCATACAGAACCATTAAAGAACTCTGGGATGGTGAAATCTAAGCCCGACCGACAGGTGGGCGAAATGAGATTTTAGTATATAGTAATGAGTTAATATGGGTAATGCATATGTTATGTGTGGGGTATTTGTAGTACTCTTCTAAATGATAAGAATAAGAGAAAAAAAAGGTGCATTATTTCATGCTGCATCTTCCTTGGTGAGTTTGGTTTCCTAATTGCAACTTTGGGTCATTGAAAGTTTGAGACTCGGCTACAAGTGGCTTAGAAATTACATGGTTCGAGACTGAAATACGTGGTCGAGAAACAAGCCTATATTTGGTCGGCACCATTTGTATATAGAATGGAAAATCAAACCGATGATATATTAGTTTTGAATTACTTACTTGGGTAATATTTTCTATACAAGCGCTTGTGAAAATTTTATTTATACAAGCACTTTAGTTTTCGGGGTTAGAGATTCCATTTAGAGTTTGAAATTTAGGGGTTTAATTGTAGTAGTTTTGAATTTAGGGTTGTTGATAGAATTTTGGATTTATAATTAAAATTTAGGATTTATAGGTTAAAACCTAAATCCCTGCTCATATTATCCTAAAATCTAAACCCTAGTCTACTAAATTCTAACCCTAAAGCCTAAATTCTAATCATAAAACCTAAAGTCTTAACCCTACATCAAAACCCCTAAATTCTAAATCCTAAACTAAAATCCATAACCATGAAATTAAGGCGCTTGTAAAAACAAAAAGTTTCTACATCGCCTATGTATAGGATAATATTCCTACTTAAATTATTAAATCATTGACGTTGCCATAGTCGCATGTCTATGTAGCAATGCTGTAAATCTAGGATTTGATGTCGAATCATTTAAAGCATAGGTTTGATCGGTTTAATCTGTTAAATTAATGAGTTAAAAATAATTAAATAAAAAATCTGAAAAATTAATAAAAAAGTTTGGAGCTCGAAACAATGTCAACGGTTACGCGGCAAGTAGAGAGGTAATCTGAAAAAATGGAATTTACCAAGATATTGGTATTTGTTTGGTAATGGAGGCTGAGTTATAAGGAGTCTATCTTGGCCTTCTCTTCTCATGGGAGTTGAGAGCTCCATGTGTTATCATGGAGATTGATATGGAAGTGGTTAATTTGGTTCAGCAGATATCAAAGCCCATGCTCACCTTACGATTTTAATACATTAAATATTCAAATAATATCTAAATATGTGTAACATCATTAAAATATTAAATTAATATTAAATAAAAATATTTAATTAATTTACATTACAAATATTTAATTATTTAATTAAAAATTTAATAAAGAATTTTATATGTAATATGATTTAAAGAGGTGAGAATTGACAAATACTTAAAGAATTACATCCCAAAGTTTAATGCAAAAAGCGCTACTGCTTAAAATAAAATTTTAACCCTTTGATATATGCCCTATTTGGTAAATAGCGTTTAAGTCAAAATTAGAGATTTGAGCTAATATTAGAGGTTTGACCGGTCAAATCGGCTAATTTAGATGTTTGGTGAATAACATATTAGGGTGAAACCTTTAATTTTGAAAAAGCTACTAATAAGAGTTTTTGAAATTAGAGTTTTTGACATAAGAGCTATAAAAACCCTTTTACCCTTGACAATTATCAAAAATCTCCAAATAACCTAAATTTAATATTTTCTATTTTATTTTTTCACTCTCACGTATTTACATTGTGACATTTGTAGACTAATATGATTTGTTTTTTTCTTTTTATTCTCACTCATTTATATTTGTAAATAAATTTTAAAAATTAATTAAATTATATATGAAAAGTAACTACATAAATAATAAATTAATATATAGATACTTCAAATATGCTCAGTAATGTTATAGTAAAAAAATTATTTTTCATAATCTAAATAATATTAATAGATACAAAATATTGATAACTAATAAACTATTCAAACAAGTATTAAATATAATCATATCCCTATATGTAATTTTGCTTGTTTAAATAATCAAACAACTATTAGCTATCAGTTAATTATACCAAACACTTATATACAATCAGCTAATACAATCTGCTAGTCAAATCAGCTAGTGCAATTAGCTATCAACTATCAGCTAATGTAATCCGCTACCAGCTATCCGTTAATTGCCAAACATGACCATAATGTGTCTAAACCCAAAAAAAATTCCCCTAATAATAAGTTTTTCCACGATCCAAACACTTGTGAGGGTATCCATGTACAAAATATTCAAAGAGATATTTCTGTTTCCTCAACCAGAATGGAAAATTTATGGGGATAATGCCTTTGCAAACAAATATTAGGTTAGTAGGGGATGTTGGGAAAAAATTGCAATATACGCCATTTTCTACAGTGTACATGGCAGGACGACATGTGCACATAGCGTTATGTACTGATTTAATATAAAAAATATCCCGGTGCAGGACGCCACCTGCACGATGCATCACACGCTGGATTGTAACACCCCGATCCCACCGGATCCATGATGCTACATTCGGGTTACCTCTAACCCAACCCATAAAATTTTATTTGATTTTAAAGTCTCAAGTTTAGCCAAAAATGATATTTAAGGCAAGTCATTTAAATAAAGTTTCATTGTAACCCCCTTAACCCGGCCTAGCTACCAAGATCAAATCAAGGACGTCACATTAGGTTTGCCGAAGTAAACCCGAACTAGTAACCTAAACTGATCCATTTTTTTCTTTTTATCTTGCCCAGATGCTAAATTAACCCTAAGGCATGATGTACAACAGCGGAAAACGAAACAAGCATTCGATTTGCAAGACTTAACACTTAGGGACCATAATGTAAATTTTATTAATTAAAGGAATAAATTATAAATTTATGTTACCAAACTTTAATTAGATTCAATACATGCTTCTATGTGAATTTGGATCACAATACCATCATTAATTGAGCATTACAAAAATAGTGACCAATTTGCAAAGAATCCAGAATACAGCATGAAAATACCAAAGTTAACTAACCCCGTACCGATACAGGCTTACACATCGGTACGAGTCAACATGGCATACTTGTATCGATACGGTCATTCGAGTATCGATCTCTATTGCACATTTCAAAATTAGGGGATTTTAGTAGCTAAAACTCGTATCGGTACGGTACACCGCGTATCGATCCCAATATACACTTCCTCAAGGGCATACCGATACAAAGATTCTTGTATCGATACCTCTTTGTTAATTTCCCCAAATTGAGTCATATCAGACCCCCCCGCGTACCGATCCCAGAGGATTCATACCTGTACATCTAGGCCTGTAATGACCTCTTGGCCAAACATATGACACTTAGGCTCAATCTAACATGCTTCAAACATCAAACAAACATTATATAACATGTTTAACATCATTTCTACAATCATCCAAACATGCTAGGTAAACATTCAATCCATTGCAAAACAATCAAGAGAACCTATAGGCATGGTCTCTACCCAAACATGCAATTCTCATCCCAAACCCTCACTCAAACCATATATAACCTTATACAAGTCCAAAATACCAAATAGAACATGTCCAAAAATAGGGAGTAAGCAAACAACCCTCCCAATTACAACTTGGTCACATTGCCCTTTATTACTACAAGTTCATTTATTAAAATCATACTTAAAGTAAATCGATTCTTGGATTCCTCCTTGCTCGCTTGCCGCCCCGAAAACTCACTTTTCTGCGATGATGAAATATGAGAGCGTAAGCATATAATGCCTAGTGTAGGATGCTCTAAAAACACTCATCAATGCATTTAAAATCATTTGAGTCAAACCACATTTTCAACATCATGCTAAAAATTCTCATGCCCTTTTTACCTTTGAAAAATATGCATATTAAACCATATGCAAAACATGTATCATAGATCTCATGCATAATCCCATATGCAAAACCTCAATTTAAGCCTGTACATGCTTATTCATCTAATAGCAAAGCTTAAAGAGCAAAACATGTATAAATCACATTATACAAAACATAATTCATCCATCATGATACATAAGTTCATATATTGGCATTAAAGTGACCCAAAAACCAATTATTTCCTTTATCAAAACACATCGGATACACGGATTTCACAAGTGGTTCCTTAGACCACTTAAACATACATTTAACCGGAGCAAACGGTACAATAAACCCCTCGACAATTACAATGTATAATACCCATCAGCAGGAGAAAATGGTACAATCACAACCTCTTGACCGCTGAGGTACCCATGGTGGAGAATACGTTACAATCACAACCTCTCGACACACATGAGTTGACTTATTATAGTGCACTTTAAATCCTATGGCATGCCAAATATATTCGATAACATTTCATCATTGTCACTTGCTAATATATTCCATATTAACATGATACCTCACTTTTTTTCATATGCTTCGTTTAAACCAATTTCTAATGCAACAAACCTTGCATTTCATAACATCGAAATTCTTTTCATAAAGCATTTACCATGCTCAAATATCATCAATATAAGATCATTTGTAACATAATCCATTTCCAAAACATGCATATAATAGTAGGTATCAAATCATAAACATAGGCATGAGAAAATCAACTTTGCCAAACTGAAACTGAGAGCGTATGTAACCATCTTAACCCATTCTAGCCAAAACTGAGCTAAAAGGATCACATTAGGTTTGCCGAAGCAAACCCGAGCTAATAATCTAAACCGAGACCTTTTTTATCTTGTCTAAATGCATTAATTTAATTCCTAAGGTAAACATGCATCAGCGAAAACTTTACATTGCATTCAGACTGTAAAATAGTGTTCAATTGCTCGAATATGCACTTATGGGACCAAAATGAAATTTCCATAAATTATAGGGGCTTAGTTTGAAATCTAGTTTACCAATCCTCATTTAATCCAATTACACACTCACAGGTTAAATTCTAGCTCAAAATAATCAACCAAGCTCAATTAATTGCATACGTAACATTCAAGGACCAAATCGCACAACTTCCAAACTTCAGCAGACAAAAGCATAAAATTGTACACTGCATGCCAATACAAGCTAGCCCCGTATCGATACAGCTCAACGAACTTAACGAACATGCATACCAATACTCCAAGCTTCGTATTGATACGATATGCTGAACGAGCCCGTACCAATACGGTTCACCCTGTACCGATCCCTTATGGTTTATTTTCAAAAATTAGATTCCAGTAGCTAGAAGGCGTACCGGTATAGGAGCCCGTATACCAAAACCAATACAAAATTTCCTCAAGGTGTATCGATACGGTGGCTAGGCGTACCGATACCCTTTGTTAATTTTCGATGAATTGGGCATTCCTAGACCCTGTGTATGTACCAAAGAGCTCGTACCTGTACGCAGAGGCCTGTAATGACCTCTAGGTCCAACATATGACGCTTTGGCTCATTCTAAACACCTTTAACACATATCTAAACATCATACAACATCAAGAGCATGCTTAACATCAACATACCAACATTTTAAGCAAACCTAACAAGCCTAGCACCATTATCCACATCGCCTATAGGCATGCTTCCTACTCAACATTCAAAACACAATCCCAAGCACTTAAGGCCTCTTACAAGTCCAAAACAACATTCAAAACTTGCACGAACATGGAGTTTAGCAAACAACCCTCCCAAGACAACATTTGACACATTACCCTTATTACTATTATATATTGTATCAAACCATACTTTGCAACCAAGTCCTTGGATATCCTTGCTTGCTACCCTTCAATCCACTAATCTGCATTGATGATAAAAAGAGTGTAAGCACGCAATGCTTAGTTAGGAGCGCTCAAAATATAAAACATCATCCAATGCATTTTAAAACTGGTTTATTACAAAATCGTTCTCATTTGACTTTATTCAAAAACCATCATACCATATTTTCAAAACATACACTTAACCATTTCCAAACCATGCATATTAAACCATATGCAACATGTATCATGGATTCAACAGCATAATCCCATATGCAACCCTCAATTTAAGCCTTCCCATGCATAACAACCCATATGCAAAGCTTAAAGAGTATTTATATGCATAAATCACATTACACAAAGCAATCCATCAACATGATACATCAATTCATTATATTGGCTTACAAGTGATCCTTTCCAAATCTCATTTCTTTCATCAAACCACATCGGATATACGGATTTCCCAAGTGATGTCCCAATCACTTACAACTCAATGGTATGGAGTAAATGCAACACATGCATCACTTCTACACTACCAAGGCTCATCCTCCAATTTGGAGTAAACATTTCCGATGCATCACCTCTACGGTCGCAGCCAGAGTAGTAAACACCATTGAAGTATTACCTCAATAATATTGGGGTTCACATGGTTGGAGTAAATACTTTTAATACATCACCTCTATGGACTTTCCTGGAGTAAATGCCATTGAAATACCACCTCTACGAACCATGGGTAACTTATTGTAGTGCACTTTAAATCCTATGGCCAACCAACTATATCCAATAACATTTTCATAATCTTCACTTGCAATATAATTCATTCCATTAATATTAACTCACTATTTTCATATGCATAAATCAAAACCATTTATCCAATGCATTAAACCATGTATTAACCAATGTTCAACAACATTTAAAAAACATGCCTTACTTCCAAATGCATCATCATCATTATATAATCATTTTCCATCATTAAACCATGCTCAAATCATGGATAGAACACTGAGTAATCAAATCATTAACACCAGTGCATCAAAACTAATTGCCAAACCGAGTTCGAGAGAGAAATCATCCTTTACTTACGTCCAATCTTAGACCAACGTTTCAAGCTTGATCTAAACTCCCAAACACAACTTTCAAACCTTTGAAAAGCTATAAAACATGTTCTCACTCACCGACACGCAAAGCCTCGCTTGCCGATGCGATAATTACGCCTCCAATGCTTTCAAAACTTTCGTTCAAACTTGAGGTTCAGCCTCCCATGCTTTTCCACAACAAAACAAAGGATCCAATGCATTCATAACCCAGCAACAATATTCTATATCAAACCTCATCAATTTCTACTCAATTACTCAACCACAACAACCGAAAACAACACCAAAACAACTGCAAAAATAACCCAGCCACAAACCATGAATCTCAACCTTCACTTAACATCAATTAACATTCAAAAACATAATTACCATGTCCTTATACCTCCAACATTCATAAAACATCCACAACTCCTAAAAAACTCACAACTAACTAGCTAAAAAATTAAAGATTCACCTTGTTTCGGGATTCCAATGTTAAAATCAACTTATTAACGTTATAAAACATCAAAATCATGTCCAAATCATATTAAGAACCCAACAAAACATATCCATAACGAAAATTAACCAAATACACCAATTAAACCTTGATTTACCCATCTTTCCAAAATTAAATCATTAAACCTCATTAGAAAACATACGTAAATTATCAATAATTTGGGAATTTCAATAAAGAACCTTTTATTAGAGGATAAGAACGAAGCTCGCCTCTAACCTTGGCTTTCCCCATAATTGGATGAGTTTACATGAGAAAACAAGTTCAAATCAAATAAGTTTTGTTAGGAAATCATTAAGAATCCATTTGGAAATAAAAGAATGTTGAAATAAAGTGATTACCTAAGAAAGTTAAAGTATAAAAGAGTGTTTGGCTTTGGAGAAAAGTTAGCTACGTAAAATGATTTTTTAGGAATTAATTCTCAAAGCCTATTTAAACTTCCTTAAAACCTTTTAAAAATATCCAATTAAGGTGAAAAGTTTGATATTAGACTTTGACCAAATATCTCCTTAAAGATTATAAGTTTTGACCCTTTTACAAAGCAGTCCTAAAAAGTTTTAAAACTTTACATTTTGGTCACTGACCCAAAATGTCACTTTTCAAAACTTCTTTTTGTAAAATTGATTTTACCAAAATCATCTACATATTAAATAATGATTTTAGGATATTTTTCATATTTTTCCTCACTCAAAAATATTAATTCTAAATTAATCCCGAAACCGACTCAAATCCTCTAATTCGGTCCGCTAGACCGTCTAATCAACCTAGAAAACTCCTAGCCCAAAATCGGGGCATTACAACTCTCCCCTCTTAATAAATTTTGTCCTAGAAATTTATCTGATGGAAACAAATGCGAAAATTGCTCTATCATGTCCGACTTACTCTCTCACGTGGCCTCCTCAACACCGCGATGCCGTATCAACACCTTAACAAGCTCAATTGTCTTGCCACGAAGAACTTTACTACTAGAGTCAAGAATTTCTACTGGTTCTTCAACATAAGATAAATCTGGTCGCAACTTAACATCCTTCACTAGCATCATATGCGACATATTCGAACGATACCTCCGCAACATGGATACATGAAACACATTGTGAATCTTCTCTAACTTACAAGGCAACCTCAACCTATAAGCAACTGGACCAACTAGCTCCAACACCTCATAAGGCCCAATGAACCTCGGACTCAACTTGCCCTTACGCCTAAAGCACAACACCTTCTTCCAAGGTGAGACTTTCAAAAAAAAACTTTTCATCAACCGCGTACTTAATCTCCCTACGCTTCAAATCCGTATAGGATTTCTGCCTATCTGAGGCTGCTTTCTAACAATCACAAATAAGCTTGACCTTTTCATCCATGTCTTTCAACATATCAGGCATGGAAACATACTTTTCCCCAGCCTCAGCCCAATACAAAGGCGTACGACCCCTCCTACCATACAAGGCTTCATACGGTGCCATTTTTATACTTGCCTAATAACTGTTATTGTACGCAAACTCCACCAAAGGTAACATTCTTTCCCAAGTTCCTTGGAACTCAATGATATAACACTTCAACATATCCTCCAAAATGTAAATCACATGTTTAGACAGGCCATCCGTCTGAGGATGATACGAAGTACTGAAATTCAAGCGAGTACCCAAAGCTCGATGCAAACACCCTAAACCCTTGATGTAAACCGCAAATCCCTATCCGAAACAATTGACTTGGGCACCCCATGCAACCTCACAATTTCAGCAACATAAAGATCCACCAACTTATCTAAGGTATACGTCATATGCACTGGTAGAAAATGTGCACACTTTGTAAACCGATCAACAATAACCCAAATAGAATCCTTTTTAGTAGGTGTCAAAGGTAACCCCGACACAAAATCCATGGTGATCCTCTCCCATTTCTATTCCAAAATCCTTAATGGTTGCAACAACCTGGAAGAAAACTAGTGTTCAATCTTCACACGCTGACATACCATACATCTAGAAACAAAATCAGCCACATCCTTTTTCAAACCCACCCAATAATACTCTTCCTTTAGACCACGATACATCTTGGTACTACCAGGATGCATAGCAAAAGGACTAGCATGTTTCTCGATCAAAATTATTCGCCTCAACTCAATATCACTAGGAACCACTATCCGATCCTTGAAACACAACACCTCATCACCATTAAAGTGAAAATATGTAGGATTTCCATCCATGATATCCTTAACATGAGGTACCAACACCTCATCGTAAGGTTGATTTTCCTTAATCAACTGTGACAAAGATGGTTTCACTTACAACTCGGCCAACAACCCTCCACCACGAGTTACACTCAACCTCACAAACATGGCCCTTGACTCTACAACAGCTTTTCTACAAAAAGAATTGGGCACAACATTTTTCTTGCCCGGATGGTACTCGATTGCCAATTCATAATCCTTAAGCAACTCCAACCATCTATGTTGCCTAAGATTCAACTCCTTTAGCGACATCATATACTTCAAACTCTTATGATCCGTATATACAATACACTTCTCACCATAAAGATAACGCCTCTAAATATTCAACGCAAACACCACCGCGGCAAGCTCTATATCATGCGTAGGATAGTTGTGCTCGTGCACCTTCAACTGCCTCAATGTATAAGCCACAACCTTCATGCCTTGCATCAACACACACCCTAAACCAACGTAGGATGCGTCACTATAGACCACAAACTCTTTTTCAGACTCAGGGTGAATCAAGATTAGAGCTTGTGTCAAAGCTTCTTTTAACTGCTCAAAAGATTGTGGCCTAGCTTCCGTCCACTCAAAAGATACATCATTTTGTAAAAACTTGGTCAACGGAGCATCAACCCTTGAGAACCCATCCACAAAAAGACAATAATAACTTGCCAACCCTAAGAAACTATGGACTTTCGTTACTAACTTAGGTTGCCTCTAATTTACAACCGCCTCAACTTTTTTGCGGATCTACCCAGATACCTTCCGCCGAAATAGCATGACCTAGAAAGACCACTTCCCTAATCCAAAACTTATACCTGCTCAACTTGGAATAAAGCCGATTATCCAACAAGGTTTGCAACACAATCTACAAGTGTCAATCATGATCTTTCTCAGTATGAGAGTACACGAGAATATCATTAATGAACACTACCACAAATTGATCAAAGAATTCATGGAACACCCCGCTCATCATGTCCATGAATTCTGCAGGCATATTCGTTAACCCAAACAGCATCACAAGAAACTCATAATGTCCATACCTCGTGCGAAAAGTAGTCTTCGGTACATCTTTATCCTTAACCTTCAATTGATAGGATCCTGATCTCAAATCGTTTTTTAAAAACACTATAACACCTCAAAATTGATCGAACAAATCATCAATTCACGTTAAGGGATACTTCTTCTTAATCGTCAACCTGTTCAATTGTCGATAATCAATGCACATCCTCAAAGTGCCATCTTTTTTTCACAAACAACACTGGTGCTCCCCACGGTGAAACACTAGGTCGGATAAAACCACGATCCAACAACTCTTAGAGTTGCATCTTTAACTCTTTCAACTCCTTCGATGCCATAAGATACGGTGCAATCGACACTAAAACTGTATCAACATACGTCTCAATACAAAACTTTTACCTCCCTATTAGGCGGCACCCCAAGTAGCTCCTTTAGAAGCACCCCCATAAAATCACAAACAGTACGGATATCCTTAGTCTATATTTCTTCAATATTCGAGTTCATAACATAAGCCAGATATGCTTGACACCCATACTCTAGCAACTTCTATGCTTCAATAGCTAAAACCACATACGCCAACAACTTCTATGCTTCAATAGCTGAAACCACATTGGATAAGACTTAACATTCTCACCCACAACTACTACTTTATAATCATCAGCAAGTTTTAACGAAACTCGCTTGGTTTCAAAATCGACCACAGCCCTATGCTCAGACAACCAATTCATACTTAATATCACATCAAAACCATGAAATGGCAACTCCATCAAATCAGCCGCAAATACGTGACCTTGAACCATCAAATAACATCTCCTAAACAACCTCCTTGTAACAACCGTCTCTCTAAAAGAACTTTTTACTTGCATACCCACATCTAACATTTCTACCGTTATATCAAGCAAATGCGCATGCTCATGCAAAATATATGAATGCGTAGAACCAGAATCTATCAGAGAAAGTAATGACATAGACTACAAGGTAAAGGTACATGCTATCACATTCGTGTCATTCCTTCCCTCTCGATGCGCATAGATCCTCGCGGGTCCACCACCTTCGGGTGGAACTGCCACTATATGTGCCACAGTCTTGTCCTTCTTTTTACGCTAAAAATTATGTCGACCGCGCCCAAGGCCTCTCTATGGTGCAACAACAGGTGTAGGTGTCTACCTACCCCTAGCCAACAACGGGCAATCACTTCTCACATGATCCACAGATTCACAACCCTAACAAGCATTATCCGCAACGAGAGTAGGAGCCAGACCAACACGTCCTACATGTGGGCAATCACGTTTAACATGATCTTTCGATCCACAGCCCCAACATACTTTTGACGATCACCAATAAACCCCTGAGTGTCGTTTCCCACACTGAGCACACTCGGGTATTTGTCATTTCCCAGTGCGGCCTTACCACGACCAAACTCAGGTTGATACCTCCGATCACGGTGCCTCTTGCATCGGCCACTACTGGAACTAAACTTAGCGACTCTCTTACCAGAACTAAACCCTCTAACACGAGATGTTAAACCCAAGCTCTGCTCAACATACTTAGCTCACGCAACCAACACATCAAAATTTGTATACTCAGCAGCTAACATAATTGTCTTGACATCATGTACCAATCTGTAACAGAATCTGTCATAGCGCTGCCTCTCATCCAACACAAACTGTACTTCGTACTCAGATACTAACATACTGCCCTGAACCAAAGCCATAAACTCATGTTTCTTTTCATCCAAGTATCTAACTCCCAGATACTTCTTCCTAAAGGCAGCCTGAAAGAACTCCCACGTCACATCACCGGGTTTTATTCCCGTGATCACAGTGATCCACAAACTATATGCATCATAGTGCAATAGGGACACCTCACATCCCAACTTGTGGCATCATTGCACCCATCTAATCCAAAATCCGATTTGTATTGGCAAACCACTTCTCAGACGTCTCATGTATTAACCCTCTAAACTCAACTCCTCCCAGACTACGTAAATGATCTAACGACAATCCCCTATAAGTAACAGAAATCGGTGCCAGTGTGGGTACATGAACTCTAGCCATCACGGCCTAAAATACTCTCGTCATCGCCTATACCAAAGGTGTCATATCACCATACACCAGGCCAGGTGGTGCAGGTGGTACTTTCTCTACTCCCTCAGGTGGATTAGGCGGAGGAGGTGGCAACCCCTCAGGATACACTATCTCACATTTGACTCCCTACCCTCTAGCAGCAGCATTCATGCTCCATCTTAACTCTCTCCTCGTTGGCATCACGTAAAAACGTATCTAAGGCATGATAATTACACCGAAACAAAAAGAATTAGGTCGGCTTCAAGGAAGGATCCAAGACTTTCATTTCCAATCAAAATTATCTTGTCTAAATGCATCAGCGAAAACATTGCATTCAGATTGCAAAATAGGGTTTAATTGCTCGAATATGCACTTAAGGAACCAAAATGTTATTTCCACAAATTATAGGGACTTATTTTGAAATTCAGTTTACCAATCCTCATTTAATCTAATTACATGCTCACAAGTTCAATTCCAGCTCAAAATGATCAACCAAGCTCAATTAATTGACATGACATTTAGGGACCAAATTGCACATATTCAAAACTTCAGCAGATAAAAGTATAAAATTGTACATTGCGTACCGATATGAGCTAGCCCCGTATCGATATGGTTCAACCAACTTAACAACTCTGTGTACCGATACTCTAAGTTTCTTATCAATACAGTATATCGAGCAAGCCTGTACTAATACGGTTCACCCTCGTACCGATCCCTTATGGTTTATTTTCAAAAATCAGATTCCAGTAGCTAGAAGGCTTACGGTACAAGATCCCGTGTACCAAAACTAGTACAAAATTTTTTCAAGGCATACCGATACGATGGCTAGGCATACCGACAGCCTTTGTTAATTTTCGATGAATTTAACCTTCCCAGACCCTGCATATAGACACCAAGGAGTCTGTACAGGTACGCTGAGACCTGTAATGACCTCTAGGTCCAACATATGACACTTTGGCTCATTTTAAACACCTTCAACACATGTCTAAACATCATACAACATCAAGAGCCTTCCTAACATCAACATACCAACATTTTAAGCAAACCTAACAAGCCTAGCACTATTATCCACATCGTCTATTGGCATGCTTCCTACTCAGCATTCAAAACAAAATTCCAATCACTTATCAAGCAATTAAGGCCCCTTGCAAGTCCAAAACAACATTCAAAACTTGCACGAACAGGGAGTTTGTAATATCCCAAATTTTTTTAGTGACCAAAATGTAAATTTTGAAAGTTTTGGGGTTAAAGTATAAACTTTGGAAAAGTTTGAAGACTAAAGTGTAAATTTCCCCAATAAGTAATTTTATTTAGTATAAGCGTAAATCGAATCGAAATAAGTACCTTGATATCGGTTTTAAGAATTAAGATGCAGTAAAAGGTACTGAATTTGGATCGAATAAAATTGTTAAGTGTGCTCAGGCCAGGGAAATGTTAGGATGGGTGACCTCCGGAAAGGTCCCATAAAAGTAATTCTGATTGATATTTTGGACTCAGTAAGAGTAGAGAAAATTCGTACGGATTATTGATTAAGGAATTTTAAAAGAAATATTATTCTATGAAGATTTTTGATAATTATCGGAATAATAGACTGAGTTAGGAAAATTTAGTCTAAGTCCTTAGATAAGGAAGTTTTTATGGGATAATAGAGTTTATTTCCCTTATATTGAAATACATAATTTTTGGAATAAACCCAATAGCTTGGAAAAGGTAAAATCGCAGTAGAAGTATTTTATGAATATCGAAAATCGGATCAAATTGGAATTTCAGAGAATGGTCCAAAAGCCATGGAAAAGTCATGAAATACTATTTTATGAATATTTTATTATATTTGGTTGGATTCCAACTAGATTTAGTTGAATATTTACAAGAATGGCAAACTAGTAAATAAAAACTAGTTGGAGGGTAAATTGGTTATTTGTCCCCAATGGCATTTTTGAAATATTTAAAATTTTATAAGGGCAATTTTGGAAAAAGGGAATGGAAGACTAAATCTTGGCCATTGATTGATGATAAAATCAATCTCAACAATTGGATAAAAAGGGCAAAATTGTAATTTCACTATTAAATGAATTTAATATTCATTTAATTGATATATGTGTAAAATAATGGTGAAAAGATGCCCAAAAATGTGAGAGTTAGGGAAAGAAAGAGAAAAATTTTCCAAGCTTGATTTAAGCCCCGAAACTCGGTTTTCAGCTAATCTCTTCAACTGCAATGTTGTTCAACTCTTCAAGATCTATCTTATGATATCAATAATTCATGGAATCCATGCTTGATTAATGAGAATTTTCATGAGAAAGAAACTAGGGTTTATGGATCAAATTGGGGCTTTTGAGATTTTATGATTCTATGATTGAATTCAAGTTGAAATCAAGCTAGTATGATGTTAAAATCATGATATTGAGTTGGGATTTAAGTTCTACATGTTTTGATTATTATGAAGATGATTAGGGTTTATGGATTCAAGTTTAATTTAAGGTTTGTGATGTTGGATTAATGATCTAGTAAGCTTGATTTGTTGATTGGAAGTAAAACCCTAACGACATTGGCAAACCACTTCTCAGACGCCTCGGGTGTTAACCCTCTAAACTCAACTCCTCCCAGACTACGTAAATGCTCTAACGACAATCCCCTATAAGTAACAGAAATCGGTGCCAGTGTGGGTACATGAACTCTAGCCATCACGGCCTAAAACACTCTCGTCGTCGCCTATACCAAAGGTGTCATATCACTATACACCAGGCCAGGTGGTGTAGGTGGCACTTTCTCTACTCCCTCAGGTGGATTAGGCGGAGGAGGTGGCAACCCTTCAGGATACACTATCTCACCTTTGACTCCCTGCCCTTTGGCAGCAGCATTCATGCTCTATCTTAACTCTCTCCTCGTTGGCTTCACGTAAAAACGTATCTAAGGCATGATAATTACACCAAAACAAAAACAATTAGGTCGGCTTCAAGGAAGGATCCAAGACTTTCATTTCCAATCAAAATTATCTTGTCTAAATGCATCAGCGAAAACATTGCATTCAGATTGCAAAATAGGGTTTAATTGCTCGAATATGCACTTAAGGAACCAAAATGTTATTTCCACAAATTATAGGGACTTATTTTGAAATTCAGTTTACCAATCCTCATTTAATCTAATTACATGCTCACAAGTTCAATTCCAGCTCAAAATGATCAACCAAGCTCAATTAATTGACATGACATTCAGGGACCAAATTGCACATATTCCAAACTTCAGCAGACAAAAGCATAAAATTGTACATTGCGTACCGATATGAGCTAGCCCCGTATCAATTTGGTTCAACCAACTTAACAACTCTGTGTACCGATACTCTAAGTTTCTTATCAATACAGTACGTCGAGCAAGCCTGTACTAATACGGTTCACCCTCGTACTGATCCCTTATGGTTTATTTTCAAAAATCAGATTCCAGTAGCTAGAAGGCTTACGGTACAAGAGCCTGTGTACCAAAACTAGTACAAAATTTTTTCAAGGCATACCGATACGATGGCTAGGCATACCGACACCCTTTGTTAATTTTCGATGAATTTAACCTTCCCAGACCCTGTGTACAGACACCAAGGAGTCTGTACCGGTACGCTCAAACCTGTAATGACCTCTAGGTCCAACATATGACACTTTGGCTCATTTTAAACACCTTCAACACATCTAAACATCATACAACATCAAGAGCCTGCTTAACATTAACATACCAACAATTTAAGCAAACCTAACAAGCCTAGCACTATTATCCACATCGTCTATTGGCATGCTTCCTACTCAACATTCAAAACAAAATTCCAATCACTTATCAAGCACTTAAGGCCCCTTACAAGTCCAAAACAACATTCAAAACTTGCACGAACATGGAGTTTGTAATATCCCAAATTTTTTTAGTGACCAAAATATAAATTTTGAAAGTTTTGGGGTTAAAGTATAAACTTTGGAAAAGTTTGAAGACTAGGGTAAATTTTCCCAATAAGTAATTTTATTAAGTATAAGCGTAAATCGAATCGAAATAAGTACCTTGATATCGGTTTTAATAATTAAGATGCAGTAAAAGGTACTGAATTTGGATCGAATAAAATTGTTAAGTGTGCTCAGGCCAGAGAAATGTTAGGATGGGTGACCTCTGAGAAGGTCCCATAAAAGTGTTTCTGATCGATATTTTGGACTCAGTAAGAGAAGAGAAAATTCGTATGGATTATCGATAAAGAAATTTTAAGAGAAGTTTTATTTTATGAAGATTTTTTATAATTATCGGAATAATAGACTAAGTTAGGGAAATTCAATCTAAGTCCTTAGATAAGGAAGTTTTTATGGGATAATAGAGTTCATTTCCCTTATATGGAAATACAGAATTTTTGGAATAAACCCAATAGCTTGGAAAAGGTAAAATCATAGTAGAAGTATTTTATGAATATCGGGAAATCGGATCAAATTGGAATTTCAGAGACTGATCCAAAAGCCATGGAAAAGTCATGAAATACTATTTTATGAATATTTTATTATATTTGGTTGGATTCCAACTAGATTTAGTTGAATTTTTACAAGAATGGCAAACTAGTAAATAAAAACTAGTTGGAGGGTAAATTGGTCATTTGTCCCCAATGGCATTTTTGAAATATTTAAAGATTTATAAGGGCAATTTTGGAAAGAGGGAATGGAAGATTAAATCTTGGCCATTGATTGATGATAAAATCAATCTCAACCATTGGATAAAAAGGGCAAAATTGTAATTTCACTATTAAATGAATTTAATATTCATTTAATTGATATATGTGTAAAATAATGGTGAAAAAATGCCCAAAAACGTGAGAGTTAGGGAAAGAAAGAGAAAAATTTTCCAAGCTTGATTTAAGCCCCGAAACTCGGTTTTCAGCTAATCTCTTCAACTGCAAAGTTGTTCTACTCTTCAAGATCTATCTTCTGATATCAACAATTCATGGAATCCATGCTTGATTAATGAGAATTTTCATGAGAAAGAAACTAGGGTTTATGGATCAAATTGGGGCTTTTGAGATTTTATGATTCTATGATTGAATTCAAGTTTAAATCAAGCTAGTATGATGTTAAAATCATGATATTGAGTTGGGATTTAAGTTCTACATGTTTTGATTATTATGAAGATGATTAGGGTTTATGAATTCAAGTTTAATTTAAGGTTTGTGATGTTGGATTAATGATCTAGTAAGCTTGATTTGTTGATTGGAAGTAAAACCCTAACGACATTGGCAAACCACTTCTCAGACGCCTCGGGTGTTAACCCTCTAAACTCAACTCCTCCCAGACTACGTAAATGTTCTAACGACAATCCCCTATAAGTAACAGAAATCGGTGCCAGTGTGGGTACATGAACTCTAGCCATCATTGCCTAAAACACTCTCGTCGTCGCCTATACCAAAGGTGTCATATCACCATACACCAGGCCAGGTGGTGTAGGTGGTACTTTCTCTACTCCCTCAGGTGGATTAGGCGGAGGAGGTGGCAACCCTTCAGGATACACTATCTCACCTTTGACTCCCTGCCCTCTGGCAGCAACATTTTTGCTCTATCTTAACTCTCTCCTCGTTGGCATCACGTAAAAACGTATCTAAGGCATGATAATTACACCAAAACAAAAACAATTAGGTCGGCTTCAAGGAAGGATCCAAGACATTCATTTCCAATCAAAATTATCTTGTCTAAATGCATCAGTGAAAACATTGCATTCACATTGCAAAATAGGGTTTAATTGCTTGAATATGCACTTAAGGAACCAAAATGTTATTTCCACAAATTATAGGGACTTATTTTGAAACTCAGTTTACCAATCCTCATTTAATCTAATTACATGCTCATAGGTTCAATTCCAGCTCAAAATGATCAACCAATCTCAATTAATTGATACATGACATTCAGGGACCAAATTGCACATATTCCAAACTTCAGCGTACAAAAGCATAAAATTGTACATTGCGTACCGATATGAGCTAGCCCTGTATCAATATGGTTCAACTAACTTAACGACTCTGTGTACCGATACTCTAAGTTTCTTATCAATACAGTAAGTCGAGCAAGCCTATACTAATACGGTTCACCCTCGTACCGATCCCTTATGGTTTATTTTCAAAAATCAGATTCCAGTAACTAGAAGGCTTACGGTACAAGAGCCCGTGTACCAAAACTAGTACAAATTTTTTTCAAGTCATACCGATACGATGGCTAGGCATACCGACACCCTTTGTTAATTTTTGATGAATTTAACCTTCCCACACCCTGCGTACAGACACCAAGGAGTCTGTACCGGTACGCTGAGACCTGTAATGACCTCTAGGTCCAACATATGACACTTTGGCTCATTTTAAACACCTTCAACACATATCTAAACATCATACAACATCAAGAGCCTGCTTAGCATCAACATACCAACATTTTAAGCAAACCTAACAAGCCTAACACTATTATCCACATTGTCTATTGGCATGCTTCCTACTCAGCATTCAAAACAAAATTCCAATCACTTATCAAGCACTTAAGGCCTCTTACAAGTCCAAAACAACATTCAAAACTTGCAAGAACATGGAGTTTGTAATATCCCAAATTTTTTAGTGACCAAAATATAAATTTTGAAAGTTTTGGGGTTAAAGTATAAACTTTGGAAAAGTTTGAAGACTAGAGTGTAAATTTCCCTAATAAGTAATTTTATTCAGTATAAGCATAAATCGAATCGAAATAAGTACCTTGATATCGGTTTTAAGAATTAAGATGCAGTAAAAGGTACTGAATTTGGATCGAATAAAATTATTAAGTGTGCTCAGGCCAGGGAAATGTTAGGATGGGTGACCTCCGGGAAGGTCCCATAAAAGTGTTTCTGATCGATATTTTGGACTCAGTAAGAGTAGAGAAAATTCATATGGATTATCGATAAAGGAATTTTAAGAGAAATTTTATTCTACGAAGATTTTTTATAATTATCGGAATAATAGACTGAGTTAGGAAAATTCAGTCTAAGTCCTTAGATAAGGAAGTTTTTATGGGATAATAGAGTTTATTTCCCTTATATGGAAATACAGAATTTTTGTAATAAACCCAATAGCTTGGAAAAGGTAAAATCGTAGTAGAAGTATTTTATGAATATCGGGAAATCGGATCAAACTAGAATTTCAGAGACTGATCCAAAAGCCATGGAAAAGTCATGAAATACAATTTTATGAATATTTTATTATATTTGGTTGGATTCCAACTAGATTTAGTTGAATTTTTACAAGAATGACAAACTAGTAAATAAAAACTAGTTGGAGGGCAAATTGGTCATTTGGCCCCAATGGCATTTTTGAAATATTTAAAAAATTATAAGGGCAATTTTGGAAAGAGGGAATGAAAGATTAAATCTTGGCCATTGATTGATGATAAAATCAATCTCAACCATTGGATAAAAAGGGCAAAATTGTAATTTCAGTATTAAATGAATTTAATATTCATTTAATTGATATATGTGTAAAATAATGGTGAAAAGATGAACAATTCATCATCTTTTCCAGCCCAAAAACGAGAGAGTTAGGGAAAGAAAGAGAAAAAATTTCCATGCTCGATTTAAGCCCCGAAACTCGGTTTTCAGCTAATCTCTTCAACTGCAAAGTTGTTCTACTCTTCAAGATCTATCTTCTGATATCAATAATTCATGGAATCCATGCTTGATTAATGAGAATTTTCATGAGAAAGAAACTAGGGTTTATGGATCAAATTGGGGCTTTTGAGATTTTATGATTCTATGATTGAATTCAAGTTTAAATCAAGCTAGTATGATGTTAAAATCATGATATTGAGTTGGGATTTAAGTTCTACATGTTTTGATTATTATGAAGATGATTAGGGTTTATGGATTCAAGTTTAATTTAGGGTTTGTGATGTTGGATTAATGATCTAGTAAGCTTGATTTGTTGATTGGAAGTAAAACCCTAAGTTAAAAATATAAGGACCAATTTGGCAAGCTTCAAAGTTAAGGGACGAAATCTGAAATTTTTTAAATTGAGGTGTATTTATGTTATTAATGATGTTGGAGATTTGAAATTAATGTTAGAATGCTAAATCGAAGTTGAATCGAATTAGTGACCATTTTGACAATTTGTCAAAATCAAGTGACCAAATAGAAAATAAATTCTTGGATGGGAATGAATTGATTTTGGTATGGAAATGATTTTAGAAGCATGGAAATAAGGTTTAGAAGTTGGATTTATGTTTGAATCAAGTTGCGAAATTTGAAAGTAAAGACCCTTCATATTCGGCCATTAGGAAAATAATTGGGAAAAATTATGGAAAAATTTCCTAAGGCTAGAAATGATGTGAGAATGATGTTACAAGGCTTAGAATTTTTTTGGACCAATTTGGAACTTTGTTAAGTTCTAGGGACCTTTTCACATATTTTAGAAAATTTAAGGATTAAGGTGCAAATGTTGAATAGTTGATGTGCTATGCTGAAATTTAATGTTAAAAGGGTTCAAATTGGATCAATTTGGGAGTTTTCAAAGTGTTGAGGACCAAATAGTACATTTATGAAAAATTGAAGGTGAAATGGAAATTGATTAGAAAGTTGTGTTAAACTTGGAGGTATTCTTAGAATACTTGATTATATTGTTAAGTGTTTGAATTTAAAGTTTAATGGCAAGGGACCATTTTGAATAATTTGGAAAGTTGAGGTGAATTCTAAAAGAATTCACTTTATGGTATTTTTAGGAGATTTGAGATTTTCTTGTGAAATTGGGAGGATTATGAATAATAAAGTATTTTTAGGAACTTTATTCCTGATATGCAGTTATGTTAGAAAGATACTAACATACGCTTTGAAATGTATGTATTCGGTAAACGATGATTTTATAGATTACGATCGTGATCAAGATCATAGTACGAGCAAGTTTAAAGATAAGGAAAAATTTCAAGAATAAAGCTACAAGCTATAGTAAGGTTTACTAGTGAGGCATCAGGTGAGTGCAATGCATACATAACATATTACATGGATGTTTTATACATCATTGGGAAGACTTGCGATAAGTCTACCTAATTTATATATTGGCATGGTATTTATGTTATTGATCATATATTTGACATATTTTAAATATGTCAAAGGTTGAAAATAATGCATTGATCACTAGTTATTGATGGTGGTATACTATGATTGTTATTTCGGCATGAACTACTTCATGTTAATTTAAATTGATAAATATCGCCATGGATGGAATAAATACAGAAATTATGCCCAAATAAGTCAATTGAGGGACAGGGTATAGTTGGCATGCCATAGAGTCCAGCAGCACGCTGCATAATCGGGATAGCACTACAGTGTACAATGAGGACACTTAGTGTATGGTAAGCACAGCCTTATAAATGCACGGGAAGCACTTCGGTGCATATTTGACTCGTGTACCCAGGGTCATCATAGGTCTATATTTGGGCTATGAAATCGGGTTGTTAAATAAGTCTATATTTGGGTTATGAAATCGGGCTGTTAAATCAGGTTATGAAAATCAAGCCATGAAATCGGTAAATAATTGATAAACAGGTGAAAGAGTTTACAAACTCTCAATGTTATGGCAAGTATATCGGTAAGAAATTTATATTCGTTTTATATTATGTTAATACATTATTAACATGATGGTAAGACATATCTAGTGATTTAAAATGCGTGAATATAGTTACATGTTATTAGTTATAGTTATGTATATTGCACTAGATATAATTATTGCTTAGCGTGTGATGGTTTTCATGCGTAGGTAAAAGCAGAAACTGGAATAAGGAGCAGGCATCCTACTTATCAAAAGTATAATCAAGGTATCAGTAATAACATCTTTGATGTGTTTGATATTTCTAGATGGCATGTATATGTTAAAACTAGTTGGTTATTTACTAGTTTATAGAAAAAGGGAATGATGAGTAATTATATTAAAGTTAAATCGGGTAATAGTTATAAAAGAGTTAAATAAATAAATCGGGTAGATTTTTGTTTTAGGCAGTTTTTAAGCAGTTGTATTCTTTATACATTACTGAAAAGAATTGTTAAGTTTCTGTCTGAAATTGGACTTAATTGATTGAATAAAAATTTAAAATATGATTCTACGCGATCAATAGTAAATTGAATAATTTATAATTTTTCTTATGAGTAATAATGGGATAAGTTGGTATATATTTTTATGTCATACTCTAATTAGTATTGGATATAGAATACTGATTAGGGTGTTACAGAGTTTAGCAAACAACCCCCCCCCAAGATAACATTTGAC
Source organism: Hibiscus mutabilis (assembly GCA_019671005.1). Taxonomy (NCBI): domain Eukaryota; kingdom Viridiplantae; phylum Streptophyta; class Magnoliopsida; order Malvales; family Malvaceae; genus Hibiscus; species Hibiscus mutabilis. The sequence goes on along the minus strand of CM033738.1, from coordinate 12,615,073 downwards.
ACATTGCCCTTATTACTATTATATATTGTATCAAACCATACTTTGCAACCAAGTTCTTGGATATCCTTTCTTACTTGCTTGCCGCCATTCAATCCAATAATTTGCATTGATGATAAAAAGAGCATAAGCACGCAATGCTTAGCGAGGAGAGCTCAAAACACAAAACATCATCCAATGCATTTTAAAATCAATTTATTCCAAAATTTTTCTCTTTCGACTTTATTCAAAAACCATCATGACTTAGTTTCAAAACATACACTTAACCATTTCCAAACCATTTATATTAAACCATATGCAACATGTACCATGGATTCAACAACATAATCTCATATGCAACCCTGAATTTAAGCCTTTCCATGCATAACAACCTATATGCAAAACTTAAAGAGTATTCACATATATAAATCACATTATACAAAGCAATCCGTCAACATGATACATCAATTCATTATATTGGTTTACAAGTGATCCTTTCCAAATCTCATTTCTTTCATCAAACCATATCGGATATACGGATTTCCCAAGTGATATCCCAATCACTTATAGCTCAATGGCATTGGAATAAATGCAAAGCATGCATCACCTCTACACTACCAAGGCTCATACTCTAATTTGGAGTTAACACTTCCAATGCTTCACCTCTACGGTCGCAGCCGGAGTAAACGCCATTGAAGTATTGCCTCAACAATATTGGGGTTCACATGGTCGGAATAAATACTTTCAATACATCACCTCTACGGACTTTCCCGGAGTAAATGTCATTGAAATACCACATCTACGAACCACAGGCAACTTATTATAGTGCACTTTAAATCCTATGGTCAGCCAACTATATTCGATAATATTTGCATAACCTTTTCATGCCATCACCTGCCAATATAATTCATTCTATTAACATTAACTCATTGTTTTCATATGCACAAATCAAATCATTAACACCAGTGCATTAAAACCAATTGAAAAACTAAGTTCGAGAGAGAAATCATCCTTATCATATTTCCGAGCTTAGACCAGCGTTTCAACTTTATCTAAACTCCCAAACACAACTTTCAAACCTTTGAAAAGCTGTAAAACATGTTCTCGCTCACCGACACGCAAAGCCTCGCTTGCCGATGTGACAATTACGCCTCCAAAGCTTTCGAAACTTCCGTTCAAGCTTGAGGTTCAACCTCTCCTACTTTTCCCCAACAAAAAAGAAGATCCAATGCATTATAATGCATTCATAACCCAGCAACAACATTCTATATCAAACCTCATAAATTTCCACTCAATTACCCAACCACAACAACCGAAAACAACGCCAAAACAACTTCAAACATAACCCAGCCACAAAATAAGAATCTCAACCTTCACTTAACATCAATTAACATCCAAAAACATAATTGCCATGTCCTTATACCTCCAGCATTCATAAAACATCCACAACTCCTCAAAAACTCACAACTAGTTTCGGGATTCCAATGTTAAAATTAACTTATTAACATTATAAAACATCAAAATCTTGTCCAAATCACATCAAGAACAAGCAAAATTGATCCATAACAAAAATTAACCAAATACACCAATTAAACCTTGATTTACCCATCTTTCCAAAATTAAATCATTAAAACTCATTAGAAATCATACGTAAAGGATCACTAACTTGGGAATTTTAGTAAAGAACCTTTTTATTAGAGGAGAAGAACGAAGCTCACCTTTAACCTTGGCTTTCCCCTTAATTGGATGAGTTTACATGAGAAAACAAGTTCAAATCAAATAAGTTTTGTTAGGAAATCATTAAGAATCCATTTGGAAATAAAAGAATGTTGAAATCAAGTGATTACCTGAGAAAATTTAAGTAGAAAAGAGTGTTTGTATGGAGAGAATTTGAGAGAAAATCTTTTGGAAAAAAGTTAGTTACGTAAAATGATTTTTAGGAATTAATTATAGAATTAATTCTCCAAGCCTATTTAAACTCCCTTAAAATCTTTTTAAAAATATCCAATTAAGGTGAATAGTATGATATTATACTTTGACCAAATAACTACTTAAAGATTCTAAGTTTTGACCCTTTTACAAAACAATCACTAAAAACAGTTTTAAAACTTTACATTTTGGCCACTGACCCAAAATGCCACTTTTCGAAACTTCTTTTTGTAAAATTGATTTTACAAAAATCATCTACATGTTAAATAATGATTTTAAGATATTTTTCAATATTTTTCCTCACTCAAAAAATTAATTCCAAATTAATCTTGAAACCGACTCGAATCCTCTATTTCGGTCCACTGGATCGTCTAATCAATCTAGAAAACCCATAGGCCCAAAACCGGGGCGTTACAAGTTTCCCCCTCTTAAGAAATTTCATCCTCAAAATTTACCTGATGGAAACAGATGCGAAAACTGCTCTATCATGTCTGACTTACTCTCCCACGTGGCCTCCTTAACACCGCGATGCCGCCACAACACCTTAACAAGCTCATTCGTCTTGCCATGAAGAACTTTACTACTAGAGTTAAGAATCTCCACTGGTTCTTGAACATAAGATAAATCCGGTCACAACTCAACATCCTCCACTGCCATTACATGCGACAGATCCGAAGGATACCTCCGCAACATGGATACATAAAACGCATCGTGAATCTTCTCTAACTCATGAGTCAACCTCAACCTATAAGCAACTAGACCAAATCGCTCCAACACCACATAGGGCCCAATGAACCTCAAACTCAACTTTCCCTTAAGCCCAAAGCACAACACCTTCTTCCAATGTGAGACTTTCAAAAAACATATTCACCAACTGCGTACTCAATATCCCTACACTTCAAATCCATTTAAGATTTCTGCTTATCCAAGGCCGCTTTCAAATGATCACAAATATGTTTGACCTTTTTATCCATGTCTTTCAACACATCAGGCATGAAAACATACTTTTCCTCAGCCTCAGCCCAACACAAACGTGTACGACACCTCCTACCATGCAAGGCTTCATACAGTGCCATTTTTATACTTTCTTGATAACAGTTATTGTACGCAAACTCCACAAAAGGCAACTGTCTTTCCCAAGATCCTTGGAACTCAATGATACAACACCTCAACATATCCTCCAAAATCTGAATCACAAGTTTAGACTGGTCATCCGTCTGAGGATGATACGAAGTAGTGAAATTCATGCGAGTACCCAAAGCTCGATGCAAACACCCCTAAAACCTTGATGTAAACCGTGGATCCCTATCCGAAAAAATTCACTGGGGCACCCCGTGCAACCTCACAATTTTAGCAGCATAAAGATCCGCCAACTTATCCAAGGTATACGTCATATGCACAGGCAGAAAATATGCATACTTCGTAAACTGATCAATAATGACAAAAATGAAATCCATTTTCAGTCAGTGTCAAAGGTAACCCCGACAAAAAATCCATGGTGATCCTCTTCTATTTTCACTCCAGAATCCTTAACGGTTGCAACAACACAGAAGGAAACTAGTGTTCAGCATTCACAAGCTGACATACCATACATCTAGCAACAAAATCAGCCACATCATTTTTCAAACCCACCAAATAATACTCTTCCTTTAAACCATGATACATCTTGGTACTATCGGGATGCATAGCAAAATGACTAGCATGTGCCTCGGTCAAAATTATTTGCCTCAACTCAACATCACTAGGCACCACTATCCGGTCCTTGAAACACAACACCCCATCACCATTAAAGTGAAAATCCGTAGAATTTCCATCCATGATATCCTTAATATGCGGTACCAACACCTCATCGTAAGGTTGCTTTTTGTTAATCGTTTAGGACCAATCTCCCCTGTTTTATTCATATAATAACAGAGGATCATTATGCATACATAATCCCAGCAACAACAATTCCCAACATCGTTCACCAAAAACCATAAAGTGCCTCCGTAAAACAATCGAAAACATCACCAAACACAACCTAAACAAAGCCCATCCATAAGCTAACGATTTAAACATCTAATCTCTACCAATTAACATATAAAAAAACTTTTAATTAATCTTATACCTCTAGTAACATCTTAACACCACAAACACCTCAAAAACTAACTATTCACAACCTAGAAAATTAGCAATTCAACTAGTTTCGGGTTTTCTTTTATAAATCCAATTAAATATCATTAAAAAACACTTTAATCATGACTAAACCAATCAAGATTGCAATGATTCAGATCAATAACCAAACTCAATAAATTTCTTAACAAAATTAACATTAAACCATTAAATCTTGATTTAATCATTAAAACACAACATAAATTGATTCCAAATGATCAAGAACTTGGGAATTTCAATAAAGAACCTTTTATTATAGGAGAGAGACAAAAATCACCTCTAATGGTAGACTCATCCCTTAATTAGCTTGATTTTGATGAAATATTCAAAGTAGAACAAAGGAATCAAGTGTTGAAATCAAAAGTAAGATTGAAAGATTGATTCCTTTTAGAAAAGAAAATGTAGTTTGGTTGCTGAGAATTTGAGAGAAAAGTAGTTACGTGAGAAAAATATTTGGCAAACTAATTAAAACTCTTTTAACCCCTTTTATTAAATCCTTTTAAAATAGCCAAATTAAGGAAAAAGTCTAATAAAACCAATTGGCTTAATAGTTCCCTAAAGATTCTAAGTTTTAACCCTTTTACGATTTAGTCACCAAAAACAATTTTCAAACTTTACATTTTAGTCACTAGGATATAATGTCCATAATTCAAACCTTATTTTATCGAATTGAGTTTACCAAAACCCTTAAAATAATAATTAAGTATTTTTGCCATTTTTATATATTTTATTTTGTGTTAAAAATATTTATTACATTTAATTCCTGAAACTAGATCGAACCGACTAATCCGGTTCACCCAACTGTCTAATCTACCTAGCTAACTTTTAGACATAAATTCAGGGCGTTACAACTCTCCCCCACTTAAGAAATTTCATCATAGAAATTTACCTGACAAAAAAAGGTAAGGGATATGTTTCTTCATGTCCTACTTACTTTCCCACGTGGCTTCCTCGACACCTCGATGTTGTCACAACACTTTTACCAACTCAACGGTCTTCCTACGAAGAACCTTACTACTAGAATCCAAGATTTTCATCAGTTCTCATTATAGGTCAAATCCATATTCAACTCAATCTCTTTAACATGCATCACATGCGATGGGTCCGATCTATACCTCTGAAGCATCGAATACATAGAAAACATCATACATCTTTTCCAACTCCACGGGTAACCTTAACCTATAAGCGACTGGACCAACACGCTCTAACACCTCGTAAGGCCCAATGAACCTCGTACTCAACTTACCCTTTCGTCCAAGCATCATCACATTCTTCCAAGGTGGAACTTTTAAAAACACCTTATCACCAACAGTAAACTCAATCTCCCTACGCTTCAAATCAGCATAGGATATTTGCCTATCCGAAGCCGCTTTCAACCAATCACTAATAAACTTAACATTTTCATTGGTGACTTTTAACACATCAGACGGAGAAACATACTTCTCACCTACTTCAGCATAACATAGTGGCGTATGGCAGCTCCTACCATACAAAGCTTTATACGGAACTATTTGAATGCTCACTTGATAATTATTGTTATAAGCAAACTCTATCAACGGTAGTTATTTCTCCCACATTCCTTGAAAATCAATGATGCAACACCACAACATATCCTTTTACACTTGGATAACACGTTCAGACTGACCATCTGACTGAAGATGATACGAAGTACTAAAATTCAACTGTGTACCCAAAGCTCTATGCAAACACTCCCAAAACCTAGATATAAAATACGAATCCCTATTTGACATGATAGACTTAGGTACCCCATACAACCTCACAATCTCAGCCATAGACATATCCCCTAACCTATCCAACATATACGTCATATGCACTGCCAGAAAATATGAACACTTCGTAAACCGATCCACAATTACCCAAACAAAATTTTTCCTTGACGGAGACAAAGGTAAACCCATCACAAAATCCATGGTAATTTTCTCCCACTTCTATTCAGAATCCTTAATGATTGCAACAATCTAGAAATAAATTGATACTCAACTTTAACATACTGACACATCATACATCGGGCAACAAATTTCGCTACATCTTTTTTCAAACCAACCCCGGATGCAGAGAAAAAGGACTAGAATGATCCTCTTTCAAAATAGTTCACCTGAAAACAACATCATCCAACACAAATATTCGCCCCTTAAAAAACAAGACAAAATCATCATCAAAACAAAAATCCTTTGAATTGCCTTCCATCACATCCTTAACATGTGGAACCAACTAATCATCGTACGATTGTTTTTCCTAGGCCAACTGTACCAATGATGGTTTCACTTGCAACTCAGCTAACAAACTCCCATCATGTGTCATACTTAATCGCAAAAACATTGCCCTCAACTCCACCACAACCTTCTTACTCAGAGCATCGGCTACCATATTAGCCTTACCTGGATAATACTCAATCGTCAAATCATAATCCATAAGCAACTCCAACCATCAAATTTGCCAAGATTCAACTCTTGTGATTCGTGTACACAATACACTTCTCACCATATAGATAATGTCTTCAAATCTTCAACACAAACACTGTTGCAGCAAGCTCTAAATTATGCGTAGGATAACTGCGATCATACACCTTTAACTGTATATATGCATAAGCCACAACCTTCCTGCCTTGCATTAACACACACCCCAAACTAACATAGGATGCATCACTATAAACAACAAAATCATTACCCGATTCAGTTTGAATCAAGATCAGAGCTCGCGTCAAAGCCTCATTCAACTTCTCAAAAGCTTGTTGTCTACTCTCCGTCCACTGAAAATGAACATTATTTTGCAACAACATAGTTAATGGAGCAGCAACCTTCGAGAAACCATCTACAAAATGACGATAATATCCTACCAACCCAAGAAAACTACGAACCTCTGACACAGACTTAGGTGGCTTCCAACTTATCACTGCCTCAGTCTTTTGCAGATCCACACGAATACCTTCCGCTAACACAATATGTCCAAGTAAAATTTTAATACCCCAAAAACTGGGATATGAGTTTTTTTTATGATCACAAGCTTTGAAAGGTTACCTTTGGATTTCTTAAAGACTCAGTTGGAGCTAATTGAATAAGCTAGTTAAAGAATTAAAAGAGTTAAGGATCAATTAATAATTGTTAAGTGAGCATATTACAAGGTTTGAGATGGATTGTATATCAAGAAGTAGTATTATCAATGAAATTAAAATTTTGTGTGATAGATTATAGTGATTGAGGATTAAAGTGAATTAAATAGAAACTTTGATTGATGGCCATTTTGATAGAAAGAGGAAATAGGAAATTGCATGGATAATTATTCAACAAATTATGGTGGAATACACTTGTTAAGGAAATGAAATGGATGAGTGGCACATGTGGGGCTGCTGTTCGGTGGTTTTGAATGGGAGAAAGAGAGTTTCTTCTCTCATTTTCAGCCTTCACTCAACTCTACATGTTTCCATCAAAACCAACCACCATGGAAGGAAAAACGGGAAGCTTGAAGAGAGGTTAAATTTGAGCAGCTTTGGTCTTTACTTTTGGAGTCAAATTCATAATTGGTAAGCCACTCCTTCACTCCATGATTTAGGATATAAATTTCATTGAGGGTTGAAGATTTAGATTCTGTAAACTTGACAAATTAGATGATGTTTTTGTTAGAATTCATCTTTGATTATGGTAGCCTTAAGAATCTGATTTCATTTATTTGTTGTTGAAGTTAGAAGTTGTTTTGGAAGGGAAAATAATGATTTAAAGTTGAGTATAAAGGTTTAAATTGGTTGTAAATTGAGGTTAGTTAGTGAAGAAAGGGTTTGAATGAATGGTGGTTGAATATATCTAAGTTTGGATCATTTAAACTGGTTAAAACATGGGTATGCAATCTGCCCAGAAAAGCCTTGTTCTTGCAGTAAGTTTAGAAATTCATAGGAAATTGAATATACTAAGTTAAAAGAAGAAATTTAATTTTATAGAACGATGTGTGAGTCTAGTTTTGTCTCCAACAAACTGGATTGATTTTGAGTTCTGAATCAAAAGTTGTGATTTTTTAAGTGAGGGTAGTGCAAAAAATCTAGAAGCAGATTCTGCTCTGGACAGTTTATGTTTTGAGACTTCTAAGAATTCTCATAATTTTGTGGATCTTGTTAAATTATGAGGCTTATACCATTAAAACCGTAGTTTAATCTAGTTTGTAACGGTGTAAAGATCTTTAAATTTCAGTGTGTACTTTGTTCTGAAGAGTCAGTTCTTAAACGATAAATCAAGTTGTCAAAAGTTGGAAATAAGGGTTTATCTTGGAAATTAAATGGAAGAATGCCTACTATATGTATGATTAATGCTTGAATGATGATATTGGTTATGCATTTTGAGTAAATGTGTGATGAAAGGTATGGATATTAGTAGTTGTATTTGTATTGCTTGAATTAAAGATTGGTGGAAGAAGCAAGGTCAAGGAATGTGGGACATATCAAAATCAAAGGGCCCGAGTGAATCAAGTATCGAATGAAGAAAGCTTCGATGTAATTAGTGGATTGGGATATCCCGTAACTTCAGGATATAAGGTGAGTGTAACTACACCTTTGTGTGAAAGATGATGTTAAATTAAATATCATTAAAATAAATGCCTATGATCGAAATGCAATATTGGTTCAAATCCAAGGGTAATTAAAGATTGAGAAATGATAAAAAGAAGTATAAACAATCAATGAATGGTAAATGGGCAGTTAGAGTTGTAATAGCTGTAAACAAGATAGGTTCAAATTGAACTAAATAATCTTATAATTTAATGTGTTTGGTCAAATGATACATAAGGATGCAATTACATGTAAGCTCAAGGTAAGTTACTTGTATAAGTTATTGATTGATGATGAAGTGAAGCATGGTATAAATTATTGCTATGTGGATGTTAGTATCTCTTTGATTAAGTGTTTGACAATAATTTAATTAGGTAAGTATCAAAATGTTTTGTAACTATAATGGACTCTTTTGTAAACTTAATAAATGATTGTTTCGCAACTTAAACAAGGATTATTTGGGACTGTTTTAATACATAAAAGTGTATGATCAAGATAGTAAAATTTTAATACTATGTATGACGAAGAATGTTATTTATGACAAATTTGTTCATGCAATCTTTACGTAGGGGAAACACCGGTTCTTGGTGAATCAATCTTGAAATGGCTTAAGGAACCTGTAAGTTGAATTAATGGAAGGAACTTTGGCAAAATGAATGAAAATCAAGTAAAGTTAAAAATAAAGAATACTATATAAGTACATGTATTTGTATCTTTGAGTGAAGTTGTTGGTCTAGTTACCTCACTAAGTTCCTTTGAACTTACTTGTGCTTGATTGATCTTTCAAGTAGCTAGCATGCATTTAAGCAAGGATTGTGTCAACTCCCGGTAGCAAGTCACACAAGGTCTAAGCTTAGAATATGTGAATACTTATAGTTACTTTAAATTCCTAGGGTGGCAAAACATGATTAAGGTTTATATTAACTAAGTGATTAGTTAACATATTAATGTATTCAAAATAATGTTTATAGTACCTTATGAAGAATGTAAAGTAATTGTAATATGTTTGTGCATGTGTGCATGCTATGGTTGTTTGCTATGTTAGGTAACTTTGTGCTTATGCCTAAAAAGAGAGTAATATGAATGTATGTTATGCTAGATGATTGTATGCATGAGTTTGATCATGTGTCTTATAAAGATGGTTGTTATTCTAGAAGATAATGTGCTTGACTAGGCTAAACTATGTTCCTACGTTTAATTAAGAGTTGTCTTGATATAGGATTATTGCTAAATTTAATTCTAAGAATGAAATAATGAATGATTATGGCTAATATTGTTGTAAATTATGTATGCATGTGATAGCTTGGTCAAGTTAGTGATAATGCCATGTTTCGATTGAATAAATGAATAAGTAAGGCTAAGGTTAAGACAAGTGTTTAAATGTATTTGAATATGTGATTGTGATATGAATGTTATAGTTATGCCTTGGATAGTTGAGTAGTGATGTTTATCATGTGAAATCCTTATATTGTTTAGTGAGGAATATTTGAGTTAAGGAATGAAAGTTATTCAGTAGTGTTTTAAAAAGAAAATGAGAACATATTAAATCACCTAGCAATCTTGAAATTAAGATTTGAAGCTTAATAATATGAATGTTAAGACTTAAAGACTTTCTTAGAATGGTTCATTGTTACCCTAAATAACCCTTAAGCTATGTCGATAATGGTGTTTCTAAAAATGGTAATATTAGAAACTAGAAACTTATGCTTCTAATAATACAATGATCTTTATGTCTTAAATGGTTAGAAGAAAATAAAGTTTATACATATTAAGAGCTATCAAATAGAGTGTAATGCATAATGTGTATGCATACTTGTTTGTATATGAAACGTATTTTTGGAACTTGCTAAAAAGTCTTAAATTACCCTAAATTCTAAATGCATGTTTGTTTTGAGAAGTGTTAAGATATTGTATGTTTGATTGAATGTTTGTTCAGTAACACTTCCTAAACTGTTTAACTCCTGGACCGAGTAGAGGGTGTTACATTGAGTGGTATCAGAGCTAGAGTTTAGTCGATTCTAGGACTAAACCAAAGTTGTTTGCATAATCATTGTCATACTAAATGCATTTGCCACCTAAGAATTTAAATGTTATTGAAGAGTTTGACTTGCAGGTTTGACACGATCTTCTTCTATTCTTAATAGAAACATGTCTATTATGGATATAAGTAGTATTGTTGGTGCACATTCCCTTGAACGTGGGAAACTGAGTAGGAATTCGATAAGATTTCATCATACTCCGAAATGTTCAAAATAAGTTTTCAAGTCTTCATAATGATTAAATTTAATTCCAAGGATCTTTCCAAAGGTTTTATAGTACAAGGAAGGAATAACAAGGCATATATATATGCTATGAAGAACATAGCAAGAAGAAGAAAACAAACATTAGGTTTAAGGCAGGAGAATTAACCACTACACTATTTTATACAACAATTTTGTAGACAATGCAAGGATGAGATACAATGTATAAAGTCTAAAATCGATAAGTGTCGAGTTTATCTATGGTTTAAAATATGGTATACAACCTTCTTTTACTACCTTGAAAAATACCAAACTTTCGAGCCCTAGTTAATCAAGTTAAAGTTGTTGTTGTAGTTACGAGAAGGTTAATAATAGAATAAACAATGATTACTGAAGAATTTGATAAAAAAAAATGGAAAGTGAAACTTCACAAAATTTTCTAGGTAATATTTTTTGAAATTTGAGAAATCAAATTGAAAGTTTTGTATTGGATCAGGACATGGCATGTTGGAAAATTTGTTGACGAATTTTCTTAAGGGGAGAGAATTGTAATACCCCTAAAACTGGGATAGGAGTTTTTTTATGATCACAAGCTTTGAAAGGTTATCTTTGGATTTCTAAAATACTTAGTTTGAGCTAATTGAATAAGCTAGTTAATGAATTAAAAGAGTTAAGGATCAATTAAGAATTGTTAAGTGAACATATTACAAGGTTTGAGATGGATTGTATATCAAGAAGTAGTATTATCAATGAAATTAAAATTTCGTGTGATAGATTATAGTGATTTAGGATTAAAATGAATTAAATGAAATGGAAAATTTGAGCAGCTTGGATAGAAAGAGGAAATACACTTGTTAAGGAAATGAAATGGATGAGTGATTTAAAATTTCGTGTGATTGATGGTCATTTTGATAGAAAGAGGAAATAGGAATTGCTTGGATAATTATTCTACAAATTATGGCGGAATACACTTGTTAAGGAAATGAAATGGATGAGTGGCACATGTGGGGCTGTTGTTCGGTGGTTTTGAATGGGAGAAAGAGAGAGTTTCTTCTCTCATTTTCAGTCTTCACTCAACTCTACATGAATCCATCAAAACTAACCACCATGGAAGGAAAATGGGAAGCTTGAAGAGAGGCTAAATTTGAGCAGCTTTGGTCTTTACTCTTGGAGTAAAATTCTTAATTGGTAAGCCACTCCTTTACTCCATGATTTAGGTTATAAATTTCATTGAGGATTGAATATTTAGATGCTATAAATTTGACAAATTGGATGATGTTTTTGTTAGAATTCATCTTTGATTATGGTACCCTTAAGAATATGATTTCATTTGTTTGTTGTTTAAGTTAGAAGCTATTTTGGAAGGGAAAACAATGATTTAAAGTTGTAGTATAAAGGTTTGAATTGGTTGTAAATTAAGGTTAGTTAGTGAAGAAAGGTTTTGAATGAATGGTGGTTGAATATAGCTGAGTTTGGATCACTTAAATTGGCTAAGACAATGGGTATGCAATCTGCCCAGAAAAGCCCTGTTCTGGCAGTAAGTTTAGAAATTCATAGGAAATCAAATATGCTGAGTTAAAGGATGAATTTTATTGTATAGAACCCTGTGTGAGTCTAGTTTTGTCTCCAACAAACCGGGATTAATTTCGAGTTCTGAATCAAAAGTTATGAATTTTTAAGTGAGAGTAGTACAGAAACTCTAGAAGCAGATTCTGCTCTGGACAGTTTCTGTTTTGAGACTTCTACGAATTCTCATAATTTTTGTGGATCTTGTTAAATTTTGAGGCTTATACTATTAAAACTGTAGTTGGATCTAGTTTGTAATGGTGTAAAGATCATTAAATTTCAGTGTGTACTTTGTTCTGAAGAGTCAGTTCTTTGATGATAGCTCAAGTTGTCAAAAGTTTGAAATAAGGGTTTATCTTGGAAATGAAATGGAGGAATGCCTACTATATGCATGATTAATGTTTGAAAGATGATATTGGTTATGCATTTTGAGTAAATGTGTGATGAAAGGTATGGATATTAATAGTTGTATTTGTATTGCTTGAATTTAAGATTGGTGGACGAAGCAAGGTCAAGGAATAAGGGATAGTTCAAAATCAAATGGCTCGAGTAAATCAAGTATCGAATGAAGAAAGCTTCAATGTAATTAGTGGATCGGGATATCTCGTAACTTTAGGATATAAGGTGAGTGTAAGTACACCTTTGTGTGAAAGATGATGTTAAATTAAATATCATTAAAATAAATGCCTATGACCGAAATGCAATGTTGGTTCAAATCCAAAGATAATCAAAGATTGAGAAATAATAAAAAGAATGATAAACAATCAATGAAAGGTAAATGGGCAGTTAGAGTTGCAATAGCTATAAACAAGATAGGTTCAAATTGAACTAAATAATCTTATAATTTAATGTGTTTGGTCAAATGATGCATAAGGATGCAATTACAGGTAAGCTCAAGGTAAGTTACTTGTATGAGTTATTGATTGATGATGAAGTGAAGCATGGTATAAATTCTTGCTATGTGGATGTTATCTTTTTGATTGAGTGTTTGATAATAATTTAATTAGGTAAGTTATATATTTTGATCTGAAAATATTAAGGAATCATGTGACATGAACTATGATCTATGAATGTTTATGTTGGTATTAGAGAGGCATGAAGTTATATCATATTGATATAAATTGATAACTTTAAAGATGCATGAGAAATATTGTGATATAAGTAAATAAATCAATGGAGCCATACTCCTTTTGATCAATTGAATATGGAGCTATGCTCATCTCTGATCTAGATAAAACATGTTATTTGATTACCTAAATAAGGAGCTAAGCTCAACTCTTATTATGATATGACATGACATAATTGAAAAGCCTTGGTTTCGTGTCAGTCATAGGTATAGTTGGCATGTCGTAGAGTCCATAGAGCTCGTGTTTGGGGTGGACTACGGTCCTTATGAGGCGACAGTAGGAGGGATGTGTTGTGGTCACTTGGCGAAAGTAGGAGGGATTGACCGGTACTTTGAGTACCTTATTCTGGCAACATTTGGTTGGGGATTCGTATATCTAGGCTACTTGATTCTCAAGGCTATGTTTAATAAAAACACTGTAATCTACAAGTTAAATTGATGAATTACCTTAATAACTTCCATGACAAGTAATAATGTACGTAAATATTCCTTGTGTATCCTTTTATGTGAATGAAAATGCTTTGTTCAAATGCTTAATGTAATAATAGCTAGTTTCTTATTCAAGTTTAGAACCTTACATTACTTGATCGATATTTGGTGGAAGAATATGATTGACACATATTCCAAATTATTAAGATAAAAAGGTAAGTAATTTCCTTTTTCCTTTTTTAGAAATTGAAGTAATTTCAAGATATCTTAGCTTAATTCATTGATTATAGAGTTAGTAAATTTTGGGTTGTTGAATTCTAGATTATATGCTAAATCTATATGGATAGTCTGTTAAATGTTACTATAGGTTTCCTATCGACCTTAGTGTGATTAGATTCCTAGAACATTTTTATATGGTATTTCCCTTCCATAATTTGAATAGTATGATTGATAATTGCCATTGACTTGATGAATTTGTAAGTATATTGGAATCGTAGAGTATTGATTTTGAATTCTATGAGTTACGGGGATTGTTAAGTATTCGATTAAATTTTGATATGGCTAATTAATTCTATTAAAAATACTTGTAATGGTCACTCTTATGTGACGGTAATGAAATCCATATTTTATTCGATTGAAAAATCAAATAGTTGGATGTCATGGTGGTATTCTATTTTTAGACAAGTTGGGTTGCCTTGAAAGCTTAATTACATGTGTTGAATATAGTAATTTGGTTGCTTTAAGTCACATTGCTTGTTAATATCAAATAAGGATTGTTTTGTACATATATATGTATACACACGAATTTTGGACGGTTTTGAATATATATAAGTAAGTATTTAACTGTTTTGTACATATATATGTATACACATGAATTTTGGATAGTTTTGAATACATATAAGTATTGGATTGTTTTGTTTTGTAACTAGAATGGACTCTTTTGTAAACTTAATAAAGCATTGTTTTGCAACTTAAACAAGGACAGTTTGGGACTGTTTTAGTACATAAAAGTGTATGATCATGATAGTAAAATTTTAATACTATGTATGAAGAAGAGTGTTATTTATGACAAAGTTGTTCACGCAATCTTTACGTAGGGGAAACACCGGTTCTTGGTGAATCAATTTAGAAATGGCTTAAGTAACCTGTAAGTTGAAATAATGGAAAGAACTTTGGCAAAATGAATGAAAATCAAGCAAAGCTAAACATAAATAATACTATATAAGTACATATATTTGTATCTTTTAGTGAATGTGTTGGTCTAGTTACCCCACTAAATTCCTTTGAATTACTTGTGCTTGATTGATCTTTCAGGTAGCTAGCATGCAGTTAAGCAAGGAACGTGTCAACTCCCAGGTAGCAAGTCACACAAGGTCTAAGCTTAGAGTATGTGAATATTTATAGTTACTTTAAATTCCTAGGGTGGAAAAATATGATTAAGGTTTATGTTAACTAAGTGATTAGTTAACATATTATGCATTCAAAATAATGTTTATAGTACCTTATGAAGAAGGTGCAGTAATTGTAATATGCTTGTGCATGTGTGCGTGTTATGGTTGTTTGCTATGTTAGGTAACTTTGTGCTTTTGCCTAAAAAATGAGTAATGTTATGCTAGATGATTGTATGCATTAGTTTGATCAGGTGTATTATAAAGATGGTTGCTATTCTAGAAGATGATGTGCTTGACAAGGCTAAACTATGTTCCTACGTTTAATTAAGAGTTGTCTTGATATAGGATTATTGTTAAGTTTAATTCTAAGAATGAAATAATGAATGATTATGGCTAATATTGTTGTAAATGATATATGTATGTGATAGCATGATCAAGTTAGTGATGTTAATGCCATGTTTTGATTGAATGAATGAATAAGTAAGGCTAAGGTTAAGGCAAGTGTTTAAATGCATTCGAATATGTGATTGTGATATGAATGTTATAGTTATGCCTTGGATAGTTGAGTAGTGATGTTTACCATGTGAAATCCTTATAATGTTTAGTGAGGAATATTTGAGTTAAGGAATGAAAGTTATTCAGTACTGTTTTAAAAAGAAAATGAGAACATATTAAATGACCTAGCAATCTTGAAATTAAGATTTTTGTAGCTTAATAATACGAATGTTACTACTTAAAGACTTTCTTAGAATGGTTCATTGTTACCCTAAATAACCCTTAAGCTATATCGATAATGGTGTTCTAAAAATGGTGACATTAGAAACTAGAAATTTATGCCTCTAATAAAACAACGGTCTTTATGTCTTAAATGGTTAGAAGAAAATAAAGTTTATACATATTTAAGAGCTATCAAATAGAGTGCAATGCATAATGTGTGTGCATACTTGTTTGTATATGAAATGTATTTTTGGAACTTGCTAAAAAGTTTTAAATTACCCTAAATTCTATATGCATGTTTGTTTTCAGAAGTGTTAAGATATTGTATGTTTGATTGAATGTTTGTTCAGTAACACTTCCTAACTGGTTTACCTCCTAGACCGGGTAGGGGTGTTACAAAAATTACTTCCCTTAAAAAAAATTCACTTGCTCAACTTGGCATATAGCTGATTATTCAAGAAAGCTAGCAACATAATCCGCAAATGCTGATCATGTTCTTCCTCGGTACGAGAGTACATACGGATATCATCAATGAACACAACTACAAATTTATCTAAATATTCATGGAACACCCTATTCTTCATATCCATGAAAGCAACATGTGTATTTGTAAACCCGAAAGGCATCACCAAAAACTCATAATGCCCATAACGTATGCGAAAAGTAGTTTTCAACACATCCTTATCCTTTACCCTCAACTGATAATAACCAGACCTCAGATCAATCTTGGAAAACACTGTAGCACCCCAAAATTGATCAAACAAATCATCAATTTGTGGCAAAAGATACTTATTCTTAATCGTCAACTTGTTCAGTTGCCGATAATCAATGTACATTTTTATAGTGTCATCCTTCGTTTTCACGAACAACACTGGTGCTCCCTACGAAGACACACTTGGTTGGATGAAACGAAGATCCAGCAACTCTTGAAGTTGCATCTTCAACTCCTTTAACTCTTTAGGTGTCATACGATACGGAGTAATCGACACTGGCATCGCATCCGCATATGCCTCGATACAAAACTCTACTTCTCTATCCAGTGGTAACCCAGGCAACTCCTTCAGAAATATCCCCAGAAAATCACAAATGGTACAGATATCCTGAACATGTACCTCTTTTAAATTTGGGTTCATAACATAAGCTAGATATGCTTGACAACCAAGCTCCAACAACCTCTGTGCTTCTAAAACCGAAACTACATTAGACAAGAATTTAACATTCTTGCCCACAACCACCACTTCATAATCACAACAAGTTTCAACAAAACTCGCTCGGTTTCTAAATTGACTATAGCCCTATGCTTGGTTAAGCAATCCATACCCAGGATTACATTAAAACCATAAAATGGCAACTTTATCATATCAACCGCAAACATGCGACCTTGAACCATCAAAGGAAATCTTCTAAACAACCTCTTAGCAACTAATGTTTCTCCAAAAGAACTAGTCATGCGCATACCCACATCTAACACTTCTACAAGTATATTAAGCAAGCGTGCGTGATCATGCAAGATATATGAATGTGTGGAACTAGAAACTATCAAAGAAAGTAATAACATGGACTGTAAAGTAAAAGTACCTGCAATCATATATGTATCATTTCTTCCCTCATAATGTGCATAGATCATCGCAAGTCCACCACCCTCAGGTTGAATAGCCATTGTATGAGAAATAGTCCTCTGACCTTCCTCTCGACGCTGGAACTCTTTGGGTGCAACAACAAGTGCAGAAACATGTCTATCCTTAGCCATCTATGAACAATCACGTATCAAATGATCCCGCGAACCATAACTCCAACATGTATTATGTGTAGCGCAACAATCTCCTAGATGAGTTTTTCCACAATGCCTACACTCGGTACTCTAGCATAGGTGTTCTGACCTTGTTGTACACGTCTGACATTACCTCTACCATGTCTCTGATCAGGACGATACTTCCTATCTCGATTCTTCTTGAATCGACCACTACCAATATCTGAATCAACAACTCTTTTGCCGGAACTCAAGCCCCTAGAACGAGAAGACAAAACCAAATTATGTTCAATATCCTTGGCTCGGCTAACCAATACATCAAAATCAGTATAGTCTGAATCCAACATATAGGTCTTAACATCCTTGACCAAACCATATCAAAAATGATCACATCGTTTTGATCATCATGAACCAACTAAGGTGCATATTGGCTCAATCGAATAAACTGAACCTCATACTCCGAAACAGACATATCGCCTTGAACCAAAGATATGAACTCACGCTTCTTTTTATCCTGGTACAGAGTAACCAAATATTTCCTCCAAAAAGCAGCACCAAAGAATCCCAAATCACATCATTGGGTGTTATTCCTGCTATAATGGTAGTCCACTAACTATAGGCATCTCTCTAAAGCAGAAATACAATACAACCTAGCTTACCCATATTCGTACACTCCATTTGACCAAGAATCCTCTTGGTACTCGTAAACCACTCCTCATTTGCCTAAGGAGCTAAACCTCTAAACTTAATACCTCTCAAACTATGCAAATGCTCCAACGGGAGCCTTTGATTAACAAATATTGCCAGTTCTAGTGCCTGAACATGCATCCAACCACAACTGCTTGGAAAGCTCCAGTAATAGCCTGAATCAACAGCGTCATATCCCCAAAGACTGGACCAGATGGAACTAGCAGAACTTGCCCACCGGCAGTATTATTCGTATTCGACCTAAGCTCTCGTCTTGGTGGCATACTAAAAAATATGTATCTATAGCATGAAATTATAACCAAAACATAATTAGGCTAGCTCCAAGCAAGGATCCAAGATGTTCACGTTCCGAAAACAAAATCCTTTTACACTTACAGTAATAAGATAATATGCACCCAAGATTTTACCCTAATATATCACACTTCAATCATATAGTCATCTAATCAAACACCGTACATATTATAAAATAGTTAACAACCTCTCAAACAAACACAACTTACCTCCCAAATTTTGTAGAACTCTTAATTTTTGCAAACCTGGCTCTTATGCCACCAAATGTAACCCCATTGACCTGGTCTAGCATCCAAAACTGAATCAAAGACGTCACATTAGGTTTGCCGAAGTAAACCTGAACTAATAACCTAAACCAGTCCATTCTTTTCTTTTTATCTTGCCTAGATGCTAAATTAACCCTAAGGTATGATGTACAACAGCAAAAACGAAACCAGCATTCGATTTGCAAGACTTAACACTTTAGGGACCAAAATGTAAATTCTATTAATTAAAAGACTAAAACCTTCAATTAGATTCATTAAATGTCTCTATGTGAATTTGCATCAAATTTGGATCACAATACCATCATTAATTGAGCATTATAAAAATAGTGACCAATTTGCAAAGAATCCAGAATACAGCATAAAAGTACCAGAATTAACTAACCTCATACTGATGCATGCTTGCACTATATCGGTACAAGTCAATGTGGCATACTCGTATCGGTACGGTCATTCGAGTATCGATCCCCGTTGTACCTTTCAAAATCAGGGGATTCTAGTAGCTAAAGCTCATACCAGTACGGTACCCCGCATACCAATCCCGTTATAATCTTCC
This sequence comes from Hibiscus mutabilis, assembly GCA_019671005.1. Taxonomy (NCBI): domain Eukaryota; kingdom Viridiplantae; phylum Streptophyta; class Magnoliopsida; order Malvales; family Malvaceae; genus Hibiscus; species Hibiscus mutabilis. The sequence continues at coordinate 12,595,428 of CM033738.1, read as the reverse complement.
TCAAGGGCGTATCGATACGGCGACTACTCTTACTGATACCCCTTTGTTATTTTCCCCAAATTGAGTTATATCAGGCCCCGCGTACCGACCCCAGAAGACTTATACTGGTACGACTAGGCATGTAATGACCTATTGGCCAAACATATAACACTTAGGCTCAATCTAACATGCTTCAAACATCAAATAAACATCATATAACATGTTTAACATCATTTTTACAATCATCCAAACATGGTAGGTAAACATTCAATCCATAGAAAAACAATCAAGATAACTTATAGGCATGGTCTCTACTCCAAGCATACAATTCTCATCCCAAACCCACAATCAAACCATATAACCTCATACAAGTCCAAAATACCAAATAGAACATATCCAAAAATAGGGAATAAGAAAACAACCCTCCCAATTACAACTTGGTCACATTGCCCTTTATTACTACAAGTTCATTTATTAAAACCATACTTGAAGTAAATCGATTCTTGAATTCCTCCTTGATCACTTGCCGCCCCAGAAACTCACTTTTCTGTGATGATGAGAAAGGAGAGCGTAAGCATATAACGCTCCAAAAATACTCATCAATGCTAAAACATCTCATACCCTTTGAGTCAAACCACATTTTCAACATCATGCTAAAACATCTCATACCCTTTTTCCCTTTGAAAAACATGCATATTAAACCATATGCAAAACATGTATCATGGATCTCATGCATAATCCCATATGCAAAACCTCAATTTAGCCCTTCACATGCTTGTTCATCCAATAACAAAGCTTAAAGAGCGAAACATGTATAAATCACATTATACAAAACATAATTCACCCATCATGATACATTAGTTCATATATTGTCATTAAAGTGACCCCAAATCATATTCTTTCCTTTATCAAAACTCATCGGATACACGGATTTCTCAAATGGTTCCTTATACCACTTAAACATACATTTAACCGAAGCAAACAGAACAATAAACCCCTCGACAGTTACAATGTATAATACCCATCAGCGGGAGAAAATGGTACAATCACAACCCCTCGACCGCTGAGGTACCCATGGTGGAGAATACGGTACAATCACAACCCCTCAACACACATGAGGAAACTTATTATAGTGCACTTTAAATCCTTTGGAATCGACTTGTTATAATGCATTTTAAACGGTACAACAAACCATGCATTTCATAACATCGAAATACTTTTCATAAAGCATTTACCATGCTCAAATATCATCAATATAAATCATTTGTAACATAATCCATTTCCAAAACATGCATATAATAGTAGCTATCAAATCATAAATATAGGCATGAGAAAATCAACTTTGCCAAACCGAAATTGAGAGCGTAATTGTCTAATACTTACTTTCGAGTTTAGACAAGCATTTCAAGCTTAATCTAAACTCCCAAATATCACTTTCAAACCTTTATAAGGCTGTAAATCTCGTTTCCACTCACAAACAACACAAAGCTTCACTTGCCGATGTAAAATCAAGCGTCCGAGGCTTCAAAACCTTTGTCAATCGCTTTAGGATCAATCTCCCCTGTTTTATTCACATAATAATAGAGGATGAATGCATCATTATGCATCCATAATCCCAGCAACAACAATTCCCAACATTGCCTCACCAAAAACCATAAAACGCCTCCTTAATACAATCGAAAACATCACCAAACACAACTTAAAGAAAGCCCAGCCATAAGCCAATGATTTGAACATCTAATCGACACCAATTAACATCTAAAAACACTTACAACTTCATATTATACCTCCAGCAACATCTTAACCCCACAAACACCTCAAAAACTAACTATTCACAACCTAGAAAATTAGCAATTTGACTAGTTTCCGTTTATAAATCCCATTAAATATCATCAAAATAAACTTTAATCATGATCTAAACCAATCAAGATTGCAATGATTCAGATCAATAACCAAACTCAATAAATTTCTTAACAAAATTAATATTAAACCATTAAATCTTGATTTAATCATTAAAACATAACATAAATCGATTCCAAAGGATCGAGAACTTGGGAAATTCAATAAAGAACCTTTTATTAGAGGATATAAATAAAAATCACCTCTAATGGTAGACTCCTCCCTCAATTGGCTTGATTTTGATGAAATATCTAAAGTAGAACAAAGGAATCAAGTGTTGAAATCAAAAGTAAGATTGAAAAGATTGATTCCTTAGATTTTTGTAATCACTCATTTTTATCCGGTTTGTAAATACTGTTAGTATAATAATTAATGGGTATTATTATTGTATGTATACATGTTGTATTATATGCTTATTATATGTATGCGATTAATGTGCGTAATATATGCGTGTGATATCTGCGAATGTCTGTATGTTGTATATATTATGTATGTGTATGCATTAGTAATTATTTATATGTATGCTCGTGTGTTATATTTTTGAATATTTGATTAATTTGCATGTATGCTGTGCATATATATATAATGTGTATTCGTATTAGTTATGTGTGTAAGTATATATATGTTGGTATACATATGTGTGTCCGTATGTATATGTATGCATGCTTGTATGTCATTAAATGTTTGTGATTTGCATGTACACATATTGTATGTGTATGTGCATATACGTTTGTATTATTATTATTATTATCATTAATATTATTATTAATGGACTAAATTAAAGTGAAAATCATAAATTATAAACCCAAAAAATAAATAATAATAATTAAGGTCTAGTCCTTATACAAATGTAAGACCCAAATATGTTTACAAAGCCCATTTCGGGCAGATACAACCAAATCCTAACCCATGCCCAAACAAACTTAGACTTAACTAAACCCTAATTACATGTCTAACCCATAATCTGATTTGCTTCTATCTTTGCGCGCAGCCAACTAAGGGCCGTTGGATCAAATTTAGATCCAACGGCCAGGATCAAAGCAAGGGCCTCCTCAGCTGCTACATGTGGTCTACGCGCGAACCATAAAGCCTCCCATGCACACGTGCATCCCACGCCTCTGACCCTTTGACTATCGTGCACCACGTGGCACCATCTTGCGCAATCTCACCAGTTTCAAGATTCCATTTGGGCTGTCTGTCATCGAACCATCTCAGTCGTTGGATTAGATCTGATCCAATGGCCGAGAACGAGGCCAGTCGAGATGACACCTCCACCATCTCTGCCATACTTTGTCGTACCACCAGCTTCAACCACCGTGCTCAGAGATCACCAAAATTACAAAAAAAAAATCAAAATGTCAGTACCAAATCAAGTATAACATGTATTTTATTTTCATTTTTACCAACCAAAAATCAGGATATATGTACCACACTATTATTCTAAAAAAGACGAGGATTATCAGTTTCAAAAAAAAGACAGGTTTTCATCGGTAATTTTCTCCCTTCTTTTTTTGGAATCTTATGCATGCATGAAGAAAAAATAATAACAAAAAAAAATAAAAAGCAGAGTCTACCTAAGGGGAAATCATTTCCTTGCCGTCAATAAACTCTGAGGGGTGAGCCAAAAAGGGGATTTTCCTTTGTTACTTTGTTCCGAAACATCATATATCTGGGGTTTCAATGGTCTAAAAAAAGGGGTGATACTTTTGGAAGTTTTTTTTGGTTCGATCTTTTTAAAGGTAAAGGGGTTTTTGTTTTTGAGAGGCGTCTAGCTTAGGATTTGGGACGGTTGAGGGTTAAGGGGGTGGTCGGGGTAGCTGAACCACCGCCGGCTTCCACAAATCACGGCGGCTGAAGAATTTTACCAGAGAGTTTGAGGGTCTGGGTTTGAGAGAAGATGAGGGAAAGTGGGATGTTTATCCTAAGGCTTAAAAAAATTTTGCTAAAGGGTTCATTTTCAGTCGAATAAGTGGGTTTTAAAGAATTTTAATTTCGGTCAAAAGGGTCTAATTACTCATTAAATCCTCCATTTCCCTTGACATTTTCGAATTAAGCATGTCGCATGGTATATTTACAACCCAGCCCTTTTCATTTTTCAAAATCTTTCAATCTAACACCCAATTCTAATCGGATCAGCTTCAAAACGGTAAAATTACTTCCCCAGACATCACGCGTTCCTGAACCTTGCACTTTGGGCTTTCCCCTTGGTTTAATTGCATGCTCAGTCCTCGTAACTTCATTCCAGATTTTAATTTGATCCTTAAATGTGTTTTTTCTTCTTTGAATGCCTATCCTTCTATTTTATTTTCGCTCATTTCAGTCCATTCTTACTGTTTAAGAATATATATATTACGTATCTCTTTAGTATGTTTGTTTTTTTGTATGTTTTCATATTTACGTTGCCACGTCCCATGTTTTAATTTATTTGTTCGATTTATATGTCTTTTCTTACGTTATGTGTTTATATTAATTTGTATGTTCATGGCCATGTTAGCTTGTTTTTAGTTTGTTCCTCTTTGTACTTTATGATATAAGCTAATAGATTGTTAATTTTTATATTTTTGTTTGTTTTTTGTGTATATAGGTTGTCTTTGTTATGTTTTATTATGCATGTTTTTATACACGTATCATCATGCAAATGTGATTAGGTCACGACAAGTAAATGTTGTTTTTTAGTTTGTTTTATCTTTAGGTTACATGTTAGTATGCTTTTTGTTTGTTCCATTTATGTGTGATAATATGTTCTTTTGTGTTTTATAAATTTGTTCATTCATCGTACGTATGCATGTTAGGTATTGTTTTAGCTTCTTTGTATATAGCATACTTTTTTTGTTAATAAAAATTTCCATATCCTTTTTGTTGTTTTTAGGCTATATGTTAGTGTGGCACGATTTATCATATTTAAATGGCATGTTAGGTTGTAGGTGTAAATTTTGTTATATGATAGAAATCAAGCATTAGTTTTCCATGTTAGCATGTTGTCATGTATTCTAGCCTTACGTGTCATGCATGTCATGTATATATTATATTGGTGTCTTAAATGTTTTTAGAGTTAATTATTTTAGTTTTAAAAGTATGTTTCTTTCTTGTTCATGTCCATCTTTGTTTTATTTCTTCATGGTATGTTTTGTTTTTATGCTCTATTTTTCTTTTTTTATTTATTTAATCTTGTAAAAATTTATGTGTTTATGTTTTTTAGTACCATGCATGAAATTTGTGTCATATGTCAAGTGTTAAACTTTTAAGCTAGTATGTTACTTTGATTTATTAGTTTAGCATCATTTTGTGTGTGTCCTGCATTTGTGGCATTTGTGGTTTTATAGGTTCAAGCATGCTAGGTTTAATAATTTAGTCTTAGAAGTATGTTTTTGGTCATACCCATATTTTGTTGTTATGATGTGTTTGGTTTTATGTCCATGTGTTTAATTATTTTTATTTATTTTTGTAATATTCATATTTTATGTTTTAGTATCATATCAATGTAAATTATATGTTTTATATTTTGCTTTCTAAGGTTGCATAATGGAATATAAATTGTTAATGCGGTGCCTTTTTATCCGAGGTAAACATGTCCATATCAGGCGTAGTGATGGAGGTTAGGCGTTTACTCTCGGATAACGGGGCTTCTAAAATTTACTCGCACATATAACTAAATGTTAATTAAATCGTCACTTTAATCCGGAAAGTTTAATATTAATAAAGAGGTAATTATTAAAGTACCAATTTTGGGCGGTGCGGGGGTGCTAATCCTTCCCCATCCGTAACCGACTCCCGAACCCAACAGTTTTAAAAATCTATGGTTTTATGGTGTCCGGCCTACCTAACTGGCCAGTGGTGACTCCATTTTTAATAAAGTACGGTTTTTCTAAAACCCCACAGAATACATGTTTTTAAATGCCCGAAAGACTCCAAAACACAGAAACTCATTTTTTTAGCGAAAAAGGATCGCTACAGATGGTGACTTCCCTGGGGACAGTTTTTTGTGTTTTTCAAAAAAACAAATAAGAGTCAAGCTTTTTCAAAAATAATTACCGCTTTACTAATATCGGAAGTCCTAGATTAAAGTGACTATTAAAGGAACATTCGGTTATAATTGCGCGTTTATTTTAACGCATTTAAAATTTGGCATATAAACCCGTCCTTTTTAAGTGGGGGAAAACACTAATACTTTCGTGAGGATATCGTTCCTCCGCATGGGCCTAGCAAGTACCTTCGGGGCTCGAGTACCTTATGTTTTCGTAAGGATATCGTTCCTTCGTAGGGGCATAAGTGAATGGGTCCCTCTGAATTGAACCCGGTTGAAATGAGCCTATAATGGGTGATGATCGGGGGCCTTGCTACTCTTAGTAGAGTACAGCAAGGAAAATTCGGGTACCTCCTAGAACCAACACTGCATATAGAGAACATACAGAAACCCACCCCTTTAGAGCCATGCGGATAACCTAGGTGTTTTAGACAGAATGTACATAGGGTTCTTTTGTTTACCTTATTTAATTTGTCTTTTTATTTATGTATTTATTGAATTTTTAACTGGTACTAACTTGTTTTCTTTTGTTTTTGCATATATCATCGCATTCGCATTACATAGGGTATTGATTCCGAGTAGTTTCTCTCGTAATAGAGATTGTTCATGATAGACCGAGGGTTCTTTGACCTGACGGTAGGGGGTTCAGTTCCAGAGTTCCATCCCGAGACTGGGTCAGAGACGATGGAAGAAGGATCGTTCAGAGACTTCAGGCCAAATTCGGCGAGCAGCGTCAGTTCTGGTAACGAGCAAGGTGGAGTACAAGAGTTAAAGAAGCAAATGGCCAAGATGATGAACCAGATAAATGCTATGTAAAAGGTAAGCAACCCGTTGAACTCAAAGAATGGTCAATCATGGATCAAAATGTAGAGCAAAATGGTCAGAACTTTAAGATAGACAACACCGTTAAATACGACAAGTTGAATCCTTTTGTGATCAATCTCAAGAAACAGACTGGTGGCATATCTGGGGCAGATACTCAAGGAACAGGGCAAGACTAGGAGAAGCCCGAGAATCAAATGTGTTTCTTATAAGAGAGTGATTTGTCAACCTATGCACAGAAAAACAACACATCCGCACGCTGAGCTAACAAAGCTCAGTGGTACATGTCTACTCTACAAAACTTCATAATGATCATAAAAGTAAGCATGCATGAGTAAGTAATGAGTACACGACATGGATGAACAATTCAAGCATTAATTTACCACTATAGCGATAAACAAACTTGTTAACTCGGGACCACTAAGACATCGGGTTAGTCACCAGTACACTCGAGACCACTTAGACATCGAGTGCCTCGCCCGATATTCGGGACCACTTAGACATTGAATACCTTGCCATGCCATGCACCTGGGACCATTAAGACTTCAAGTCGTGGATGACTATTACCCTGGACCACAAAGACATCGAGTGCATCATCATAACTATGTACAGCAATGCTTACCTCGGGTATCCGGATCCTACCAACCAAGTGTCACATGGCACACAACACCATCACATAGGCGAACCAACCTACGGTTACTAACAATCATACATGTTACACAAAGCAATTACAGAGTTCTTAAGTTTTATGCTCAAGTATAGGGCAATTTCTCAGTTTCTCAAGTTTACAACTCATTTCAAGACACTAGGGGTCTATTGGATCGAACGATATAATTTTTCAACCTTCCGAATAAAAATTGATATTTTTGATTAGATTGCCCAGTGGGTATCAATACCCAAAAATACGTAGCGATACGCTTCTCTAGGTATTGATACCTAATATATGCATACCGATACCCAGCCTTAAGAAGATGTGTTAATTGTTGACCCCGTATCAGTACACGGGGATCATGTACCAATACCCGCTCAATATCAATACGCCCTAATGTGTACCGATACTACTTTTTGCTACTAGAATTCCAAAAGAATAGGGGGTATCAATATGGCTCAAGCTTGTACCGATACTCCCTTTAAAATTTACTTGTGTTCATTCCCCAGAACACCGAGCATCGATACGGCCTCCCACGTATCAATACTGAAGCCCAAAAATGGCTTCTAAGGCTCAGGAAATCGCTTCACAAGCCCCTAAATTGAAACCTTAACCCCCAACTCGATCCTACATCTTATGAGAGCTTATTAGGATGGTTTACTACCACTTTTAGGTGTTTTTAACACAAAACTCAGATTTCACCATTAACATCCTTAACCAAGCTTTCAAAACCCAAGAACTCAAACGGTTCAAATCAATCACGTTTATGAGAAACATGAAACATGTTGAAGTTAGAAATGTACTAACCTTAATCAAAATCCCAAAATCCTTCTCTCATAAGCTCCACTTCACTTTTTCTCTTTACCTTGGGTGATGGATGGCTCCCCAACTTCCTTAGCTAAACACAAGTGTAAAAATGAATTTGTTATACTCTAAAAAGCTTAGAAACGGGATTCAAATAAATTTACAGCATGAATCTGCCCTCTAACTCCCAACACTAAAAAACCCCCCACCAAAACCCATATCCTCTTCTCACCACCATTACCCACCATTTTTACATCAAAATGTAGATCGCGAGGTGGGGATTGACATATCTAAAACTTGAATTTCTGATATGAAATATAGGCAATAAAGTTTGGATCTTTACCGTGGCATTTCCATGGGTGGTCTTGCAAGAAAAAAAGAAGAGTTTTTGGGTGAAGAAGATGAGTTATGGAGGATGATGTATGTGGGTAGCTTTTTCCCTCAAGGAGACAAATAAAATTTAAATTGATCAGCCCAAAAATGGGGAAATCACCATACCAGTCCTCATTCTTCCTAAATCTTTACTCAAGTGGTTCCCCAAAAGCCCAAGGAACACCACACAAGGCCCAAATGGGTTAAAACTCATAAAAGGCCTAAAACCCAAGGCTCGGGTCAACACCAAATATGTTGACTCGAAAATCTAGGTTGTTACATAGATAAGTCTAATTATTAGTTGCACTCGGTTGCATCCAGCTTCCCCAACGGCTTTATTCAGCTAAGACGGGTCAGTTTTCATATGAAACCTGCTACACATGACGTGATAGGTGGCAGGACACCACTTCTAGGTGGCATCTTGCATGTTAGTCTATATGGATGCCTACTTAGCTTTCACGTGATATTTGTTTGAATAAATATTTTTTTCAATGTTGTTGTAGTATATATATATGGATATAAAGAAGAATGGTGTATAGGGTTTGAGAGAAAAATTGAGAGAGTTTGAGGTCAAAAAATTTTAGTGATATTTGTTGAAGATATATTCGAAGAGGTGAAAATTGTTGAACTATATTTGGTTGTTGATCTTCTTGGTTTCTCAAAAGTAAGTAGTCTATTTTTTAATTAATCTATTGTTTAATTATAGTGGTTTGTAAATTTTTTGTGTGAGTGAATAATTGTTTAATAAATATGTTTAGTTAATTTTTATTGAAGGATTTAGAGCATATTTTGTAGATTTGCTTGAAAATAGCATCTGGAGAAGTTTTGTTGTACCGTGACCATGAGCATATTTTCTCTCATATACGTGAGGAACAAGTAATATGAAATTTATTATGTTATGTGTAATACAAAATAATTTATTATAGTAAATTAATTATACGGTCAGGAGCATATCATCCGCCATCGAAGAATGAAGATCAAGGAACCTTCTGACCTCATAGTTTATTACTTATAGATCGCCGGATTTTATAATGCTTTATTTCTTCGTGGATTTATCCGGGTTGATAACTAGATTTACTGAACGGTGGAGACCAGAGAGGCACGCATTTCATTTTTTATTCGGCAAATGCATGATAACTTTGGAAGATATAGCTATAGAGCTTAGTGTCACAATAAATGGGAATCCATTGGTTGGAGCAAATACATATAATGTATTTCAATTTTGCAGTCAGTATCTCAGAAAATTTCCTCCTTAGAAAGATATGAAAGGTCTACATCTGAGAATTTCGTGGTTGCAAAGTGAATTCATTATAACAGAGATATCTACTCGGCAAGAACTTATTTATGCAGCTCGAGCATATATACTGCAAATCATTAGTGGGATATTGATGTCAGATACATCTGGTAATCCGATTCACATACATATATGCCGATGTCGGCTGATTTTAACACAGCTTGTGAATATAGCTAGGGATTTGCAATATTGGCATTCTTGTACCATAAAATGTGCAATGCCTCAATTATGATTGGTAAGAAGAAGATATTAGATATCGGTGGATATCTAATCTTATTGCAATCATGGGCATAGTATAGGCTTCTTTATCTAACACCCATTGTGGAAGCACTCGTACCCATGCAATTTTTGCCTGTTGGAAGGAAATACTATTATTATAGTTGTTATAAATATTTTATTAATCTAATATTTATCTGCAATGACTTAGAAATATAAGGTAAATATCTTTGTAGATGGAGACATAAGTTGAAGAACACGGGAGTGGTGCACAACAATGTTAGAGATATAAGACTAAAGATCCAAATAATAGGAAAAAATCAGGTATCGTAATGTTTTTAAATTAACTTTCTAACTTTGTATATTTTAAAGTTATGTTTGTGTATGTATATTAATATTTGTTTTTATAGTTTATTTGGCTACCATACGAGAATCCAATAATCAAGGCTTGCATATGTGCGTGAATGTAAAACATTCTATGGTGCAATTGTGCCTTTGATCCATTTTTCTACTATTGAATATCATTGTGCTGATAGAGTGTTGCGACAGTTCAATTTTCATCAACCCATTCCTAGAGCTCCACCTGGTATTGAACACATCCATAGTGGACCTAGAAAAGGTAGATTCGATGAGAATTGGGTTGTGAAGCAAACTAGCTTCATTGCTCTTTGAGAGGAAAGATATACGCGGCGGGCATAAGATTTGAGCCCAATTGAAGCCGGTGATTTTGATTTTAATTTAGAGTGCTATTCGAAAAATGAAAAACTATTCTTAGTATCCCTCGAAGCTGGAAATAAATGGCTTGAAGATCTTCAGTGCTCAAAATATGTACACTTGTCATCTGAGTTTGGTTAAAGCTCACAAGAACCAACAGACGAACCAAACTTGGATTGTTCTACGAGTTGACATTCTTCATGGTCTCTTAGGGTGCAAGCCCCCAAGACCTGTAAGCAATAATCCTTGGGAAGAACCAATACAGCATGGGTATCCACCAGTCTACACAACAATTGGTGGCAGCTCATCATTTCATCCAACATTTGGGTTTGATAATGTTCTAGAACAACCACCAATCATTTTTTCATTTGGTGGTAGCTCACCTTCTCATCCAGCTTACAATGATGATGGAAGATACATACCACAATTTGAGTATTCTTAAACATCCATATATGGTGAAGCATGGGTATTGATAGTATGACATCTTTGTTGTTGACTACGACCATTAGTAGATCATCATTTCATCTAGAAGATATGTATGGTACACCACCTTCTATGCAAATGATGGATGATCCATTTTTCCATGATGAGCAGACTCCGTATCAACCACGAAGAATGGTTCAAACCTCTAGACGGTACGATCAAATGTCCTCCTTACACTGACAGGAATTGCTGAGAATAATGAGAAAATAGAAAAATATTTAAATTTTATTTGTAATATATTTTAATTCGATTGTTGTTTGTTTTGGTTTTTGGATTATTTAGTCTTGATTTTTAAATTCAAATGTTGTTTGATAAATAATTTTATTTTATTTTGTTAAACTTATCTGCTTTCTTAATTAACTATTACATTAATCCTATTAACTTACTAACAAATAATAATAAAAAAATTTAATAATCTATATGAAATTTCTATATTATTTCTATATATTTATATATTTAAGTTTTTAAGCTAAATATAATAATTTAAATAAGTTATTAATTTATTTAGAATTTCATTTTTTATTTCTATTTTTTCATTCATCATTCAAATTCCAAAGAAAATCAAATATTTCAGAACCAATAAAAGCATTTAAAACAAGTTTACATTAACAGAATATTAAGTCTACATGACGAATATTAAGTTTACATTAACAGAAAATTAGGTTGATGGTCCATCACGATAGTTGAAAAGATTTGATTTGTTGGGACACTTGCTTCTAGTGTGACTTGGTCCCCTACAAAGAGTACAATGCTTAACTTGAACTCCCCTCTCTCTGTCATCCGGATCATCTATATTAGTATGAATGCGAGTGGATCTCGGTTGGCCTTTCAGCTTTCTACGAAGCTCTAGATTTGGTAACCATTCTCCATATATTGGCTCTATCAACCAATAATCTTGGTTCAGGGTCATGTTGAACTGAAATCTATATATATTTGCCATGGTCTACAGCTTAAAACACTCATTCACAAACGTCTAAGGGTGCATACGAATATGCATACAAGTGGCGTGTGCGTGATAGTAAGGATATCTAAATGCTTAAAATTTACCACAATCACACAATCTCTGATTAAGTTTAGTCAGTACATTCTATGCTCACCTTGGACCTTAGCTTTGACAGTAAATTCTACACTATTTGGATCGAATATTCTGACTCTCATAGAGGTTGTATCTGCTTGAAGAGTGAGTATTCTCTCTTGTAGGGTTTTAGACCAATTTTGCCAGTTGTTTATCATGATGTTTACTTCCTACCCCTTGTCGCACCAAACTTTACCCAATCTGAAGTAAGTCTCCCACAAAATACTTGCAAGTGAGAGATGACATGTTCCTTTAAGCACCGAGTTTATAGCCTCAGCAAGGTTAGTTGTCATATGCCTGTAATGCCGACCTTCATCATAGGCTTGTGGCCATCTTTCCCTGGGGATGTCATTTACAAAATTAAATACACGTTAACCGTGCCGCATCAACCTTCTTAACCTCACTTCAAATTTGGGTTGAAGTAGTTCATACCCATTTAAAAAAATAGTTAGTTAAATCAAATAAAAAAACATCAGAAATAAATTAATAATTTTTATAAACAACAAATTACAGTTTACCCGCATTTAAGATCTCTTTCCGAATCTCATTGTTTTCAAAATTATTCTTGGTATTTGCCACAATATGCCATACATAATATGCTTAATATGCATGCAGAGGCATCCATAAATTTCCCCGTCTGTCAATTATTGATAACAATGTCCCTTTACCAAAAATCATACAAACTCCATCTTGTTTTACTACATGGTTGCGTAAATGTCTCAAAAAGAATTCATATCCAGTTGCGTCTTCCTTTTCAACTATGGCAAAGGCAATTGAGAATATATTATTGTCTTTATCTTGTGCAACAACCACAAGTAATATATGATTGTACTTCCCATACAGCCAGGTACCATCCACTTGAATCACGCGTTAGCAGAATGGAAACCCTTCAATGCATACCTTGAATGCCCAGAATAACTTACTGAATATTCTTTTACCATGAATTAGTTCACCTTGTAAGGTGTACACTGGTATTATTTCATATTCTACAATGGTTCCTGAGGTGAATATTTGCATTGCTCGTATAAAAGCTAGTAGCTCGTTATACGATTTATCCCAATCACCATATACATGCGTCGTCGCCTTTTGCTTTGCCATCTGTGCCTTGTAGTAAGATGGAATATATTCAAGTTAATTCTGGATGGATGCTACTAACACTGCAATCAAAATCCTTGGATCCTTTTCAACCAATAACCTAGTGTAGGCACATATTAGATTAGAGTCTAAATTTATGTGGTCCTGTGATAATGATATATTTGCACAAGTGTGCTACTCATTGAACATTGTTACCTCCCACATCTTTTTCCTCTGCATGTATGAAATTCTTATCTTCCAAGGACATTTGTTCTTATAATTAATACACCTTACGCAATAGGTATACTTATCAAACTCAACAACACATGATCTCGTATAGCATTTGATGCAGTACTCTTTAACTGTCAATTGGGCATCTTTATTTGTTTTGAATAGAACCTTGAGTTCTAATTCCCTATAGTTGAAAGCTGGTAAAGAACCAAATACGCGACCTTCATGTTTCGGATCTCACATTGCAGCATAGTCTACCTCATACATGTGGGCTGAAGGTTCATAAGCTTATTGATTGGGCTTCGGTTCAACAAAACCCCAAACAAACTGATCATTTTCTAACCCAAGCCTAGCTACAGCCATGGCCCAAACATCATCTTCAACATCCAGACCATTACCCTCAACCGCAACTGTCTTAACAGCCTCAATGTTATCAGTATCGAGTAAATAAACGTCATCATCTTCCTTAATAGGCACAATATTTTCTTCATCCTCACTGAAATCATCAAGCATTTCGCCCTAACGACCAACTAGATTTTCAGTGTCACAATATGTTGATGAGCTCATTCTATCTACATATTGAAAATAAAGTGATAAACATACATGAATTTTTTTCTTATTAAATTTGCAAATACAAAAACTACATGCAACAACATTAAATATTAAAAAATTTACTAATTAAAATTAAATAAATACAAAAAACTTTCATGATAGATGAGGAACCAAGAAAATGTGCTCCAAATCCTTCAACAAAAAATAATTAAACATATATATTTAAACAACTTTTCAATCACACAAAAAAATCTACAAACCCCTCTAATTAAAAAAAGATTAATTAAAAAACCAAATTACTCACTTTTGAGAAATCGAGAAGATCTACAACCAAATATACTTCAACAATTTTCACCTCTAAAAATATATCTTCAAAAATATCCCTAAAATTTTCACCTCAAACTCTCTCAATTTTTTTCTCAACCCTATACACTCTTCTTCTTTATATCCCCATATATATATATATACAATATTAACAAAAAATTAATTCAAACCTACCAGACAAAAAATGTAATTCAAGCGTTCCAGCATGCACGTTAAAGCTGGTTGTTACATGCATATGCACACGGCGTCTAGCCACCTGATCCCGCCAAGTGCATGAGAACTGAACATATATACAATATTAACAAAAAATTAATTCAAACCTACCAGACAAAAAAAATTTAATTCAAGCGTTCCAGCATGCATGTTAAAGCTGGTTGTTGCATGCATATTGTCACGGGGCTAGACTTCTGAACCAGCCCGACGTGCGGCCTTAGTCGAGTCCTTAAGACAAACGACTAAGTAAGCCTGAATCTTCGACCCGAAAGATCGAATTCCGAAGGCAACGAAGAACGCAAGATCATTCTTAGCGGAAGCAAACTATGAGATCGGCTACGAAGAACTCTAAAAGAACGCGAAGAACAAGAGAAGAACAACTCAGAGAATTTAGAGTGAATGCGCTCTCTATTACTCAAGAATAGATGAAAGAATAGATGATTACAACTGAGGTGGGGAGGCCTCTATTTATAGTTGAGTCCCCTCTAATCCGACGGTCCCTACTGATTTACATCAACGGCCTAGATACAACTCTACCAACCACAAGGCATAATGCCAAGAATATTCCTTAGCTATCTATGGAAAGAATCTCCTATGTTCACATAGGTGTGGATGGATAAGTCTTCTTGGATTTTCCCACGGATCGGGCCAGTCTGGTGGTCTCTTCAAACCCAAAGTGTGCCTCAGAACCTCATGGACACCTGTGGTGCCAATGACTCGGACAATGGATCACCTTGTGACATTCTCCCCGTGACAATATGCACGATGCCCTCTAGCCACCACCGGGATGAAAGTGCAGCGATCATGGGACCAACAGCACTTAAAACATATCCCAACTCTGAATCGGGTTGGTTGTCCCCCCTTATCATGACCGTAACTATAAAAAAAATGACGTAGATTGTAAATTTTTTCCCAACATCCCCTACTAACTTAATATTTGTTTGTAAAAGTATTATCCTCCAAGTTTGCCGGAAATACTATCTTTTAAAAAAAATAATATTAATATCATAAAGCAAAGGTGGTCCCCACTTCAACCATAGTTAGAAAATCTAGAGTTAACTTGATCTCCGATCTTGGTTAGATCCTGATCCCCCTCCTGCTTTAGCTCCTCAGATCTCTCTCTAACAAAAATCAAAAGATTAGGGTTTCAAAATTATCCCAAATCAATCACTCTTCTCTCCAAGTTATCCTACACTAGCTATTGTTAAAGAAACGAACCATTCAATTAGTTTGTTTTTCGCTGTGAATTGTTTCTCTTTGTTAGATTGAATAGAAAAAAATATATACAGGGAAAGAAAAGGTGGAGACTCAGAGGATTATAGAGTTTCCTATGGATAAACGACCTAGGAAGAAGCCCAGACTAACGTGGGATATGCCTCCTCCTCTTCCTCCTCCTAAGGTAAAAGGAATTTTCTCCTTTGTTTTTTCCTGTATTCGAATTTGTTCAAATATTCTGATACTTTACTGAAATGTGAAGAACTATTATCTGATTAATAGTGAAATTCAATGTGTTGCTTTGATGTGATAGTTTGACTATTTTCCCTTATATTTTGTTTATTTCTGATTTTACAAATTTTAAATAATGAAGTATATGTTAAAAATTTAACTGTAATAGGATGATATGAGTACTGATCCAGAAGCGTTTCCCTTTAGGTTTAGTTTTTCAAGTAAAGAAATTATATTCAATACAGATGATTTTTTATTGTATTTTTTATTTTGATATTTTGGCTTCACAGGTTCTTCCGGCTATATATTGCGGTCAGGAATTCGCAAATGAAGGGATTTCTAATTTTTTGTATCCTAATAGTATGTTCTACGGCGGATTTCCTCGATATGGCTCACCTCCTTGGAGACCTGATGATAAAGATGGCCATTCCTCGATGTAATTTCACCTGTCTAGTTGCAAAATTAATTTTTTTGATATATTTTATGTAGGAATAACCGCAGCTACACGCCTACATGTTTGATATGGTTTTTGGACGTTAAATGTGGAACTTGTTATTGAAACTTTGAATGAAATTCTGTTCTGTCAGACAGCATGAATGTTTCTGCATCTTTCCCTGTATACGCCATATGTTTCAAAGTTGTTCACTTACATTATTTGATTTTTCATATCTGCAGATAGGATTCTCAGTAAAATGGGTGAAGGTTAGTCTTTTGTTTGAATCTGACTTCTACATTCATGGGAGTGTGGCGGCCAAAGATGAGCATTTTGATAGTCCAATCCTTGTGGATATTTTGTATTGGTTCTTATCATGGATTGTAGTCTATTGAACTGTACTTTTTTTCAGGAACATTTGGTCAAGTCCTAGAATGTTTTGACAATGAAAAGCAAGAAGTTGTGGCCATCAAAATTGTCCGCTCCATAAACAAGTATCGTGAAGCCGCTATGATTGAAATTGATGTCCTTCAGAGGCTTGTTAGGCATGATTTTGGTCGTGCTCGGTAAGGATGCCATCTTGTGTCTTTTTTTTTTTTCTTATTCATTGTAGAAATTGAAGTGATTAGGCATAAATGGTTTCATTCCTTGCAGTTGTGTACAAATACGGAATTGGTTTGACTATCGTAATCATATTTGTATTGTAAGTATTTATTGGTATTTACTATTAATTAATTGAGGGGGCAATGCAAGCAATTTCGCTCCTAGATATTCTGTCACTTAAAAAGCTTGCAGACGAGCTTAAATGGTTTCAACAGGTATTTGAGAGGCTTGGACCTAGCTTATACGATTTTCTCCGCAAAAACAGCTACCGTTCATTTCCAATTGATCTTGTTCGAGAGCTTGGAAGACAAATTTTGGAGTCTGTTGCATGTGTGTGGATAATTCTTGCACTGTTTTTAATTTTTATTATATATACTTGATGCTGAAAGCTCTTTTAGTGTAAAAAAAGAGTACTGGCAGAATTGGTTAATTTATCGGCTAAGTTTCTGCCCTTTTCTTGAACCCCAACTGAATTTTTTGTTAGACAACCTGGGGTTTAATATTTTTAATGTAGTTCATTACTCTAAAAAAGATACAAGTTTTTTTTTTTTTTTTTAGTTTTGTGTCTATTTAAGTTAGTTATTTTCCTTCTTTTTTCAAATGTGCAGTTATGCATGATTTGCGGTTAATTCATACTGATTTGAAGCCCGAAAACATTCTCCTTGTTTCCTCTAAATGTATCAAGGTGCCAGATTATAAGGTATTCCTTCCTTTTCCTCTTCCCTAAGCATACTATTTGGCTTTGGTGTCTGTAATTGGGGATTGCTTTAGTTACAGTTCTTGTACAATTAAACTGAGACATCTTTGAATTTTACTGAAAAATATCTTTTTTGCACGTGCTGTAGTTTTTACTTTTTATCACGGTCTACAAAAAATGGTTCCTATTTTAAGAGTCTGCCGAAGTCAAGCGCAATAAAATTAATTGATTTTGGGAGTACAACATTTGAACACCGGGATCACAGCTACGTGGTGTCAACTCAGCATTATCGTGCACCAGAAGTCATACTTGGTAATCATATTTTCACGATTCATTGCATATGATGTGTATTTTCTTGCACATGTCGTTGACATCCTTTGTCATTTTTGCAGGTCTTGGATGGAACTACCCATGTGACTTGTGGAGTGTGGGTTGCATACTGGTTGAACTTTTCTCTGTAAGTGAATGTGAATCCTCCAGGTCACACACACACCCTTGCATTTGCTTTCCTTGTAAGTTATTGCCTTGTCGATCTTACTGAAATCTGGGGCAAAAAAATAATTTTCTCAAGGGAGAGGAATTGAGAAGCTTTTAGAAACCACTGTCCATTAATATGATTACAGAATACGGATGATGTAAGAAGCACATAAAGAAGATTAAAGCAGCAGCTAAAATGTGGTTTGCTGTGTTCATTGTAATTATGAAAACCTGAAGTCAACTTAAAATTTTCTTGGTTGATCCGTAGGAAACTAGAGACATTTTCGCTTGCATTGCCATTTGCCTCCAAAAGTGATTATGACCTTAAATTTTGTATATTGTTGATGAGCAGGGTCGGGCACTTTTCCAAACTCATGAGAACTTAGAGCATCTAGCCATGATGGAGAGGGTTTTAGGTCCATTTCCCCAACATATGGTGCTCAGAGCTGAGTAAGTGTGACAGTGTTAATTGTTCCTGATATAAATATGTTGCAGAGGAAGTTTTTAAATTGTGCCCAATATTGTTGCAGCCGTCGTGCTGAGAAATATTTCCGGAGGGGCGCACGTTTGAATTGGCCCGATGGTGCAACTTCACGAGAAAGCCTGGGGGCAGTTTGGAAATTGCCCTGCTTGCCTGTAAGTTTTCTTGTTATTGAAAATTGGCTTAACTCAACCTCATATTGACTACCTATATTTGCCTGCTGTTGATGTTCATGGAATTTACGACTATGATTGAATGGCAGCCTATGGTCTTGTATTTTAGTTTCTAAAGTTACTATAGCCTCCAAAGCAGGCTAATTACCATTCTTTTTTCCCTGCTGCTTCTAAATCACGCTTCTTTCCTAATTGTTTCGTTTTTTTTTTTTTTTTTCAGAACTTAATAATGCAGCATGTGGATCAATCTGCCGGAGATTTGATTGATCTCTTGCAAGGGCTACTACGGTATGATCCAGCTGAGAGACTTACAGCTAGAGAAGCACAAAGACATCCGTTTTTTATAAGAGAACATAGAAGGTTTGGCTACCCTTTGTAATTGAAGAATTGAATCTTTGTTAATAAACGAGCTTTGATTGAATGCCATTGTTTCTCTTAAAAATATACTTGCGGGATCATATTATATGTAGATATATACATATCATATGTGTGCGTTTATGACGTATAGATTTCTTGAACCACTTGTTTGTTCCGTTTTCTGTTGTTTCTCGGGATGTCTGTTATCTAATGGCTATGTTTTTATTCTACTTGACCTGATAATTCCCTGTTTTTAGGTCTGGTATTCAAGAAGAGCAATAGATATAAAGTTGTATGGAAAACTTTAAATTGCTTCTTACATATTTTACAGAATTTTTCTATGGATTGATCCATCAAAACGCATCTTGATGTCACACACCCACTTGTTGTCTTTCTGTATTTGGGGGCAAATCTAATAATAGTACAGCAGGAACAAATGACAAATTTAGCTAGTTTTTCCTCTTTAATATGTTAGAGTTTAGGGATTTATTATAGAGTTTATGTGCTTAGAATTTAAGGATTGCAGTTAGAATTTAGGGTTAGGATTTAGTGTTTATAGGTTAAACTTAAATTTCTAACATATTACCTTAAAACTTAAACATTAAAATTTAATCTTAAACCTTAAATTCTAAACTATTAAACATAAACTCCTAAATCCTATTCTAAATTTTTAAACTCTAAAATTATGGTGTTTGTAGAAATAGAGTTTTTACCTTTAGTGTATGGAATATTTTCGCTACAAACATAAATATAAATAGAATTGTTGAATAAATCAAAATCTTAGAAACAAAGGCGATGTACGGATAAAACGTACTCCCTCTGTTCCAAAAATAGTCCTTTGTCGACTTTTTACGTGGTTTTAGGATAAAAAAACTTGTACAAAAGATGTGTTGTAAAGTAATTAAAATGATAATTTTATTCTTGAAAAGTTAAAAAAAAAATTTTGAAAAACTAAAAAGAAGGTAAAAAAAAGAAATATGTTTAGTAAAAGTTGATTTTTTTGAGTGAGACAATTTAAAAATATAAAAAAAAATTATTGGACAAAAAGAGTTACGTTAATCGTGTTAAATATGTGATTTATTTGTCGTTACGTGGACAATGGCTTGTTTATGTCAAAACTTAAAAAAGAATATATTTTAAAACAGACAAGAAACCTTTTGGTTATGGTTTCTAGCTGTAATTGCACCAGCAAAGTATATTTTAATCTGTAATGATTTTGGTAAATTAATATTTTAAGAACAAATCAAGGGAACGGACTATTTATTCCAACCTTTGGGTTTAATAATTTAATATACTATACTAAACAAACATGAATGGGATGTTGAAAGGAAGATGGTGGCTATGCTTTCACGTTAATTGCGAAGAACAAGTGTGGAAACTGATGAAATGCTAAAAATGATTATCCAAACGAAGCAAATTTATTGAATGTTGGTGGATGTTTGGGTAAGATGGGAAGAAAGTTACGATAAGGCTCAGAGTGTAGTAATCGCCACTGCTCTTAATAGAATACAATAGTGTTAATATCCACAAATACCTACCGCCACGTATCGATATTGCATAGCCCGTGAGCATGAACAGACAACCTGCAGCAAACGAATATCCCGCGATCACGTGCGTCGGACAACAACGCGAGCAAGTATCTACGGCCTGCGCAAGGTCCTTCGCAGCTTGTGGCGAGCGAAGCAAGATTGTGAATGACACCGCATCCTGCGATCGCGTAAGTGGTCACGCGATCGCTGTGGATAACAACACAGATCTAAGACGTCAAGTCATAGTCAATCCCATCAGTGTGCCACGACAACCCGGCCATGACACTTGTCCAAACAATATAAAAGGAACATGCAAACAACGGAAAGAGAAGGGGACAAAATAAGAGACATTAGAGTCTACATTGAAAACGACACAATCGAGCTCTGATTAAGGACAACCGTCATCGGACCATTGTCTCCGTCCCTAGTTCATTTTGACAATCAACAATTAATGCGGTGAGTGTAGACAGACGTGCGGTCTTCGAATTTTTCGGTAAACCTGAAGATTCTGAAGATGGTCAGAGATAATCAAGCCAACTCAGGCGAAAAAGCAGTAGAGGGTGATAGCTTGGCAAATCAGCTGATGGTGCCGACCATGAAACAAATACAGCAATTTAAGCAGCAACGAAAGTTCATGCAGGACCAGACTGAACAACATAAAATTGTAGAGGAGAAGAGCGAGAGGCTAATCAGGCAGTTGTCTAGAAAAAAAGAGGCAAAGCGATTCAAAAGAAGCAGGTTTTTCCCAGCAAGAGGCCGGGGGGTAACAGCCTTAGGAGCTAAAGGGGGATTATGAAAATATAGAGGATATGGACTATAGTCCCACAAAAGACGATGAACAACAAAACACTAAGGGCAAAAACGAGGCAACTAGAGAAAAATTTTCAGAGCATCCAAGGTTTTCAGGAGGACAACCTTTCTCGGAATTCTCGAAGGCCGGGCTAATCTCTACAAGAGTTTGTCCAACGATTTCGAAAGCAGCCATACAAATAGAAGAGGCTTTCAAGGAGGCGAACAGCATGGGAGCTATGGTACACCGTACGCGTCATGTGAGCCAGAGATAAGATGACAGGAAAAGCAAGCGCAAGGAGCATTCTAGACGAAGATGTGAGTTTTACAAAGCTCAAGGTCAACCTACCGATGATTGCGTACAGTTGAAGATCAGTTTTCTATTACATGCAAGTCGAAGACGACAGGAAGGCTCAACGGCGGAGACCGCGGGACAATAGAAGAAGCAATCCAGATAATAAGGGTACTATACATATACTAATTGGAACAGATGAAGGATGAAACCAGTCAAGCTTCAAACGCAAGACGCACATGCAGGGAGCAATGTCAGTTTCGGTAGAAATAATGAAAAAGTCGAAGCACGAAAACTTGTGGTGAATCTCGTTTTAAAGAAAGAGAAGAACGACATCTTGGATGAAGAAAACAATAACTCGATCGTTATTACAGCGGTGATAGCAGGATTTATTGTGAAAAGAATTGTAGTTGATACATGTAGTGCTTTGAAAGTGTTGTATGAGAATTCCCAGTTCAGAATTAAAGCTGACAGGTCCAGTATATGGGTTTGGCTCCCAACCCATTAAGGTAGAAGGTTCCATCTGACTCCCCATAACTATAGGGAATGATGGTAATAAGTCTACGCAAATGGCCATTTTTTTAGTCATTAATAATCCATATGCGTTCAAAGCTCACTTTAGAAGACCTCAAATGAGAAAAAATAAAATAACGGTTACCCCTTTCTGTTTATAGGTCAAGTTCTCCACAGCCTCGGGGGAAGGCTTCATGCGGGCTGATTAAAAGACAACGAGGCAATGTCATATTATTTCACTCCAATTAGCCCGAAAATAGAAGGGCCACGACCACAAGAGTGGAAAAGTTCTATCGTAACAGAGAGAATCCAAAGTTGATATTTTGAATAAAGCAATGATAACCCTCGAGAGCTTAGACCTCAGGAAAAATGAAAAACTTGAAAAGCTAAAACCAGCAAAAGCGATAGAGATAATGAAGGTTTACCTGGATAAACTCAAAAAAACTACCAGAATTATAGCAGGGTTGGATAAGCAGGATAGAAGAAGGTTGATAAGGTTGTTGTGAGACAACGCTGATGTTTTTGCATGATCGGCTGCGGACATGCTCGGGAGAGAACCAACTATTATTGAGCACTCTCTGCTTGTGGATCCAGCAGTAAAACCTTACGGCAAAAAAGAAGAAAGTTTTCAGAAGAAAAAATGTAGGCCATTAGGCAGGAAACAGAAAAATTATGGCAAATTTTGTTAAAGAAACCAAGTACCCACAGTGGCTGGAAAATGTAGTCATTGTAAAAAATCCAGTGGCAAATGACGAATGTGCATATACTTCACCGATCTTAACAAGGCATTCCCCAATGATAGCTTCTCGCTACTATCCATTGAAGGCTACTTGATGCTTCAATAGGGTATAGGTTCATAAGGTCCATGGACGTCTTTTTCTGGATACAACCAGATCGCAATGGCAAAGGAGGACAAAGAAAAAATTGGCTTTCAATACCAAAGGCAGCCTGTATTGCTACAAGGTAATGCCGTTTGAATTAAAGAATGTAGGAGCAACGTTCCAGAGGTTGGTCAACAAGGTTTTTCATCATTAGATAGGAAGAAATATGTAGGTTTATGTGGATGACATGCTGACTAAGAGTACTTCTTTTGAACAACATTTAATTGACCTACAAGAGGTCTTTGATATTTTACGCCTATATAAAATGCTTATGAATCCTGAAAAGTGAACCTTCGCGGTAGGTGCAGGAAAATTTCTAGGCTTTCTGATCTCAAAAAGCGGCATAGAGGCTAACCCAGAAAAGATAAAAGTGATCTTAGATATGGCACCCCCAACAAACATCAAAGATACTCAGAAGCTAAATGGTAAGGTGGTCGCACTGAATAGATTTGTATCCAGATTAGCAGATAAATGCCTTACATTCTTCAAAGCTCTAAAAAGTCATTTACAATGGATAGAGGATTGTCAGAAAGCATTTGACCGTTTAAAAAATACTTGGTCAGTTCCCCCATTCTAGCAGTACCTAGAGAAAGAGAGATCTTACTCATATACTTAGCAGCTACCGACGAAACTGTAGTAGCAGTACTTGTCCGACAAGAATGGGACATCCAAAGGCCAGTTATTATATTAATAAAGTTTTACAACCAGCAGAGAAGAGGTATAAAGAGTGGAAAAATGGTTTATGCTTTCGTAACAGCATCCTGGAAGCTTCACCATTATTTTCAAGCACATCAGATAATCGTCCTCACAGACCAACCTTTTAAAGATGTACTAGGGAAGGTGGATATTTAAGGGCAGATGCTAAAATGGGGAGTGGAACTTAGCAAATTTGGGATTGAATATCGACCATGGAAAACGATCAAGGCCCAGGTTTTGGCTGAATTCGTCGCGGAGTGAACTTTCGCAGTTCAAGCAACTTCGCTCCCTGAATACTTTAATACTGGCGAGAAAGCTCATGAGATGCGACATCTTCCCTCTTGGATTGAAGGGGAACATGTTACAAGTGCCCAGCCTTAGACTTTACATGTTGACAGGTCAGTAGCCATCAACGAAGCAGAAGCGAGTGTGCTGTTAAGTACGCCCAACGTAAAAGAGGAATGACAATATGTGCTCAACTTTGTGATCGCTTTATCCAACAACGCGACAAAGTATGAAGCTTTGGTGGCGGGTTTAGAACTTGCATCCAAGCTTAAAGTAAACTCACTGCAGATATTTATTGATTCCCAGTTGGTGGCTAAGCAACTATTGAGCGAATACGATGTTCACGATGAAACAATACCATCAGAGGGTGAAAGGTTACAACAAGTTCATCTACTCTTACAAGTCATATTGTTTGCGATTACTTTATTTTTATATACAATAAAATTTTGCGGAACTAATCCTCTATAATACAGGACTATTATAACAGTTTAGTCAATACTCTATAACACTAATACACTGAAAATACAACACTAGAGCAGATGCATTAGCAATACTAGCAACAGCACTCGAGATCCAAAGGATGGGTAAATTCTTGATGGAATATCAAGAGTACTCTTCTTTTGCGAAAGAAAGCCAAATGTGTCAGCTTGATACAAGAGATACTTGGATGATTCTAATTATAGCATACATAAAGATGGGAGTGTTACCTAAAGGCTTAAATTAGTGTGACGAGCCGACTAGTATACCATTATCGATGACGTTCTATATAAAAGAGGATTTACACAACCACTATTACGATGCTTGGGACTTGAAGAGGCTAGGTTAAGACTGCAAGAAATCCATGAAGCAGTCGATGAACACCATCCAGGTTCACATTCCTTAGCGCAAAAAGAAATTCGGCAAGGCTATTACTTGACCACCATGCGAAGGGACGCTAAAGAGCCCATAAGCAAGTGTGTACCTTGTCAAGAGTTCGCTTCAATCCTGAGGCAACTGGCAACATTACTTAAATCAATCACAAGTCCTTGGTCATTTGTAGTATGGGGCATTGACATCTTGGGCCCATTTCCATTAGCAGTAGGCCAGCAAAAATATCTTATAGTTGTCGTGGATTACTTCACCCAGTGGATAGAAGCGAAGCCATTAGCAAAAATAACAGAAAGGCAAATGGAGAACTTCTTATAGAAGTCTATAATTTGCAGATTCGATGTTCCTCACACAATAATCATGGATAATGAGACTCAATTCAAAAAAAGATTCAAAGAATTCCGCATGAGCTTCCACATTACGTTGACCCAAAGTTTAGTCAAATCCCCTCAGACAAATGTCAGGTTGAAGCGGTTAATAAAAAGATAATGTATGTGATTGAGAAGAAGGTTAGTGATGCAAATGGAGCATGGGCAGAAGAATTACCAAGAATATTATGAGCACTTCCAACAACTTCCCATACTGGTACATGTAACAAACACTCCAAATATATGCCTGCAATGTCACCCCTATACTATATATGTAAATATACCTGTATTAAAACCGTAACTAACCCAAAGCAGGAGAGACACCATTCAATCTTACATATGGCACAAATGTCATCATACCAGCAAAGATAGAGGTCCCAACGTATAAAACCACACAGTACAATGCTAATACAAACAATGAAGCCCTCTGAATGCACCTCGATATGCTCAAAGAAATTAGAGTTGACTCAGTGATAAGGGTGGAAGCAAGAAACCAAGTTGTTGCGAACTACTATAATTTGCGTGTGAACAACAAGCAATTCCGAACATGCGGTCTAGTATTAAGGAATATAGAAGCTAGCAAACTGCCGATCGAGAGAGGAAAGATGGCCCCCACATGGAAAGGATCGTATCAAGTCCGCAAGGTGATCAGATTTGGGGCATATAAGCTTGCAAATTTGGATAGAAAAGAGGTTCCAAGAACATGAAACGCCAAACACCTCAAAAAATTCTATGTTTAAAAATACTACAAATTATTTAATGCAAGTAGTACGCGTAGAAGGTTATTTATAATCGGTGTATGATATTCCAAAGCAAGCGAGTGAAAATAAATAAAGGATCGTATGAGCGTCTGTCGATTTTAAGAAGTGTGCATAAGGGAATTATCTCAACGATCGCTGCTTCCAAAGCAAGCGAGCGAAAATAACAAAGGGTCGTATGAGCGTCCATCACTTTCAAGAAGTGTGCATAAAGGAATCAGCTCAACGATCGCCGCTTCCAAAGTAAGCGAGCGAAAATAAATAAAAAATTGTATGAGCGTCTGCCGCTTTCAAGAAGTGTGCATAAAAGAATCAACTCAATGATTGCCGCTTCCAAAGCAAGCGAGTGAAATTAAACAAAAGATCGTATGAATTTTTTCGCTTTCAAGAAGTATACAAAAGGAATCAGCTCAACGATCGCCTCTTTCAAAGTAAACGAGCAAAAATAAACAAAGGATCGTATGAACGTCTGCCACTTTCAAGAAGTGTGTATAAAAGAATCAGCTCAACGATAGCTGCTTCAAAAGTAAACGAGCAAAAATAAACAAAAGATCGTATAAGTGTCTGCCATTTTCAAGAAGTGTGCATAAAGAAATCAGCTCAATGATTGCAGCTTTCAAAGCAAATGAGCGAAAGTAAACAAAGGATCGTATGAGTGTCCGCCACTTTCAAGAAGTGTGCATAAAAGAATCAGCTCAATGAGTGCCTCTTCCAAAGCGAGCGAGCGAAAATAAATAAAAAATCGTATGAGCATCTACCATTTTCAAGAAGTGTGCATAAAAAAATCCACTCAATGATTGTCGTTTTCAAAGTAAGCGAGCAAATATAAACAAAGGATCGTATGAACATCTGTTACTTTCAAGAAGTGTGCATAAAATAATCAGCTCAATGATCGTTGATCGCACCCGCTCTAAACTAGCAAAGCTGCTTTAAGATTAGCAAAGTTGCCTATAGCGAGTAATAATATAATATGAACGCGGGTGGTCTTTATCCACAAAGCAGACACCGATTTACGTTGCAACCAAGAATTACCGTACGGAAAAGAAGTAAAAAATGCATCCATTAAAATTAGTACGCATACAAACGAGCCCATACAAACTAAGTGAACATAACGCTCCCAGTAATGACAAAAAAAAAAACTTCCTTGTACAAACAAAATAAGCAAAATATATAATTATAAGTCTATATAAAGCACATACAGAGCTTTTTGAGAGATTTTCTAGCAAACCCAATCTAGAGAAACCCATAGACCGCTAGTGCGTCCCTTTATCGAAGTAAATATGGTCTCTTAATGTAGCATGCAAAGTACATGGAGATGATAGATGTTTCTCCCATCTCAGCTCCAGCTCTACCTTGAGAGTTATCTGGTGCGAGCCGTCAGTCATCATGATTGTCGTTGTCACAAGCACCACCCTAACAATACATGTGCAGGAAAAACAGCATGAGCCTATCACATTCACAGTCTGATCTGCACCCGTCGTGTATCGATGTAGTTCCAAACACCAACACACAATCGTCTTCAGATAATCTTGCGCTCAAGATATCCCGAGCACATTGTCTGTTGGCCTTCCCCACTATAAATAGTTACTCATAGCCTTCCGAATACTATTGTTTGTTGATACTAATAACTAAACACTAGATAATGCACCCCTCCCCAGGATCTACAAAATGTCATTATTGCATATCCTTCATCACTATAGATATATCTTTTTCCCCTCCTCAAGCGAGAATAAAAAAGAGATAAAAAAGAAGAAACAATAAACAAAGGACAGCTTGTAAACGAAATGGTACATCACTCGTAAAGTAGCTTATGAAAATACAGAGCTAGAAGAGTCCTACTTATAGTAGGAGAATGAGAATACTAAACCAAGGCGTTTCACATTCAAATATGGGAAACTGCTAAGGTAAATATTTAATGTTCAGATCCTAAAATCTCGAGCAGATAAATAAGATCACGTAATTTTTAAAAGTCTAATCAATTAATCCACCGATAATTGCGTACACATCTAAAGGTCAATCAAAATATTCTTCTTTTTTCATAGTCTACCTAGAATAGTCTAATCATCATAAAGAATTAATAAAGCACCATATGTAATACACGAGCCCCAAGGAACATGATCATAGCTGAAAACAACACAGTCAATAAAGTAGCAACAAAAAGCCATATCAAATTACACTAATAGCAAGGATTGCCCATGAAGAGTTAGAGGATCTTAGCTATGTAAGTAAGTACTGTCGCAATTAGGAACACCATACCCATGGGGCAGAAAATATAAAATAAGTATTTCCAAGTTGCAAATGAAACTTAAACAAAATAAAACAAAGTCAAATCACAGCTTGGATAGCATAAGAACCATTCCAAGCTTGTTGATTATGTTTTGCAGCTAAAGAAATTAAAAAGAGTTTCATGATAGCATCAAAGAAAAATAGTTAAACAATTCCTTGGCCCTTAAAAGTGGGTCACCTCTATACAAAAGCATATATATATATATATATAGACTGCATCAACAACTAGATATTTTCGCTACAACCACCCAACACATTACTACTATTTATTACATCCGCAATTCCACTGTGATCATTAAAGGATGAGGAAGCTTTCGGATCAAAAATAGGAAAGATCGTAGTATTTCTATAATTTGCTACAAAGTTTTCCCCCAGAAGGATCCTTCACGTCAAAATCAGTGGCTACTTCACAAAGAGCGTCAAAATCCACATTGCTAACGTTCAAAGGACCATGTGCCAATTGAAAGCTGAGAATGGCAATATCGCGAGCTTTGCCCATTCCTTCGATAATGAAAGCGGAGGTAGCATTCGCAACTGCCTTAATTCTCTTAGCCACCTTAACATCGTGGGTAGCTTTTAGAACCATAATCTCATTCTTATGAAACTCTTCTAGCTCAATTAGCCTCCTTGTAAAGTTCGCGAAGCTTTCACCTGATGCATTCTTTGACTGGTCTAGCTCTTCTTTCAGACCTTGAATTTTAGTTTTCAAACTTTGTTCAGTAACCTAAAGTATCTTTTTTCTTAATTCTAAGAGCGCGATCAAACTCAGCCTCTCTTTTAGAAATTTCTTCTGCATGCTTTCTATGCAACTCCCTTATACGTACCCAAATATCAGCCTCATGTTTCTTTTGCGGCTCCTCTAAATGAGTACTATAACCTTTCATTTCGGCTGCAACCTCTTATTTTCTTCAAGAAGGGCATCATAACCTTTCGCCTTTGAGCACAACTGTTCGTTTTCTTTAAGAATGGCCTTTGCATTCCTCTCCATGTTAAATTGAACACATCTCAGCTCATGAATAAAACCCCAACCCCCTCAAAAATTCTCCTGATACTATTGCAAGGTTTCAAAGCTCCAAAACTACTAGAGTATAGTTCAGATAGCATCTTAAAAGCAGATTCAAGATGAAACCACATCTTTATTTCTAAAAGCCCACTCTAAAGAAAGAACGCCCCCATGGAGCCATAGGGTCACAACCCTCATCAGAAGGAATAGTTACAAGTGATGACATCAAAAAAGTCATCGTGGTCTCTGCAAACCCACGACTTCAACAGGCACGACCATAGGGGGTTCACTTCCCACAGAATAGTGAACAATGATAGAATTTGTGATAGGAACCCCTACGAAGATACCGACAAACAAAATTGATTACAAAATTAAGTAGAAAATACCAAACTAAACGCAATGGCACACTAATTAACACACTTAAAGACGTATAGAAAATAGGTAAATAGTACTTAAACCAACAGAGGTAATATCCCCAACAACATCAATTACAATCAGAGAAAAAGTTGGGACGCTTCGTAACAATAGGGAAAGTATCAAAATTGAGCCCTGATAAACCCTTAACAACCCAAACATCAAAAATAGGCATTTTTCCTAACGCTTCACCCCCAACGAACAAAATGCACCCTTAAAGCTATAAGTTCTCATTCGTCTTGCCATGCTCTCCCATGCTACTTTTACAACATCCAGCGAGGCCCCCGTAGAGATATTTTGAAAGACATAGGTAGCTCTTACACAAAGAACAAATAGAATTACATCTACAGAAGACGTCACAGCAGTTAAGACTAACATATAGTGCGAACTAATCTTTTCTCTATTTAAACTTTTCAAGGACATCACTTTCACCAAGCCTGGAGAACCTAACCAATCATTAATAAATGCAGAAATAAAAATATTTGACACTGCAGTCGAGTCCCTCAATTCGCTGTTAGTAGCTTGTGAAGGGGAAATTATTACCCCTACAAACAAAAAAGAGACGTATGTCAACAAAAATATATACAAATAAATAAAGAAAGTTTATTCTCTCCAAAAAGATTATCGCGAACTAATACCCTTGTCTATCCACATCTTTGTCTTGCGTTCCAAACTTACGCAACTTCTCTCATCCCTCGAATCGGACACAACGCGTAAACTCGAGACTACCCATTTCCTCCCCTTCCTACCACGACCAGAACCAGACAAGCTGACACTAGCACAACCTCATGGAGCAATAAGAGTCGCTTCCCTACTAACTACACTCGGGGGAGCATCTTCATCATTATATTTCCAAGGGCAAGTACAAACGCAAATATACTCAAAAAATAAATTCTCTAGTTCATCTTCAGTACCTAGAAGAACCCATGTCACCCATTCATCGCCCCCTCATCAAATGGCCAAGCCTCTGCTCGAATCAGCACACCTGCCAAAGAGCCCTCAAGAAAAATATTCAAATCAACTTCATCCCAACCAGTGAGGCTTATTTCCTCTAGGCAATGCACCCATACATTCTTAAGAGTACATATTTCTTTAAAAATTCAAGGGCATATCACTTCCTAATCTTTTGAGCAATTTCAACTCGGCAGGTGACATTTCCAGCACATCAGGCGGGGTAGCCTTAACCTTCGAAGGTTGATTCGATGCAACAAGGAACAAAAAACTTCCAAAATTACACTCCACTTTAATATACTTTGTCATCTCCAAGAGAAGATTCACAACATAATTGCTCATCACTAACGCTCTTCTTTTTCAATGACCAATGCTTACAAAACCCTTCGTATTCTTGTCATGACCAAACATTATGTTATAGCAATAATAGAAAATATTGATAAGGGTTCATCCCCTTTGGATTTTGCAATTAAAAAATATGCCATTAAAATCCACCAGCTAGCACCAACTAGTTGACCCGACACCGCGTCAAACCAATTTAACCAATCCACAAAAATGAATACAGCAGTAGATGAAACCCAGCCTCAAAAACATAAAGCAGAATAAAAAACCACGATTTCCCCTCATCGAAACAAGCGCTCAGACGCCATGGCCCCTTTGGTAAACTAAATCGATAACGAAAGTTGTTCACAGTACGAAGGTCTCGACACTCCAGCGTTTTCAAAATCTCATCCCCCTCAATAGTACAACGAACTTCATCACTCACCACAACAGACGAACTAGCCATAAGAGTAAAAGCAAATATGTCATTTTCTTCAAGAATCAACGCAAAATGGTCGACGGTATAACCAAAACAAAATTTTAAAAATAGAAAACAAAACCTATTTATAACCAAAGAGTCGCATCGTCCTTAACACGCTTCGCTAATAAAGAGGTTCATTATGTGACATTTCACATGTAGCGGTTTACCCTAAAGAAAATATGGTCGGTTCATCACGGAACCTTATTACGTGACCCATTATATACACCCTTTAAAGCCTTTACACGACACTTCATCCTTAAAATTTCAACATTGTTTCGCCCTAAATTTTCACCCTATAAGCTTTCTTTAAATTCCTTAGGTTTGCTAAGGTCACTTTATAACCTTCTCTCACTTGGGGGGCAATTGTTAGTATCCACAAATACCTACTTCCATGTGTCGATGTTGCATAGCCCGAGAGCATGACCAGATAACCCACAACAAACGAATATCTAGTATTCACGTGACGACACTCGTGATCGTCGCAGACAACAACACGCACAAGTACCTACGACATGTGCAAGGTCTTTCGTAACCTGTGGTGACCGAAGCAAGATTGTGAATGACATCGCATCATGCGATCGCGTGAGTGGTCACGCGATTGTTGTTGATAACAACACAGACCTATGACGTCAAGTTATAGCCAATCCCATCAGTGTGCCACGACAACCCGGCCATGACACCTATCCCAGCAATATAAAAGGAACATGCAAACAAGGGAAAGAGAGGGGGACAAAATAAGAGACATCAAAGTCTAAATTGAGAATGACATAATCGAGCTCTAACCAAGGAAAATCGTCATCGGACCACCGTCTCCATCCCCGATTCATTTTGACAATCAACAAATACAATTAATTTGGCGACGGTAGGGAATCTGTTGATAAGTGTAGGTCGTGGTGTAGGTGCGCACACAAATCAAATAAATCGAATCGAATTGTAGTAGTAAGATGATCAATAGTTTATGGGAAATGATTTGATGCACTAGCTGATGGTGTATTTTTAGAGTTTAGGGTTAAGGTTTTGACTTTATGGTTAGAATTTTAGGGTTTAGGGTTAGCTTTTAAGATTTAGAGTTAGAGTTTAGGGTTTAACTTATAGTGTGTAGGGTTTAGTTCCCCCATGATGACGTGTGAAATCATTTGAAGCCCGCTTCTAGAAAGAAAAAAAAATCCACTCGCGGTGCATCAAATATTAATCCATAGTTTATAATTTAAAAATTATGATTGTTTCAAGCGAATTGAATTCTATTTGTATCTAATTTATGATTATATTTTATTTTTGTAATATAAAATAAGTATTTTTATACTAAAAAAGTGAAAATAGCTTTAAAATATTATATAAGAATTAATAATTGTGTTTATTTACTCCAAAAATATTTTTTAGAAATACTTTATAATGAAAACTCCATAATTTTATCAAACAATATAAAAAAATTAATGTCATTAAAAAATCAAAATTAACATGGAAAAATTGAGAGTACAACCAAATGAAAGTGGACGGTTTAAATAATCTAAAATACTCGATCGAGCTGAACTGGTCATAGAAATTTCTTTATTTAGACGAGAAAACATTACTAGATAATAAAGCAAAGTATTCTAAAGAGATAGCAGAGAGAGAAATCGAAGCAGGCCTTAAAAATAAGTGTAGTACTAAGTGGTGATAAAAGATGTTATTGGCAGTGACTGAAAACTATAATGAAATATGTGGTTGTTGTAGTTAGGTGAGTCTAATTTGAAGCATGTTTAGGGTACGATGAAAAGTCGATAAATTTTAAAATTTGTCATCGAATTAAAAATATTATATTTTTTGATAATATTTTCGGTTGATTTTTTTAGTTTTTTTTACAAGTATCTATACTTAGTGTTTTTGATGAATTTGTGACAAAGTATTGAAACTTACAAAATAAGTATTGATACTTGAAAAAAATTCAAAAAAAACAATCGAAAATATTATCAAAAAGTCTAACATTTTCAGTTCGATAACAAATTTCGAAATTTATCGTCTTTTAGCTTCACCCTAGACCTTCCCTTGTAGTTAAGAGAGAGTGTTACGAAAAGTATTCTAAGTGTTCATTTAGTTCTAGAGAATATATGTCATTTTATTTTTTAAAAAATAATTTTTATAAAATAAAAACAAAAATAAATGGCAATTTAAAAACATAAAAAATGTTTTCACTGATTTTATTAAAAATGTTTTAGAAAAATAAAAAGATAAAAATAAAGGTTCTCTAATTTTAACTTTATTAACACATGTTCAAATCCTTCTAATACCATTTTTAAATTTTGGTTTATTAAATAATATTTTATTTATTATTATTATTATTATTATTATTATATTTTTAATAATTATATCTAAATATAATTATTTAATAATTATTAATTCATTTCTATTTTTGACAAGTTATATATTAAACACATCTTCACTATTTTATTTCTGAAACAAGTTTTCATCTTTGTTAGCCAAACGTGTTTTCTAATTTTTAGAAACTAAAAATAAAAATATTTTTAAAAATAAAAATAGAAAATTGTTTAAACCCTAAATTTATCAAAAGTTCAAAATAATCACAAATGATAAATTCAAACCCCTATTTATAATCTACCCAAGAAAGTTATGAAACAACAAATATTAAGAAAGTGAGGTGAATGTGTTGTAAATAATAGGTAGTTGATATGACAAAAGTGGCATGAGTTCAAATCGCTATTTTCATAAGGTGTGTGCATTGTCGAATGTTAAGAACATGTATAAATAGATATTATTTTATAATCACCTTAAGATATTTTTTAAAAAGAACAAATTATATTATTGGGTAAAGTACACAAATGGTCTCTAAATTATCTCAAAAAAATACAAAATGGTCACCAAACTTTCAAAAGTTACATAATGGTCATTAAACTTTAATTCTTGTTATAAAATGGTCACTGAACCGTTAACTGTCATTAAGTAATGACGTGACAGTTACGGAAATTTGAAAAATAACACACTTAATCTCCATATTTACACACTCAATCAATTCAGTCCTAATTTAATCGTCATTATTGATGTCTAAATTGATTGAATGTGTAAATATTGAGGATTAAATGTGATGTTAGACAAGTGTTCGTAACTGTCATGTTACCCAGTTAAAAAAAAATAACGGCTCAGTGACCATTTTATAACAAAAACTAAAGTTCAATGCCTATTATATAACTTTTGAAAGTTTGATGATCATTTTGTATTTTTGGGATAATTTAGTGACCATTTGTGTACTTTACCCTATGTTCTTTTTTGGGTCATTCTTGCTATTAAGAAAATTTTCAATATTTAATTTATTTTAAGGTCATTTTCTCTAAATCTTATACGATTGTTTTATTACATCTTTTCAGAATCATGATTGGTCCTTAAGTTAACATAAATTTTTTGGTATGATACCATAACTCACAAACTAATTCAACATCAATTTGACCAATAAAAATACATAAAATCTATATAGTAAAATAAAAAATATTGATTATAAGATTATATATTTTATTGATTATAAATCAAAATTACATCTTAAAAAACCTTAGATGCCGTCTTTTTTTCTCTATCATTAGTAATTTTTTTTCCTTTTTTTATCTTTGCGTGGCCGACAACGATATTAGTTTTGGTGTTGATTGTTGACTGCCGATAATTTTTTTTCTTTTTTTATTGTTTTATTCTTTATTTTCAAGTTTTTAAATTCAATAACTCTATCTTTATGACACGTTTTTCTCTACTTTTTAGTATGTATTCTCTGTCTTTTGGCACGTTTTTTTTCTCTTAATCGGTCGCTTGATTGTTTTTTTCATTTGATTTTCTATTGGGGTTGGATTTGATTACCTTGTTGATCTTCTTGTTTTGGACTCTCGTACTGAATTTGGATCGCCACTCTTATTCGCGATTGAGTTGTGGTAATGACTGCGTTGTCAACATGTCATATTATTGTAATATGTATTTTTTTAATTTTGTTTGTTGTTGTTTTTTACCTTTCATTATCGAGCTTTAATGATGTTTGTATCTATTTTGTTTTGAGCCTTTGAGTTAGGATTTTTACCTTTTCTTTGTATGGTCTTGTTTATGATCTAGAGACGTTAGTTTTCGTGCTTTTGGGAATATGTCTGGATCAAGTTTGTTTACCTGAATTGTAAACTCTCATTGTATTTTTTTTTAGATTTTTCCTCTTTTATTTTTTTTTATTTTTTCTCTTTTAATAAAACTAACGTACTAATATTCCAAAAAAATACATGTTCAAAATTACTATTTTTTAACCATCCACATGTTACTACTCATAATTTTTTTATCAAGTAGAGATTACATTTTTATGACAAATGTTAAAGATTTGATACCACACAAAATAAAACAACATAAATATCCTTAATCACCGATCAATTATTAGATCTCAATATTTTTTCCTACATTAATATATACTTAATTTTTTCCCTTATACTACTACTACAAATAATAAAAATAATGAGATGTGTCAATATTACTACTATTTGAGTTCTATATAAAAGAGGAAGGTGAGTGGGTCCAAGCGTCACGTGGAGAGTGGCATGATGACCACGTAAGAGACAAACTAAGATTACCTGTAAAAATCTCAGCTTCACCAATCAAAGACGTCGTCCCACGTGGGGCTTTGGACCCCACCAAACAACCTATGACATCACTCATAGTATCAAAACAATAACAACAAATTTTATTATTAATTTTTTTTCCAATTCAAAACTTGCTCAATTGATGGTTGTTCTGGACTGTACAGCAGGTGCGATCGGGCAGGATTCTCGAAAAGTAAAATCTCAAAACGAATCGAGTTAAATATTTATAAATGAAAATAAAAAATAATTATAAATTTATAGTAAAATATATAAGAAAAATAAAATATACTTCGTAGATATTAAATTTTGTTAGAGGCAATTTTTTTATTTAAAAATCATTTTACCACGCATACAATAAATCAATAAAAATTTTAAAAATAAAATTAAAGATCTAATTTTAATCAGATTTATAGTTTAATACACGGGTTGTGTAAAAAATTTACACAATTCTTTTTTAAAATATAAATATAAATATAAATATTTAACCGCACTAAATACTAAACCCTAACATACTAAATCATAAACTCTAAACACTAACACTCTAAAAATCATATCATAAATTCTAAATTTTAAACCCTACAAGCTAAACTCATAAACCCTAAAATTAATAAACTTATTTTTTGACTTAAAAATTAATAAACTTATGTAAACTAAAATTTACACAAACTCATGTATTAAAATATTTTCCTTTTAATAAATAACACGAAACCTTTAAATTTTTGAACTGTTGTAATCACCATTATCATATATTATGCTCTACACCTAAATTTTTAAACCCTTAAATTATAAAACAAAATTTATACAAATTTATATATTAAAGTATTTACCTTTCAATAAATGGTATAAGGCATTAAATCTTTCAACTGCCCCGGTCACCATCGTCATATATTATGCTAGACACTTTTGGGATTGTCTTGAATTTATAACTCTAGCCATATTATTCCTTGTCTACCCTCCTACTTTCTCTTTTCCTGTATCGTTTTCATCTACTTTTGCCCTTCAT
This sequence comes from Hibiscus mutabilis, assembly GCA_019671005.1. Taxonomy (NCBI): domain Eukaryota; kingdom Viridiplantae; phylum Streptophyta; class Magnoliopsida; order Malvales; family Malvaceae; genus Hibiscus; species Hibiscus mutabilis. Next base: position 12,558,010 of record CM033738.1, on the reverse strand, counting down.
TTTCTAGCTTCTTCTTCACTTCTGTTTCTGATCTGTACTTTCCCAGTTTTCCCACCCTTCTAGTTATAGTTCTACACATATTTATGGCCGACTCTTCTTCGTCTTCTTCGTATATCCACATGGTAAGCCCTACTTTATCTCCTCTGTAAAACTTTATATATATGGTTGTATGATGGTGTGTGTATGTGTACATGTATAAACGCAGGTGCACCGTCTGATAGAAGAATGTTTGATATTCAACATGAGCAAAGAAGAGTGCATGGAAGCTTTGTCTAAGCATGCAAATATAAAACCAGTAATCACTTGTACAGGTAATCATATGTATTTAGACATGGAAGTGAGGGTTTTAACTCTTTTGTTTTGCCTGTAATATTTAGTGTAATAGAATCTGTACATATATGATTTGGTTACAGTTTGGAATGAGTTGGAGAAAGAGAACAAGGACTTCTTCGAGGCTTACGCAAAGGGAAGCCATGAAAGAGCTACTGAAATACAGAAAAGACAAAGGATTCAGAGCAGTCTCAATGCTTACTTGAGGGAGAACAATGGCAAGTCTACACCTTGAATATCGTTTTAGTTTTTTTTTTAAGAATAAAACCTTGAAATACAGAAAAGCCATTGCATATTGTTTTAGTTTTTTTTTTAAAGAATAAAACCTTTCTTTTTTTGGTGTTGAAAAACTTGCCTCTTCCCTTGCTATGTTCTTCAACAAACAATCCACAAATAAAACAATTCATCTCAAACTGCTATGTAAGAAATCAAGTGAAATTTTGTTTTTATTCGTAGAAAATTTGCAGACAGCCTCGTTTTTTTATATTCTAATTCTTGTTGTTGGGAGAAAAGGTTTATATATACGGACAAAAATTATCCGTTCTTAAATATGTCTCATTTTATGTTCCCATTAAAACAATTAAATTTTAATTTCTAACCTTAAAAATTAAATTTTAAATTTTAAATCTTACACCCTAAAAGATAAAATATACCCTTAATTTTTTATACCTTAACTATAACCTTAACCCTAAACTCTAAACTTATTTTTTTAATGCAGGCATGGAGGGGCAGATGATTTCATCCTATACATACAAGCGCTTGGAAAAAAATCATGATATGGGACAGACTATAAAACGAAATAATGAAACCTAAAAAATATAGTATTATTATCTTATACATCACTAGTAAATTAAATATTAACAAATCATCATCATAATATTTTAATTCTAAATTAAATTCTATTATATATAATCATATGATTTATTGACAGGGCATAAAATCATACAATATATATATGATATAAACTAACACATAGTAAAATATAAAATTAACTTTAACTTTAAATGTTTGGACTTAAAAGTTTTAATTTGTATTTTTAAATGCTCTCTTTATTCAAATTTAATATTGTTATCAAAATTATTTTAAATATTTTAAGAGTATTTCGAATTTTTGAATAAAATAATTTGACTTACGGATACAATTTTAGGCACAAATGTGAACCTTTTCATCATTTTTAAGCATATGTACTAATTATTAGATTTTTAATGAGAATTACGCTAGATCTTTTAAGTAAGATTAGTAATTTAATTTTTAATCTTTTTCAGTGATCTTATATATGTCTTACACTAAAATTTTAGGTTTAACTTTTAGGATTAATGTTTAAGGTTAGAGTTTAGGGTATTAGGGATATGGTGTATTTTTTAGGGTTTATGATCTAAAATTTAAGATTAAGGCTTAAAATTTAATTTTTAGTGTTATGGTATAAAAAGAGCGCCAAAAATAGGCAAAACAATTTTTGTTCAGAATAAACTGAGTAGAAATGATTAATTTTATAATAAACCTTTACAAATTCGATGCAGGTTAATAAATCAATAAATTTAATACAATACCAAAAATAAATAAATTTTAAGCGCATATAATATGGTATGTTGGCGATTTCAAACATTTGTGAGTAGAAAAGGAAAAATGCAATAAAAACATTGAAAATTATGTAATACATTGGTGTGGACTTTTTTTCCTCTAAAAACATTTTTTTTGAATCGTAAAAACAAATTTAATTCATCACATGTGTCCTTAATTATTTATTTAAATATTAATAAGAACGTTTAACAGTGGATTAAAATAGTTTTGTGAATAAAAAACTCAACTACTAGTATACTAAATAATAATATTAAAAATATTGCCTGAACTATATCTTCATGCAATTTTATGTACAACAAAATTAAAAGCTAAAATACTATAAATACTATAGAAAAAAAAAGTTATTTGATTAATGAAGTTATTAAAATTCATTTGTAAAAAAAATGGATTATCAAGTTAGATTAGGAGGGTCGTTTCCATGATAGATCGTTGTAGTACTTAATCTAGATTACTATGACAATGAATCGAATACTAATGATAATACTAAAAAGTGAAATTGTTAGAGTTATGACTCAAATTCTTTTAAGATTTGAGTTAAAGTGAGAATCTTATTTTTAGGAGATTTATTTTACTTTGCACTAATTTAAAATAGAAAACATATGCCGAATAGAATTATTTTTATACAAGTTTTCTTTGCAAACAAGTAATATATCCTTGTCAATATGTATTGGAGATTATGGTTTTAGACACAACACACAACAAGTAGATCAAAAACAACACATATCATTAAAACACAAACTACTTGTAATCTTTTCTTCTTCGTCATAGTGAAAGTTCTCATCCCTACCCGTGGTTTTTCTCGTTTAAGTTTTCCACGTAAATCTTGATATTCTTTATTTTCTTGCTTTGTTTGCAATCACTTTATTCTTTGTTTCGCCCGTTATCGTTCGTCGTCGGAGTATCTCATATATAATATATCTATTTAAAATAAATAATTTTCTAAGTTATAGAATTTTAAAATATATGTACAAAAGATCTATTATAGTAATTTCGTTTAAGAAAAGTGGCTTCAAAATAATTATTTTGTTATTGAAATTGGAAAAGGATAAATGCTAAAATTGGGCTTATTCAGGTCTAAAATAGCTTGGAAAAAGTATAATTGGGCCTTAAACTTCAAATCCAAATGTGTAAAACGTTGCATTGCAGTGCCTTTCTATTGATAAGCTAATTTAATCATCAACTAAGAATGAAGATATATGTTTCCAACGCTCTAATGGTTTCCAAATAAACCTATCAATTTTCAAAACCTCCGGAGTTAATTGCACCAAATGTTCTCAAACTATGATCTTTATTTTAAATTAGTCTCTAAACTTTTAAAATTTTAATTTCATCTCCAAACTATGATTCTTATCCTAAATTGGTCCCCCAAACTTTTTGAATATTCTAATTTCATCATCAAATTATTGTTTAGACCACATCATATTATTACATAATACACATAAGTGTTTCATGACAATTAAATTTTTTATATCAATTTTATTAACATAAGATATGATGAATAGTATATATTGATAATTTGGGGATGAAATTGGAATGATCAAAAGCTCGGGGACCATTTTGAATGAAGGTCATAGTTTGAGGATAAAATTAGGATTTTTAAAGTTTAGAGACTAATTTAGAATTAATGTTATAATTTGGGGACGTGTGGTGAAATTAACTCAACCTCCCATGATTTTCATTGCTTTTAATGGATTTGAAGGGTTTGAAAATTAGAACTTCTCAAAAGTTTTTAATTTTTTTTGGGTTTGAAAGAAAATGAGGTGAGAAAAAATAGAGATTTGGTTTGAGGGACTTGTTGATAATGTTGTGAATATGAAAGAGGGTTTTGTTTAATTTTTTAGGGACTAAATTAAAAATATATAAATACGCAGAGGATATTTTTATAAGTATGGATCAAATTGACAAAACCTTTAAAAATTAAGTACTTAATGTATATTATGTCAATTATTTAATGACTACGTCGTCCTTTCGTTAGAAGTTGATCACGAAATAATTTTAATGACACAAAACAATTAATTTAGTAACATACACGTAAAATTTTAAAGTTAAATGGCGAAAATACAATATTATATAAATAAACATTTCTATCTTGTGATTCAAACCAATTTAAAATTCTGTCGATTGTATATTAAAAAAAAATTCTGTCGATTGTTTTTTCTTGCCCCCAAATAGCACCCAACACCAATGTATGAGTAACTTGGTGATGTGCACGGCCCGTAGTAAGCGGTCGGTTCTCCTACTCTCCAGCTGATTCCGTTTCTCGGGGTTTTCGTACTGTTCAGCTAATTCAGGAGACATCGGGTTCTTCTTTTTCCTTTGTGTTTTTGGTTAACAATTGATATTTATTCATTAGTTAATTAATTTGAATCAAATTTTACAAATGGGTAATATGAAAACAACTCTCTCAATCGAATTTTTTTATTTATAACTTTAAAATTTTAATTTTTAATTTTATTTAAAAAATTTTGTGTTTCATCCTGATAGTTAGTTGTTTCCCAGTCCCACAACAGCTCTACAGCATATAACGCAACTTGCCAACTTGCATATTTACACTACTTGGAGCTTCTTTATTATAAACCCATCTTAAATCTCAAATCTAACTCCCTTTGTGAATGTTCATGGGTTCAGACCCTGCCTTTTAATGTCAGTAAAACCCGACTATTCTTTTACATTATATTTTATATTAAAAGTTGTTTTTTAATAATGTCACCAACCAAGTAACATGTTACAGATTAACGTGAGTGAAACGATAAAAAAAAACCTAAGTCGTGTTTCTGCTTTGTTTAGCTTAGTATTGATTTGTGGGTATCTTTTTGGTTCTAAATTAACCTAATTTGCCTGTCAAAAGGTAACAGATAATTATAGTCAACATTCAAAAAGCCATGATTATACTTGATTTCGGCCTCCAATGCTGTTGTAGTCAAACCTATTTTGCTTTGCCTGATTTAATGCTTTTTGCATTCATGTCGCAAAAAAGGTTGTTAATTCAAAAAGTAATTACAAAATAATATTTTATACATATTTTTAATTCTTTAATAATGCATATAAACTTTGAAGATAAAATGGTTAAACCTGAGTCACTTAAGATTAACATCATCTATTTTTTTACTGGGACTATTTGTTGGGTTCGTTAATCCTATCACTTGAATGAAGTTTAATGTTTATGTATTTACAGAGTTGAAAATTAGTAACGCTTTACTTTTTTAGATTTAAAATCCTTAGTGCATTTGTTGTTATTGTTAGTGTTTTTCATTAAACTTTTTCATTATATTCATGCAATTATATCAACTTCAGTAGTAAATCATATGAAATTAATAACCATATTTAATAGTAAACAGACGCAGATAAAAAAAAATTGGTGTGAATGATTAAATTGTAAAAATTAAACGAAAAAAATAGAAGGATTTAAAAAAAAAACTTTTTAACGAAATGAAATAGATTTAGAGATATGCTTTGATGCATGGACGAAGTCAAGGTTAGACAATGAAAATGTATTGAGACTATGACTTAATAAATGTTTAATCCAAAATTTGGAAGGGACAAGACTTAATATAACAAACATTCAAACTAGCAAAGACTAAAATTACCATTAGACAAAAGTATTGAGAGCATGAGTACTTCACGTTCTTTTAATAACTCCACCCTGCTTTAGTATTTTTAAAATCGAGTTTAAAATTATCCAATTTAATTTTTTTAAACTTGTTTCTTTGACTTGTTCATACAAATCAATCAACCTTTGGATCCCTTGTGAAAAAAAAAAAGTGCTCAGAAACAACCCATCATTTTTCTTCTTCTTCCCTTTCTTCTTGTGGAGCTCTTTTGCTTTTGCCTTTGCCTTTTTACACTGAAATAAAGGTTTTCCGAGATAATCATATGCCACAGTACCGGTTGGTGAAACATGTTCTTTTTTGGGACACAACATGAAACAAACAACACCCCAAAACACAACCGCTTCTTGTTTTTGGCTTACTGTTTTTCCATTTTCTGTTTCCTTTTCCTCGTCTATCAGGCATGGGTTTGGCCTGCCCATACCAATCATGTAGAGGAATAGGTAAGAAAATTTATTGCAAATTGGGAGAAAATGCTGTGAGGAAAGAGAGACATATTTGATGACATTGCTTCATGTAAAAAAGTTGGGATTTAATTATTGAAATAGCACTTGAAGCTGATTGATTTTGCTTTGACATGCGCTAAAAAGGCTCCATCCGATCCAAAAATCAAGAGGAAATCCCCCCAGCAGATCAGCAAATTTGCGGTTACCACATCTGGAAGCCAAATTTTTCAAAGAGATTCACCAAATCTTTTCAAATGGATTTCGTCTTATAATTCTTGTACTTTCAATAATGTTGAAATACGAATTCTAAATTCTTCTAAAGAAAATAATAATAACTATACATTCCGTTCTCATGATTTATAACATAAGTTAGGTAAATTATCACTTAATTTTACTCCTAAATTTATTTTTGTCACCGAAGTTTTAAAACGTTCAATTTACTCGCTGAAATTTAGACATTGAACGTTTTTTATCACTCATCTGTTAACTTTTTGACAGTGTTATAATGTGGACGTCGTCCATCGTTCACCGTCGTTGAACGCCGCCGTCAACGGCTGAAAATGGTGGTAGTTCGATCCCAAATTTCATCAGCAGCTTCGTCTTGGTCCCCTTAGTCCAAATCTGACCTCCATTATGCCAGAAAGTGCCTCGAAGTCTACGAATTAGGAAACAAATCTTTCGATTTTTTCTCGCCGATCTTCCTCCTCCGCTGTCGGATAGAGCTAATATCTCAGTATATTGCTTCCATCGTGCCGATAAAGCTTTCCAACGTTCGAATCTAGGAGAAGTTCCTCCATTTGCCGGTAAATGGACGCCGTCTAAAAGTTAATGAGGAGTGACAAAAAAACGTTCAATGTCTAAACTTCAGTGAGTAAATTGAAAGTTTTAAAACTTTAATTACCAAAATAGGTTTGAGAGTAAAGTTCAGTGGTTATTTACGTAATTTACCCTGATCTATATAACAAATTGAATTATAAATTCATGTTCACAAACTAAACACAACAATAGTATTGAAATCCAATAATTACGCTATCTTTTTATTTCTTTTGAATTTGACTGGTTGATGTAGTAATTTGAAAGTGTAGATTGTAGTGTGAAAGTCACATTGACAAGTAGATTTGAAGATCCCACAAAATCTTTAGATTATGTAAGTTGGAAGATGTGAATATCTGTTGAGGAGATTTAGAGTAAGGTAGAGAAATATTTGGTCCTTTCTGTACAACTCTGATTTAAGGACACAAATCCCATTTGGCACTGTTTTGTTCTCATCCCAAAAGAAAATAAACAAACGCAGGGGTCAACTACTAAAACATTTCACTGCATTTTTATATGGAAAACCCAAATTAAATATTTATTTAGAAAAATGACTCCCTCCCAGCTTTATTTGAAAAAATGACCCCCAAATCGGCCACTTAAGAAAACCTCGCGTTTCACAAAACGCGATTGAAGAACTCGCTCTCTTCAGGACGCGAGTTTCGTCCTACGTGGAAGGACTTTTCAGATAACCCAATTTAAAATTAGGGTAAAGACCCCGCGTTTTACACATAGCTAGGTCCCCGAAAAGTTGAAGAGGCAGATGAATTTATCGCGAGATTTATTACAGGGAACTCGCTTTTCGCAGAAAGCGGGGTCCGTGCAATCCAGATTGAAATACAAGGGCCTATAAGCATGTTCGAGGTGTTTTTGCGGGTTATTAATTGGAAATTTTCGTAATTGTTAAGCTTAGAGGCGTTGTATTAGAACTTGTCTTTCATTTGAGACTGATATTGGCACGTACGAGACATTGTAAACGATGTTAAAATCGCGTTGAAAATGGTTCCAAAGCTTGGTTTTATGCATGAATAACAAGCTAAAATGACTTTATAGGCATGTTTGAGCTATTTTTCGGGTTATTAATTGGAAAATTTTCGTAATTTTTAAGCTTAGAGGCATTGTTTTGGAACTTTTCTTTCATTTCAGACTGATATTGGCATATGAGAGTCATTGTAAACGGTCTAAAAATCGCGTTGAAAATGGTTCCCAAGCTTGGTTTTGTGCATGAATAACAAGCTAAAATAGCTTCATAGACATGTTCGATGGGTTTATCCAGGAAGTTATTTGCAAAATTTGCATAATCTTTAAGCTTGGAGTCGTAGTATTGTAACTTATCTTAAATTTCCTATCATGTGATACTTTTTATTAATCTACTTTTAGTTCATTGTTTCATATTTCAATGACTTAAAAGAAAGAGAAGCGCATTGAAACATAAGTTCACATGTCAACACGTTTATAAAATTATTCCGTTTCAAACTATTACATAAAATGAAGACAATAAATTATAAGGATAATAAAATTATTATATTTATAAAATTATTATGTAATTGAGAGAAATATACATCGAATTAGTATGAAATTGACTAAGAGAAATATACAATAAAATTATTATGTTTATAAAATTATTGTGAAATTATTACGTTTGAATTGTACCCCTAAACATGCTTTCACGACTTGGGCAAATAAACATGCTTCATGGATATTGAGGTGGCGTCACAGCTGGCCAATTATATCCCTAAACAGCCGATGCTCTTCTTCAAGCCTAGAGGCATATTTGAGGCTGATATTGGCACATAAGAGACATTGTATTCGGTCAATTGTAACCCTAAACATGCTTTCACGAAGTGGGCAGATAAACAAGCTTCATGGATTTTGTGTGCCCATAAAGACAACTAATTTTACCCACTGTTCATCACTATCCGCAATGGTAGGGGCTTTGAATACGATTACATGTGGTGGTCTTCATATAGCCTCCACGATTAAGGCGTAAAAATAAGTTACCCGCAACCTCGAACAAAAGGTTAAGAAATTTGCTGGCACTTGAAAACGACCAATCATTTCTAAATATTGTAATTTATTGTTCATCTTGAACAAAACACGAAAGACACATCTCACCAATATTGTTAGCCCACCAAAAGCATGTAGTTATCATATAAATACAACTACATATACTAACAAACCACAATATCTGGAAAATGTCTTTGTAAAAGAATTTTCCAGATACGTCGTTTAATGCCATTAGTAGCTATAATTGAGTTTTTTCTTTAGATCTGATTGGAATTTGAACGCAATTGAACAAATGCAATTGATAGCAATGGTTGGGGGTTCGTTTGCCTTCAACTCTACCTTATATGGGATATATTTCCGTCATCCAAAATGTGAGAATTTTTGGCACATTTCGCGTTCTGCAAAATGCGAGGTCTATAGAGATTCCTGACGTGGAAGCACCAAAGTACGCCATTAGTCAGCTGCTTGCTTTCCCAAGGTTGCAAAAAGGGCTGCCAACCGATAATATATCGCTTTGACAACATAAATGATAGGAAAATGTCGCACTCCCTTCAGTGATGAATTTATTGCTTCAGCCAAGTTCATTGTCATGTGACTATATCGTTTACCCTTATCATATGATCGAAGCCATTTATCCCTCGAAATTGTAGCTAGGTAGTTACAGCCAGGTCTATTCTTGACTCTTAGTTCTTCAAACAATTCCTCAACCTCATGCACGAAATACATGTTGCCTATCCAACAAAATTGGAATAGTTAACGATAAATAATAAATGCAAAGATATCTTAGACCCAAAAGAGTGAAAGACATACCCATTCGAAGCACCATTAGACGTTCATCTTCATTCTTCTACTTTTATAAGTAATTTGCAGCAATGTGGCATAAATAGTACCAGTGGTAAATATGAAGAGGTTGCCAAGACGGACCCATACGCTCTATTGTGTATTTGATCGTTGTGCTTCTGTTAGAAATAACACATATCCCATCATCTTTATCACGCATAACATGAGATAGAACATGTCTTTGTAAGTTCTTAAGGAAGAATTCCCAAGAGTCGAGATCTTCATTTTCAACTATTGAGAAGGCGATGGGAATAGTTTTTCTATTTCCATCTTGTGCAACCACCAATAATAAAATCTATGTGTATTTGTCGTACCACCAAGTGTCGTCAATTTGAACCATCTGCTTGCAGTGAAGGAATGTATTAACACACTGGGGAAATGTCCAAAATAGCTAGTAGAATTAACATACACCTCGTACGACATGAACATTTTGTACGCCGGTATAGTTTCAAGTTTCACAACTATTCTCGGTATGTGTTTTTGCATTATTTTTAGCCATGGCTGTAAATCTTTGTACGATTACTCCCATTGTCTATACAATTTTTGTATGGTCCGCCACCTTGCATACCATGCTTTCTGGTAGTCAACTGTGTAGCCGTATTGAGTTGTAGCTGCAGCAATACAAGTGTCAACCGTTACACGTGGATTTGCTTTGACTAGTGGAATAAAGGTATTACAAAGCACGTGCACATCCAAGTTAGAATGATCCTAACTAAGACTGCTGGCGGTGCATGTATGAGACCTCTCCAATTTTACGATCATCTATAGCCGGTTCATCTTCTTTAATCATGATACACGAACCATTCAATTATATCCCTGGCTCTTGTGGATAGATTCAGCAATGTAAGAACCGGTTGGGTTTTTTCATAGTCGATGTAACTGAGTGGTGTATATTATAGTTTTTAATGGTAGCCACGATGAGTTCTTTTGCAAAAAGGTCATTCCAACATAGAGTTCACCATTAGCATTTTGGTTGTATTGCTCAATATATTGGAATTACGAAAATTCTGGAATGTTGAAGGCTTCTATATCAATTGTTGTGAAGTGGGATGGTAGCTGGTAATAAGAAATTAGAGTAGTAGGATGTGCAATATTGCTAGGTCTGACGTGTTCTTCATTGCTTTCAACATCTTCCTTTCCTCCTTCTGCATGTCAAGGTCTTTTGATTCTTTATAGAAGGGCCTTACTCATCACCATCGGGGTCGGTCTCCCTTAATGGTTGTGGGTTGTCGAATACTATGGTAATAGGTGTAGCAAGTTTTCGTCGATCACGAGACCGCTCACAAGACCACTCACAAATCGTATTACCAAGATCAAAATCAACAACACCATCACAGAAATGTCTCCCCATAGATGGTGAAACGTACTCCGCACTAGGGATATACTGTAACACCCTCGACCCAGATGTCACATTGGGCCTTAAGCCCAACCCAAAATCATAAAGTTCTTAATTTGGTTTAGCCCAAATAAATGCTTTCCAAAAACATTTAAATCACACAATTCAAAACAAATATATATACAATTAAAACGTTACAAAAGAGCTCCAATTAATAAAATATTTAAATATTTGACTTGATTAATGCAATTTCAAAATAAGGATTACAGACTCATACACGTAAGGTTCTATGAATACACAGCTCTTCTAAATACAAGTATAATACTCTGACAACGCCGCTTGTTGGAATCCCATACAGATAGTGCTCCTCGGTTGCGCGATCAACCTACGCACGAAAACAATAATTTTTAGGCTGAGCTTACAAAGCTCAGTGGTACACATATACTCTACTATACTTCATGCTAATTATAAACATAAGCATGCAAGCTAGTACGAGCAATAAGAAGAGATAAATAAACATGTGGCACTACCACTATCCGTCTGAACACATGCTAACACCATAGCAATCATCAATCATGGCACACGAGGCCCAACTAAGCCCGAGATCTCAACAGATCATCAAGGCAAAAATAGTACCACCACCAACAACATAACTCTGAAGTGAGGTTGGGTCACAAAGCATCGGTACATACACTCCGAGTGAGGCTGGATCACGTAGCATCGGATCATACACTTTGGCTGAGGCCGGGTCACATAACATCGAAAACATACACCCTTCTCGAAATCATCCCTTGAGCATATACTCTCTGGGTGAGGCCGGGTCATATAACATCGAAAACATACACCCTTCTCGAAATCATCCCTTGAGCATATACTCTCTGGGTGAGGCCGGGTCACATAGCATCAGAACATACACCCATACTCAAAATTTCTCCTCGAGTATCTTCGAATGAGGCCCGGGTCGCATAGCAGCGGTAACCTCCATTCGATATCTCAATATGGTGTTGCAACACTCTTTCAGTGGGTATCCAGATCTTATCAATTAAAAAGACTCAACCCATCAAATATCTACCCGACATACAAGCAACGTGATCCAAAGGATCCCCTATTGTTTCAAATCTTCAATATATCATTTATTATACATTACTGAGTTGTTAATACATTATAGAGAAGTACATATTTAATCTTATTTATCAAGGCATAGTTTAATTATTAATGTTCGTATTACCCTTATCTTATACTGGCATTTCAGACTATCTAATTCAGTGACATCAGTACTCAAATATGAGTATTAATACGGTACCCCTGGTTAACGGTACTCACACGCGTACCGCTACCAATTAGTTTACTGGAAATTCCCAATTTCCATAAGTACTGGTATGGTCTCACCCGTACCAATATGACCCTAATCACTTATCAGTACAGCCAAAGCTAGTACCGGTACCCAACTTACAGGTTCGTACAATTCTTTTAAATTACGGTGTTATAACACTTGTTAGGTCCCTAAATCTTATGAAATGCATTAAAGTACGTTGCTAGCATATTTGATTAATTATTACCACTTATCGGCTTTTATCCATTTAATCAAATATTTATCATTATTGTTTCTAACCAATATTCAATTAAATATATTAATTTATTCAACTAACACGCAAAACATCATCATATATCAATCAGTCAACTAATCATACTATCAGATAATCATACAAATATTCAGACAACCATATACAGTCTCTAATGCTCATAACATATTATAACATTCTCAAGCTCATCAAGCATCTCGATAATTATCAATCCTTAAACTAAAAGTATCAACACATGCTTATTACTCATCTCCTAATTTGCAGCCACTAACATGCAAGGAAATTACACTTATGATGCTCATGAAGCATTTCAGAGTTTGAGGTGTACTAACCTTAAGCTGACATTACTGAAATCCTCTTTTGAGCTTCCTGAATATTCCACTTGATTCGATATCCAAACCCGAACAATCCTTGTATATCAACAAATATGAAAATACATTATTTCTATGCATCTCATATACCATTCACAAGGTCAAACACATAAAAATAGCTTACCCGGTTTAAATTTGGCAAAACAGATTACGCCAATGAATCTGAAAAGTCGAGAAACCCCTAGGTAGGGTCTCACAAAAAAAGTCAATAGCCTAGTCAACGACAGTCAATGCCCTGGTCAAGCTGGCCAATCCGGTGCAACGTGGTGCACCATAACTAGCGTGCACCTGAGTGGCATGATCCAGTGTGGCTGAGCCCACGTGAAACCGGGTGCAGAATCTATTGTGGTGGGTACACTGGCTCAGCATGCACACGTCTGGGCTGGTGCACGCCCACTTGCAAGGGCGGCGCCTGAACCCACCTCTGACAACCAGACGGCGACGACAAGCTTCATTCCCGCTGTTCTCCAGCTGCTGATTCTGATGGTGGCTTCGTTTGTCGTGTTAACGACTGGAACATGATGAACTAGCTTCTCTCAAAGCTTATTCTTCCTAACTCTAGCGAACGGCGGCTTAGACGGTGACGCAGCGACCACCGTTGAACTTGTCTCGGCGAGACCTTTCTAATGGTGCCCGCAGTGTCATACACGACGGCTCTAACGAATGTAGATCGAGGTTTGAAACCTCTTCCCTTACTTTTCTCTCTTTCCTTCATTTTCTCCCTCTCCCCCAAAAATATCTCATTTGCTCATATCTCTTTCCCCATCACATCATCAGCCTATTTATTCAAAATAAAAAACCATTTTATTTTTCCTAATCATTTAAATTTACACATTTTATTAAATAATTTTCCCCTTTTACCCCTGGGACCAATTAAATTGGGTTCGAGGCCCAATTGCAAAAACTCAGAATTTGGGTCGTTACAACTCTCCCATCCTTTAAGTAAATTTCGTCCTCAAAATTTTGTACTAACAAAACAAGAAAGATACAAAAACTTCTTAACTCTTCAAGGTCCTCGATTATAACCCGTTACGCTACTCTGATCTCAACACTTATCAGAAATAAAATTGTCCTCGAATGTTACAATCATAGTCTTAACTGATTATTCTCTGAAAAGAATTCCATCCCCGATTGGACATCACAGACGGTAAGCGAAATCCAACGGTACCTCGATAAAACTGTCACACGAATACATCAACAAAAAAACTTACTTATAATGTAGAACCCAAAAGATTGTTGCACACACAAAAAAAATCCTTCCACAATAGCGTATGATCTAAAAAGAACAAGATGTTAAACAGCTGCTGCAGCTAAAACGGATAATTTCTCTTGTGGTGACTCCTTGAAGGAGTCCCTAACCTTAACGGCCTCGCAAATTTAAAATATTGCTTGTTCAGTGCAAGACTTTCGAAAAAGAACAACGTCTCCACTCACCCCAAGAGTCTACCATAAACTTGCATGATAACTCTTATCGGTAACTAAAGCTTATCTCATTAATTCGATTCATGCAAGAATCTTACACTCTCAACTATAACGTGTCCAGAAATACGTCACAGGTACCATCAGATCTGTCATCACATAGGAATTCCACCAAGGAATAAGGTTCTATCACAAACTTTGAATCTTATGTTAAAAGGTAACATGTACACACTGCAGTGTCGTACAACCCAACCATAACCAATCTAAGCAGCCTTTGTAATCTAAATCTCACCTTGCTGAAAATATCAAACGGTACCTACTAAGGACCGTATCATTAATCGAAGAAGTCCCATCAAAACTATGCACTCATAAACCTTTACAAGTTCTACGACCATCATTTCAATTTCTGCTGAGGAACATCGAAGCATCACCACAACTCTGAGAAATTCAATGTTTGACTCCCAACCAATGGCAAGTCAAACACTCATCATAATCTCAGCATACGACTCCACATTGTTTCTTGAACACGTAACGAAAGTTTTGTACCAATTATCGCTCTCAAAATTCACCATATACTGACCACTGTACTATAAAGGAAGAATCTCTTACCTTGATATATCTTTTTCTCTAAGGCACCCATAACAAGATCTCAAAATCCATCAGAAACCGCCAAAACTAAATCCAATTACAACACTGTGTCCCCTAAATCAGAATCAGAAGCTAATTCCCGTGACTTCTAAAACGAATTAATTTTTAACTTGAAACTTAACTAACAAACACACATGTACCAGTACTAACTGATCAGTACCAACACCAGATGAATCGGGTATCGGTACTGTATAGAGCTAGCATCTGTGCTCCCTTACATGACTATCACCTGCGTTCCTTGATCTCCTCACATAAGTAGCATGATACTCTAACCCAAACTAACTTCGTACAATCTATCTCTTGTCAAGATCACTTACCTAGGTGGTGATTGATCACACGATCAACAACTCTTAATTACTTTGACTCGCGTCGTTGTCCAAAACTTAAACTATTAAAAGATCGAGCACCCGAAGTTTTACATTATTGGGGCGAACACAACATTCCCACTTTAACACAAAAATACAGCCCTAACGATACAACAAAACATCTTCGACGATCTTGAAATCTTATTCAACTTTAATCGGGTCAACACCACTATCACAGCGTAGCGGTTCCACCCAGTTCAGATCTCTACTAATGTTCCTCGGTTATCTCAAGAAAATTGTGATACAAAATAAAAGCATTTACAAAGTTTTCAACCCTTGATTCCTTACTAATTTCATGGTAACCAACCTCCCTCTCACGCACAAGGTCCTTAAGGTAATTATCTTGTCAACGTTCGTATTTCCATATTCCTTGTACCTTTGCATGTGTCACGCAAAGCATCAAATTATATTTGAGAGACAACATGGTGACCCTTACCTTATCATTACTGAAAAACCTCAAACGTCATTGCAAGCATCCCACATTACCATGACACGCCTAAAAGAGGGGAATCCTCATTCCAAAATTCATTTCAAAACTCTAAACCTTTATCACTTCAACCACAACCATCTTATTCTTGAACCAATCTCAGAAAACCACATAGATACCTTGAAATTGGTTAAACGAGTCATCCACCTTAGGAGACATGTAACAATCTTATTCTATCACACGACCACTATCTACGGTTTAAGAATCACTTCAACAAACCAACTTCTTACTAACGAATAAGCCCGCTTCTCTCTTGGATAAAACACTCAGACAAAAGAAACCTCCTTCAAGTTGCACATTCACAACTGAACCTCTAACTTTCTCAACTAAGTCGGTGTCCTCTGACAAAGGCGATGGGCACCGATGCCCAAATCGGTCTTACCTCAACATCCACTCACGTTCTCGACAGGGAAGAAGTCTCGATGACTTCTCCAAAGGCATAAACCAACACTCTGATAAATCTGAAGCCCCACAAGTGTCAAACTGCACATATTAGCATATGTAGAACGGTTTAACATGTCTCACAACCCCGTGTGTCACTCTCAAAACAACAACCATGTAGATCATGGTAGAGGGGCAACGATCTAAACATTCTCATTACCAAAGGTTGGGTTCCCACGAGGTCTCAAAGCTTCGAGCACAAGTCGCGACATTACTGGCTCGCATCACGTTAAATTAACCAAAACAATTTCACGGGGCCATAACTTCCAAGAAGGCATATCTCTTTCAAACCTATAGAACGCTGAACTTTGGCCACACTCTAACGAACTAGTGGATCCTGATACTCACGTCACAACCATTATTCACGCATGTAACGATGAAGATTCATCGCCACAAACTCTCATAACGCATCTGAAGGCTCTAAAACAGTTACACCATGCGGTAAAAACACAATTTAGGTGGTGGGAGGAGAACACATCCTCGACTCTGACATCATTTAACTAACTTGTATCTTCACAAATTCAGGGCCCAGAATCGCTACCATGAGCGGCTTAATACTTATCTCAACCATCTCGGCCAAAAACGTAACCATTAACATCACAACATTGGTCGCACCATCAGAATTCCAGTCTTAAGGAGTATAAACTTAATTTAAGGGCTTGTATTCACCAGACACCTTACTAAAACACATATACCACCCGAGGTTTCCTAGAACCGGCTAAACCTAAGCTCTGATACCATTAAATATAACACCTCAACCCGAATGTCACACTGGGCTTCAAGCCCAACCCAAAATCATAAAGTTCTTAATTTGTTTTAGCCCAAATAAAATGCTTTCCAAAAACATTTAAAGCCCACGATTCAAAATAAATATATATACGATTAAAACGTTATAAAGGAGCTCTAATTAATAAAACATTTAAATATTTGATTTGATTAATATAATTTCTAAATAAGGATTACAGACTTATATACG
The DNA here is from genome assembly GCA_019671005.1 of Hibiscus mutabilis. NCBI lineage: Eukaryota > Viridiplantae > Streptophyta > Magnoliopsida > Malvales > Malvaceae > Hibiscus > Hibiscus mutabilis. The sequence continues at coordinate 12,540,759 of CM033738.1, read as the reverse complement.
TAAGGTTCTATGAATACATGGCACACTAAATACAAGTATCACACTCTAACAACGTCGCTTGCTGGAATCCCATATAGATAGTGCTAATTGGTCTCGCGATCAACCTACGCACGAAAATAATAATTCCAAGCGCTAAGCTTACAAAGTTCAGTGGTACACATCTACTCTACTATACTTCATGCTAATCATAAACATAAGCATACAAGCTAGTACGAGCAATAAGAAGAGATAAATAAACACATGGCGCTACCACTAGCCGCCTAAACACATGCTAACATCATAGTAATCATCAATCATGGCATACAAGGCCCAACCAAGCCCGAGATCTCAACAGATCACCAAGGCAAAAATAGCATCAACAATAACAACACAACTCTAGAGTAAGGCCGGGTCACAAAGCATCGGTACATACACTCCGGGTAAGGCCCGGGTCACGTAGCATCAAATCATACACCCTGGGTGAGGCCAGGCCATATAGCATTGGAAACATACACCTTTGCTCAGAATCATCCCTCGAGCATCTACTCTCTAGGTTAGGCCATGGCACATAGCATCGGAACATACACATATAATCAGAATCCCTCCTCGAGTATCTTTGAATGAAGCCTAGGTCACAAAGAAACGATAACCTCCATTTGGTATCTCAATCATTGTGTTGCAACACTCTTTCACTGGGTATCTGGATCCCATCAATCAAAAAGATTCAACCCATAAAATGCCTACCCGGCATACAAGTAACGCGATCCAAAGGATTCCCTATTATTGCTAATCGTCAACATATCATTTACTATACATTACCGAGTTGTTAATATATTATGGAGAAGTGCATATTTAATCTCATTTATCAAGGCATAGTTCAATTATTAATGTTCCATATTACCCTTATCTTAGACCGATATTTCAAACTATCCAATTCAACGATATCGGTACTTGAATATGAGTATTGATACGGTACCCCTATTTAACGGTACTCACACGCGTACCGTTACAAATTAGTTTACTGGAAATTCCTAATTTGCATAAGTATCGGTACGGTCCCACCCGTACCAATATGATCCTAATCGCTTACCGGTATAGCCAAAGATCGTACTGATACCCAACTCATGAGTTTGTATAATTCTTTTAAATTACGGTGTTATAGCACTTATTTGGTCCCTAAATCTTATGAAAGACATTAAAGTACGTTGCTAGCGCATTTGATTAATTATTACCACTTACCGACTTTTTATCCATTTAATCAAATATTTATCAGTATTTTCTCTAACCAATATTCAATCAAATATATTAATTTATTCAACTAACATGCAAGGCATCATCATATATCAATCAGCCTACTAAGCATACTATCAGATAATCATACAAATGTTTAGACAATACTATACTATCTTTAAAACTCATAATAGATTCGAACATTCTCAAGCTCATCAAGCATCTCAATAATTATCAAGTCTCGAACTAACAGTATCAACACATGCTTATTACCCATCTCATAATTTGCAACCACTAACATGCAAGGCAATTACACTTATGATGCTCATAAAGCATTTTGGAGTTCGAGGTGTACTAACCTTAAGCCAACATCACTAAAATCCTCTTTCGAGCTTCCTGAATATTCTACTTGATTTGATATCCAAACCCGAACAACCCCCGTATATCAACAAATACGAAATTACATTATTTCTATACATCTTTTATACCATTCACAAGGTCAAACACGTAAAAATAATTTACTGGGTTAGAATTTGGCAAAACAGACTGTGCCAATAGATCCAGAACGTCGAGAAACCCCCGGGTAGGGTCCCCTAGAAAAATTCAACGGTCCGATCAACGCCGATCAACGCCCTGGTCAAGCTGGCCGTTCCAATACAACACGGTGCACCATAACTAGCGTGCACCCGCATGGCCTGATCCAGTGTGGCTGAGCCCATGTGAAATCAGGTGCAGAATCCAATATAGCGCGGTGCACTGGCTCAGCATGCACCCGTCTAGGTTGGCGCGCGCCCACTTGCAAGGGCGATGCGTAGTGGCGCGTGAGCCCTCTTATGGCGATCGGACGGTGGTGACAAGCTCAGTCCTACTGTTCTCCAGCTATTGATTTCGACGGTGGCCTCTGTTTGCAGCGGTGATGATCGAAACATGCTGAACTAGCTTACCCCAAAAGAATTTCCTCCTTACTCTAGCGAACGACAGTTAGGACGGTGACGCGGCAACCACCGTTGAACTCATCTTGGCGAGACCTTTCCAATGATGTCGGCGGTGTTGTGCACGGTGGCTCTGACAACCGTAAATCGAGTTTCAAAACCTCCTCTCTTACTTTTTTCTCTATTTCCCTCATTTTTCTCTCACTTTCTACTAAAATATCTCATCTTCTCATTCCCCGTCATATCATCAGCCTATTTATTCAAAATACAAAACCATTTTTATTTTTCCCAATTAATTAAATTTACACACTTTATTAAATAGTTATTTCCCCCCTTTACCCTTAGGCCCAATTAAATTGGGTCCGAGGCCCAATTGCAAAAACTCAGAATTTGGGTCGTTACATATACGTTGAATATTGTCCAAATGAGAAATCATCGAACGAGTTAAAGGCTTCATGGTCTGGCAACCTCATGTAGTTTTGAGATGATAACGCACCCACACCCATACTCTATGGATTATATATTGAATGTTTTGGCATAGAAGACGTTGATTCACCAAAGTCAAAATTCGCTGACAGGTTCAAGTCGAAGTCGAAACTAGCTACGCAAGAATATCTTGGCATAGAAGACGATAATGCACCAAAGTCATTGCGTAGACTTTGTGTACTTAATAAGTTGAAATCATTTCATAAATTGGCTATCGGATTCTAAACATTGGCATTAGGATCAAATTCAAAATTCGCCCACCTCTAATTTGGGACTTCGATAGCATCATCAGCATCAGAAAACATTGCATACAACTCAAGCGACCCTCCTAATGAATACTGCAAGTGGGATTCCACCATCAATTCCATATCATCATTGTCCAAAATGTGGCATATTGAGTAGGTTAATGGTTCTAACGTCGTCGATAGTCGATACTTTAATGGTTCTAGTTTTTTTCTACGAGCATATGGAACATTGTTTTTCACTTCCTTCATCAACTTGTTATATGTTAATTTCCTCGACATCGTTAGTGTTACAATATTTGAGGACTAAAAGACAATGTTGAGAGAAGCATCAGTGATTATCAGGCCATCATAGTATACCAAAGTAGTAATAGTTACTCGTCTCGACATATTTTAAGAAAATCTACGATCATCCAAAAACAAGAACAAATATTAGCGTCATTATAATGACTTCAAACTATATAAGAATCGAGAAGTCTTACATAAACATACAATTGAAACACTTATCTGAAAGTGCCGTCTCACAAATTAAGTTGGTGTTATTAACTTCTCATCTCCTTGGCTTTTATTAACTGCCGTAATTGATAGCAACTGTTTGGTGTTTAGGGTCCTTCACTTATGTCTGATTAAGAGTTACCAAGATCAACAATTATTTATCCTCCAAAACTTGAAGAATCCTTATTTTTCGGACGTATCAGACACGTTTTGTCATTAAGGCTGACATGTCAGTGAACCTGCGCTATGCAGAAAGCGAGTTCTACACAGATTCCTGATGTGGTAGCGAACTCGCTTTCTGCAGAAAACGAGGTCTAATTTTTTAAAAAAAATTAAATTCCCTAGTCTATAAAAATTTCTATCCATCGTAATTAAAGTTAAATGATCTGATTTGTACATGACCATCGACCGTCAAAATTCTCCAAAAGATGGCAAGATTTTTTGCAATGGTGTTCCATTCCAGAACTTATTTCTACACTCTATTCAACAGTAAGATCAACAAAGATGAGTTATATAATTTGATTTCAACGCAGCTTGGAAAATCTACAACACGCCAAATGTTTTTTGTTGGCAAAAATACCCGTTGATGAGCCCGACCCTAAATCGTATTACTTGCTCACCTTATCAAATGCAAGGGACCTTCGCAAGATATTTAAGAGTTACACTCTTGTTGGGGGTATGAACATCGAGTTGGCTGTAAAATTTGATGAAGAAGCATATTCATCAAGAAACGTAGCAGCAACTCCGTTTTCAGAAGACGGAGAGGAAGTTCAGATACGTAACTACGGTAAACGACTAGAGAAAGAACAAAAAATTGAGGAATTGAACTTAACATCATACATGTCTACAAACTATGAAGACACAGAAATTAACTCCTCTTCTATTCATTTAAACTAAGCATAACTTCGTATATCTTATTCACAAATATTTAATCCATTATCCACATTGCACATAAATCCATCATACTAGGTATATATGATATCTTATAACTTGGTGTATATATATATATATATATGTATATCACGTACAACATTAAATGTGTCATTAATAGAAAAGGCATAAATTTTAATTCTACATTTTAAAAACAAATAATAATAAAATCTATATCACATACAATATTCAGACTCTTAAAATAATCATACATTTTTAAAATAATAAATATTACTAAAAGAAGCAATACAATGCCTATTTTATAAAAGGAAAAAGCATAAAATTGATTTTTTTTCTTTATTTTATATTTTAGTTTTTAAGCAATTGTAATTATAAATTATATTTAATGGTGTCAGCATCTATCACCTAAAGCTATTATCTTTTTAAAAACATTTAATGTGTATTTTTTAAAAAATAAAATAATAAATATATAATTTAAATATTATTTATCATATACACAAGGCACAAGCAAAAAATGAAATAAGATAATATATAATTTTTTTGGATTAAAGGATAAAATAAAGTTTGTGTACATAATTCAAATTAATTATAGATCCATCCTAATGACGCCTATGTCCACCCGTATCGCACTGTGGTGGATGACGATCCTGACGTGGATTCCTTCGAACAGGGCGTACTCCATCATCATCAGCATCAGCATTATCCCCATATGCATTTGTAGTACCACCGCTGGCACTAGGACCGGTGTAGAATAAGCTCTACGACAGCGTCTGCTCAATAATACCAAAATCAAACTGTGTTGCCAATGTTGGAGCTTCTAATACTAGAGGACCAGATGCAGAAGGAAATGTCAGATAATATAGTGGAGGAACCATTATAAAAGGGACAAAAACCGTTTGTGAAAAAACCTTCGGACGGACTCCCCGTATGATGAAATGACGGACTACTACCTATGGGGTAAAATGATGAATAAGTTGAGTACGTGAATGCGGGTGCTGGCACCGGTGTCACAAACTGTGCTACTGACTGGGCAGGTGCATATGTTGTTCCCGGTGACAAGGCCCTTGGAGCGTGTGTTCTTCTTCTCTAACTTTGTTCCTCTATTCTGGTACCACGTTGCATCGACGGACGTTGCGTCGACGGATGATTTGGGGGAGGAACATCTCTTTCTCGTTCGCGCTCCTCTGGATTAGTATATGTGGCTTCCCATTTTGTTCGTACCACAACATATATTCATATGTAACACAGTGGTCCACAAATGAGGGGCCGCCTACCAAATCTTGTCATCCACTCGCCCATCCACACGTCGTGACGATGCCCTCAATGGACAGTTGTCTTTCCTTGTCACGTTAAGCGATGAATTTATTCATATTAGGTGGTGGATCTTGAATCCCTAGGACAAAGTTGAATTGTCGCAGCACGCGGTCGGTAAGATACCACTCGACTATTTCAAAGTGTATGAGCGGGACCCTCAACATCCAAACGTGAGAAGTCCACAATATTTCCTACAGAATACATGCCGCAATATCAGGATCATCGTACGAAGTCCACATGAACTACACAAAATTTTAACAAACTAAGTTAGATAAACTTGATTAAAAAGATTTTTAAATTTAAAAAACAAAATCAATTAAAAATATTACCCCATCTCTCTTATCGATCAACAGTCTATAATCTTGCTGAGTTGTTAGTAGTCCTACATAAGATAATGGAACACACCACCTGTCATTCATAAAACAAAATCTAATTATTGTCATATTATAAAAAATGTATGTTATAAACTTAGTTTGTTATTTATTAATACCTCCGAATAAGAGGAAATTGGAATGGGGTTGGATTTTTAGGCGTCGGGCGTAAAAATGGCATTCGAAACCAAGCCCATGACTACAGCAACAAAAGACACCCTACAATGACATGTTTGTCTGGGTCTACGATTTTGCATAACTCCCTAAACAGATATGCCAAAACTGCTGCTCCTCAACTCTTATTTCTGGATTCCTCAAAACTGCGTAGATGAGGCAACCACATCAAATGCACTTTGTTGCAGGATTTGTCTGGCATCAAGATCCCCCAATAACTCATAAAATACGAGCACGAGAAAATCGTTGCAAAAATAATAAATATCTATATGAAATTATTTTTAATAAAATAAAATATCAAATAAATAATCATAAATAATAAAAAATATATTAGCCTTCTTTGTTTCTTCATCAGTATTCGAAGGTATGGCTGTAAAATTATTTTCCAAAAAAGTTATAAAAATTTTACCACCATCAAACTTGTCTGGAACCATTCCGAGAAAATCAACACACATGGTGGGCCAGTTTCTTCGGCAACACCGATTATAATCTCGCCGTCAACAGGCAGACCAAGATGCAATGCAACATCTTGCAACGTAATAATAGCCTTACCGCACGGAAGATGAAATGTGTATGTCTCCGACCTCCACCTTTCTAGCAACACATTTATCAACGGACGTTGCAACTTCGTACCGCCAATTATAGTGCAAACATGGCCAAAACTGGCTTCTTCCAGATATAGAACAATATCCAGATACGATGGTGTCGTGATACGGTTGAGTTAACAAGTCAACGCACGTTCATAATGCTTCAAATTAAAATTTAAAATTAATAAAAAAACTAAATAAAAAATAACAATTAATAATAAGTAATTAACAAAATAAAAAAAGATTTTACCTTCGCATTTGTCCTCCAAAAGTCGAACACGTGTCTGTGATCCAGCCTCAGTAACCCTGCCATAATATCGAATATTGAATATTCAAACTCTTTAAAAATAATATCGAACAGTAGAGAAAGAAGAAGAAAAATGAAGATGAGATGTGAGAAAATTCGGAGGGAATGAGCCCATATTTATAAGAGTCCTCACACCCCTTCCGAAGCGACTTGAATGGAACTGCACTCTGCGAAACGAGAGGTCCGTTGAAAAGATGCAACTTTTTAGTTCGAATCAATTCCAACCTGTCAGAAGGGAACTCGCGTTCTGCAGAAAGCGAGTTCCCAAGGTTTTCAAATTTTTTTTCTTCAGATTTTTTCCTTATTTATTTTAATATGATATTAAATTAAGACCATTACGGTATTTTAATATGATATTCAATTAGGACTAGTAGAATATTTAATTAGGATATTTAAATTTTAATTTTTCCTAATATTTATTTATTTTATACTAATAGTAAGAATTTTAATTTTTAACAAATATTTAATTAGGATCATTAAAAAACTAAGATCTTTAACAAATTTAGGATCTTTTAAATTATTTATTCAATCCTACCAATCAATTTCTAATAATTATGATCTTTTAAAAAGTTTAATTTTTTATTTTTTAAATATAATATTTAAAAATTAATGTTTAGCATCTAAAAATTCAAAGATGATCTTTTTTTAAATATGGTATTCTTTTAGACAAAATTGTGATCCTAATAAATATGACCTTTTTTAAAATTATGAATTTTTTATTTCCCATATTCTAGAATAATTAGAATTTTTATTTAAGGAAAATAAGGATTTTTATTAAAGATTTGTATTAAAGATTCTTATTTAAGGATAATTAGGTCAAATTAGAATAATTAGGATCTTTTCAAATAATTAGGATTTTTCATCTCCTAATATCATCTTTCAAATAATTAGTATAATTAGGTCAAATTAGATTTCTATTTAAGGATAAACATCATCTTTCATTTATTAAGGATTGGCATTCAAACGGTCAAGAGGAACTCGCGGTCTGCAGGATGCGAGTTTCCTATAATAAATCCCGCTATAAATTTATCCGCCTCTTTAATTTTCGGGGACCTCGCTATTTACAGAACGCAAGGTATTTATCCCTAATTTTAAATTGGGCTATCTGAAAAGTTCTTCCACGTAGGATAGAACTTGCGTCCTGAAGAAAGCGAGTTCTTTAATCGCGTTTTTTGGAATGTGAGAAGACGTGGCCGATTTAAGAGTTATTTTTTCAAATAAAGTTGGGAGGAGGTCATTTTTCTAAATAATTATTAAAAATGGGTTTTGGTATAAAAATGTCACATTTCACCCACACCTAGAGCTTAAAGGACGAAAAATTATTAGATGGGTATGGCTCACCACGTCATCTATGGTCTCATCCAATAATAATTTTCTATCTCATTTTTTTAAAGGTGAATCTTCACCTCTTTCCTACATGTCATTAAATGAATAAATCTCATTGGATGGGACCATGGATGACGTGGTGAGTCGGGACCATGTAATAATTTCTCCTAAGGGACGAACCTAGCCAATACCGCTGGTTCCGACCTTCTTGGTGTATCATTCAGCTGTTTTCAATCTTCGAGATTCCCCCGCCATTTCTTTTTGTCCTGTTTTTTTTTCAAACTCACTCATTGTCATTTTTTGGTATACTACATGTACATTTTATGATTTATGTTCGAGATTTGTGTTTTTCTCTTAATATTTTTTATGCATAATGCCAAAAAATACCCCCCAACATTTGACTGAATAGTCACTTTGGCCCCTATCCTTCTTTTCTGGAGCAATTTAACCTTCAACGTTTTATTTTGAGTCAAAATGGCCCCTTTGTGAATGAAAACTGTTAGTCAACTGACGCTAAATAACTTAAAATGACTTGATAGAATGATGTTTCAGAAGAAAAAATATTTTATATGTTACCCAATTTTATAAAATTATTTTCTGACTGGTGTGTCATTCTGTAAAGTCATCATATTTGCTTATATGACATTGTTATCGCGGCGAGCACTACCATGTAGTTTTTTCACGTCATTTCAAGTTATTTAACGTTAGTTGACTAACAATATTTCATCCACAGAGGGACCATTTTGACCCAAAATGAAACATTGATGGTTAAATTGCTTCAAAAAAAGCATAGGGGCCAAAATGACTATTCAACAAAAAGTTAGGGGCATTTTTTGACATTATGCATTTTCTTTAAGGTTCAAATATGGACTATCTCCTTGAAAGAGCAAAGTACTTTGTCATTGCATCTAACACTTGTTGATAACGATTTAATAGACATTAATAGATTTTTTGTGTATGCATTTAAAAATCTAGAATTTATTTTTAAAATTTAAGATTTTATTTTATTCATTTAATAACTCTTTTCACTCCTCATAGAATAGTGAAAATTTTATCTTGTCTCATAAGTTTTTTGTATCGTCTTGTATAAGTTTTAATGTTGCTTTTGCAAGATTTTTTTCTTTTAATATTAGTTTTGTTGTTGCTCCTTGAGCTGATAAATAGTTAATTCTTTTTCAATATATCTATTTTTGTTAGATTCGATGGAATACTAATAAAATGACTCGTTATCTCGTTAGAATAATCTTATTTCGAGCATATTGCTTTCATTGCCAAGTTGTTTTTATAGCATTTTAGTCGTTATTAAGGATGATTATCTGTTGGATAATGGTGATCCTTTACAATAATTTAGGTTTGAGCATATTGAGTACTCTCGGTGACTTGGTATTGGTCGTGATTGAAAAACTTTTTGGTTGCCCTTCTGGTTTACAGGGCTTAACCCTGATTAATCCGGATCGACCCGCGTTGCACACCTGACTTTGGTGGGTGAGTCTCTCAACATAAATTTTCTGCATACACAACGCCTCGAACTCGAAACCCATGTGATTGAAAATTTGATTGTTATACGATTCATTTTTTATTATGAATAATATTTTAAATTAAAAATTAATAATATATCAAACTTTAAGATAAATATATACAAATACCTATATCAATTATAATGCTCAAATCTAATATTTTTATCTCATGTCCCGACAATTCCACAAATATTGATGATGTTATGAATTAACTCATCGAACCATAAAAAAACATATTAAATTGTATTCTTTAAAGGAAAATTATTTGATGTATAAATTTTAGTTTACACAAATAATTTTATTTTAGTGTTTATGGATTAAATTTAGAGTTTACAGTTTATGGGTTTTAGTTTTATGCTTTAAAGTTTGGGTAAAACTTTGATACACAGGCTGTGTAAAACTAATTTTACACAAGCCTATGTATTTACACTATATAAATTCGAATCTTAAATTCATAATCCTAACCCTAAAAAATTAAACCCTAACTTTAAACCCTATACATTAAATTCTAAACAGTAACCTTAAGTTCTAAACCATACAACCTAAACCCCTAAACTTTAAACCCTAAACTAAACCTTAACCCCTAAAACTAAAAGGCGCGTGTAAACTAAAGTTTATACGACCAGTGTATCAAAGTTTTTTTTCTTAAAGTTTTACCCTTATAGGTTCAGATTTTAGATTTTAAACTTTAAGTAAATATATTTATGTATTTTTTACACTAACAATACATCAAATAATAAATTGGGTAAACTACATCAGTAGTCACCGAACTATGGTTTCTTTCCTATTTTGGTCACCGAACTATTTTTTGTCAAAAACATCACTAATGTTATGTTTCCTTCCTATTTTGGTCACCGGCTGTTAAAAAAATTTATTTTTTAATTTTCCATGTCACTTCTTCTCTCTCCTCGTAAGCAATATATGTTATTTTATAATATTTTTATTCAAACTAACAGGATGGTGACATGTGTCACTGCCTATTAGTGGAATAAAAGGAATGAAAAATCAAGCCCCTTATGTAGCCAGTGAGATTCGACTAATAGGCAGTTACACATGTCACCATCCTATTAGGCAGTTACACGTGTCACCATCTTTGTGCCTGCATAAGGGGCTTGATTTTTCATTCCTTTTATTCCTCTAATAGGCAGTTACACGTGTCACCATTCTGTTAGTTTAAATAAAAATATTATAAAATAACATATATTGCTTACGAAGAGAGAGAAGAAATGACATGGAAATTAAAAAAATAAAAAAATAACAGCCGGTGACCAAAATAGGAAGAAAACATAACGTTAGTGATGTTTTTGCCAAAAAAATAGTTCGGTGACTACTGGTGTAGTTTACCCTAATAATTTTTTTAATATCTACAAATCCTTAAATTTTGTAGGTCGTCCGACACATGGGATCACAAAAAGATAATTTAAAACTTTACATTTTTTTTCAACCCGAACCGTTTAAGGTTTTATTATTAACCTATATCCACTTGGTAAATTGTACTCCTTCATATGTAACTGTAGGATGTAAAAACATGTAATCGGATGAGTTTTAGGTCGGGTCAAATCAAATATAAGTTATTTCAAGTTGATTTGATATTTTGACTTGGTTCAGGTCTGGTGTCGGTCAATTTCAGGTTTGGTTCATTTCAGGTCGGGTTAATTCGGGTTTCGAATTCGTATTAAGTTTGAGTTCAGTACAAATAGTCGATAGACTTTGGGTTGAGTCATTTAAGTGAATTATTTAACGCTTTTCACAAACATGAATCACATTAAAAATAAATATTAGGGACTAGAATGAACAAAAATATCATCATATTAAAATATTGGACTACATTACAAAAAATAGAAATAAATAAGAGTCAGTTTTGGCTAAAAATAAAATATTAGGGACTAGAGTGAACAAAAATATCAGCAAATTAAAAATATTGGACTAAATTACAAAAATATAAAATAATCAAGGTTAATTTTGGTTAAAAATAAAATTTTAGGGACTAACATGAACAAAAATATCATCATATTAAAAATATTAGACTAAATTACAAGAAAATGAATAAGGTCAATTTCGACTAAAAATTAAATTTTAGGTACTAGAATAAACAGAAATATTATTGGACTAAATTATCAAAAATATAAATTAATATGGGGTAATTTTGACTAAAACTTAAATTGTTGGGAATAAAAATAAACAAAAATATTATTCGAATAAATTACCAAAAATAAAAATATATATGAGTCAATTTCGGCCAAAAATAAAGTTTTAGGGACTAGAATGAACAAAAATATCATTATATTAAAAACATTGGACTAGATTGCAAAAAATTAAAATAAATAAGGGTCAATTTTGATTAAAAAATTAGGGACTAATATGAACAAAGTTATATTCTTAAACCACAAACGTCAACCCCTAAATCTTATAATCACTAATGATTAAAGTGTAAGTCTAATCCCCTAAACCCCAAATCCCTAAACTATCTCATAACCCCAAACATTCAACTTAAAACATATACCTTAAACCCAAAACCTCAACCCCTAAATCTTACAAGCACTATTAATTAAAGTGCAAGCATAATCCCCTAATCCCTAAACTAATCCCATAACCCCAAACACTCAACTTGAAACCTATAACCTCTACACCTCAAACCTCAACCCCTAAATCTTACAAACAATAATAATTAAAGTGCAAGTTTAATCCCCAAACCCCCAACCCCTAAACTAATCTCATAACCCAAACAATAAAATTATTTTTAATTTTAATTAAATACATTATAATTAAAATTACAATTATTTAAATATTAATTTGAATATTAATTTAAATACATTAAAAATTTTATTTTTAATTAAATATTAAAATGAATATTAATTTAAATATATTAAAATTATTATTTTTCATTAAATATTAATTTAAATATATTAAAATTATTATTTTAATTAAATATTAATTTAAATACATTATAATTAACATTATAATAAATTTAAATATTAATTTAAATACATTAAATTTATAATTTATAATAAAATACTAATTTAAATACATTATAATTAACACCACAATAAATTTGAATATTAATTTAAATTATAGTTTTTAATTAAATATTAATTTAAATTATGGTTTCAATTAAATATTAGTTTAAATATTAAATTAAATACATTATAATTATTAATTAAAATTACAATAAATTTATTAATTTAAATTTCAATAACCTTGTTGATGGTCAAAGTCAATAAGGATCGGAGACGACGGTCTGATGGTGGTTCGGGAGGTGGTTCTTAGCGAGAGGGTCTCGTTGACCTTATATAGTGATTGATAGTGTATCTTGTGTCCTGGTCCCCTCGTTTCTCTCGCTGTATGTCCTCTTTATACTTTAAGGACAGGTGTCACGACCAGGTAGTCGTGGCGCGTTAATTGGATTAGCTATGATGTGATGTCGTAGGTTCATATTGTTATGCTCAGCGATCTTATACATTGTCGCATGATCGTTGGGTGGGATGTTGTTTGCGATCTTACTCGTTCGCCCTATGCTATGTAAGGAGCTACCGCATGTGATCGTTGTACATCTTTTGTGTGAGTCCGTTTGCAACCTCGTTGTTTCTCTTGGGTTGTATGGCTTTGACATGTGGCGATAGATATTTGTAGGTACTAACAATTGCCTCCCAAGCGAGGTAACGTTATAAAGTGACCTTGGCGAGCCTGAGGAAGCTGTAAAGGCTATACTTGTGGGGCAATTTTGTAGCAACGATTTTAAAATTATTATTGTTATTGTTATTTTGGAAAATAAATCATTACGTATAAATTTCAAATGATTATATGAAAGGTCACATAGTGGGTCATAGTAAGAGACATGTTGGTGTTATTTCAAGAATAAACTGGTGCATGTGAAGCATCAAATGACAAATCTGTTTGTTGATGAAACGTGTTGAGTAAGACACGATTCTTGACTATAAATATGCTTTATTGGCATCTTCAATTTTTTATTTTACTGATTGACGACAACAACAAGAAAGAAGAAGAAAAGACGCAATTATTTTTGTTGTAATGGCTGACTCGTCTGTGGTAGTGAGCGACGAGTTTTGTTGCACTACTGATCATGATGTGTTATTAAGAACGCTAGAATGCTGGGGCATTATCACTTTTAATCACTTTCAATACCATTTTAGTTTGCCAAAATGTGTCTTTCATCTAAGCGCATGTTTTGACGAGGGGAGGTCGTGGTGTTTGATTTCTCTTTCTACTTTTGAGGCTAGGTTTCATTTACCACTGCATCCCTTTTTTGTAAAGTGGCTCAATTGGTTTGATGTTACGCCAGGTCAACTTAGTGAGGGTAGTTGGGCAACCTTGGTTATATTATTCTTAACTTGTAAAATTCTCGGGGATGATCCTTCTATTGATGTGTTTTGTTATTTTTATAATGTTATGGTTGATCACAATAAGAGCGCGAAAGGTTTTATGACCATTAGTCATCGTAAAGGAAAGGAATTGGCAATGAGTAGTGGTACTGATAATCTTTGCTGGGATAAGTCAAAATATATGAAAATGGAGTGTACCGTTGGAAAATTTTCGTTCCCTATTGTGTGGCATCATCTAGTCAAGGATAAGGTTGTGCTGTCGGACGTGGAAAAATTTTTGGGTACAAAAATTTGGGTACATTTTCTAGAGGAGAAAATCCCTAATGGTTGGGAAAAAATATATTTTAGTGTATATCCAGATGAATCATTGGCTAACATGCCTACATGCGCGAAGGCTTGGCCTTTTTGGTGAAAGGTGTAACAAAGGAGTAGCGAGGATTCTTCTAGTTGATGAAGACGAGGCATAGATTTTTTTTGAATATACGAGCATTTGTAAGCATCTCTGGAGATGTCATGAAGCGAATGTCTCATTGGGAGAGGGTAGTAGGAAAGTTGTTCCTGTTGTTAACATTGGCCTACCTGGTTATGGTCATGGTAAATGAAGTAAAAAGCGTGTAATTTCTTCTTCACTTATTGCATCTGAATTGGAGGATGAAAGAAGTGGGCTGCTATTAGAGCATAGGTTGAAAAGGCGAATAGATACATGTATTGGTTGGTTAAAACCCTGAAGAAGGATATTAGCCAAAAGTATACTTTTGTGTATTGTTGATATGCTGCACTAGTTAGTATTATTATCATTTGCATCCTTATTACATTTATATGTGTTACAGGGGTATCAATGCTTCGTATGTGATCTGTTGGTAACGCTTTAGAAATGAGGGTTGATGTACCAAAAATATTAGTGACTGTGCCAAATAGTAATACTTTGAGTTCACAAGGGCGGATGGAGATGATGAGCTTAGAGGCTTTGAGGAAAGTAAAAATGAGTGTGTCGTGCACACTAACTTCAACCGTTACAATGTTATCCCCATTAGGCGCGATGTCTATTGGTAATTATAAGGAGGATTCTCCTGCTACTCAAAACGTCTCTAGCGGGATTTTGGTTGACATTATAGAGGCCGTACGAGAAAGTGTGGCAAGGCAAATTAGGGCTTATAGCTCGAAGAGAAGCCATTTGGATGGGAAGGAAAAATGTTAGGGAAAAGTCCAATGGATAATATTGGGCATACTGGGGGTTTATCTGAGTTGAGCTATGCTGTCTCATCTATTTTATTTGAGTCTAGCGACTATTCGAATGCAGTTACGAGTGGTGCTGCTAGGATTACTAGTTCTGGGAGCTTCATTGATATCTTGTCTACTTTTCATGTATCCTCCGGTGTCGTAGGTAAGATGCTTTTATTTTGAACTTTGATTTGCTAATATGGTTGTGCAACTTGATAATAAAATTTTAGTTTGGTTGGCCACTTGCAGAGGTGAGTGCTATATATTCTATCGTTGTTCACTACTATACTAGAAATGAGTCCCCCGTAGTTGCACCTACTGATGCCCCCTCTTATATGAATTGTGAAATTGTAGCTCCATGGGATACGTTCTACCCTTGGAGGGGAAGTTCAGATATAAAAAATTGGTTTTATCCCGAATCTGCTTCCCAACGGCTATTCAAACTATATTTAGATAGTCCTGGCTCTGCGAGACCCTGCGAAAATATTAGAAGGGTTGTTGAGGGAGGCTGGGGTCTTATTCAAGAACTTTATTCCATTCAGTTTAACATGGAGAAAACTGCGAAGGCTCTAGTAAAAGAAAATTCGAGGTTGCATTTACAAGTGGAAAGCTACGTTGGCCTTGTTGAAGAAAATGAGCGATTGCATTCGCAGGAAGAGGGTTATGCTAGTCAGTTAAAGCAGCTACACAAAAAAGAAAATGTGGACATCGAGGGATGGTTGGAGGAGTTACGTAGAAGGCATGTGAAGGAAATGTCTAAAAAAGAGATCGAGGTAGACCACGCTATGAGGACTAAGAATAAGATGCTCACGGCTACAGAACAAAGTTTTAAAAGTGAGATTTAGGATCTTAAACCGAAATTGGTGGAGGCCAAAAATGCCGTAGATGAAAGCTTAGCAAATTTTTTGAGAAAATTAATAGAGCCAAAGGAATTGCATAAGAATGAAATTATGGTGTTAGAAGGTACTCACAATGTCAATATAGTGGAGAAGGTTAGGGAAACTATAGATGCCACCTAGGCTTTGATGATTGAAGGAATAGAGAAATCATGATATGCTGCCATTCTTAGTCTTCAGTTGGCTTATAGTCTTCTAGATGTTAGGGGTAGATGTTAGGGGTGCAAATTTCGACGCCCATTGTGAAGTAAGTGTAAACTTTGATGTGAGAAATCCTATTGGGCCCTGTTGGAAAAATTTTATTACATAATATAAAAATAAAATTTAAGTCGGTGGGTATTACATCCTCAGCTCACCATCTTCATATAATTGGCTCTTCATTTCATTTCTCAACAACTACAAAAATGACTCTTTATGACATTGTTTCAGTTCTCGTCGTTTTACTCGTAGCTTCTTGTTAGTATATACAATGTTGCGATCATATCTTGTCTGATTTAATAAAAACCTGCGATCATATCTTGTCTTATTTAATTGACAACAAAAATCTCTTGCCTCTTTTTGGTGTTCTTTTCTATGCCTCAACATTAAAAAACATAATGGGAAGAAGAAAGGTGAATTTTCAGGCGAATAGAGGGAGGAGACATGCGGCAGACAGACAGGTAATCACACTGTTTGTAGACAACTTATCAGAAAATTTACACTGGCAAGGACTGTGGCATGCATTCGGAAGACACGGAGATGGAGTAGACGCTTTTATTGTTGCCAAGCGGAACAAAAGTGGAAGGAGATTTGGTTTTGTCAGGTTTTTGAAGAAGGTTGACGCTAATAGAGCAATTGAAATACTGAATGGTTTTAATCTTTATGGGAGTAAAATAATAGTATCTTTGGCAAAGTACAAAACTAGAGAGGCGTACTGCAAGAGAGTTCGGTCAAGGGCGGAAAAGGGTGTAGCTGATACACGTAATACATTTAAAGGAGAAGGGGATCCTAGAAGCAACGTTATGGATAAAGGTGAATCCAGCCACAAGAACTTTCCAGTAAATAAAAGAGTGGTTGGACATATAGAAGTTGAGGAGCTATGGAAGTGCAAAAGATACCTGGTAGGGGAGATGGCATCCATGTGTAGTGTGAGGAGCATTGAAAATAGACTGTATGAATGGGGACGGGGTGAAATTAAAGTTCAAAGACTAGGGGGGGGGGGGAATCCTACATGTTATCCTTTGAGGACGAAGAGCTGTTTACGATGCTGGAAGATTTAAACTGGTCATACCTTAAGGAAATATTTCTGTCTGTGCAAATGTGGTCGGAAAACATGATTCAGAGAGAGAGAACAACGTGGGTAGAGGTGGTAGGAGTGCCAATTCATTGTTGGAATCATGTTACGTTGAGAAGGATTGCAGAACTTTGGGGAAACGTTGAAGCCTTCGGAGATAATGTAAACCACATCAAGGACTGTGAAAAAACCAGCATTCTAATTACAACTAAACAGTATAGGAAGATTGATGAAGTTGTAGAGTTGGAAGCTGGTAATGTAATCCACCAGATTCGTGTAGTTGAGTTGGGTTTCTCGGATTCTCATGAAGCATCACATAAGGGCAATAGTGAAAAAGATAGGGGAGCAAAGGAGAAAGCCCAGTGTACAAGCCACTCGGATTCTTTAGCGGAGGATGACCGGATTCTTTCACCGGACGTAGAGTTCGACAGTAAGCCACAAGGGAATGAAGAAGCATTGAATGCAGTTTTCATTGGGAAGACAAGCAATGATGTTGGCGGCTCTTTAGAAATGGATTCTAAAAGACACCTAGGAGAAAAGAAACCGATAAAGAGTGATAATTCCAACGCTGACAAATACGAGCAATTAGAAAGAACCAAGGCTGAGGTGGAAGTAAGTGGGACCGAAATGACCGTTGGGTCAGAGGATGGGATGGATAGGTTTGTTGGACCTAAAGATATAGATTTGAAGGAAGCTGGGCTGGGAGTAGAGTCCCAAATAGAGCCGGATGAGCCTATTAAGGAAGCGGAGGAGACAAACACTGAGGTCTTGCCTGCTCGGGCAGTTAAAGACATTATGGGAATGGGCTTTAAAATTAATGACGGTAATTGCATAAGCCCAGGAATTGGGGAGTTCACCAAGTATGCTTGGGAGGCTAGTGTAGATAACCAAAACAAAATAACTGTCGAGGAAAAGGCGTTCCTTCCAGAATTGAAATCAAAAAAGCAAATTGGAAAGAGGTACGGGTCCTTGGCGGATTATCAGGACAAAGCGCTATCGGTGTTAGAAAAAAAGAAGCGGGATCAAGCATTAAGAAGGGTCAAGAAGAAATCGAAAGGAAATGAAGTCTCGGAGTTGTCTGGTCATTCTCTAACAGATTTAGACATGGCCTATAGGTGGGATATGTTAACCAAAGAAGCTAGAAAGGCTTTGAAGTTAGGGAATAGACTCGGAGTTCAAATTGTAGGAGATGAGAGCGAGGCTGTGAAAGATTTAGCGTTACTGGAAGAAAAATCAAGAGCAACATAAATCTGTTATGCAAAGGAAGATGAGAATGTTAACCTGAAATGTGAGAGGGTTAGGCTCTGAGGGGAAAGGTGCAGCGGTTGCGTGAGCCTGTTGGAAGGTGCTGTGCAGTTTAACCAGTTTATAGATAGCTGTGGTTTAATTGTTCTGCCGTTACAAGGGAGGAAATTCACATGGTGTGGCTCGAAGGGAAAGAGAAGCAAGGTTGGATAGATGTTTAACCGTTGATAACTGCAGGATGATGATTAAGGGCGTGACTCTAACAGGTGTATCCTGTGCAATCTCGGACTACATCCCTGTTCTGCTTTTGGAAGAGGTTTTGGATTGGGGTCCGAAACCCTTCAAGGTTTATGTACGCCTTGGTACAAAAAGATGGGTGCAGAAAAATTGTGAAAGTGATTTTTGACAGGAAGAATTTCAATAAACCAGATGTTGCAGTCATTTGGAGGAAAGTAATTATGGTGACACACCAAACTGAGAGCGTGAGAAAGATTTGAGGGACTGTAGACTGGATGAGAAACGTTGAGGCTGCAGGTGGACTTATGGGAACAAGAATGTGGGCCTGGAATTTTCAACCTTAGTTTCTTCATACATTGTTGGAATGATGTAAAGGATGATTTGCGGAAATTGATGAAAGATTTTCCCAGTGTGTTCTTAGAAAGGTGCTGGATGAGTTGATAAGTGAATTCTGGGTTAAAGCAACAAAGGAGAATCTCATCTCAATACTGGATGTTTGGTGGAACAATCCTAGAGGCATGTTGGATTGTTCATCAAATGTCGTTGGCGGCAATGTGTTTTGGTGACCTCCTAAAAATGGATATGTCAAATTTAACGTCGATGTGCGGGGGCGTACTACACAAGGACGAGGTTGTGTTGAGAGCTAGTTTCTCTGGGCCAGTAGACAATCAAGGAGCAGTTTATGCAAAAATGATAATTATTAAAACTGCCCTGCATGTTTTTATTGAAGCTAAATGGGAAGGGAATGAAATTTTGATTATAGAACCGGTCTCCAAGGTTGTGCTGAACTGGATCAGCGATAGCACACAAAGACCATGGCATTGGTGGGAAGATATGATGGAGATTGATGCTTTAGTTTCGACAAATTGGCAGGGTTAAGAGCTATCATGTACATAGACAACGTAATACTATGATGGTCGCATTTGCAAAAGATGGCATGTATCGTGGAAACCTTTTCATAGCTTGGTGGTATATAATCGTGTTTACTTGGGCAACCAGGATGCGTGTTTGGATGGCTGTGGCTTTATTGAATGAATATGTCTCTATAGAATGCTTCTCTTGGAATGTTGGGATAGCTGCGACTATTTTCATTTGCTGGTGTTGGTCGTTACTGACCTAGTACTTAGGGGTACTTAGTCTAGTTGGATTTGGTCTAATATAGTTTTGTATTCTAGGGGTTGAAGGAACTTTTTGTTTCCTCGGTGATTTTTGTCTGCTCGTATGTGGTGTACTCTTTTCTTCTATGTAGGTTTAGGGAGGTTTTTAATGAGACATGCATACGGGCTAAAGCGTTTTATAATACATTAATAAAATCGTATCTTGCCGAGAAAAAAAAAGTCGGTGGGTATTACTCCTTTGGATGATCGGTGTGGTGCTGTAGATAAATGTGATGATGATGTTATTCTAGATAAGGATGTTAGTGATGTATAATTTGTATTGTTAATTACTTTCTGTTCTTGTGGGTTATTTTAGATATGCGGCCATCTCCTACGTATTTTGTAATGTACTTTGGTTTTGTCGTGAAGTGTTGTTAATGTTTATGGATTTTGATTTTACTTTTAATAACAGTGAAAATTTTCTTGCCATATGTCGAAACGCAAATTTTAGTTGGGATGCCTTCGCTTAGGTGATAAGGAGAACACTTTCGTGTATTGTGACTGAGGGAGTATTTTTTCTTTTATTATGTTTTTGGGAAAATGTTCTGTATATGTCCCATTTGTATAATAACTTTCAAGGTAAATTATAAAAGGATTTAGTTGTACAGAAAAATAAGTGTTGTATGACTTAGTGTGGGCAATTACTATTGCGTATCTAGGTGTATTACCTTATATTGCGACTATTTTTGTGACATGTATATATATGTATACGTCATGTTATTGGT
Organism: Hibiscus mutabilis; assembly: GCA_019671005.1. Classification (NCBI taxonomy): domain Eukaryota; kingdom Viridiplantae; phylum Streptophyta; class Magnoliopsida; order Malvales; family Malvaceae; genus Hibiscus; species Hibiscus mutabilis. Next base: position 12,519,814 of record CM033738.1, on the reverse strand, counting down.
TGTATTTGACACAACGAAAGAGTGTGTCTTGCTTTAGGAAATATTGTATCCATTCACGTGTTCCCTTGCATAGAGGGACCAATATTTGGAAAAGTTATGCCAGACAAGGTAGATGAAGAAGCAAAATACTGTAGGTTACCTCTTTGCTTATTCGTTATTGGTTTAGCTTTTCAGTGCTTGGTGCTTATTGGATTTTTCCAGTGAGTTAGACAATTCAAAATAGATCATGATGTCAAAGAGGGCCTCTGAGCGGCGATGATAGATGTATGCGCTTATCTACACAGTTATTGATGGGAATCTTGAAAGTTACGTGATTTTAGTTATTCACCAGAGATTTCAAGGTCTGGAAATAAATGTTAACGTGTGTAGGTCTCGAGATAAGAATATAAAATTTCGTCGCTTGACATTCCCCTTGGGTTCTATAATGGGAGTTCGTGGGCTTGTATTCTCATAATGTGGTTTATGAGTGATCTACTCCTGTTTTATGCCCTCTTAATCATATCTCGGCTTGTTTCCTTTTGAGAGAGGGAAAAGAAAACACATTTATAGGCAAGGGGAGTGGGTAGAGAGTGCGCAGCATAGATCCTAGGGAAGTGTTAGTTTTGAAGTTTAAGTGACCTAAATCGACAGACAATGGTACTCGAAAGGCTATAAGTAGCCGCCTGTAGCAAGGAATGTCAACAAAAAATATATTCGAAATATCTTGGTTGTGAGGTTTTCCAAGCACTATTTTCTGTTGGCATTTGCTGTTATATTAAGGGGGCGGTAGAATGAGGAGCATATTGCCAAGGTGGTTAATTCGCGTTGGATTTTGACCATTTTCCTCTTGGTACAGAGTAGACGTTTTTTGGAGTCAAAAATGGGAGAGGCGTTTGCCATCTCCACGTATTCTGACTGCTACATTAAGAAGCCTACTTTTGCCCTAGGGGGTTTTGTGGTTATCTCTAACGAGTTCACTAAAGAGATCTGTGCACCTCTTTGGATTCGGCATATTATGCCCATGATGTCTAGCTTGGAGCAATTATTGTATATATACATGTGCTCAATTCAAAGAGGTGCACACTCTTTGGATTCGGCATATTATGCCCATGAGTGTGCCTTCTGGTGATGAAAAACCTGTAAAGAATTGTAAACTAATAAAATATATGGTCACGAACGCTTGCCCCCTTTGCTGATTTGCATTGTAAATTTTACTTTCCTGGATTTAGGGATGAAACTTTCGAAGAAAATGTGTACTTTAGTTTGTATATTTCTCATATTGTTCGTCTTGAGGTGAATAAAAGAATTTACGCATATTGATGTTAAAAGTGAATTCTTGCCCCTAGTGATGATGAACTTTGTGTGGATAAAATAAATCTTTGGAAATGGCTAGCAAACTTTATCTTCAGTAATTGGTGACTTCAAATATGAATGGCTATAATTGTTTGTTATACTTAGTATGAAACTCTTAAATATTTCCTTGAGGTAGTGTTATATATAAAAATGACTTACGGATATCATAAACTCTTAAAGCATTACTATCTTATTATCACACTTTGATCGTTTCAAGGGTTTGTCGTTCGTCAATGCTCATAGCAGTAGAGGTCTTATGATCTCCACTTAGGATGTTTACTTAAGTCACTAGTCGAAGTCGTAAGTGAATTTTATTTTACCAAATGTATGGCGAAGCCATATTAATATTGCGTTATGAGTTGATTTCGCTATGCACACTTCTTAAAAGCAGTGAACGCCCATAACAATCCCCTATGTGTGTTTTTTGCGCTTCCTACAATCGTTGTATTTTTTCCTCGCTTCTTAAAAATGTTGTATTCTTTGCTGCCCTTTTTTAAAAGCATTGTATTCTTTTCTCACTTCTTAAAGCATTGTATTCTTTTCTCGCTTCTTAAAAGCGTTGTATTCTTAGATGCGCTTCTTAAAAGCGTTGTATTCTTTTCTCGCTTCTTAAAAGCGTTGTATTCTTAGATGCGCTTCTTAAAAGCATTGTATTCTTTTCTCGCTTCTTAAAAGCATTGTATTCTTAGCTGCGCTTCTTAAAAGCATTGTATTCTTAGTTGCGTTTCTTAAAAGCATTATATTCTTTTCTCGCTTCTTAAAAGCTCTTAAAAGCATTGTATTCTTTTCTCGCTTCTTAAAAGCATTGTATTCTTTTCTCGCTTCTTAAAAGCGTTGTATTTGTTTCTCGCTTCTTAAAAGTGTTGTATTCTTAGCCGCGCTTCTTAAAAATGTTGTATTTTTTCTCGCTTCTTAAAAGTTTTGTATTCTTTTCTTGCTTCTTAAAAGCGTTGTATTCTTAGTTGTGCTTTTTAAAAGCGTTGTATTCTTTTCTCACTTCTTAAAAGCGTTATATTTTTTTCTCACTTCTTAAAAGTGTTGTATTTTTTTGTAGGTAATAAACTTGTTGTGAACCTGTATTTTCTTTAATTTTGCATATATAGAGAATATGGGGCAATAAACCTTGAAATAAGTAGGAAGTATCGTGAGGTTCGATGATCCTCTTACTTGAATTGATGATCCTCTCATCTAGGTTAGACTGCTTATAATCATCACAGTTTTGCTCAAAACAAGAACTGCAGATGATCCTTGTTGAGATAAGACCTCCCCACTTGCTTGATTGTGGTTTTTCTGCTTTTAAAAGGTAACACTACCTTGCTATCTTTTGGTAGGCTTGCATAAAGCCTTCTCCCATGGGCATAGGGAACTTGACCTATAAACATAAAGGGGTTGCCACCATTATGACCTTTCTCATCAAAGGCCTCCAAAAAATGGCATTAAATGCGGAATGATTGTCAATGACCAAAAAATTGGCCATTTGTGTGACTCTATGCTCATTATCTACCATAGTACGGGAAGTCTAATAGAGCCTTTCACTTTGATAAGAAGATTGCTAAACCCATACACATGACTAGCTTGCTTCAATTCTGACTTTAAAATTCTCATTTGGTTGAAAGTATTCTAACTTAACATTTTTAGGCACTACTTGTGTCTACCAAGATTCTTTTCACAACAAAACCTACTATCTCTACTGTGGCAACGGTGGGGTTGCTACCTCCCTCATAAAAAATACTTCTTTATTTTTTTTTCCAAGAAGGAAATTCGCCACAGATTTCTCTTCCCTGGTCTCTTCACTATTCTTGCTAAAATTGACATTACTTCCTACACATGTGCCCTGTGTCTAGAGCCTGATTGATTCTATTTTTCATCAACTCTAATTATTATATGTATGGTGCCCCTGCTATATAGGTTATTTCTTCTATCTTCTTACAGCTCTGGCTGTCAAATCTCCCTGTTACCCTCAGCTTGTCTGTAACAGGAAACTAAAAACCTCTTCAACTGTCCTCTCCTTATTGCAGATTCAATTGTGTTCCTCAAGTGTGCGCAATTATCAGTAGAGTGACCATGAGCTATATGAAATTCGTATCACCGTTCATAATGCTCTTTGTGGTGGCTCTCTCTCATTAGTAGTGGTGGTCTTAAGATTCCCGTATGCTTGATCTAACGTAGTATTTTTGAAGGCAACTATGTTAATTCATGATAAATTCTGTATGCGAACAACCTTTCTTGAATAGTATCACGCTACTAATCATATTATGGACGCTGCTGTAAGAGACCGCTACCCTGAACTTATTACGGTTCACGACATAATTGTGGGTTTCCTCTACCAATTCCCTGATAGAGAAGAGGTCAGCCATGTTTGGAGTCGTAATTATCTTTTCTCTAATTTTCGTACTGATAACTATGCGTCAATACCCTCATATTGTTTGCCTCTTTATTTTCAGTATATAATTGAACCTTCTTATACAATTCAGATAACATTGCTGGTGGTCGGTCTAGTAAATTATACTTTAAGTGCAGGTGGGAAGTACCATTAATAAAAGCAGAAATGACGAACTTATTAGATACCTCTTTAGTTTGCATGGTCGCAGCGTAAAACCGTTGGACAAATTTGCGCAAATATTTATTTGGTTTTTGGATGACCGACATAAGGTACACTGGTGATCTCTTCAATACCTTATTTGCCAAAAATCAGCTCATAAATAGCTCTACCAGCTAATCAAAACTAGAAATTAAATTCGCTGCAAGCTGGAGATACCATGGTTGAGCTGAATCCTTGAGGGTTATTGAAAATGTTTGACACTTAACCTCATCGAAGGTGCCAAACAAATCTATGTAATTCAAAAAATACGATAGGTGATCCTGAGGGTCACCCTTGCCATTATACATTAACTTTGGGACTTTGAAGGACGTGGATACATGGTGTTCTAGGATGTCCTTAGATAAGGGCTCATTTTTGTACCTTTGAGGATTCCAAGAAGAATTATCTTGTCTAAGGCTCTAGATACTCTGGAAATTCCTCTCTAATTGCTCCATCTTTGCCTTTAACGCATGTTGTTCATCGTCCTCTGTGGGGGCTATAATCCATATCCTCTAAATCCTCGTAATCTTCTTTTAGCTCTCAAAGTTGTTCTCCCTCAACATCCTTATGGGGAGAATCTTGCTCCTCTTGAGTCGCCTTACCTCTAACCTTTCTAAATAGTTGTTTAACCAATTTTTCATTTTTCTCCTCCATGACTTTATACTACTCAACCCGCTCTTGTATAATTTTTGCTACTTCTCGAGTTATTGCTTTGAGAGCAATAAAGTTTACTTTATGCTCTTTATCTTTTTTTGCATCTCCAAAAATTATTGGTTGCTACCCTCTAATGGAGATGCTTCTCTCGGTTGCTGCATGTTCGTTCCCGTCATAAACTACAAGGGAGGTTGATCCTATAACTGCTACTAAAAGCTTTGTTGAAGTTGTTGTAGTTATTGTGCGGCAGTCACTGCCGGTTAATGACATATTCTTTAATTACTATTATCGACTGAGCCATCGGCATGCGCTCCTCTATCATATTTTTCTCTGGGTGCTATCGATTATCCTCTTCCATATTTGGGGCTTCGGGTCACATGTTCGCTCCATGCTCACCACACCAATTATTGATGGTTAAAGTCAACAAGGATCAAAGATGATGGTTTGGCGGCGGTTTGGATGGTAGTTCTTAGAAAGAGAGTCTTTGTTGACCTTCTCTAGTGATTGATAGTGTATCTTGTGTCAAGGTCCCCTCATTTCTCTCTCTGCATATCCTCTTTATACTGCAAAGACAAATATCAAGACCAAGTAGTCGTGGCGCGTTGATTGGATTGGCTATGTTATGATATCGTAGGTTTATACTGTTATTTCCTGCGATCTTATACATTATCACATGATCGCTAGACGGGATATTGTTTGCGATCGTACTCGTTCGCCTTGTGCTATATAAGGTGCTACCACATGCGATCGTTGTATATCCTCCATGTGAGTCCGTTCGCAACCTCGTTTGTCTATCTTGGGTTGTATTGCTTTAACATGTGACGATAGATATTTGTAGGTACTAACAAACATATACTATAGATATACCCCTATAAACTCAGCCAAAACCCTAGTTTTATTTTTCACTTTTGCGCCGTAAAATAAAGCTTCCCCTCTCTCTCAGTCTCTCTGCAACTTTCAAATTTTCTTATCTCTCTCATCTCTCAGACTCTGAAGCTTCCTCTCTCTGCCATTTCTAGGTTATGGGTTTTGGTTGCGAAACTAAAGCTCCCATTCTCTTCATTTTCATCGTTTATCCCTTAAAGTTTCATCATCTAAGTTTTAGACTTCTGGCCTTCTGGATTTGTTGTGCTTCTCCTTAGCTTTTGATACTTGCTACTTGTTTGTGCTTGAGATTAAAAAGCTCTCTAAACCTTTCTGGGTTATATTTATTCTGGGTTATCTTAAGTCCTAGCCTTCGATCTTCCTTGTTTGTGTTACATTTATTCTGAATTGTTTGTTTTGACTTTTGATCTATCTACATGTTCTATAATGATCATTCTATGTTGGTTTGTATATATATTTTTGGACATGCCTGAAGAAATCTTTCTTTTTCTTTAATCCAAGTATATTGGTTGTACATCCCATTCTACGAGCTATTGGTCTCAAAGGAGGTTTCTAAAGGACGTTGTGAACTGGTTTAACAATGTCGCGTACGAGGATTAAACTTAAGAAAGTTTTCTTATTTTTAAATTAATTTTATTTGACCTTTACTGTGACTTAATCTTACTGGTTTAACATCTCATAATTTCTTACTTCACTGTTTTTTTCAATCTCTAACAACAAATAACAATGTTTTCTTTTCAGTTTTTAGCACAACTATGGATGATTTCTCTTATGAGTTGGACTATCCAGGTGAAAGGGGCAATTATTTAGTGATTTACTTCACTTTTTTTGTTTATACTTTTATATAATTTCTAACTAATAATATTTTTTTTGTTTTGTGTTGTGTAGTAGACCTACTAAGAGGTCAAAATGAGCAACAATCTGAAAGAGGTATATTCTTTTTTTTTAATTTCATAATTTATATTGTATTATTTTTGTTTACTACTAATACATGTTTGTTTGTTTGTTTGAAGGGGATACAAATGATCAATTGTCTGAAATAGTTCGTACCTCTAAGAGATGGGCTACAAATTCAGAGGACTTTAGGAGAAGAACTTCTCCTATTTGAGATCATTATACCTTCATTAAACTTCCTAAAGGTGTTTTTGCGTAATGTAAGTATTGCAAAACCAAAAAGGTATAAAGCAATTCTTATGTTGGTACATCTAACCCTAAAAGGCATACTGAAAAATGCCAATCTTATAAAGATTTTCTTGCTTATAATCTCATTAATAGTAGTATGGAAAACTCTTTTGATCAGAAAAAATACTGCGAATTATTTGTTGAGGCTATTATGTGTCATGATTATGCTTTGAGTATGGTTGAGCATCAAAAACTTAGGGCTTTGCATCAGTACTTGAATGCTAATGTGAAGGATATTTCGAGGTATACTATTACTAAGCATTGCATGTTAAAGCATGAGAAGCATAAAAATGGTTACTTGATTCAATGCATTATGTTTCAAGTCGTATCTGTTTTACATGTGATGGATGGTCTGCTTCCACTTGACGTTCTTATTTTTCTCTTACTACACATTATGTCAATAATATCTGGAAACTTCAGTCTAAAATACTAATTTTTTGCCGTTTTCCCCTACCCCATAATGGTGAGTCAATTTTAAAGTTTGTGAAAAATATGTTATGCGAGTGGGGTCTTGAAAAAAAAGCTTTTACCATAACTCTTGATGATGCTTCTGCAAATGAGAGAATGGTTAAGCAACTTAGAGATGATTTGCATGCCATTTCTCCCCTTCCATGCAATGGTAAGTATTTTCATATAAGGTGTGTTGTTCATATTTTGAACTTGGGTTTGAAGGTAATTAATTCTTTAGTTATTAAATTGCGTAAAATAGTTAAGCTTATTGATTCTTATGATGCTCGACTTTGTAGCTTTGAATTGGTTGTTAAAGATTGTGGTTTTTCTTTTTGTGGTAAGTTGTTACTGGATATTCCTACTCGATGGAACTCTACTTACTCAATGCTTCGTAAGGCAATTGATGCTAAATTAGCCATTAACTTGTTTGTTAATATGGAAAATGACTTTGGATATAATTAGTGATGATGAGTGGGAAACTCCTTAAATAATTTGTGATTTTTTTGAGCCATTTTATGAAATTACTATTTTATTCTTGGGATCTGAGTATCCCATTTTTAACTTGTACTTGGCTAATGTTGTTGTAATTGAAAAGTTGTTGTGTGATGCTCGTAGTGATCCTTGTAAGGGCATTTTTGCAATGGTAGGACCCATGTATGAATTATATAAGAAATATTGGTCTGATCACTCAACGATTCTCTCTTTTGTTGTTTTGCTTGATCCTCAATATGAATTACAACTTTCGAAGGAGTTGTACAATGTCCTTTATATTGAGGATGAGGTTGAAAGGAGGGCAAGTGTTGTATATAATGTGTTTGTTAATTTATATATATTATTCAAAATTTATAATTTCTTCTTCTTTTTCTATCCAAAGTAACTCATCTCAAAGTACAAGTGTGTCATGTCCTAGTCGGCCTCGAATATTTAAAAAATCCAATCTATTTCAGGTCAGTTTTTATTTTCTTAAAGTTCACTTAAGGTTTTGTTTACACAATTTTAATTAACTTTTATCTTTTTGCATGTTAGGCTTTTAATGCCAATTTAGCTGTTTCTAGGAGTGGAAAAATCTGATGTTGACTCCTACATTAATTTGCCCCTTATCCCTCGTACTGAAGATGCTAAGTTTGATATTTTAGAGTATTGGAAAGCACAAACTGTTTCTTTTACCGTACTTTTGAACATGGCATGAGACATTTTAGCCATTCCAATCACTTTAGTTGCTTCCGAATCTACATTTAGATTGGGGTCAGATTTTGAACAAGTTGAGAGCTAAACTCTTGCCTAAAAATGATGAGATATTTGTAAAAACCCATAATTGGTTGTATGGTTTTGAACCGGAGGAAAGGGATAAAGATTATCTTACTGTGGTTAACGATTCTTCAGTCTCTAATCTTAGGAAGATTCACTTCCCGTTTAAGGTTAACCATTTAAATTAATTTTCTAATTTTTTATGTTTATTAATTTTTGAAAATTGTTTGTGATTCTGTTTTTGCTTTTGTAGGGTACCTTTACAGGAAACACATTAATGCTTATGGTATAAGCATTACATTCACATTGGTTAAACATGCAATGCTATACATGTATTCTTCTTTTACTTAACTTTGGTATAAGCTTGTATTCTATTCATGTTATAAGCTGTTTTATCATATTTCTATGGAATGCAAGGTTTTGGTAAAGTCGGAAATGTTTGGCATTGCTTGCCATCGTATTCCCCTTGGCTTTACAGCTGTGTGATTGTTCTGAATAAACAATGATCATTGTTTTATTATTTTTTAGGGACTGAACTTTTTGTTAATATAGCTTACTATTACTGCTTGCTGCCTGCCTCTGGACTGGACAAGATTTAACTGTTTTTGCTTGTTGATTGTTGCCTGCTGTTGTTGCTGGCTGTTGTGCTTTTGCATTTAGAAAATTGTTGGTTAACTTCTAGTTATTTTTTCTTATCTAAGTAGTTTCCCTTGGTTAAATTATGTTGGTTTCACTTTGGCCTTCAAAGTTGAGAAGTCACCCATAATTTAACCATGATGGTAGCATTTAGATCTTTTGAGATAAATAGAAGCTCGATGAGGAAATTTCTGGTAGCAAAGTCGAGCATTTAGCCTTGTAAAACTTTTGCTATAAGATCTGAGAGCTTAAATTTAAAAAAAAAACTTACTTCATTCATTTGTAATTTTTAAGTTTACTAAGTTGTAATAAATTCAATATTATCTTATTTCTTAATTTCAATTTGTACATTTGTAATCTAATATGGTAGTAAGGATAAAAAAAATTAACTTAAAAATTTATATTCTGCATTACTTTTAGTCGTAAAAGTGTTTTCTAACCTCAATGGAAAACGATACTTTATATCAATTAAAACTTTATTTTCACCAAAATTATTTATCAACAACATAAATTTGCTTATGATAATTAAAAATTACGGTACTTCAATTACAACTATGAATTTAAATATTGTAAACGGTTGACCTTCTAACATTTGATTTTTATCAAATCAACAAATAGTTTCAAACCCTCCCCAATAAAATTTGGCCAAAACAATAAGAAAAAAAAGACAAATGAATTTCTATCCGTAAGGTAATATTGTAGTGGAAGATGATAAAGTCCGGTTAAATTTTAACCTGGCTCAATACGTCGCTATTGATATGTTAATAAACTTTGTCTATAGAACATAACAAGCAACCTTTTTTGCATTGATTCTATTTATATTACCTATAAATGATCAAACATTTATCTAATAATAAAATCTTCAATTTTTTCTGCTTTGACTGAGTGACGCTTTTTTCCTCTTCTTCTCTATTTCTTCCTATTTGCTTCTCTTTTTCTGTATGTTTTTTATGTTCTTTTATCATTGCTTTCGTCGCTAGTTTAACTATGATGATGATGCTTTATCAAAGATTATATTTTGTTATGGCGGGGCTAAAGGAAAATGTTGGCATCTAAAGCTTCAATTTTTTTAATGTAAACTTGCATTTTCTTGCTAACCAAACAACAAAAAGAGTGTCCAGGGCTTTGAATATTATGTTTAAGAAGTGGATTTAGCAGTGTGATTTGATTAAAAGAAAACATAAATATGTTTTTTTTGTTTCTTTTCTTCCTTTTTTGATGTTTTTTATTCAAAATGAATTTACTTGGTTGTTTAGAACTGAGACATAAATATAGTTTACATTTATTAACACTTTAAATTGATTATATATTTATATATATTCTTATGTATAATTTAATAAATTAATAATCAATAATTGAATTATTTAACAAAAAGAATTTAAATAAATAATTAATAATTTAAATGGTGAAAAATTACTTTCTCACGTTATAATATAATAAATTTATAATTTCTCAAATACTTTATTTTTCTCTTGAAAATCATCAAATCATAGACTTCCTCAATTACAGGTCAAGTAAATATAAAGTTAGGTCAATATCAGTTCAAGTCAACAACAGGTCGAGTTCAAAATAGGTCGGGTAAAATTAGATCTCGGGTCGTTTCAGTCAGGTTATATCGGTTATTTGCCAGGTCAGCCTCGAGTTATGTTCATATCAATCGGGTGCAGATCAGGTTCCGTTACCACAATAACATGTTGAATTTGGGTTTAGGTCACTCTCGATCAGATACAAGCCAGGGTTAGTCACTACAATATCAAGTCCAACTTGGGTTCGGGTTAACAGCAGCAGTTACAGATCGGTTTCGGGTCATCACTTCCTCGAGTCAAAACAAATTTGACTCGAGCAGGTTTTAGTAGGGTTTTTGGGTCAGGTCAGCTTTCTGTATCCTTATATGTAAGAATATAAATTTAAATATCGGAGTTGTGGGTGTAATCGAGTCGAGTTGAGCTTGAATAATAGTACATTCGAGTTTGATTTAAAATTTGAACTTTTTATTTAATTTGAGTTTAGTCGAACATCAATTTTAAGTTCAGATTTGGCTCAAAATATAATCAAGCTATTTGAATTCAGTTAAACTCGTTTTTTTGATTTTGTATTAAAGTTGAATTAGAATTTGTTTAAGTTCATTCATATTCAATAATATATAATAAGAGTATAACTATAATTTAATAACATAAAATATATAAAAATTGATGTAAGAAAAATGAGTGTAGTAATAACCAAAATATAATAAATTACTGTGAGATAAATAAATTGAAAATAGAACTTGAAATTGGACATAGTTAAAAAATAGAATAATTTGTTGAGGCATGTATAAAGAGTTTCCTTAAGACAGATTCGTCCTCTCCTTGGTGCTTGAGTGACGTTGGACGTCTATCTCCCATGATACAACAACAAACATTCACAACAGTAGGATAATTGTAGTGAACAATCGAACAAAATCTTGCCTTCCTCTATCACCGAAATCCAAAATCGTTTTTCTACGTTGGTTTTCAAAGTTGTGTTGTTGAGTTTCAAAGATGTTGACTTGTGAAAAATGTTTTGGAAATCTCTCCTTTATATAGTTGATGAAAAATTAAACCGTTTGATGAAAGATTAAATCTTTTGATGGAAAGATTTATTGAAAAGTTAATATGTATGATTGAATGGATACAACTTTAAACCAAAAATTAATAAGTCTATTCACCAAATAACATAACTTATTATTAGCATGTGTATTCACCAAGTGACATGACTTAGCATCAATATTATTCAACCAATATATATAATTTTTCCAACAATTGAAGGGCTTGATAAGCTCAAGAGCTATTCAAATTGGGTGTTATGATACCTGAATTTGTCTCAACCAATAACTAAAGTTGCTCGTCTCAACTCGATAATTATCGAATGTAATATAATTTTTTAATCGAACTCGAATAACTTACGAACATAAATATCTTATTTACCTCTGGTTGGAAAACAACAAAATAGATTGAGTAACATGAAAAGATAACTAAGGTTGCGTTTTTGGTTGAGTTTACTGCTCAAACGGGTTTGCCCAACTTTTCCTTGCCCAATAGTCAACGTTGGTCATCGAATAAGCATTTGTTCACCATTTTTAGCGCCTAAATGGCGTTTACTGGCCGTTGATTTTTCCAGTTTTTGGAAACGGACGTTATAGACCTAACTGAGGTTTAAGGACTACAATGAAAAATGAAGCCTAAATATTGACCTTTCGATATTCAATAAATCGGGAGTGTCTAAAGAACGACAGGTTAGTATAAGGCTAATAAACGGAGGGTTGTTAGAGCCGTTAGATGGAAAAACTTTTAATTTTCACCGTTAGATTTAGATTCCAAAAAAACACAAAAACAAGAAGAGGTTGTTGTCGGTAAGTTTTTGAACTTAGTAAATTGTATCGCAATTTTTGGGGATAACATTCGTGTTGCAACATTAAAAGTTAAAATAACGCATTAGTATCGGAACTATGTGATATGTACCGAAATCGGTAGTTAAAAGTATAAATCGAAATTGTTAGTAAAGTTTGCTACAATTAAAGTTGGCTACAGATGTCTCAGAATTTGATAACGAGGACCGAAACTCTCATATGTGAAAGTAACATTTTAGGGTTAATACGAACAATATACATTTTTCTCTTGATATCGAAAATTTTGTACACGTTCTAGAACCAGTAGAAAATGTGTAAACTAGAAATGTTTAAAGTCTCTTTAACAATGCTTGTTTGTTTAGTGTGTTTCAGAACTTAATTATCCGTACCGAAACCTAGGGCATAGTTTGTTGGATACATAAAATTGGACGTAGAATCTATAAAGTAGAGGAAGTAGATAACATATTCGGTCGAATCGTTAAGTATCAAAATTCATGAACGCGTCTCGCAACCTAAAGTAGAAGATTATAATATTTTCGGTTTAATGATTCAAATTTCCCATTTTTTGTAGGTAACGCTACGTACATAGTTGTTTTGCTACTCATAGCGATTAAAGCCCTTCGGCTCCCTAGAATTGAGAATTAAACCATCATTTGTTTAAAAACATTTTAAGTGTTAGAACTCATTTCCCCACTGAAAATCTAAAGATCATCTGAATTTGGGGAAAATGTTTTAGTCATTATAAAGGATCGAAACCTGAATTTAGGTATGCAAATGAACCTGTGCAATTGTCTCCATTTCTAAGGTAACAAGCAAAACCCTAAGTATACTAACTTGCCATTCATTAGTCACTCTATGAAATTTAGGGTTTGTGTTACGAAATTTTGGTATGGAATTGCATTTCTTGTTGGAGGAAATCTGTTGAACTGAATATTTTGTCATGTTTCATTTTTTAAATGTTATCCTTTCCATCTCTTTGAACCTAAAAAGGTTAGATTTGTTTGTAATGAGGTTGAGTTTTTTTATGAGTGTGTGGGTTTATTTCTGCACTGATTCATGAGAAGATTTAATTCTTAGGATGACAACTATAAATTTAAATCCTATTTTTGACAAAGTTGCTGATCAAGATGGCAATGATGAAGTTGGTAAAGAAGTGGTTGTCGCTGAGGAAGTTACTAACAAAGATGGTAATGATGAAATTGGTAAAGAAGTTGTTGATAAAGATGGTAATGTTAAAGTTGGTAATAAAGTTGCTGATAATAAAGTTGCTATTAGAAAACTAGGTCTGAGATGTTGGCCATATGTGGTAGTAGGCCTTACGTAAAAAAACATGTCATCCCTACATAAGTTTTAGTAAGTTGATATTGAAGTATTCTTATTGCATCTTAGAATGAATGATTGAATGTATACCTTTATTTTTTCATGATTTACAGTAAAGGTGAATGTATAAAGAGGAGGCAAACTGAGGAAAAAGTGATTAATGAGGTAGGTTTCAGTGGTTTATGATGTTTGTCATAGGTGTATGTAAAATTTTATGTTCATTTGATTTTGGCATTTGTAGGTTAGTAAAAAGTTAGGCAAGAAATAGGAGAAAATGACGAACGAAGATAAACAATCTTACATTGATGAAACTCAGAAGGAGAAGGCTGCATACAAAGACTTTAAATCAGGACAATCAAAGAAGGTAATAAAAGTATAAAGGAAAACTTTGTTTGATAGATTATAATAATTTATATTGAGATTGATGTAGAAAGTTGTTATCTTACCCCCTTAGATAGCTTTTGACACAAGGTATAGTCAGAAACAATTGTATGATTTCACAAAAGAAATGAAGACGGTGGGGATTGATCCCGTTTTTGATGAAATTGGTTTAGGGTCTTTAGTTTTTATAAAATAGTGCATTCTTCGGCAGGATATATGTGGGGAATTGATGGAAAGTTTTGATGTTGGAAGGAGTGTTATTGAGTTTGAAGGACACAACATTATTGTATCAGTTGAAGATGTAGAAGCTATATTGGGCCTAAAGAACAAAGGTGTTGATGTTTACGAATTGCTGTCGAAGAAGAATGGTAGAGCACTCGATGCAAAGCATAACCTCAGCACAGATTTAAATTTTGCACAAATCAAGCAAGATGTAGTGTCTTGTGCTTTTGAAGAGGATACTTTGAAAGCAAGGGTGTTGGTGTACATTATTGGAGTTTTCCTGTGTCCCACTGTTGAGATACGCCCATGTGGAGATTTTTTGAAGTTGTTGTGTGATGATTGCTTACAGGTTAAAGTGAATTAGGTGAAGTATGTTTATGATACGCTTATTGAGGCAATAAGCTATTTACAGAAACAGAGAAGGCAAGTTACCTAAAAGGGTGTATTGCAATCTTAGAGGTAAAGTTAAATTACAATTAGTTATGAGAAATCTGTGGAAGTGAGTTTTGTCATATTAGTGTTTTGTTGTGAATGATATGGAATTTAGGTTCGACTGTATGATTATTGGTCTGGATATGATAGTACAGCCAGTGTAGCTTCTAATGGTGGTGAGGCTCGCATTCTGTACTGGGTGCATTCAGAAGTCGCGTCTATTTATGCTTGCTTGAAGAGCGAGCGAGCTTTGAATAGACCAAAGGTATCTGGCGGATTATTATTCATATATATGTCAATTGCAATCATGGTTAATTAATTTTATATTTTTCACCCTGAAGATGATTTCCTGGAAGCATGCATTACCTGAAACTGTAGTGGAGGAATCTGAGGAAGTCATCGAAGCACCCATAGGCAGGAAAGCTTCGAAGAGATGTAAGGTAATACGTTAGGTGTCATTGTACTAATTATTTATTTATAGAAGTAAAAATTGTAATATTTAATTAATTTGCAAGATTGGTTGCGTGGAGTATGATGCTGCGGATGCAACGATGGTGCTGCAACGGGGGAACTAATGTCAAAGATACTTTAGCAGATAATGTCCGAGGTGAATGAGCTAAAAAAGGCTGTCAATACGGGAGTTGAGAACAAATAAAATGTGAGAAACAAATAATGTCTGATGTGAATGGGCTAAAAGAGGTTGTGAATAAGGGAATTGAGAAGAAAATTATAGGCGAGGATAAATTGGATAGTATGAGAGGGGTTGATGATACGATTTTGGAAGAGAACTTAAGTATCATTTCTAAAGACTTCACAGAAGTACGAGCCGACATGACTTAGTTCAAGCAGCGCTTGAAAGAGATGATGAACAATATTGATGTCAAAATGAACGGGTTTCAAGTGAAAATAAATGATTTTGAAGTCAAAATCGTAGGTTGTGAAGTTAAAATTGATGTTGTTCGTGAGCTTGTGAAAGAAATACGGGAGGAAATGAAAGGTTCTTTGTAGAAGATGCTAAGGAATATGGAGCTTTATAAGGCCTATATTGTGACTGGAATTAATATGATTGTTGACCATAACTTTATGTGGGCGTAACCTCGGAGAGAAGATGTTCAGAGCAGTATTCCTACAGAGACAACAAAAACGGTTACTCCTTCTAAATTCAAAAGACTTCAAGGTGGAGTTAGGCACAACATAGATTTAGATAAAAAAATCTGACTGTCCAGTACTAATGAAGAAAAAGGTAAAAGCTAAATTTATTTAAAGATCATTTTATCTTTTTAAGTACCTATGGGCTTGGGGTTGACTAGTGTACTTTTTCGTTGTAGGATAACCATGTTGTCGGGCAGGTTAGTCGAAAATCCCCTCGACTCTTAAAGGATAATCATTCTCAAAGTTTTGAAAGTTAATTGGGAATTAATTCCTGTAATTAACATTCTCAATGGTTACTGTTGGTTGTGTGTACTGTTTACGTTAATTATAGCAAATGGCAGGTGTCATATGCATCGAACATTGGCCATCGAACATTGGGCCTTAATCCCACCAAAGGGTATATTGGAAATAATACAATTTTGGCCATTAGGGCCATCGAATTAAATGTTGTCCCTTAATGGTTATAATTTTTTGTGTTTTACATAATTTATGATTGTCATTATTATCATCATATCTTTCTTGTGAAAGGTTGAAGATAAGCAATCAAAGATATTTCCATATGCTGTACTACCTGATGGGCTTGGTGATAAGGAATGGGCCTACTGCGATTATTTAAGGAATGCCCCATTGGCACAAGAGTAAGCCTTCAACTGTATAACTTTAATTTGTCATATTGTGAAATGTAAAATCAAAGACATAATATGATGATTGTATGTAGCTATCGGGTCATTTCACTCGATAACGTTTATACCAGTATTAAAAATATAGATACCTTACGACGCGATGAATGGCTGGACGATACAGTTAATGTAATAAATATCGTGTATGGCTTGAAATTATATGAAACTCTTGGAACCTATTTTGCTAGGTGATCACTAATATATTTTAAATTTACAAGATTATTGATATCGTGTGCTTGTGCGAGACTTCCAAGGAGCTGAAAGAAAACAGTAAACGTTAGGCCTTTATGCCTTGCATTGTTGAGGTATGTTTTTTTGTTGCCATTTTATACAGTGCATATGTCATATCTCTTTGTTGATAAATTGTTGTCATTGTAAATAACATACATTACTAATTGTATAGTACTCATAGATAAAATCCAACTGCACAGCGACATGGTTTGCAGAGTTCTATACGGGAGCAATACAATATTATGGGAACATCACTGGAACTGATATTGTATGACGTAATATGTTAAAGGAAAAATGTTAAGTCATTTCAGGATATGCTAAATTTCAACAAGTTGACAACGCAATATTTGCGGGTATTCATCCTCATAATATATGACAATTTGCATTGGTACTTGTGTGTCATTCATATAGAATATCGGGAAGTTTAGGTACTAGATAGCTTATTCGGTACTCCCGCGAGTCTGCTTAGGGAGTAAGCCCTTACGAAAATGGTGAGAACACATCATTTGTCATGTCGCCTTGTTAGCATTGTATGTTATTAACGTGCATTATGAACTTTGTACTATGTTGTCATTATCGTTCAGATACGCAAGTTTGAGGAATTTTTTAAGCATGAAGCATTCGTTAAGGTGTTTGGCAAACCAAAGGTGGCATTTGAGTTGCTGAAAATTCAAAGTCCTAAAGTCATAAGACAAGAAAATAGGTATATAGCTTTCCATATTTCTTTATTATTATCATGAAATTATTAATTAAATGTCTAGAACAACAACAAACATGATAGATCAGACTGTGGTACTGTTGCGCATGTAGATGTACTAATAATGATACGTAAACGGTGTAAGTATACACATCGAACAAGTAATAGAGTGATGAGTAAGATCGTCTCCACAGGGATTGGAGGTATTTCAAATGAGGTTTAAGCATGGAAAATATGAAATGAATATTAAATGAAAGATTTGATATGAGCAGATTGAAGAAATGATGTAGCAAAAATTATAATAAAAAACAGAGCGATATGATAAGACTTTAAACGTCCTCACACATGTGGAAGCTCTCAAATGGGATGACAGGCTGGGTTTATCAAGGAGTTCTATACCTAGTCCTCACGAATGATTAACTATTTCTAGCTTTTAAGACACTCGACAGAGCTTATCTAGGTGCTTCTAAACTATCTATGGCAAGAAACTGGCAACAAGAAGCTACGACAGTACCTCTAAGCGTGAACCCTAGCAAACTACTTACCCTGAAGTTCTACTCCTTTTAGTCGTTGAAACTCTATCCTTATATCTAAGGTAAGTTAAGGTTCTGCCTCTCAGCATCAAACCCCATTTCCCACGTAGATTTAAGCTTAACTCTCTTGATCATTAAGCATCAAACAAAGGTAATGGCTAACTCTCGAAAGCTCTTACAAACCCAAGGCAATAAAATAGTGAACAAAGTGTAAATAAAACTAGAAATAGCTAAAGCATTCATTTAAACAAAAGCATAATCATCCATAAATAAACCCAAGCGACTTAAAGTTAGTTCATGGCTGGGAAAATATCATCTAAATTCATCCGTTTAAAATCACCCATTCCAGAATAAAAAAATGTAAGAACAAAGAGCAACTAAGAGTAAAGGAAACTCCCAAGCCGCCTCGGGCTGCCTTGAACCACTCTAAGCTTGATCCTTCTCTCAAAGGCCAGCAAGATCTTCCCTTCGAGCTTGAACAATGGAGGACACCAAAATGAAGGAAAAGAAGAAGAAGAGTGGTTGCCTCTTTCTCTCTCTCTTTCTTAGCTCCCACAAAATATTTTTCCAGCTCCCTTTTAATATAGGTGTCATATCCTTTATATAGTGGGGGCTCCTAGGGTTTTGTGCCTTTAATTCCTTATGTACCCTAGGGAATATTCCTTTCATATGTATGGCACAGCTGGCTGGTGGAATCACGTGTGGGGGCTGCAAAATATCATCTTTCTTTTTCTTTTTGTGCGTCTAGAAATACCGTCTAAAATGCTACATCAAATTTTCCTTTCCCCAACAGTTCTTTAATAACCTGCAGATCACCAAACCAAAACAAACCTTTCCCCAAAGCAGCACCAATTTCACAAATATTTAAAAGCAACCAAGCAAACGCAACCAAATGAACTAAATGCAACTATATGCAATGAAATGAGCTTGAAACCAAATAATAACCTAAGTAAAAATGCATGAATGTATACTTTTTACAAGGTTAAAACACCCCCAAACTTAAGCTATTGCGTGTCCTCAAGCAATGAGTAATGAAAAATAGAGAAAATGCTATGGCAAAGATAAGCTCGAGACAGCGCTATGGAAAAATTTCAATCCTCTAAAAATATGGGCTTCAACATGCTAGACAATTTTGATATTTTAAGAACTTTTCTTTAGGAGAAGATCCTTTGCTTGTGTGTACGTAATTGCATCCAATCTATGCTTAGCAGAGTTAGAAAAATTCTAGGAAAGCTCACTATTATACCCCTAGTATTTGTTAATCATTTATGCACAAGTTTACTCCCATAATTATAACTTTTTTTTAAACTGCTACGAGGAGAGTCAGCTCATCACAACTACTGTCCTTAACTCTAGATAAACATAGAGCAAACATTTCATCTCTGAGCTAGTAGGTAGAGTTATCCCATGACTACTTTTATTCACTCATTTGCTATGGCTGCCATTTATTCAAATGCAGTATCCAGGCAAACCATGCAAAGTGGAGTGTCCCTCTATAGTTATGCCAAAGCATTTATTTATAAACACAAGGGAGTTTCAATAAGCCTTTAATGCTTTCATTTATCATTCAAGTTCATTAAGATCTTTCCTACCAAGGCATGCAAGAGTTCTTTCATAAAAAGTTTCTAACACCCTTAAGCATAGAAAACATGCAATCATGTAACAAATAAATCTCAAAGCATCAAGACCTAAAGGCAGTTCTACCAATCTCAATAGTCATGTACATTCAAATAATCCACAGCCACAAAAATTAAGTACTCATCATCGGACATCCTTAATTTATTCATAAAACTGTCTTTAAGCCAAACAAAATGCCATAGAAGAAACTGTTCATAACTACAAATGCAAATTACTAACTATGAACACTACCTCCCCCAAACTTGAAGAAGACATTGTCTTCAATGCATGAAAATTAACAAAAAAAACTAAACTAAATGCAATGCAAGGTAACTTGACTAACTATACTTTGATTGTGGTTGGTTTGTCTTGTGTGCCATATGCTTGACGCGACTCTTCTTTAGTGCTGAGGTGTTGCAATTTGTTGTGGCAATATGGTAAGAGGGATATCATCATTCATCTCATCATTCATACCAGCAGTGAATAGTCTTTGTCCTTAGTAGATTTTGCATCCATGGGGGCTTTACCCTTGTCCACATGTTTGGGAGTCTATTTTGCTAAAAAAATAATGTTAAAATTAAACAATAAAGTAAAGAAAGCAAAGAAAAACAAAACAAAAATTGATATAGCATAACTTAGAGATGGTTTAAGGGATGCAAGTTCTCAAACATCCTAACTTGATGTTGCAATTTTGTCACGTTTGATTGAAGCACCAGTATGGATCAAAATGCCCCAAACATATAACAATTCCACCTTTAATATATTTTGCATGGGCATTTTGTGTCTTCCGTATAAGTTCACCATCTTTTGGCATCTATCGCAAGATTTATAGAAATCTTGGGTATCCTTGAAGAGTGTAGGCCAATAGAACTCAGATTGTAGGACCTTTGCAGCATTCTTTTCTCCTCCAAAGTGCTCTCCACATGAAGCTGAATGGAAGTGGAATAAGATCTCTTTATGTTTTTCTTTAGGGACACATCTTCTAATTATTTGGTCAGTACATGCTTTGAAGAGGTAGGGGTCATCCCAATGACAGTAAGGAATATCGTGCATGAACTTGTTCTTTCCCTGGCTATTCAAATCATGAGGAAAAATACCACTAAAGAGAAAATTGACAATGTCAGCATACCATAGAATTGCCGCAACAATTAATAATTTCTCATCAGGGAATTCTTCCTTAATCTCTATTTCATTTCTTAGTTCTTTTATAATTTCTAGCCTAGAAAGATGACCAACTACTCGGTTTTAGTGCCCTTGAAATTAGTAATGGTCTAACCTAAAGCTGTTTTATGTTGAGCTAAAATATGAATCAAACTACTTTCTTGCTCAGGCTTAAGATTACCAGTATTAGTCATAGGCAAAGTCTCATTGGAACCCAAATAAGCATGCTTAAGGTATGAAGGTAAGGGCTTTAATTCTAAAATGGGTGGGTGCTCAAATGAGGGTTTAGGGGGACTAAATTCAGCAAAATCTAAGGGTTCAAATTGCATACCTGGTCTAGCTATGAGTAAGCTAGACTGTTATAGCTCTCTTGGATGTTCCTTGAGCTCATCGTCGTCTTCTTCATCAAGCTTCAAGTAACCATTATTGTGCAAAAAATTGCTACAGTAAAATTCTGCAGCTTCCTCTTCCATCATATATTCCACATCTTGAAGCGATTGACACTCCCTAGAATCATCAGCATATTTGAGAGTATTGGTAATTATTCTTTTGTCACCCACTCCTGCTGGTTGGGGTTATCTATTTTTGTGGCAATATTTTGCCTGTCATCATTGGGTCCACTTATCGAACCCTTACTCTTGCTCTCCATTGAATGTGAGTCCTCTAGCAATTGAGATTCTTCATGCACCATCTCGTGGCTGGGATCTCCGGGTGTCTCCCCCCAAACTTAGCTTCTTTGGTGATTTGGGTGTCATTCCTTAAGGTGAATACACTATATTTCTCCTTTCTATGAGTTTTAGCGACTTCAGTATCACTAGGTAGACTGCCTTGAGGTCGAGTATGTAAAGCTTGTACAATTTGGCCCACTTGGGTTTCCAACACTCTTAAAGACGAACTATAACTTTGTAATAATGCTCATTGGCTTTTGATAGATGTAGCTTGGTCTTGAAATAAAGCCTTCGTAGTTAGCATAAAGTCTTGGAAAATAGCTTCCAAAGAATTGTTATTTGATGAAGATGTTGACCCCTTGTTAGTATTTTGCCATGGCATATTTTGCTGAAAACCTAGGGGTTCAGTCAGATTTTGTTGTCTATTCGAGCTGCTGGGATTGTTTGTGCCTTGACTCCCCCAAGAAAAATTAGGATAATGACGTCATCTTGGGTTATAAGTGTTCGAATAGGGGTTGTGGTTGTTCCTATTGAAATTCCCCACGTAGTTAGTAGACTCGTGGTTTTCAGGGCACTTGCTTACATGATGATTTCCATCACAACGAACACAAGCAGTTGCTACCTTCACTTTCTTCACCTCATTAGGACGTTGGAGATTCTTTAACATATTTGTAATGGCCGAAAATTGAGCTAAAATAGATTCATTATTATCAAGCTCACATGTCCCATGAGTCTTCATCCCCGTTTCAAGTCTTGAAGTGGGAAATTGGTTGTCATTGTTTGCTATTCTGTCGAGGATATCAAATGCTTCTTCGGGTGACTTGTCCAGCAAAGTACCATTTGCTGAAGCATTATTCTCGTTGGAGCATTTACACCAGGGTAGAACATAACAACTTGCATCCAATCGTGGAATCTGTGGTTCGTATATTTACGAAGTAGTCCCTTATATCGATCCCAGCACTCGTACAATGACTCGTCATCAGCTTGACGAAAGGAAGCAATGTCATTCCTTAATTGAGTGTTCATATTGGGTGTATTATACCGTAGCAAAAAGCTCTTGCATAGGTCTGTCCATGACTTCATCAAGCCGGAAGGTACTCCACAGAGCCACGCCCTTGCTCGATCTCTTAATGAGTATGGGAATAACTTTAATTTCAACACATCCTCATGCACACCTTACTTTCAAAATGAGTCACGCACCTCCAGAAAAGCACGTATATACTGCCTTGCGTCTTCATGAGGCAAACCACTAAATTGCCCAACGGAGTTTAACATGTTGAACATCACCGATTTAAGTTCGAAGTGCGCTGCCTGAATCTCGGGAGTTATAATCCCAGGGTTAAGATCATCCAAAATAGGATTTAAATAGTCTCTAATAGCACGTGGGCGAGCTATGACTCCACGATTTGCTGCAGCATTAGGATCCTACAGATTTTCAGCTGATTGACCTCCTTGGTTTTGAACTTCAAACATGGCTCTTTGAGCTTTTTGTAAATATCTTCTTTTTCAAAAAAGACGTTCAATTTCAGGAACAAAAGGTGATAATGGTTCTTTAGGATTTCCTCGGGTCATGCAACAGCACAACACCTTCAAAAAGGTAAACAAAAACAACAAATAAAGCTATACAAAAAGAATAAACAAAATGGTGCAAAAACTAAACTGAAAATAACCAATTGCCAATCCCTGGCAACAACACCAAAAACTTGTTGCGCGTGCATATGTACTAATAATTATACGCAAATGGTGCAACTATACACATCGAACAAGTAATAAAGTGATTAGTAAGATCGTCTCCATAGGGATTGGAGGTATTTTAAGTGAGGTTTAAGCATGCAAAGCAGGAACTGAATATTAAATGAAAGAGTTGATATGAACAGATTGAAGAAATGATGTAGCAAAAATTATAATAAAAACAGGAGCGGTATGATAAGACTTTAAACATCCTCATACGTGTGGAAACTCTCAAATGGGATGACAGGCTGGGTTTATCAAGGAATCCTATGCCTCGTCCTCACGAATGATTAACTATTTCTAGCTTTTAAGACACTCGACAGAGTTTATCTAGGTGCTTCTAAACTATCTCTAGCAAGAAACTGGCAGCAAGAATACTATGGCAATACCTCTCAGCGTAAACCCTAGCAAGCTACTAACCCTGAAGTTCTACTCCTTTTAGTCATTGAAAATCTATCCTTATCTCTGAGGTGAGTTAAGGTTCTGCCTCTCATCATCAAACCTCATTGTCCACGTAGATCTAAGCTTAACTCTCTCGACCATTAAGCATCAAACAAAGGTAATGGCTAACTCTCGAAAGCTCTTACAAACCCAAGGCAATAAAATAGTGAACAAAGTGTAAATAAAACTAGAAATAGCTAAAGCATTCATTTAAACAAAAGCATAATCATCCACAAATAAACCCAAGCCATTTAAAGTTAGTTCATGGCTGGGCAAATATCATCTAAATTCATCCGTTTAAAACCACCAATTTCAGAATAAAAAATGTAAGAACAAAGAGCAACTAAGAGTAAAGGAAACTCTCAAGCCGCCTAGGACTACATTGAACCACGCTAAGCTTGCTGCTTCTCTCAAAGGCCAGCAAAATCTTCCTTTGGAGCTTCAACAATGGAGGACACCAAAATGAAGGAGAAGAAGACGAAGAAGAAGAGTGGTCGCCTCTTCCTCTCTCTTTCTTAGCTCTCACAGTACCTTTTCCAGCTCACTTTTAATGTGGGTGTCATATCCTTTATATAGTGGGGGCTCCTAGGGTTTTGTGCCTTTAATTCATTGTGTACCCTATGGAATATTCCCTTCATATGTGTGGCACAGCTGGCTGGTGGAATCACGTGTGGGGGTTGCAAAATATCTTCTTTCTTTTTCTTTTTGTGCGCCCAGAAATGCAGTCCAAAATGTGGTAGCATATTTTCCTTTCCCCTAGCAGTTCTTTAATAACCTGCAGATCACCACACCAAAACAAACATTTCCCCAAAGCAGCACCAATTTCACAAATATTTAAAAACAACCAAGCAAACACCACCAAATGTAACTAAATGAACTAAATGCAGTTATATACAATGAAATGAGCTTGAAACCAAACAACAACCTAAGTAAAAAGGCATTAAATGTATACTTTTTACAAGGTTAACAAGTATGTTCGTCATTGCATGGATGAAAGGCATACGATCAAGTACCAAAATTAGTTTGTAGTAGTATATCATAAGTGAATGATTACCATTAGTATTTCATGCATTATAAAACGTTGCTTGGTTATCATCCAGTGTTTTTTACTAACATATTTGTTATTTTCCAATAACAGGGAGTTAAAAAATGTGACAGGATGAAGCTGGTATACGATCTTTGTACAGATAAAGCAAACAAGAACATGATGAATCTGCACACTGCTATGAAATAACATAAGAAATTGATGAAGATAAAGGGAAATATATCAAAACATCCAACAACTATTACTCGACGAGAAAATGGCTTAAACCATACTAGAATGAGTCAGGTTCATTTCTAAACCATTATCTTTTCACAATTACATCATATTCATTCAATTTTCAATCATAGTTATTGATTTATATTCTATTATGGTCTAATAAAATTGGGTTTTGATAAATTTCTAATCCGAATTATGCTATCGAGACTTGGTCCCCATTTGCGCTTGGATTGACAGCATATTCTGCTTTGATTCGTAACCGTCAGATAACTTTTTGTCAGAAACGATCATTGCTCCCACATCTTGAAGGAAGATAAGTTTAAATTTTAAGAAATGTTATTGTGTCACTAACTAAGTTTTTTCCTTATTAATTGAGGTCATAATGCATGCAAGCATGTTTGGTTTGATGTTCAAAAATTTAATGGTCGATCTTCGTTCGTGCTGAATAGAAGGGATCTAGGAGCGACCCAAATTTTTTGAAAAACTTTTGTTATACAGTCTCCACCACTAATAGTAGAGAAGGACAATTTATTTTTTTATTGTTCTATAGTTTCAAACCCACGACGTAAACTTTCAATACTAGTCGTGTTACGAAAAGTAAAACACTTAACATTTAAGGCACGTTTAATATTATTATAATAATTTTAACATTTGCAATACAAAAATTGAAAAATAGGTTTGCAACTATGGATGCGGGTTTGCAAACTTCTCTAGAACAACTTAAACTAAAATAGCTAGGAAAACATGTTACATATGAGGTTTCACGTGATTAGTTCGAGACTGAATTTGCAAACGTTCTATACTCGTCGTATTAAATGGGTATGGCAATTTTTGCGAGTTAAATGACATTTAAAGCCAAAATTGCAGTGCATTAGTCTTTTAAGAGACCTACCCTTTGTTTTCTTTAACCTTCTAAAATAATTCCTAAAGCAAGTAACGACAGATTCGGGCGGGAAGCAGAAATACAAGCTAGTCTCAAAACTATATATTGCGGTTTGTATACTACTAAAGAACAACTTAAACTGAAAATCGTTAGGCAAACATGTTCCATTTGCGATTTCACATAATAAGTTTGAAACTTGATATACAAACGTTCGATACGTGGCGTATTACTAATAAGCCATGTTCTTTAATATTATAACTAAAATGACATTCTTCGAGCTGGAACCACAAATTGAATTTAGTTTTGAAACTGTGAATGAAAGTTTTGATACTTGTAAAGCACAACTTAAACTGCAATCGTGAGGCAAACATGTTATATTTTGGGTTAATATATGGATGCGTCTGGTCAAATTCCTATACTATAACTTTGAATTTGCAACATCTATTTCGAAACCTGGAAATCAAATCTTAAAATGAAATTGTTAAGATAGCATTCAATCTTTGCGATTGAGCATGAAAAGTTCAAAACTGAATATGCAAACGTTCGATACTCATCGTGTGTTTCACATGCTGGGAAAGACCAAATATATAACTCTTCTTTTGCAATTTAATATAAAGAATAAATAAGTAAATATTATACATAAAGATTATGTTTACTTTGTTAAATGTTGGTAAAGAGCAGATTGAAATCTCCAAATTTTAAACTTTTACAATTATAAAAAATCATGTGTAAAATACTGATACGTTAAGAAGTCCCGTGTTACGTGATGATATCTAGGAGTACATTCGTAATGTGGTAAGTACAATGATATGAATCTTCTAGCAAATTATTTTGAAATTATTTTTTTGTGTTAGAGTTTAGAAACCCTAACAACTATGTATACCAAGTCCTAAATCATAAACCCTAAACCATAATGCCATACAAATTCATGTCATAAACTAATAACCCTAAAGTACACCATAACCCTAACAACTATGTATACCAGGTACTAAATCATAAACCATAAACCTTAATGCCATAAACATACATATTGTAAACTAATAACCCTAAAGTACACCATAACCCTAACAACTATGTATACTAAGCCCTAAATCATAAACCATAAACCTTAATGCCATACAAATGCATGCCATAAACTAATTAACCTAAAGTACACCGTTACCCTAACAACTATGTATACTAAGTCCTAAATCATAAACCTTAATGCCATAAACATTCATCTCGTAAACTAATTGCCCTAAACTAAACCATAAACCCTAAATCAGTAAAACTACATCCTTAACAAAAAACATTAAATCCATGAAAATGAAATTCATAAATCAATAACCCTAAATTACGTGGTAGTAGTTACTCTTATCAATTTTGGTTTTGCTTCTCTGTAAAAATAAATCTTAAGAACTAAAGTGAACAAAAATATCATGATTAAAAATTTGTAGGGCACAAATTAAATCCTAGGACCTAGATATCCCAATTTTTATTTAGTGACTAAAATGTAATTTTTGAAAGTTTAGGGGGTTAAAGTGTAAACCTTGGAAAAGTTTAGGGACCAAAGTGTAATTTCTAAAAGTTATGTAAGTTAACCCATAAATGAATAGTTCAGACCCAAGAGTGACACTTTCGTGTTACTCGGATTTTTCGTACGAGGCTTATATTAGTGGCTATAAAACTTTAAAATTTAAAGGAAGAAAATTTGGAAATCTTATTGAGTGAAATTTGAATAATTTGATTGAATAAATGCCATAAATAAAAATCTAAGATATTTTGGGAGATGGTCGGTTAGGTTGGAACCAATTTGGTTCAACTTTTATGGAATGTCATTTTTTTAGACATGTGAGTAAATAAAGTTTAGTTGGAGGGCAAATTGGTCATTTGCCATGGATGGCATTTTTAAAATTTTTAAAAAGTTACAAGGGCATTTTTGGAAGAAGACAATGGCATATTTAATCTTGGCTCTTGATTGATGATAAGATCAATCTCAACCGTTGGATCAATAGGGCAATTTAGAAATTTTTCTATTTGAATGAATTTAAAATTCATTTATAATACACATGTGGCTTGATTGAGTATTATTTAAAGAAAAGAATCAAAAGATGAAGACTCTTTCATCTTCTTCATTTCAAAATTTAGAGGAAAAAGGGGAGAAAATTTTTCAAGTTCGACTCAAGCTCCGAAACTCGATTTTCAGTTGAATTCAAATTAAAAGAACGTTTGAGGTTCTATAAAAGAAAAGATCGAATAGAGCTTGGTGAGACAATTTAATAGATGGCCCAAGTGAGTGCATTTTTAAATGTTTGTATTACATTGAAATTGGCATTGCATTTCTCTATAATACAAGATATGATACATTGCTCGACATGGCAAGCTTGATGGACTATCAGGTACGAATTATTATTTGCACAAATGATGATCTATGTTTACCATGAATATTTATGATGAAGCATGAAATATGAAATGTCTATATATATGATTGATTGATGATAAAAGAAAGCCCAAGTATTGTGTATGAGAGTCCATGGTATAGTTGGCATGCCATAGAGTCTTTAGCAGCTGCATCTTTATGTTCATGTTATCAAACAGATATTGTGACAAAATGACTGTGTCACATGCACCCTGGTGATCTACGCCCACTGTGCCTGAGTGCACTGTCGAGGTGCTTTATGTTTATGGGGAGCAAAGAGCGTCCCCGAGTACATACTCATCTTTACGTTTACGTTAGACACTACGATGTTATTTCAAGATGACTCACGTACCTCGATCTCATATAGCGTACTTTGGGCAATGATAAAAGAATCATGTCACGTAAATGAATCATGTCATGTAAATGAATCGTGTTATGTATATGAATCATGTCATGAATATGAACCATGCCATGTATATGAAATATTTCATGTATATGAACCATGCCATGAATACGAAACATGCCATGTATATGAATTAAATCACGTATATGAATCATGTCAGGTAAAAGAATCACGTCATGTAAATGAATCAAGTTATGTATATGAATTATGCCATGTATATAAATCATGATGTGTATATGAATTATGCTAAGTATATGATCATGCCAAGTACATGAATTATGCCATGTACACGTATCATGTTATGTATATGAATTATGTCATGTATATGAGTGATGTCACATATATGAATGATGTCACGTATATGAATCATGCCACGTATATGAATTTTGACACGTATATGGATTCTGCCATGTATAGAATTCATGTCATATATATAAATTATGTCATGCATATGAAGTATGTCATGTATGTGAATTATGTCATATATATATATAAATCATGTCATGCATGTGGATTATGCCATGTGTATGAGATATGCCATGTACGTGAACTATTTCATGTATATGATTTACTTGATAATGATGGAGTATTGGAAACTAGACTAAGTTAGAAAAATTATGACTTGCACATGAATATTGACTGAGTATGAAAAACCTTGTTAGTACGATACTACCTTAGACAGAAAAGATGCTAGGTTAATGTATAACATGTATTGCTTTATTTTACGTTTTGATAAATAAGATTATTGCCTCACTAAGTTCGTACTTAGCGTGTGTCTTATATCACACGTAGGTTTCTTGGAAATCTTCTATTGAGGAGCAGAAATTTGGGAAAAATCAAGTTACTACAATAAGTTCAGTAAGTATGTCTTAACCATAATTTGATAGACTAGTGGGCATGTAAGTAATTTAAAGTTGAAATGTCTACAACATAAGTTTATAACGTAATTATGTGTTTTTACGGATGGATAAGTTTAGAAATATGAATTGTTAATAATAGCAAAAATCTTTGGTATGGTTAAAATGTTGTTTAGCCCTAATAGCGTAGAAATTTTAAAATCAAGAAAGGGTCTAGGCAGCTTACGTAGTTTTCACCTTGAATTATATTGTTTTCTTTATTTTAATAATTCAATTATAAATTTTCTAAATCAAATTCAGGGTCAAAACTAGCTGCACCTAGACGACATAGTTTTAAATTTAAAACCATGAAAAGGTTAAACTATAAATTAAATTTTGATATAAAAAAATTAAATTACAAGTCAAGAATTTTTTTCAACGATTTCGTAACATCTTTAATGTATATTCGGTCTACGAGTATACCTTAAGGGTGTTACATAAATAATACGTTAAGAATGCTTATGTTTATGAGAATGAACTAGTTTAACGTGTGCTAAAGGAATAGAATAGAGTATAATAATACGAGTATCGGACGTTTGTATATGGTGTTTCAAACTTTTCTTGTACAACATAATATATTATATGTTTTACTAACGATTTCAATTTACTTTTCGCTTGATTCGTATCGAAAACCATGTTCATAGGTTCGAAACTAGTTAGAATATGCGGTTCCCGCTCCGAACTGTCTTTTTCATTGTAATATTAAATGTGCCAAAAATACGAAAACAATACGAACTTTAGTACGTGTAAAAAAATTAAGTGCCTAATATGCAAGATTATTTTCCCATTCGCAAGAGTCTTTCAACAAAAAAAACTTTTTTCCATACGCAAGACTCTTTTCAGTCTTTTTTGAATCTCTGTCACCCATTCTGATACATCATCAAAAGATAAGTCTTTTGAATATTTGCATTAGGAATAATATTTTTCAGATAACTCCAAAAAAATTAGTTCCAAAACCGTTTAGAAAATTCCAAAACCAAGCCTACCAACTAAAAATTCCAATTGTGCTTGAAATTTTATTTATGGTTAAAATTTTGATACCAAGCCAACCAACCCGTTCTAGTAGATTTAAACCCCAAATATTCCTTCGCCACACGTTTTACTTGTTCATTCTCATACAAACATTAGCATTATTAACATATTATTTGCTTCCTAAGGTAAGAGTAACTACTATGTTGTAATTTAGGGTTTTTGGTTTAAACGATTATTTTTAATGGCTTTAATGTTTTTAGTTTAGGGTTTATGGTGTAGTTTTATGGTTATTTATTTATGAGATGATTTTTTATTTCTTTAGGGTTTATTGTCTATGATTTAGGGCTTAAAATTATCATGATAGGCTTGCTAGTGTAGTTTATAGTTAGTTGTTTAAGATATGAATTGTATGGTTTAGGGTTTAGGATTATACCTTATAATTTTATGGAAGTAGTAGGATTTATGAGTTTAGTGGTAAAATTAAACCACAAGCATTTTTCATTTATATGATTTTGTCTAATAAAGTACAGATTGTGTAATTTATGTTCATTTTAGTCCATAAATTTATTATTTTATCCAAAATTGACCCATATTTATTTCAAGCTTTTGTAATTCTGACCAAACCCTATAATTTGTGTAATTTGGTTCAAAAAATGTAAATTATAAGTCCATATAAGAATTTTTAAACGTACAGCTCCAATTTCACTTATAACCTAAATTGGGACTCAATTGAATTAAATAAAAGCCTTTTAGTGCCTTCCGCGGCATGACGTGACTTCAAGTTCAACCAAAACCGATATTACTTGAACCTGAATTAACCCAAACTTGAATTAACCCGTTAATTACTTGATTCATACTCGGACCATTTTGGCCAATGTGGAACATGAACATTAGGAATACATGTTACATTTTAGGTTTAACGTTGCATTATATCATTTTATATGATTAATTACATAATTAATGAACCTAAAGTGCAAAATGAAAAGTTGAAGGTGCAATTTGGACGATCAGATTCTCTAATTAAAGGAAAACTTAAACTAAAATCATTAGGAATACACGTTACACTTTAGGATTTTAGTGGAAATTCAAAACCATGTTCAAATATTGCAAAACTCGTCATATTACTGTGAAGACACTTTTTGCAAGTAGTTTATTTCATTTTTGGCAAGTTTAATAGTAAAACTGAAGAGACAGTTTTTCAATACAAAGGGAATGGTCATTACTCACTCCAATGTAGTAGTTGCAAAAGGGTTGGGGACAATTTGCAGTGCATTACTCAGTAGAAGTTGGTTCTTTTGTGGTTTTTCAATACAAAGGGAATTATCAAATTCTAAGTTTTTTTTATAGAACTACTTCAAAGATCGAATATCCCAACACTAACACTGATGATGGTAGTAGCCAAAGGCAAACAAAATTAGATTTGTCAAGTTCCCTCCCTCAAAAGTAAATTTAAACTTATTCATAATATAAAATTAGAATTGATTAATTTTAATGAATTCAGACCTTGGAGACCATCTGGAATCATCAACCTTGGTTGCATGATTTCTTAATCTTCCAAACTCCAGTTTGCATTGTGATAAGTGTTCAAAAGTACTATTTTTCTTACCTTTTTTACTCATATTATTGTTAGACTTAGGCTCATATTAGTTGCATAATTAGCCATTCATGCATTAATCCATGTTTCCTTCCATCGTTGAGCTTGATTACATAACTTGGTAGTTTTTGTGGGAAAAGATGCTGCTTTGATGTGTTTTGTGTGTATGTGCAGGATCACTTGCCAAAGCAAGGCTAGAGCTAGTTGCCAGGGCAATACATGAAGGATACACCGAGCCAGTTGCCATGGCAATTGTCGACAAGAGCAAAGGTGATATGGTAGTCGAAATTGATGACTAGACAAGCCCAAGATGACATGGAGCAAAGTCCAAACCCAAAGGAATTTGATTGCCATGCAGAGATTAAAGAAGAATTAAATTCCAAGAAGATAGGAGAAGTTCTAGTAGGAATACAATTATAATAAAGAATTGTATTCTTTAAAGATAATTTAATTCCAACTTAACTTCCTCCTCAAAGAAGGACTTTGGCCTAGCCCTATAAATAGGAAGGAGATTTCAACAATCCATAGAGAGAAGAAGAGAGGGGAATTTCGACAACTCCAAGGAGAGCAAGAGGAGAGAATTTTCGACAAGCATCAAGGGCAAGGAGGATTTCGACAAGCCTCATTCTTCATCCTTTTCTTTCTTGTTCGATTGGGTTCATACTAGGGATTATTTATCTTGTGTTTCTTTGGAACCTAGCCATGAACTAAATCTATTTGGCTATGGTTATTGTGTTTTGTGGTTGTGAGAAACTATTGGTTTTTGTTTAGGTAATAAGAGTTTGCACTTTTATATTCAAGGTTTATTCATTCTTGGTTCTTATTCTTGTTTGCGAGTGAATTGGGAGAGGATCTCGTAACTTCATCTATTTATCTAATATCGGGAGAGTTAGATTCAAGAAACGAATGAATATGATCTTTATTCAATTTATTGATGGTGAAGATTAATCCGGCTTAGGAATAAGTTAAGGATTTCAACGGCTAAGAGGAGCGCAAGATTGGTTGTTGTTCACCCTTGATTCACGCAGGGATGTATTATCAAGGCATGCACAAGTAGCTAGAGTTTCGACTTAGGGATAAAAAGAAACCATTGAAGAACGCTCTGCCGAACCTTGAAGGTTGCTGCCCAGACGCCCAAGTAGTTGCCCAACTAGTCGCCCAAGCAACCATCAATTAGTTGACAAGGCAACCCCGTTGTGCAAGTTGCCACGGCAACTAAGTTGCCCGTGCACTCTTTTACCAAGACGATCCAATCGGCTATTACACCTCAACTCACGATAACCTGGCCTATCTCTCTCTCATTTGATCTCATCTTTTCTTTTACTTTATTGCTTTCTAGTTTAGTTATTAGTTAAACTCCTATAATCCTTTATTTGTGTTTTTACTTTTCACAGTGCAAGAGACTAGATTCTTGAAGTGGCACCAATCCCTGTGGAGACGATATCTTTTATACTATAACTTGCAACGTGTATACTTGCACAATTGCGTAGCACTTATTACGCGCAACAAGTTTTTGGCGCCGTTGCCGGGGATTGGCAATAGCGACTTTGTTTTTATTTTCTTGCACTTTATTTTTACTTTTCTTGTTTAAAATTCAAAGGGCTAACAAACTTTGGTTTTGCATTGGTATATGACCAAGGCGAGACCGACTACACCAGAATATCCCTTTGATCCAGAAATCGAACGAACCTTACAAAGACTTAGACGGAGGATAAGAGTAGCAATGGCTAATCAAGACGGTGATATGAATCAAGATATTCGAGCAGGAGGAGGAGTGATTCTTGCACGAAACAGAACTATTCGAGACTATCTTGAAGAAGATCTTGATGGACTTAACCCAGAAGTTGTCGCACCTGAAATTGAAGTCGACCACTTTGAGTTGAAACCGGTAATGTTTAATATGATCAACACAATAGGTCAATTTGGCGGCTCAGCAACTGAAGATGCACGGCAACATCTGAAATCTTTCCTCGAGATTTGCAACTCGTTCAAAATACACGGAGTCACCCCCGATGTCTTACGATTAAGATTATTCCCCTATTCACTGAGGGATAGGGCGAAAACATGGTTGAATAGCATTCCTGCCGGATCAATAGCATCTTGGACCGATCTTTGTCGTGATTTCCTTGCTAGATTTAATCCTACAAATTTGAATGATAAGCTTCGTAACGACATTACTTCTTTTCGGCAGGCAGATGATGAATCAATGTATGAGGCTTGGGAGCGATATAGAGAACTTCTACACAAATGCCCCATACACGGATTCCCGGTGTGGACTCAAGTAACAATGTTTTACAACGCCGTGAATACACCAACAAGGATGATGCTAGATGCCTCGGCAAACGGCATACTCCTAGATAAGTCGCCGGAGGAAGCAATGCAAATTTTAAACAGGCTGGCCAAGAATGATTATCAATTCCCATCTACTAGAAGAGGAGGAGTTAGACGCCAAGCCACAATACATGAACTAGGATCATCAGATTCAATTTCGGCACAATTGGCCGCTTTAACAAAGATGGTCCAGAACATGCAAAAACCAAACAACACACATGAAGTCAAGAATCTGGAATCCAGCTTCTATGTAGGGAATTACAACCGGAACAACAATATGATGTCCAATACATACAATCCAGCTTGGAAGAAGCACCCGAATTTTTCATGGAGTAATCCCAACAATGCTCTAAACCAGAACAATCAGAATGCACAAGCATCGGGTATCAACACGACTTGTTCCACAACGTACACTAAATCTATTTTGATTTTTGTATTCCTTATAAAATTCCTATGTTTCTTCAAGTGACGCAAATGTCTTGCCAATGATGTTATTCAAACTCTCCATCCGATCTCCTTGTATTTTCATATCACCTACTATACTCAGAACTTCCATGATGAGTATACTCCGAAACTTAACTAAATGAATATGAAATAACTGAAACATTGCATGGAATTAAGTTATATAAATGTAAAAAAATATTGCTTATTATGAACTTGCTTACCTTCTTATGACCGCTGCTGTTGGAAAAAAGGTTTATGACCTTCAAAATAAACAACTTGTTCAATGGGAGGAGGATTAAGAGGAAATAAACGTGTATTGAAGTTGCTATCACCTTCCCAGAGATGGTAGTTGCAACATTTATTGGAACTTTTATACAACATTTCGAGAATGGTTGTTGTTGGAGTAAAATTTTTTTTCCATTCTGCATAAAATAATTAAACTTTTTTTCAAAAGTTTTAGGATTTAATCTTTACGTTTCGATGCTGATTAAATGTCTTATGTTACAGTGCTTGCTATAACATATCAGAACTGGTATCTAAGATCCAATACTTTAAAATATCTAAACTTCTGCTTTATGACATTTTTGGTTATTAACTTTAAATATATAACTTTTTTGCTTGACATTCTCACTTCTTTTTATTACAAGTAGAGAAACTAACAGCTAACCTTATGGAACAGTGCCAGAATATGTTTGGAAACTAACAATTGCTTCTTTATTGTCAATGTAATTGTACTCTAGCACGACTTATGACTTATATCAGGAATCTCTTATGCATGTCACTGATACGTCATCTTATTATCAAGCTTTTCTGTTGTACGTGCCTGACACGTCTTCTCTTGTCAGAATCTTAGATGTACTAGAACTTAGAGTTTCGATACTCAAACATATAAATGTACCCATTCATGTATAGTTTCAAAGCTCATCATGTACAATGTTTACGTTCATGTATAGTTACATGTGTATATGTAATTGGAAGTAACAAAATGTATATAAGAGGTTCGGTACTTATAACGAGAATGGCCACCTTAAATTACCATATCCTATAAGATTTTATATTCATATTGAAGAATATCAAAACATGAAGTATAGTATCAATATTTATCGATGATAAAATGATGCCGAACGTGTTTAACGATATAGTCAGCTCTAATTAAGTTGTCGTAAAATCCAATTACATTTGCTATATTTGTTCGTTCGAGGAACCATTGTGTGCTGAGAAATATGATCACAAACATAAACAAAAATTAGATTAAGAAGTCTAATCTGAAATTTGAAACATAGTTCATTGCTTAGTTAAAATGAATAGAAGAGAGGACTATTTTTGTGTTGTTATAGTATATAGATATATCAGATAGATGTTTAATTCCTTAATTATTTGTTCTTTCTCATGTTGTCTCCTGGAATTACGTACAGAAATAGCGTCTTCGTCTGCAGAAGGGGGAAAACCTCTTGTGATTCTTGATGAACTAACACCTTCATCAAAAATTACAAACAACTCGATGTTGGTACCGCCTATACAGTTGTATCTCCTAAACACCTTCCGAAGGTCGCTTGTATTACATATCTTTAGCATGTACTGAGCTTCAGGGCCGGGCTCATCAACGGGGATTTTGGTTTCCAATGAAGATAATTTCTTCCTTCTTGATTTGCTAACCTTCGTGGAATTCAACTCAAACAAATAATCCTTCTTGATGTTGCTGTTGAATGAAGTGTTGAGGTATGTTCTTAAAAAAAATGATTGCAGAAAATCTTGCCATAATTTTAAATAAGAAATTCTTCTGCAAAATATACCAAGTGTAGAAGTATTTATAGAAAATTTGTAAGGGTAAGGTTAATATTAGGGTTTGGCACCTATAATGTTATCGATAATTAGTTAGGGGTTAGGAACCTAAAATGTTACCGATAATCAGTTTCGGGTTCAGTACCTAAAATGTTACAGATAATCAGTTTTGGGTTCCGAACATAAAATGTTACATATATTCATTTGGGGTTTGACACCAAAAAAGTTATCGGTATTCAGTTTAGGGTTCGACACCTAAAATGTTATTGATAATCAGTTTGGGGTTCGGCACCTAAAATGTTAATGAAATTCAATTTGAGGTTTGACACCTAAAATGTTAATGAAATTTAGTTTGGGGTTCGGTACCTAAAATGTTACCCAAAACGAGTTTCAAATTGGACACCTAAAATGTTACCAAAATTTAGTTTGGGGTTCGGTACCTAAAATGTTATCCAAAACGAGTTTCAAATTGGACACCTAAAATGTTACCAAAATTCAGTTTGGGATTCGGCACTTAAAATGTTACCGACAATGAGTTTGGGTTCTTGACCTATAATGTTACCGAAAATCAGTTTTGTGTTCTGAATCCAAAAGGTTACCATAAATTAGATTGGGAATGTTAATGAAATTCAGTTTCGGGGTCGGCACCTAAAATATTACCTGCATTCAGTTTGACTCTAAAATGTTAATGAAATTCAGTTTCGGGGTCGGCACCTAAAATATTACCTACATTCAATTTGACTCTGAAATGTTAATGAAATATAGTTTCTAGATCGGCACCTAAAATGTTATCTGCATTCAGTTTGGCGTTAGGAAACCTAAATTATTACCAACATATTGAACTTTTTAAGTTGAATGAACATTTCATCTGCCACCTAAAATGTTACCAAAAACCAGTTTCATTGGTTAAGGAGCCTAAAATATTACGAGCATATTTCACTTTCTAAACTCGGCACCTAAATGTTAGAAAAAACTAATTTAAAAGTAAAATATTTCATTAAAAAACTAAAAATATTAATCAAAACCTGTTTGAATTAGTTGGTAACCTATAACTAGAAAAATAGGTGCCGCCGTATAATAGCCGTATTTTTAACTACCGCACGGCTGTGACATGTTACCTAGTTTAACTAAGAAACTCAACATTAAACAAATATTTAATTGCAGCTAGAGAGCATCTATCTGGAAAGCCCTTATTATTAAAGAACCATGGCAAGTCATGTGACAAATGTCCTTGGTTGAGAAAGTCGTGTGACAATTTTATCTAGTTTAACTAAAAAACGCAACCTTAAACAATTTTTTAATTGCTACTCATGTGACAAATCTAGTTATATCTTTTGATTAGTTTTAATTTATGTATAAATAATAAGCTACACTTAAATGGTATAGTCACAGATAAGGTAATTAATGTTTTTTTTTACATTAAAATTCTGAGATTATCATCATTCCTATGCAAAATTCGAGTTTAAACAAAATCTCAACGTGTTCAATTTTCATCAAAGAATAATACTGTTTTTTATTACAAGAATAATATTTACTTTTATGATAAAATATTTAATTTTTGTGATAATTTATCTTTTTTAAATAAAATTATTTTAAATTTTCTAAAATAAATTATATTGTAAAAGATAGTTTAAATGTTCACGATTTATGAAATTAGTAATTTCCGTTAAGTTTATTTATTAGTACAAATAAAATTGAGTTACTATTATAATTATATATATTGTTTTATATTTTGATTTAAGTGTACTTTATGAACTGAGATGGTATCACCAAGTCAAGTTATACCAAACTGAAACATATATTTTTATAGCCACAAATTGAAAGCGCTAGGGCAAAACCCCCCATTTTCCTCTTTTGTGCTCGTGCTAATGGTGGTTGCTATGATTTGGGCAGTGATTTGCTTTAATCCTACATGACTTTCTCGTCCATTTGGTTCTCAGGGTTGGTTTAGATTTTGCTTAGGTGGTTTGGCTCAATTTTGTGGAGCTCGATTCGGTTCTATTTTGGTACGTGTGTTCTCATCGGGGTCTCTCTGTGTCCTCTTTTGCTAAAGTTCTTTCAGGCCTTCTTCGGCTCGACTGTGGGTTTCTTTGGCTGGTTTTTTTCTTCACAGGTTCTATCTTTCCTTCACTCTCTGTGTTATTTGCGTGTGGCCTTTTTTGTGGAGGTTTTTGTGTTGTTCTTCTTCACGGTTTTTTTTGGTTGTGGTATGGCAATTGTTTCTTGGAACGTGAGAGGGCTAGGAAATTCTGATACTATTCATGCCCTCAAATTTTTTATTGATAAGTACAATCCCATTGCTATTTTTCTAAGCGAAACTAAGCAACAGGAAAAGTTTCTTGAAAGAAAGAGAGTTCGTCTTAAATCCCCTTATAGTTATTATTTTCAACCATGTGGGATTGGAGGTGGTCTGGCTCTATGGCAAAAGGAAGAAGCAGAATTTGAGGAAGCATGAA
This sequence comes from Hibiscus mutabilis, assembly GCA_019671005.1. Classification (NCBI taxonomy): domain Eukaryota; kingdom Viridiplantae; phylum Streptophyta; class Magnoliopsida; order Malvales; family Malvaceae; genus Hibiscus; species Hibiscus mutabilis. The sequence continues at coordinate 12,480,793 of CM033738.1, read as the reverse complement.
GACAGTATTTTGGAGAAAATTAACAGATGCCTCTATTATCTCGAATGGAATTCCATGTTCCCGAAGTCTATTTGTCTCTTAGATGCCACGATCGGGTCTGACCTTGCCCCATTACCCTCCTTCGCGACATTAAGAAGAATGGGAAGAAAGATTTCAAGTTCGAGTCGAGATGTTTGATGATATTAAATGTGAAACGAAAGTTAAAGAGGCTTGGTTCAGTAGTGTTGGGGATTCAGATCACCAAAATATTTTGAGCAAAAAACTTAAAACCACCAATTTCAAACTATCCAAATGGAGCTCTCAAAAGTTTGGTAAAGATAAGCAAAGAGCTATGGAGATTAGGAAAGCCATTGGCAATACGCAAGACAAATCATTATCTGATTTTTCACTCGCAGATATTAATGCTCTTATAGAGGAACTGAACTTGATTCTCGAAAAAGAAGAAAAATATTGACACCAAAGAGCCAAAATCAATTGGTTAAAAGTTGGGGACAAAAACACCAAATTCTTCCATGCCACAACACTACAAAATCGAAGAAAAAGTTATATCTGTAAACTCAAACCATAGATGGTACTTGGGTAGAAAAAGATATTGATATTGTTGCCAATATTGAAGGATATTTCAAGGAACTCTTCACTAAGGAATCTTAAACTGACTTCTACAGAATTGCCAATTGTATCCCTCTTTCCATTACTACGTATATGAATAAAGTGTTTTGCAAAGAGGTTGACAGGGATGAAATCAAGAATGTTGTCTTTGATATGAGAGCTTTGAAAGCTCCAGGGCCCGACGGTTATCCTGACATCTTTCATCACTCTTTCTGGGATGTTATTGAAGAGGGAGTAATGAAGCTCGTCCTGCATTTTTTTCGTACAGGTTCTATGCCGAATGATATCAACAAAACCAACATTGTCCTCTTTCCTAAAACCTCTAATCCGGTGGAGATGAATAACTTCTGACCTATCATCTTATGCAACCATTCTTACAAGATCGTCTCTAAGATTTTAGCCTTGAGACTTAAAATTTTTTCCCTAAGATTATTCCTGTCTCAATCAGTTTTCGTCAGTGGAAGACTCGTACAAAACCATATCATAGTGGCCCATGAAGCTTTCCATTCAATCAAAAAATAGAGGAAATATTCAAATAGCATCATGACCCTTAAAATAGATCTAGAGAAAGTTTACCATAAAGTTGATTGGAGGACTCTTCTATTGATTATGCAAAGAATGAGATTTTCACTATGGTGGAATGCGAGAGTGATGGAATGTGCATCCCCTGTCTCATTTTCTTTTGTGACCAATGGCAAACGTAGAAATGAATTCTTCCCATAAAGAGGTTTAAGACAAGCTGTACTCTCTCACCATTCTTGTTCTTTTTCATTTCCAATATTTTGACCTGGCTGATCGAAAGAGATAGAGGTTGTAAAGCTTTTTTTTTGGCTTTCGTATGGATAGAAAATGCCCTTTACTTAGTCATCCCATGTTTACGGTTGATTGCTTACTCTTTACAAAGGCTGACCAACAAGATTGTGAGAGCATCAACAAAATTTTTCAGGTTTTTAGGCTGCAATTGGACAAACAGTGAATCACAACAAAACTTCAGTGTTTTTTTCTAACACTAGTAGCCAAACAAAAAATTCCTTGTTATTCACCCTTAGAGTCGGCCTTATGGAAGAAGGCAACAAGTACTTAGGCCTTCCATCTATTTGAGGGAAAGAGAAGAAGGAAGCAATCAGTTTCATCCTAGACAAGATTAAATCAAAACTTAAGGGATGGAAATCGAGGTTTCTCCCCCTTGATGGGAAGGAAATTTTAATCAAGGCAGTGGCAAATGCTATTCCCACCTGTATTATACAAAGTCTTTTTGCTACCGTCAACTTTCTGTGATAACATTAACTCGATCACAGGCCAGTTTTGATAGAAAGGACTTAACGACTCTGATAAAGGCATTCATTGGATCAAGTGGTCAGATTTATGCACGGCAAAGAGTAAGGAAGGATTGGAGTTCAAGGACTTGAGAATTTTCAAGTGTTCTCTTATAGCTAAACAAGCCTGGAGACTTATCAATAATCCACGATCTCTTGTCTTCCTAATTCTTAAAGGGAAATACTTTCTTGATGTGGATATTTTCTCAGCTCCTCAATACAAGAATCCTTCTTGGGCTTGACTCAGCATTACTAATGGCATTGATACTATTAGAAAGGGTTTTAAATGGAGAGTGGGGAATGGTAAAGATATTAAAATTTGGTTTGATAATTGGATCCCTTCCTCTTCGCCCTTTTTCATTCTCCAACGATCAAATGGATGTCTTGACTTCTATGTTTCAAAGCTCATTAACATTGATAGTCGAGAATGGGATGTGAACAAAATTAGGAGACTCTTCCCCAGAGGTTGGAGAAAAGATTCAAACTATTCTTATTGGAGGACCAGCTTCTTGCGACAAACTGATATGTCCCTTTAACATAAATGGTGAGTATACGGTTAAATCTGGGTACCACTTTCTTGTTGACCAAAATGTCTCTTCTGATGCTCCATCCGCTAGCTCGAATCCACAAGATGATGCTAGGCTATGGAAATCTATTTGGTCGTTGGAAGTACCTCCCAAGATTAAACACTTTCTTTGGAGAGCCTGTCATAATGCGGTTGCTTCTAAAAGCAACATCAAATCACGAATTAAAAAAGGCCTTGATGAATGTTTTCGTTGCGTTACTGACAAAGAAAGTTTGGAACATATTTTATTTTTTTGCCCCTTTGCTCAGGCGGTCTGGAAGGCATCTAATTTTAGCTATAACCCTGACAGTATTGGTTTTCATGACTTTTGCTAATGATGGACAAAATTGAGTTATCTCGCCAACAAAAGTGACTTTGGAGACGACCTTAACCTGTTAGCCTTCGTTTGCTGGCATCTATGGAAAGCAAGAAACGCTTTTGTTTTTTCAAGCTATTTTCTCTGAATTCTCAATGGTGAACCAAAGAATTTCGACTAGCTAACCTTAAGGTCCAGTCCATCTTTCACAATGGAATCCTTCACCCTCTGGCTCTATTTAATTGTGATAAATAATAAAGGTCTGATTGTGGATGAAGCTTCTAAGCTTTTTCGAGCCTCCTCAGCTACCATGGCTGAAGCTATTGCGATGAGAGTGGGCGTTCTCCACGCTTTCGACAAAGGTTTTTCCCATATCATTGTTGAATCCGACAATGCTGGTTTGATTTCGAGATTAAGTTCTCATCTTTTTTCTATTTGGGAATCTGCTCCCATTGAATATGATATTTTAGAGATGACTGTTCTATTCTCCTATTGTTCTTTTTTCTATGCTACTCGTCTTTGTAACCGCGTAGCGGACTGGGTGGCTAAAACCACTCGTGCATGTACTTGCCCTGAAAACTGGGTCTCATTTGTGCCTAGTGAACTTGCGCCCCTTTTGTAATTCTGCCTTTGATTAATCTATTTTTCTTTATAAAAAAACAAATATTTTTAAAAATATTATTTTTAAGACACGTGACGCGAGATCAAGGGTGAGCCGCGCAAATGCTGTGAGGAAAAGAAAACAAAAAAGTTTTGTAGGGACTAAATTGATGTGGTATTAAAAATTTTAAATATTAAAGGTTAATTTTTTAGAATTATAATAAAAATTAAAATAAAAGTAAAAGATAAATTTATAATTATATCAATTTTATTAATTGTTATATTATCTGTCCTTAAATTTTTAACAACAATATTTTAACTTATTATTTTTTTAAGTTGAATAGTTATTTTTTATTAATTTTCATATTATGGGTTATAAATTTACAAAGAGTACTCATTTCTTCTCTTAAAATATTTCTCTTTCTCTTCCCTTTAATTAAAATTAAAATTAGGCTTCGTAAAAAAAACGTAGAACATCATTTGACTATTTATGTAATTTACTTATTTTTAAATAATTTTTTTTCTAAATACAGTTCGGGGTGCGAGCGGCAGTTTGTCCCTCTCCCTCTCTATGTATTTCCCTGACTCAGGTATTTGAATGTTCAAAAATTTTAACTTTTTCTCTTTCTTCACTCACACGCTCTCTTCCCCGTTTTCGACGGTTCTAACGGACCACCTCCGCCCCTCCCGTCTTTATTACCGACGCCGTTGTCACGATCTCCGTTTCGACCACCTCAGCTAACAAATTTCTTTTATATTCTTCTTAGAAAAACTAAGCTTTCTGATAATATCTTTTTTCTTTTGTTCAAAGATCTGGATTTTTTTGGCTTATGAGTTTTCTTGGATCCTTTTTTTGCGGGGATTTTCGATCTGGATGTCTTCTGAATACCTGTTTCGTTTTCTTTTGCTGGTTTAAATGAGTGAAAATGGAGATATTCTGGAAACGGAGGTCTAAGATTTCGAGCTTCTCTTCTGATCAGACCTTAATCGACCTGCTCCCTTCAACTGCCCCTTCGTCATTCAGAGGTTCGATTCTCTCTTCCCTTTCCTCTATTTTTTATACATATATTTTAGTGAATTTTTCGCTTGTATTTCGTTGAGGAATCCGAGGCAGAAGGATTTTTTTGAATTTTTTTTACTGTATAAACATTCCACATTTGCTTTTCCATTTTGAAAACGACTCATGAAAATGAGTGAGTTACGTTGCTAAATTTATCTTGCAAAAGAAATTAAAAGAACTCATGATTATAAGCTTCTTTTCTTTTCCCCGTTAAAGTTGGTTTTGTTTTCCTTCATTCTTAGTTACCAAACGCTGCAGCATTCTTCCTTGCCGCCCCCCCCCCCTTTCTTACTTTCTTTAGCACACTGCTGTTAAATTTAAGATTTTTAGCTTGCATTTTCCTTTTCTTTGTTTTGATTTTGTGCTATCCCCTGCTTCTCGTCCTTGCTTTTGCGTTCATTAAAGTTGGTCTTTCTCTAACTCCTTTGCGACTTTTCTATAGTTCTAGCAGCATGATTTTGCTTGTTCTTCTTGGGTTATTATGAGTCATGATTGCTTCGCCTAGCAGCCGAGTTTCTCTTTTACAATTTATTTTTCCATTTCTCTGAATATTTGTTTTTTTATAATCTTCTGCTTGTCAATTGTTTAAACATTTTCACAAGGTTGATTTTTTTATTATAATAATTTGTATAATTTTCCCCTTTGTGTTGATTTGATGAGTTTTTAAGCGTATTTCTGCTATCCTAATACTTTTATAAGGATTTATTTCCAGGAAACAGGAATCTTCAAAAACAGAGAAATTTTCCAAAATTGGCATCTGATTCTAGTTCTTGCAGTAGCGATACTACAGACGAAGATCAGGTATGTTATTTTCTCTTGTTTCCATTATTGTTTCATTTGATAAGATTTATACTTCTCAGCAGTAAACATTTCTAGCTCTAGATTCTCCTGATTTTTTAGTTTTATATGAAATGATTCACGAGGTAATAGTTGTGATATTAATATATTGTTTCTGGTTGTTGCAGTTAACGTTTGAGTTGACTTCTACATCTTCAAAACAATCAACTTGGACACCAATGAAGAAGTTGTTAGTTGGAGAGATGTCGAAAGAAAATGAATCTAGAAGACGGCCACCGAGTGTTATTGCAAGATTGATGGGCCTTGACGGACTGCCGCCTCAGCAGCCGGGCCACAGGCAGCAAAGAGGAATTGAGAGTAGCCGTGAGAAAGTTCAAAAGGGTAATAGGTTCAATGAGCGGCAATCTTCTAGGAAAAGTTCCAAGGAGGAGCAGGAATTTAAAGATGTTTTTGAAGTTTTGGGTGCATTAGAAATGGAGATTGCTGGTTACTCTTCACAAAGAACTGCAAACTCAAACCTTTCTGATGCTGAGGTAGCCTTTATTCAGCAGAAGTTTATGGAGGCTAAACGTCTTTCAACTGACGAAAAACTTCAAGATTCTGAGGAATTCAATGATACCCTCGAGGTGTTAGACTCCAACACCGATCTTCTGCTGAAATTTTTTCAACAACCAGATTCATTATTCACGAAGCATTTGCATGATTTACAAGGAGTGCCACCCCAGTCCCACTTTGGTCGAGTATCAGCTATGAAGTCATCATGCACTCCGAATAATGAGAACGGTAGCTTAGCACTCAAAAATGGGAGAGAAACTCGAACAAAGCGCCACTCTAAATCTCCTCAGGGCCATCAAGAAGATTGTCTAAGTCGCACTCATGGGATATTTGCTGCTCACAATCCCATTAAGTCACCTACGTTTCAATTAGAAGAGAAAAGTGGGCCAGCTATTTTACCCACAAGAATTGTCGTCTTGAAACCAAATCTTGGGAAGTTGCAGAACTCTTCCAAAACTGTTTCATCAACTCGTTCTTCTCATCATTTTCCATCCAATTGCACAAGACACTCAGAAATTTTGGGTGTCCATAAGGAGGCAGAAGTGTGGGGGAAGAATAAGGTTCATCAAGATACTGGGTTTTCGAGGCATAACTCTAGAGACTCTAGGGAAATGGCCAAGGAGATTGCTAGGAAATTGGAAAATAGCTTTAACAATAGCTCAATGACAATTTCAACCTCCACGCTAAGAGGATATGCAGGGGATGAGAGCTCATGTGATGCAACTGGATTTAAATCTGCAAATGATTCAGACGTAACAACGGTGTCCTACAGAGATAACATTGACTGGAAAAAGCGACATAGGCGGTCATCATCCCGTTCTAGTGAATCATCAGTCAGTAGAGAGGCCAAGAAGAGATTGTCCGAGAGGTGGAAATTAACACACAAGTCTCAAGAGGTGCACGCAGTTAGCAGGGGCAGCACACTAGGTGAAATGCTTGCCACATCGGATAGGGAAGTGATTCCTGCAAATTCTAGTGGCCTGGTTGGTGTGGAAGGATGCAATAAGCTTGGTCGTCATGTTGAGCCTGCAGTTTGTAATGAACCTTTAGGCATTAGCAGTAGGGATGGTTGTCTTGGTAATCTTTCAAGATCACGCTCTCTTCCTGCTTCATCTACCGACTTTGGAAGCCCTAGAATATGCACACGCCATGGAAGTGTTCTCAGAGACAAGTATGTGATTCCAAAAGAGGGTTTCAGGTGGGACAGAAACAAGGCAGTAAAAGGCAATTTGAACAAGAAGGAAGCTCCATTACCTAGCAACCGAAGATCACGTGCTCAATTTTTGGGTAATAGTTGCAGTGATAAGGAATATAGTGACACTCAACAAGATTCTGATATATCCCCATATCAAGAAAAGCAAAATAAGCAATCCGAACAGAAACTTATGGACTCAGGGGCTTCTGTTGGTACTGTTGTGGATTCAAGTTCAGTTCTTCAAAATGCAGCAGATGCCAATGATCTGAATAATTTTGTGCTTTCTGAACTTTCTCACATGGAATTATTACCTCCTGCTTCATTGAATGCTGCTGTTGCTTCTACTAGTGACCTAGATAATTTGGACTCCCAGGTATTTCTTTTGTTCAAACTGTGTTTTAGTTTGTAAATATCCAATTTTGTGTGCATATTATTTTATCTTGCCCATGGTGTTCCATATTGTGTTATTTGACAAACCAAATACCTTTGGGCAGCCTTGGCCTTTCAAGCAAATTTTTGTACATCAATGATCGAACTTTTTAAGATGTTTCTCTCCTCAGTTCGACTGACGCATCTCTCTCTTGTGATAATCTCCAGGAACCATCCGAGGGACCATCTAAGCAAACCACACTGCATTGCCCTGTATCGGAACTATCTCTAGCAAGCTCTAAGGAGGCAGAGCAACCTAGTCCAGTCTCAGTTATAGAAGCTCATTTTGCAGATGATGTATCATCTGGCTCCGAATGCTTTGAGAGTATTAGTGCTGATCTTCATGGTAAATTGTGGTTTTAGTTTCGTTACTTTTATATTTAGCTTCCACTCCTTTTTTCATGAGTGTTTATGCTTTCAGAGCTCCGGATGCAACTTCGACAATTAAAACTAGAATCTGAGGCATATGAAGAGGGAACTATGCTTCTTTCAAGTGATGATGATAGCAATGAAGTATCTGTTGGGTTTGCAGAGGACAATGGTGGGGGACCAAACGCCGAAGAGAATTGGGAATCTGCATACATAGTTGATGTCTTGGTTGATTCTGGAATTGGTCGAGCCGAACTGGATACCTGCTTAGCAGCATGGCATTCTCTGGAATGTCCAGTGAATCCACTAGTATTCCAAGAACTCGAGAAAAAATATTGTAACGTAAATTCTTGCTCAAGGGCAGAAAGGAGGTTGATGTTTGATAGGATTAATTCAAAGATACTGGAGATCTATCAACAATACAGAGACCAACCCTGGGTGATGTCTGGAAGGAAAATTATTATTCCGAAATGCGAAATCGAAGAGCTTGAAGATAGCCTGCGCATGTCAGTAGTAAGCCAAAACAAGAAACCTCGCATGGATGAAGAAGAGATGGTGTTTGCAGGGGAGTTTCAATGGTTAGACTTGAGATCGGATATCGATAAAATAGGTAGGGGAATCGAGAGATTGTTGGTAGATGAACTAATATCCGAGGTAGTTGCAGGTTAGTAAAAGATGCTTCTGGGTTATGAAATTTATGTACAAAAATGATGTATGCGGCTGTATCAATAAGTTCTAAATTTTCACCAGCAAGAATCATCAAATCCCCGAGTTAATCTACATTTTCACCACGATGGAATAAAACTAACTGGCTAAATATATATAATATGTAATTAAAATATTGTACGGATCATATTCCCAGAAAGTAAAGCGAGACGACCATAAATTGCAACACAAAATCAAATTGAAGTTGGATCATGTCTTGTTTGTAAAGAAATTTATCATCTATTCTATTTACGCAACAATGAAATAATGCAGCTACGAGGCTGCTTCAGCAGGTTGGGGAACAGACTGCCATCCGGTACAGTGCTTTACAACATGTTTAAGAGCTTCTGTAGCAGGTTGCACTGTCCATGTAGGGTAGTATTCACTTGGATGAAACATGTTGGACATAACATTCTCAGTCATCAACCCTGCTTGGGTTCCTGTTATAAACAAATCCCCTTCCGACCTTATGCAGCCAGTGCAAGCTTCATCGTTGTCTGCAGCCTGTATAACCAATACATCACAGTGTCAATGGCTACATGCCAATATGTACATCAGAAAATTGAGTATTTTCAGGGGGGAAATAAATTGACAATGCAAAAAATGGATCCTGTGGATATCTCACACTATGTTCTTTTTATAGGATCTTCAACACATTCTAAATGGTTTAAAGATCAACGGAAGATATATGGAGGGTTTATAGCTCCTCAATCGATGGGAACATCGAGCAAGGTAAACTTTTCTTTTTCAAGGGCCATATGATCAGATACCAATAGATCGATCCTATTTGCAAAAGTATTTACTCATACAAAATCATGCAAAATGACTTATGTTCATCAAGTGAGGCCATAAAAGCAAATTACCTTTTCGTGAAGATACTTGAAAGCCACCTTCTTCTGCCCTGCTTCGTATATATTGCACTGAGAGTATATCTGATGTCATATAGTACATTAAAACTGTTATCTTTCTCCATAAACAGTGCATCCTTGGAAGAAAGTTAAAGCATAAAAAGGCACATGGTGTAGGATAATAATCACCTGTGATTCCACACTGGCACAAACAGCATAAATGCCCCAGTTTCTAGTATAATTATTGTACAAATGTACCTTCCCATATCTAACACGAGGATGGCGTTGCCGAGTTCCGTCAAAAAAGCAATGGTGAATGGTTATCCGGATACACCTATCACCAATATGAGAGGGATCTGCTCCAATAAGCATCGTCTTGTCATGCTGCGAGAAGTGACACCTGAGAACCAAGTTAATGATCGCTTAATGTAAGTTTTAACCTTCCCAACAGCAGTTACTTTCCTGAAAATAATAAACCATACCTGGAAACAGTAATATCCGTGCTTCCTCGGGTGATGTCTATCAATCCATCATCATAATCACGAAGGCTGCAACGGTCTATCCATATATGCTTGGAGTTGGGTTTTATTTGGATCCCATCAACATCCGGTCCTCTACCACCTTCAAACTCCAAATTGCACACGATAACATGTTCACATTCCTTCAGCCTCAGACCTTTCCCCGTGAGTTTTATCCGTCGGCCTCGTCCATCAATGGTCTTATACGAGGATACATTCAAGTAAGATGATAAATGAATGGTTCCTGAAACTTCAAAAACGATCCAAAGGGGCTCTTGTCGACGACAACCATAACGCAGCGATCCGGGCCCATCATCTAAAACCACACATCAAAATCACTCCTAGATTGACTCAAGTAACTAAACTATCCAAAGACTATTACAATACATGATGTTCTCTATCTCAAAGGCCAATACACAAACTCAAACGATCAATTCAAAATATGTAACCTAACAATCAATTTAACTCAAATTCTGGAATTTTAAAAGACAAGGTTCTAAAATGGAAATCCAAGCAACCCACCCACCAAAACGTCATTAATTCCTCAAAGAACCAACAAAAATTTACTTTTTCTTAAAAAAAGAAGCATCTTTTCAACATAGCAAAATGAAATAGAAAGGCGGGGGAGTTGCACCTGCTAAAGTGGTGACATGGTAGAGAGAACCGTGCAGCCCACCAATGGCAAAGCGGCCAAAACCCTCAGCTTGGCCGGCGAGAGCTCGAAGACTAGAGTCGACATCAACATAAGGCAAAGACTGAGCCATCTGGGGCTGGGGCGTGGAGCTTCGGACAGAAGGTTGGGGAGACATATAGTAAGGAGGGGTAGGTGTTGTTGGATAGGGAGTAGAATGATGGTGGTCGCTACGGTGTTTGCGGCGGCCGTGTTCGTTCCCCATTAATGGTTGCAAGAAACAGCTGAAAAACGTTTAGGGAATTGATTGTTTTTGCAACGGAAGAGCTTTGTTGCAACGGTGGTTTTCGCCGACAAACCATTTGGGGGTTATGATTCTTGGGCCTTGGCGTCATTTCATCCCTTGATTGATTCCAACTAAAAGCGTTTCCAGACGATTCTATTGCATTTGGTTTGTTTTAGAGGTGGTTAATGAGTTTAGCACATCGTAAATAATTCGAGTTTATCTCAATTAAAATTTAATTAACATTCAATTTGAATTCACTCAAATCAAGATTATAGAGAACCAAGTTGAGCAAAGTCCAAATCGACTAGGTAAGTTCGTGAGTAACTCGTTATTTTTTTACGAATTTTTTTATATATTTTTTTTGGTTATCTTAAAAAATTATGTTCTAATAAGTTTAAATACTAGTTGAAAACTCTAAAAAATTAATTGAATTGCTAGATAATTTATCTATAAAATTTTGATTTTAAATTTCTAAAACGTTTTGCATTTTCTGAAAATTTAAAAAATTAATTTGTACTAATAAAAAATTAAATTATAATAACGAGTCTTCTTTATTTATTAAAGTCTTTTTTTCTTTTATTATTATTTTATGCATAAAGGTATAAAATGGGAAAAGTCTTCGTTTTTCCCTTCCCATCTTAAAAAATGCAATTGAAAGTTAAAACTCTAAAATTTCTAAAGCTTCTCTCTTTTGTTGTTCATCGAAGATGGTTGAGAAATTAAAAAGTGTCTCACAATCGAATATCGACTTCATCTCTAACTTGATCATGGCAGGTTCGTTTATTTATCGCCTCAAACCTCAAGTTTTTTTCCTGAACTTTCCATGCTTATATTAAACTCTAATAGTACCACTATATTTTACCTATATTTAAAAAATAAAGTAAAAAATTTTAGCGAGCTTAACGAACAACGAGTTGAGTCGAACAATAAAATTTTTTAACGAGCACGAGTCAAACAAAATTTTATTAAACTTAACAAGTAACGAATCGAGTCAAATAATAATTTTTTTAATAAATACGAATCGAGCACTACTCAACTCGCGATTAACTCGTTCGATAAGCACCCCTATTTTATTTTATGTTATCGCAGATTTCAATGATTTGAGAGTGAAGCGAAAGGATAGAGAAGTGCTCATGGGGGCAATTTTATATAAAAAAAAACCTTTTTTTTAATAGTTTGTTTTACTTAAATGACCCTCTAATAATGTTATCTAGAAAAATAATCTCAAATCGTCCACGTAAAACGTTCTCGTGTTTTAGAAAACGCAAACTATGACCTCTCGTTCTACAAATGGCGAGTTTCGTCCGATATGGTCAGACTTTTCAGATAACGTAATTTAAAATTAGCGGATAAGAAGTCGTGTTTTATAAAACGCGAGGTCCCCGAGAAGTTGAAGGGCACATTAATTTATCGTGGTAATTACTGTAGGGAACGCGTGCTTTGGAAATAACGAGTTCCCATTGATCGTAGGGAACCCTAAACCCTAATAAATGTATTTAAAGGGTTATATTTATGACATAATTAAATCTAACTTAATTGACTTAATTTTTCAATGTGTAATTAACATATTATATTTATTCTAATATATAATTTAGCCTATTTACTTGATGTAATTATATTATTTGAAAAATTCTAAGTATTCGAAAGATGATGTTTAACCGTGTATAAAAAAATAATTTGAACTAAATATTTGTAAGATCCTAATTTTTTGAAAGATGATTTAAGTAGATGAAAAATCTTAATTATTTGGAAAGATCCTACTTATTTGGAAAGATCCTAAATATAAAAATATTTATTTTCTTAAATTAAATATTCTAATTATTGTAGGATATTTGAAATGAAAAAATCCTAATTTAAATGGATTTCATATTTATTAGGATTAAGATATAATCTAAAAAAGTTATTATTTAAAATAAAATATGGTATTTAAATTTTATTAGTATTTAATAAATTTAAAAGAAAATATGGTATTTAAATTTTATTAGTATTTAATAAATTTAAAAAAAACATGGTATTTAAATTTTATTATTCGAATCACCAAATAAGTAATAATGTTTTCCTAAGTTTTTCTAAGTAATAAGATCTCTTCGTTAAGGTTACAGTTTCCAGTGTTTTCGAAACATTTTAATCGTGATTTTTTACATGGTTACGAAGTTTAGTTCCTATGTTCCAATACCAATTAATTTTTAAAATAAAATAAAATAAATACATAAGCAATTTAGTTACACCGATCAACTTTTGGAATAAACCATCAAACATACTCTCAAGGCATTTTACCTTATTATTCATGCACAAAAACAAGCTTTGGAACCATTTTTAGGGCCATTTTTATACTTTAAAATGTCTTCTCTGTGACAATATCAGTCTCAAATGAAAGATAAGTTCCAATATTGGGCCTGTAACCTTAAATATTACGAAGATTTTTCTATTAATAACACGGAAAAACACCTTCAACATGCCTACCAAGCCATTTCAACTTCTTATTCTTCGACAAAAACTAGCATTGGAACCATTTTCAATGCGCTTTTTACATAGTTTGCAATGTCTACTACGTGCCAATATCAGCCTCAAATGGAAGATAAGTCCCAATACTACAACTCTATGCTAAAAAATTTCCTAAATTACCGGACTAATGACACGATTAAACGCATCGAACATGCCTATACACCCTTGTATTTCAGCATGGATTAGGAGGACCTCGCTATTTGTAGAACGCGAGGTCATGGTTCGCGTTTTTCAAAATGCGAGGACGCCTTATGTGGACGATTTGGGGGTTATTTTTCTAGATAACATTATTAGAGGGTCACTTAAGTAAAATACTATTAAAAGGGGTTTTTTTGTATAAAATTGTCGTTTATGGGCCATGAAGTCCATCGTGTTAAAATCTCCGTATTTGATCCAAAATCAAATTTCGCATAATCATTTTTTTGTCGTACTCGGTTTTTTAAGCTTTTTCCTAATTAATTAAATCGACCCACGCTATATACTTAATTTTGATGATGAGTCTCGTCATAGACATTTTCTATCTACACAAGACATCAACTCAAAAACTACTTAAACAATATTAAATTACTTATCATTTGGAAAACTTCGTTAGTCGCGTAATCACATTTTTGACACTTAAATTTATATATATAAATATTTTTCTTTATTTTTACATCTTATTTTTAATTTTTTTAATTTAAATGCACCGACAAAAAGTAACAAATATTGTAGAAACACATAAATTATTTTATTTTTCCACCAATATGACATTAACATTTTTGTCCTATTAGGATAAAAATTCAAAACTAATATTTAAAAATAAAAAATTAACAATAAATATTATAAAAATAGTAAGTATTATAAATTATGATTTTTCTATAAAATAAGACATGGAAATTTGATAAGAAATAAATATTTATTTTTTCGTTCATTAATTCAAATCACTAAAAAGTTAAAATTTCAAACACGAAAATCGACTTAAAAAATTAAATATTATTATGATTTTTTTATGCAAGTTTAAAGGGAAAAAATATTATCAGGCTAATTCGAATCCCACATCTTTTCTACACATGTTAGCTCCACATATGGCTTGGCTCCATCTAACTTAATAATATATAAATAAATTTTTTTTAAAAATCCATAAACAAATAAAATTAAAATAAATATTAAAAAAGTTGTTGAAAAATGAATATAAAAATAAAAATATTAGAGATTATAAAATAATAAAATATAAATATAAAAAATTAAAAATTAAAAATATTTATAAAGTATTAAAAAATTTAAAATTTTTATTGAAAAAGTTTTCAATTTCATCAATCTTGGTCTATTATTATTCAGTGAACATGTTTTTAGTGAAATCAACATTGTATTAAAGTAACAATCAAACTTAATTTTTTTCGTTTTTCTATATCAAATTGATGCTCATTAATATTTGATGTAGAATCGATGAAGAATTTTGGTTTTATTATTCTTCTAATATGAGAAGTAGTCGAAGACTTTTATGAGATTTATGAATATTTTGAAATTTTAATTTATATATTTATAATTTATAATTTTATAATTTTTTTACATTTTAATTTTATAATTTTTACTTCAAAATTTAAATTTTTATAGTGTTTTTTTTAATATTTTATGTGTAACACCCCCTTCCTGTATCCATTGCTGAATACAGGTTAGAAATGTCACTAAGCATTTATAATTGACCATATACATGAAATCAATATAAACTTGTTTCTTTTATCACATAAATATAACCTTTTAAAACTAGTCATTTAGCTAATCGCGTAAAGTTTAAAAACTTAATTTTTTTAAGTTCAATTCAAACTTAAATTCAGGCAGCAATTAGGCAGTTTACTTAGTAGCTATTTAAATAATAAAACTGCTTAAAAATTGCCTAATTTAAAAATCATTTAGATAGTAAATAAAATACGATTAATCTAACTCGTTTATATATATATATATATATATCAGAGCAGCCAAAAACATTTATATTATACATGCCAACTAGAAATATCAAAAGACAACATTAAAGATGTCATACTGATCACTGATGCTCAATTCTCAAAATGTGATGAAGTCTGTAGCTGCTCCTTACTCCTTACTTTCCTTCTTACCTACGCGTGAAACAATCACACGCTAAGTATATACTTAGTGAGGCAATGTAAAAATATTTAAAGCATTCTATAGTAAAATAATGATAATAACAATTAGAGTGCAAAATTATAAATGTCAAAAAGGATTTGAAAATCATAAAACTAAGTTGTCAAAATCATTCCCTTTTTCGTAACCTGTAACAATCTTAATATTCATATATAATACAATACATGTTATATCAATTTGATCCATTATACTTCACTTTCCATATCAATATAGCCCAATGTAATATGGATGAGAATACATGGTATGCGAGTCAATGATGAGTATGCACATGTGCCCGACAACAACTATTTAGTTGTGCCATTAATAAAACAATGCATCAATGTATTGATATCAATGTATCAATACCAATGTATCAATGTCAATGTAACACTCTAAACACTATCGTAACTTAACGACATCAATAATAATAATAATAATAATAATATGTCATTGTTGTAGAACACAACTCACTATACCATTGCCGTAACTTAATAGCAGTATTAACCAATAGGTCATAGCCGTAGAACACAACTCATTGTCTCATTACTGTACTTGACAATAATATCATATTAATATACTCCACCTCTTTGGCATGCCAATATACCAAGACTCTCAATAATTATACAATGGGCTTTCAAATAATTTATTACTATGAACATTTCATTCATTTTCGATAATATCAATGGATCAAGATAGTCACTTCAATATGTAAAAATATGCATTGGGCAGTTCATACCCGAAAATCATTCATAGAGCATTTCAAAATCATTTAATAAAATTCAAATCCTTTTCTTTCAATGATCGAGAATAACTTATTACCAGTCTTTCTCATTTCATAAATAGAGTAAGTAGAATGCACTCACATTTGCCTCACTAGTACTTAGTAAGTTGTATAATCACCTTTGACCTTATTCTTGAACTTTTTCCTTATCAACTGCTTTATTCAAATCACGAGTCTGATCACGATTACGATCTACACAACATTACAACAACACATACCATTCAAAATACATGATAGTATCTTACTAACATTAATACACATTAGGAAGAATATTTCTAATAATTTTTCAAAATTCCCAAAATATTCATTCCAATCCTAAAGACTCTTTTTAAGCTTCCAACCATTATTTCCAACTTTAAACCTCACATTCTTCATTCTTTACACTTGAGGACCCAAACTTTAAAAATTTACATTTAATCCTTAAATTTGTCAAAATCATAATTTGGTCCCCAAATTCCATCTAAACTTCATAGTCAACCTTTTAATCACTAAACTTGATTTTTCCATCAGAATACACTTCAACAAAAAGTTTAACAACTAAGTCCTTAAACTTTCCAAAATTTACAACTTAGTCCATATTACTTCACAACCTTCCATATTAGTCCAAATGACTTTCCAAAACTTACAAAATCATCCTTTCATCATTTCCAGGCTTAGGAAAATTTTCCATAATTTTCCCCCAAAATCTTTATTTATCCGAATACAAATGGTCACTTTGACCTAACTTTCCAACTTGATTCAAGCATGTTTTTAACTTCTAAACAACATATTCAAGCTTCTAACATTATTTATAATTCAAATAAAAAATTTTCAAGAGTTTCCCCTAATTTTTCAATTTTCCCAAAAATCACCTAACAACCAAAACATAGAAATTTCACTATTTTCATGCTTGAAACAACATCACAACACCATATTTAATCAAAACAATCCATAAAACTCAATATATCAACTTGTCCTTCATAAACCCTAACTCCCAAACTCAACATATAGACATGGAAACTACTCAAAAATTATACCAAATGAAAGAGAATTTGATGGAGATCAATTTTCTATTTCATGTCTTGAACCAAAAACCAACTAAATCAAGCCAAAAATTGAATCAAACCAACTTAGAGTGGTTCGGCAAAGAGGAAGAAAGATGAACAAGATTCTAGTTTTTTTTCTTCATTTAATTACCAAGACAAATGGCATGTTAATCTTAAAAACCAATATAAAAATCTCCCCTAATAGTGTAATGACCAATTTGGCCATTAATTATAACCAATAGGGTCACAACACTTGTCTTGTTTTATCCAAAGTAATCAATTTAATATAAAAAGTAAGGGCAAAATGCCATTAATGAATCTTGGTATTTACAAAATGCCATTATCCCCTATTTACTCAAATATTGTATAGAATCGAATCCAAATCGAATCAAAACGATTCCAAAACTTAACACCATCTTTCTTTAGTTTGTCTAAGACTCCCATCAAATTTTCATAATTTTCTGTGCTCGAATGATCATCCGAATTAATTTTCGAAACTTATCCCCTTTATAGTTTTTTACACAATTCCCGTACCAAAAATCCGATTCCCACCAAATCTTATACGGGATAAACTATTCATTTTTTTCCATAAAATAATTATTGGGAAAATTACCATGTTGGTCCCTAAACTTTTCCCAACTTTTCACTTTTGTCACCAAACTTTGAATTTTTACATTTTAGTTCACTGAACTAAAACCACCAATTTTAAATCTTTGCAATTTAGTCACTAACCAAAAATTTGGGTATTACAATTCTCCCCCTAAAAAATTAGTCCTCAAATTTTCAAAACATACCTAATTCAAATAGATGAGGAAACTATTTTTCCATATCTTCTTCTCTTTCCCACGTTGCTTCCTCCACTTTGTGATTCCTCCAAAGAACCTTTACAAGTGGGATCGTCTTGTTCCTTAGCTTCTTGACATCACGAGCTAGGATTCTAACCAATTCTTCCTCGTATGTCAAATCTGGTTGAATCTCTATTTCTTCTGGAACAATGACATGGAAATGATCTGATTGATACTTTCTGAGCATCGACACGTGAAATACATTACGAATCTTGTCCTTTTCTGAGGGTAGAGCAAGTTGATAAGCCATCGGACCAACTCTTTCTACAATCTCATATGGTCTAATAAATCTCAGACTCAGCTTTCCTTTTCGTCCAAAACGCAAAACTTTCTTCTAAGGTGATACTTTAAGAAACACTTTATCTCATACTTGAAACTCAATTTCTTTCATCTTTAGATCTGCATAGGATTTTTGTCGACCGGCAGCTATTTTTAGATTATCTTGTATAATCTTCACTTTATCTTTAGCTTCTCTGACAATATCAGGACCAGCTATGTCTCGATCCTTTAACTCGTACCAATTCAAAGGAGTCATGCACTTTCTTCCATATAAGGCTTCATATGGTGCCATTCTGATACTTGCCTGATAGCTATTATTTTAAGCAAATTCAGCTAATGGCAAATATTTTTCCCAAGATCCTTTGAATTCAATAACACATGCTCTTAACATATCCTCTAAAATCTGAATAATTCTCTCTGATTGTCCGTCAATTTGAGGATGAAAAGCTGTGCTAAAATTAAGTCGAGTATCCAAAGCTTCATGAAATGATTTCCAAATTCTAGAAGTAAACTTTGGATCTTTATCTGAGACAATCGAGACTGGTACTCCATAAATCCGAACTATTTCTCTGATATATAACTCAACATATTTGTCCATAGGGTAATCTGTTCGCACCGGGATGAAGTGTGCTGACTTGGTCAATCTGTCAACAATTACCCAAATGGAATCCTTTTTGCTTGAAGTCAAAGGTAACCCCGTTACAAAATCCATGGTTATCTGTTCCCACTTCCATTGAGGAATGGAAATTGGTTGCAATAAACCAAAAGGCACCTGATGCTCTGCGTTCACTTGTTGACATATCAGGCACTTCGAAACAAACTCAGTTATAGTTCTTTTCATTCCCGTACACCAATATCGACTCTTTAAATCTTGATACATCTTGTTTCCACCTGGATGCATAGTCAAGGGATTATAATGTGCTTCAGAGAGAAGTTCTTTTTTCAATTCTTCATTATCTGAATAACAATTCTTCCTCGATAGTACAAGCATCCATCAGACTTAATTTTATAATTTTTGGTTTCACTCTTTTCAACCTACTTGATTGTAGACAAACATTCCATATCTCCTTTCTGAAGCTCTTTTATCCGATCTACCAAATTAGGTCTTATATTCAATTCAGCAATCAAAGTACCATTTTCTTATAAAGCCAGCCTTGCATTCATCGCTCTTAAAGCAACAAAAATCTTTCTATTGAGGGTATCAGCTACCACATTTGCTTTCCCTGGATGGTATTCAATAATCACATCATAATCCTTTAAAAGCTCAATCCATCTTTGCTGCCTCAAGTTTAACTCATTTTGAGTCAACAGATACTTTAAACTTTTATGATCTATATAGATGTAGCATCGTTCACCATAGAGATAATGACACCAAATCTTTAAAGCAAACACAACTGCTGCCAACTCTAAATCATGGGTAGGATAATTCATCTCGTGTATTTTAAGCTGTCGGGAAGCATAAGCCACTATCTTTCTATTCTGCTTAAGTCCGCAACCCAATCCATTATAAGAAGCATCACTGTACACTACGAAATCCTTACCTGATTCAGGCTGCACTAATACTAGAGCTTCAGTTAAAATCCTCTTCAATGTTTCAAAGCTTTCTTGACACTTATCCGTCCAAACGAATGGCACATCTTTTCTTAACAGCTTAGTTAGCAGAGAGATAATCATCGAGAAATTCTTTACAAATCTTCAATAAATAACCAGCCAGTCCCAAGAAACTTCGAACCTCAAAAATATTCTTCGGAGCTTTCTATTCCACTATGGCTTGTATTTTCTTAGGATCTACACTTATTCCCTCTGCTGAAACCACATGACCGAGAAAAGTAACTTCTGATAACCAAAACTCGCATTTCGATAACTTAGCATATAGTTTCTTTTCTCGTAGAATTTGAAGAACAAGACAAAGATGAGCACCGTGTTCCTCCTTTGTCTTTGAATACACCAAAATATCATCAATAAACACCACCACAAATTGATCTAGATATGGTTGAATATTCGATTCATCAAATCTATAAAATCCGCTGGAGCATTAGTCAATTCGAACGACATCACTACAAACTCGTAGTGCCCATACCGAGTTCGGAAAGCCATCTTTGAAATATCTTCTTCCTTAATCTTCAACTGATGATATCCAGATCGAAGATCAATTTTAGAAAACACAGCTGCACCCTTTAACTGATCAAAAAGATCATCAATCCTCGAAAGAGGATACTTATTCTTCATAGTCACATTGTTTAACTAGCGATAATCTATGCATAATTGCATAGATCCATCTTTCTTTTTCACGAATAACACTGGTGCACCCCAAGGTGACATACTTGGCCTTATAAAACCCCGATCTAATAATTCTTGCAGTTGTGCCTTTAACTCTCGAAGCTCAGCTGGTGCGATTCTATACGGGGCCATTGATATGGGTGCAGTACCAGGTAACACCTCTATCTTAAATTCTACTTCCCGATCTGGAGGTAATCCTGGTAGCTCATCAGGAAAAACATCTGGATACTCTCGAACAGTAGGAATATCTTCCAACTTAATTCTAACAGTTCGAGTATCCACCACATTAGCTAGAAAAGCTTGACAACCTTCTAATAGCAGCTTCTTCGCAGAAACTGCTGAAATCACATTAGATGAATGATTCATCCTTTCTCCCACTACTATTATTTCTTCACCTTTCAAATTTTCCAAGATTAATCGCTTTAAGCGACAATCCACAATGTCATGGTAGAAAGATAACCAATCCATGCCTAATATCACTTCAAATTCTTTGAAAGGTAACTCTATTAGGTTTTCTGGGAACTCTATTCATTGCACCTTTATCAGACAATTTCTACGTATTCTATTTACTCTCGCACTTTGACCCAAAGGATTTGTTGTCGCTATATCACTAGAGATAGGCCCTAGTGGTATGCTCATCTCTTCAATCAACTTAGTACCAATATACGAATACGTAGAACCAGGATCAATCAGAACAAATACATGCTCATCATAAAGATAGAATATACCTGTAACAACTTTCGGATCATCACGATCCTATCTGTTCTGATGTTAAAGACTCGGGCTGGTGCACAGATCTCCTGCTGTGAAACAAACTCGGATGGCCTTTCTGTTCTGCCTCTGCCTCTACCTCTCTATGGAACTACAACAGATCTCTCTGTCTGTACAAATTTCGCTCCAAATTTCTGAGAATAGTCTCTGATAAAATGACACATATTTCCACAATTTAAGCATGCTCTCGTCACCATCCAGCATATGCCTGAATGACGTTTACCACAAACATCACACGGTTGAGTTCTGAATTGGAATGATGAACCAGCACCAGAATTAACTGTCTGAGCCTGCTTGTTTCCTCCAGTATTACCTCTTTTCCAAGAAGATCCAGATTTATTCTTATACCAAAAACCACCTTTATTCCTCTTCGATAAAAAATGAGATGAAGATGTTCTTGGTCTTTTATTGGATTGCGGAGTCTGCTCTGTCGTGTTCTCCGAATAGACACGTTCCATTGCTTTAGCTCGATTCACCACCTCTTGAAAAATAGGTAGGTTCAATGCCACCAACATTTCCTTTGGTCTCTTATCTAGGCCTTAAATAAAATTATCACATCGATCCTTTTCGGTAGGAATCAATTCTGCTACAAACCAACTCAACTTGTTAAACTCACACTCGTACTCATAGATGGTCCGGTTTCCTTGCTTCAGGCTAACGAATCGTTGTTTCATCTCCTGAATAAACTGATCTCCAATATATTTGTTCTTGAATTCTTCCAAGAAAAATTGCCAGGTAACCCGCTCGGGAGGGACATGTATAGTAGCATTATTCCACTAGAATCTGGCTTAACCTCGAAATAACGAGACAACTCCATCCAACTTATCCATCTTCGAGCAATGAAACCCCTCTAACATGATCTTTAGATCATTTAGCCACATGTCGGCATCTACGGGACCTTCATCTACTTCTCCTTTAAATTCAGGTGCTCCCAAACTTTTTAATTCCTTAGCAATTTTCATTCGAGGAGCAGAGGGAGCTTGAGGCTGAAAACGTGTCAGAACCGTTTTCAAAGTCTGAAGAAAAGTCTCTTGATCTTATACAGGCATTCCCTGCTGTGCTGGTGCTCTTCCCTATTTCGGTTGAGCCGGAGGGTTATTATTAACCTCGTTATTGTCACTACCGGCTTCTTCTAGAACCTCCTAATCCATCGCTCGTCTAGAACCTCTTGATTTAGACATCTATAATCACATAACTACTACATTAGTAAGGAACGACATTCATCAATAATATAAACATCAGATCAGTAATTTTGACATCCTAGTGGCATGTGCACATTTTTCAATAAAAGCAACTTTCATTCCGGCCGAGAACCGACTAAAACTATAGCTCTGATACCAATAAATGTAACACCCCTTTCCTGTATCCATTGATGAATACAGGTTAGAGATGTCACTAAGCATTTATAATTGACCATATACATGAAATCAATATAAACTTGTTTCTTTTATCACATAAATATAACCTTTTAAAACTAGTCATTTAGCTAATCGCGTAAAATTTAAAAACTTAATTATTCTAAGTTCAATTCAAACCTAAATTCAAGCGGAAACTAGGCAGTTTACTTAGTAGCTATTTAAATAATAAAACTACTTAAAAACTGCCTAATTTAAAAATCATTTATATAGTAAATAAAATACGATTAATCTAACTCGTTTCCAAATATATATATATCAGAGCAGCCAAAAACATGTATATTATACATGCCAACTAGAAATATCAAAAGACAACATTAAAGTTGTCATACTGATCACTGATGCTCAATCCTCAAAATGTGATGAAGTCTCCAGCTGCTCTTTACTCCTTACTTTCCTTCTTACCTATGCGTGAAACAATCACACGCTAAGTATATACTTAGTGAGGCAATGTAAAAATATTTAAAACATTCCATAGTAAAATAATGCTAAGAACAATTAGAGTGCAAAATTATAAATATCAAAAAGGATTTGAAAATCATAAAATTAACTTGTCAAAACCATTCCCTTTTTCGTAACCTGTAACAATCTTAATATTCATATGTAATACAATACATGTTATATCAATTTGATCCATTATACTTCACTTTCCATATCAATATAGTCCAATGTAATATGGATGAGAATACATGGTATGCGAGTCAATGATGAGTATGCACATGTGCCCGACAACAACTATTTAGTCGTGCCATTAATAAAACAATGCATCAATGTATCATTGTATTGATATCAATGTATCAATACCAATGTATCAATGTCAGTGTAACACTGTAAACACTACCGTAACTTAATGACATCAATAATAATAATAGGTCATTATTGTAGAACACAACTCACTATACCACTGCCGTAACTTAACAACAGTATTAACCAATAGGTCATAGCCGTAGAACACAGCTCACTGTCTCATTACTGTACTTGACAGTAATATCATATTAATATACTCTACCTCTTTGGCATGCCAATATACCAAGACTCTTAATAATTATACAATGGGCTTTCAAATAATTTGTTACTATGAACATTTCATTCATTTTCGATAATATCAATGGATCAAGATAATCACTTCAATATGTAAAAATATGCATTCGGCAGTTCATACCCGAAAATAATTCATAGAGCATTTCAAAATCATTTAATAAAATTCAAATCCTTTCTTTCAATGATCGAGAATAACTTATTACCAGTCTTTCTCATTTCATAAATAAAGTAAGTAGAATGCACTCACCTTTGCCTCACTAGTATTTAGTAAGCTGTACAATCATCTTCGACCTTATTCTTGAACTTTTTCCTTATCAACTGCTTTATTCAAATCACGAGTCTGATCGCGATTACGATCTACACAACATTACAACAACACATACCATTCAAAATACATGTTAGTATCTTACTAACATTAATACATATTAGGAAGAGTATTTCTAATAATTTTTCAAAATTCCCAAAATATTCATTCCAGTCCTAAAGACACTTTTTAAGCTTCCAACCATTATTTCCAACTCTAAACCTCACATTCTTCATTCTTTACACTTGAGGACCCAAACTTTAAAAATTTATATTTAATCCTTAAATTTGCCGAATTCACAATTTGGTCCCCAAATTCTATCTAAACTTCATAGTCAACCTTTTAATCACTAACCTTGATTTTTCCATCACAATACACTTCAACAACAAGTTTAACAACTAAGTCCTTAAACTTTCCAAAATTTACAACTTAGTCCTTATTACTTCACAACCTTCCATATTAGTCCAAATGACTTTCGAAAGCTTACAAAATCATCTTTTCATCATTTCCAAGCTTAGGAAAATTTTCCGTAATTTCCCCCCAAAATCTTCATTTAGCCGAATACCAATTGTCACTTTGACCTACCTTTCCAACTTGATTCAAGCATGTTTTTAACTTCTAAACATCATATTCAAGCTTCTAACATTATTTCTAATTCAAATAAAAATTTTGCAAGAGTTTCCCCTAATTTTTCAATTTTCCCAAAAATCACCTAACAATCAAAACATAGAAATTTCACTATTTTCATGCTTGAAACAACATCACAGTACCATATTTAATCAAAACAATCCATAAAACTCAATATATCAACTTGTCCTTCATAAACCCTAACCCCCGAACTCAACATATGAACATGGAAACTACTCAAAAATTATACCAAATGAAAGAGAATTTGATGGAGATCAATTTTCTATTTCATGTCTTGAACCAAAAACCAACTAAACCAAGCCAAAAATTGAATCAAAAATTTTCTCACCTTGCTTAGAGTGGTTCGACCAAGAGGAAGAAAGATGAACAAGATTCTAGTTTTTTTCTTCATTTAGTTACCAAGACAAATGGCATGTTAATCTTAAAAACTAATATAAAAAATCTCCCCTAATAGTGTAATGACCAATTTGCCCATTAATTATGACCAATAGGATCACAACAATTGCCTTGTTTTATCCAAAATAATCAATTTAATATAAAAAGTAAGGGCAAAATGACCAAAATGACATTAATGTATCTTGGTATTTACAAAATGCCATTATCCCCTATTTACTGAAATACTGTATAGAATCGAATCCAAATCGAATCAAAACGATTCCAAAACTTTACACCATCTTTCTTTAGTCTGTCTAAGACTCCCATCAAATTTTCATAATTTTCTGAGCTCGAATGATCATCCGAATTAATTTCCTAAACTTATCTCCTTTATAGCTTTTTACACAATTCTCGTACCAAAAATCTGATTCCCACCAAAAATCTTAGACCGGGATAAACTATTCATTTTTGCCATAAAATAATTGTTGGGAAAATTACCATGTTGGTCCCTAAACTTTTCCCAACTTTTCACTTTTGTCATCAAACTTTGAATTTTTCACATTTTAGTTCACTAAACTAAAACCACCAACTTTTAAATCTTTGCAATTTAGTCACTAACCAAAAATTGGGTATTACATTATGAATATTTAATTATTATTTAAATATTTTTAAATTTTAATAATTTCTTCAATATTTATTTTTAGCTTAAAGATTAAATAAGCCATCAAACTTTTGGTTAGTGACTAAATTGCAAAGATTTAAAAGTTGGTGGTTTTAGTTTAGTGAACTAAAATGTGAAAAATTCAAAGTTTGATGACAAAAGTGAAAAGTTGGGAAAAGTAAAACCACCAACTTTTAAATCTTTGCAATGACGTAAACTTTTCCCAACTTTTCACTTTTGTCATCAAACTTTGAATTTTTCACATTTTAGTTCACTAAACTAAAACCACCAACTTTTAAATCTTTGCAATTTAGTCACTAACCAAAAATTGGGTATTACATTATGAATATTTAATTATTATTTAAGTATTTTTAAATTTTAATAATTTCTTCAATATTTATTTTTAGCTTAAAGATTAAATAAGCCATCAAACTTTTTATTAAAAGTATTTATGCCCCTGAACTCGATAAAAAGTTAATTATACTCTCAAAGCTGGTTAAAAAAACTTCTGCCACATCATCATCATCACACATATACTACAACGTCGACATCGTGAACCTTTACGTCAATACAATAAATAATTATGTCAGGGTTGGAATGGCCAACTTTAGTCAGAATAAAATTAATGCAATTGAATGACTTTAAAGCTAAATTAATATAATTAAAAAACAGAAACAACATTAATGATTTGGATTTATTTCAGAAATAAAATGACCCTTACATCAAAATTTTATAATTCAATATTATCCTATGACTTCAACCTCACCCTTGGTCCACTTTCTCATATTTGTCGGTTTTGAATTTCTTTTGTTCAATATATATTATTTTAATCGGTAATATGTTCTCAAAAATATATTTACAGATTTGAAATATCTACTATGTCATGTACGTTTAAGTCAATTAAGTCACAAATGTGTTGAAATTTTTGACTTTACAAATTACAAGGTTGAAGTATTGTCACTTATCTCTCTTTTTAACAATTAATTTTTCAATGCACCTTAAAAATGGTATACTTACCCTATAAATTCTAATTCTAGTTGTGAAGTAAAAAAAAATTAAGTTCAATTATTAGTTCTTATATTTGATTAATTTATGTATTTTAATTTGATTAATTTTAAATTTTATATCTTTTAAAGTTTAAAATTTCAGTCCTAATTTTTTAATAGTCTAAAGGTGTTACAAGGTAGTATCTATTATTACATATTCTTAACCCTTTGACAATGCGCATACATCTTGTAGACAAAGTGATTTGAACCCACGTCTCCTAAAATAAACATCATTTGCTTTTCTAATAGGACACTTGTTGGGTTCAATTTCAGTCCTAATTAAAAATGGTATGGATTTAAAGTGATCAAGTTAGAGAATAGAGGCGAAATATATAAGTTATATATGATATAAAGACCGAAAATATAACTTGTCTTAACAGATTTAAATAGTTTGAATAAGATTAAAAATTTAAAATTTAAAAGATATTGAAACTAAAAATAACGTGAATCCATGACTTATGCATGCGTGAGACTAATGGAAGAATTTAACGGCATTATTATACAAATATTTTTGTAACACCTTAAATCCGGTGTTACATTGGGCTTCAAGCCCAAAGCCATTTATAAAAATCTGCGAGCGAGTTTAGCCCAAATTTAAAGTTTTATAAACCATAATAATTAAAAAGAGTTGTACAAATATTCAAAGTTACTTTGGAGCTCCAATTTAAAACATAATAATTAAAAACATTTGATATGGAAATAAATCAATAAGAGTTACAGATACAAAACTTAAGGGTCCTATGAATACATTGCCCCTACAAATCTAAGTATTGTACTCTTCATATATCGATGTACTGAAGTCCTACTCCGATGCTCCTTGCAAGTACGCAACAACCTAATGACCTGCGTAAGGAAATAACAATTCCAAACGCTGAGCTCAAAAGCTCAGTGGATACACCTCTATTTTACTATGTTTCATGCAGATTATAAACATAAGCATGTAATCAAACAATGATTTAGCAAGCATGAATACCAAGTGGCGCTACTCTGATCGCTTAAACACATGGGATCAACATATCAATCAATAAATCAATTATCAAATCAATTAAGGGCTCACAAGGCCCACATTCTATACCATACCATATAGGAGTGAGGCCGGCTCACATAGCATCGGTACATACACTACGGGTGAGGCCGAGTCACATAGCATCGGATCATACACCCGGCTCGAAATTATCCCCCGAGCACATACGAATGAGGTCTGGGTCACATAACATCGGTAACCTCCATCCCCTCAACTTACCATGGTGTTGCAAAACACACTTGGGCATCCGGATCCCTTCAACCAAGAGCACACACGACACGACTCATTATTACCATATCAATACATCAACAACTTTAATTGTTATAATGTTTACTCACGTCTAAGTCTCATTTTTATTCTTATTTATTAATATAAGGGGTTAGACATCCGGTTTTTCAGTTTTATAACTCATTTCATACCTCTAGGGACCCATTGGAACCTTTACCTAGAATTATGAAACCCCCGAACGAAACCTTAAATTTCTTGGGCAGATTGCCCAGTGAGTACCGATACTCTTATATGGGTATCGATACTCCCCTCTAGGTACCTGTACCCTTCCTCGGGTGCCGATACTCAAATTAGGTTCAAAAGATATAAATCCCTAAACAGTACCGATACGCTTACCCCTATATCGATACTCATTATCGGTACGTAAATCACCTCGTATCGATTCTCACCCATACTGGTACCCTCACCACTGCGTACCAGTATGCAAAAGCCTTTCTCAGGCAATGGAACAGTGGTACTGATACGCCCCATAGTGTACCGATATACCAAAAACGCTATTGGAATTCCTAATAAGCAAGGGGAACCGATACTCAGGAACACGTACCGATATGCCCTTCATAGCTCGACTCATTTTTAGAGAAGGGTACGGGTATTGAACCTTCATGTACCGGTATGCGAACCCATATTTCTAGGTTTGGGGTTCGAATTCCTCATCTTTAACCCCTAACCTAATTTGATAATCTCTAAAACTCATCTTACAACTTATAGAAGGTGTTTAGGGTCGGTTTCTACCAATTTTATGAGTTATTAATACCAATGTTAGATTTTGCCATTAACACCCATTAAGATCACTCAAGCATACTAAAAACACTAGAATAACATACAAGGCAATTATCTTTATGATATGCAGAAAGCAAGAAATTGGAAGTATACTAACCTTCTTCAAAACACCAGCAACCTTGATTCTACCAGCTTCAAGTCTTCCCTTTTTCCCTGAGCCTTAGATTGCTCACCAAGCTCCTTAACTACACCCAAATGTTGTAAAATGAATTACAACACTGCCAAGAGGTAAAAGAGAACTAAAGAAGGTTTAACATAACAAAAGATGAGATTAAACTCCTCAATCTCGTTATTCCTCACAAAACCTCTCCAAAACCCCAAGGTTTTCATCTAACTCTAACCTTTGGCATTCTTACCTCTAATTATAGATCTCTTAATGTTGAAACTTCTTCCATTAAGCTTTAATCTGGGATTCCTACTCTAAACCACAAAGATCACTCTTTTAAGTTGACACCCACTCCTCAACAATAGGGGAAGAAGATAGAAAAGATGGAGATAATGGTGATCTCACTCCCTTACACTCTCTGCAAAAATTAATTCTTTTCCCCCCTTTTCACATGCTTGGGGGGAGAAATTACTCTATTACCCCTCTAGCAAAACCCAACAACAACCCCAACACCGAAGTAGGCTCAAATATGCACTCAATGTCCAAAATTTTGGCCCAACACGAGGTTTAACTCTCGGGTTAATTCGACCCCTGAATTTTAAAATTTGGGTTATTACAACTCTCTTCTCCTTTAAAAAATTTCATCCTCGAAATTTACATTTGGGAAACAGGTACGGGTAAAGTAGCTCCATGTTATCAACTTCCCACGTGGTTTCCTCGACCCCGTGGTTTCTCCATAACATCTTCACTAAGGGTATATACTTGTTGCCAAGCTCCTTAACCCCTCTGTTAAGCACTATTATTGTTTCCTCTTCATATGTTAGATCGAGACTAATCTCGATTTTTTCAAACAAAACCATATATAAAAGATCTGAATGACAACGTCTCAATATCGATGCATGGAACGCATTATAGATACGCGTCATCTTTTGTGGTAGAGCTAACCAGTAAGTTATAGGTCCGACTCTCTAAATGATCATGTATGGTCTAATAAATATCATATTCAACTTGACCTTTTTGCCCAAAGCGGATGACTCTTTTCCATGGTGATACCTTAAGGAAAACCTTGTCACCGACCTTATATTCAATGTGCTTGCACTTTCGATCCGCGTAAACCTTTTGACGATCAAATATCACTTGAAACCTCTCTTTCATAATATAAACCTTTTCCTCAGTTTGCTTAATCAATTCAGAACCCACAATCTTCCTCTTGTTAAGCTCCATCCAACAAAGAGGAGTTCTACACTTATGCCCATACAAGGCCTCGAAAGGAGCCATTTTGATACTTGACTGAAAACTGTTGTTGTAGGCAAACTCAACCAGCGATAATTGCTCCTCCCAACTTTTGTCAAAATCGATAACACAACACCATAGTATATCCTCCAAGATCTGGATGACTCGCTCAGACTGACCATTGTTCTAAGGATGAAAAGCTGTATTAAAATGCAACTTGGTATCCAGATTCTCATGAATCTTCTTCCAAAGCCTAGCGGTATAACGAGGGTCCCTATCAGATATAATCGATGATAGTACTCCATACAGTCTTACAATTTCTTTTATGTACAATCTAGCCAACTGATCAAGGGTAAAATCCATATGTACATGTAAGAAGTTAGTAGACTTGGTCAAATGATCCGCAATCACCCAAATCGCATCATGCTTTCTCTAGGTCAATGACAAACCTGTAACAAAATCCATTGTCACTCTATCCCACTTTCATTGGGGAATCTGAATGGGCTGAAGCAAGACCGAAACACCCATGACCCGGATGTCACATTTGGGCCCTAAGCCTAAAATCCATACCATTAAAATTTTCCTTTTTCAAGCCCAAACATGATAAGTCCCATAAAAACATAAGTCCATACATTGAAAACATAATCAAATCCATATGTTTAAAACAATATTCACGGAGCTCCACTTACAAATATTTAAAACATTCGACAATGACCATTTAATACAAAATAAGAGTTACAAAATACATATAGGGTCCAACGAAATACATAGCCCATTACATCTAGTATTTGTTCTCAACCGCTAGAGTCGATGCTGAAATCCAAGCCTTGAGGGTGCTCCTACAAGCCTCAAGGCCACCTACTTACCTGCGAACGAAAACAACAAATCTGAATGCTGAGCTAACAAAGCTCAGTGGATACACTACCACTCAACTATGCTTTATACAAATCATAAATAAAGCAATGCAACATGAATGATATCATGGCAAGATAACGATAGCGCTACCATAACCGCCTAAACACATAGCATCATGAATGTATGATCACACATGCAGCTCATACAAATACCTCATTTGCTTACATAATATCACACAGATAACTCTAACATTAATTAAGTGAGGTCCGTGTCCACAAAACATCAGAATCCTGCACTTGAGTGAGGCCCTCGTCCATAAAGCATCGAGATCCTACACTACGAGTAAGGCCCGCGTCCACAAAGCATCGGGATCCTATACTCTGAGTAAGGCCCGCATCTATAAAGTATCAGGATCCTATACTCAAGGGGATATGGCCCACGTCCACAAAACATCGGGATTCTACATCCATGCTCAGAATCTCTCATCAAGCATCTTCGAATGAGGCCCACGTCAAAAAAACATCAATATCCTACATTCGGGAGTCTTGAAAGTGTTGCAACACACTTAGGGTATCTAAATCCCAACAACAAGGGATGACTCGACTATCTAGGCGTCCTATCAACACCCAACAAGGACTCTAATTACCACACAACCTCAATTGATCCACCTAGGATCCCTATGGGTTATTATCTCACACGATTTACCCAAAGTTTACCAAATTATTAGCCAATTATTTCTCATACGGGGTTAAAATCTTTGTTTCTCAATTTTAGTATTCATTTTATACCTCAAAAGACCCCCAGGGCCCTTCGCCTCGAATTATAGAACCCCCGAACGCGAACTCAAATTTCTTGGGCATATTGCCCAGCGAGTACCGATATTCTTACATGGGTATCAGTACGCCTCTCTAGGTACCGGTACTCCTCCATGAGTACCGATACTCAATTTAGGTTCGAAAGAATTTAACCCTCAAGTCGTACCGATACGATCTATCCCGTATCGATATGCATTATCGGTACTTAGATCGCCTCGTACCGATTTCAATCGATATCGGTACGCTAAAGCCGTCCCCCAGGCAATATAACAGTAGGTATCAATACGCCCCTCGCGTATTGGTACGCAAAAGTGTTACTATAATCCTTAATATGCAAAGGGTACCAATACACGGAGAGGCGTACCGGTTCCCTCATAACATGTCTCCCTTTAATATTGAGGTGTATTGATACACGGGTTTCCGTACTGGTACGCAAGCCTGAGTTTTGAACTCTAGGTACGAGTTTCACCTAAAAACCCTGCTTAAACCCTATGGTTAAGCCCCAAATCGCTCCTACAAGTTATGGTGATAGTATTAGGTGGATTACTACCGAATTTAGGCCATTACAACAACAATTTCAAGATTTATCATTAACAACCACTCAAGCTTTATCAACGCCAAAAACACCAAATCATGCTTCAAAGCCTAACTTCATGATTTCCAGGAAACTATGGGAGTTAGTAGTGTACTAACCTTAGCTTAGCTGATAAAACAAAGCCTTCCTCTAAAGCTTCAAGATTTGCTCTTCCCTTGGTCCTTTGAGGAGTTCCTAACCTCTTTCACTACAAGAGATGTTACCAAACGTGTTACCACATTATAGGGAGAATTAAGGGAGTCAGAATACAAACCTTTACAAGAATAAGGTCCCCTAAAAACCCATTCCCATTCTCCCTCATCAACCCCCTAACAAAACATACTTTTCCACCAAAACTAACCATCCATACCTTGATTGATAAATCTCCCAAAGCTGGACAACTTTCCCTTGAACAAAAATTCGTGATTTTCAACACAACCCTCGAAGATTCAACCTTTAGTGGTGGTGTTTTTAAGAGAGAGAGTTTGGAAATAGGAGAAAGATGATAATAAATTTGGGTGATCTCACCCCTACCCAGAATGTAGAAAATCAGCTCTTCCCTCCCCTTTCCACTCTTTAAAAATGAGTTTTTACCAATTTACTCATCTCTACTCTCCTCCAACCAACCCAAAAACTACAATCCCAACGCACAAGATAGCCCAAGGTCCCACTCAAGCTTAAAAACATAACCCAAATATGAGGCCCATGCTCGATCAAACCCGACCCTCGAATTTCTGGAATTTGGGTCGTTACAACTCTTCACTCCTTAAAGAAAATTTCATCCTTAAAATTTACCTGGTGGGAGAAAATACGGGTAGAGTACTCTCATGTCGTCCTCAACTTCTCACGTTGCTTCTTCAATACCATGATTCCTCCATAACATTTTTACCAAAGGTATGCACTTGTTGCGAAGCTCTTTAACTCCCGTGTCAAGGACCCTAATCGGCACTTCCTCATATGTCAAGTCGACATTTACCTTAATTTCTTCAAGGAGAATAATATGTGAAGGATCAGAACGGTAACGTCTCAACATAGACACATGAAAAACATCGTGGATATGAGCCAACTCTGATGGCAAGGCTAACCGATAAGCCACTAGTCCAACTCTCTCAAGAACTTCATACAGTTTAATGTACCTTGGACTTAATTTTCCCTTGCGTCTAAACCGGATGATTCCCTCCTACGAGGATACATTGAGAAATACTTTTTCCCCAATATTATACTCAATGTGATTGCACTTCTGATCTGCGTAGGCCTTCTAAGGGTCAAAGACAGCTTGTAATCTTTCATTGATGATCTAGACCTTCTTTTCGGTTTGACTAACCAATTCAGATCCCACGATCCTCCTCTCATTGAGCTCTATCCAACACAAATGTGTCATACATCTTAGGATCATATGAAGCATGATTGTTCTCGTGTAGCGAGAGATACACCGGTACAAGCTGCTGCACCTGCTAGGGGCCAGGGTCATAGTAGAGGTAATTTTTAGAGGTGTGAGGATGGCCAGAGGGTTGTAGCGCATGCAGTTGCTGTGCGACCAAAGATGGACCGGCTCGGGTTTATGCTCATCATGAGGGGTACAATGACACTGATGTGATCACAGGTACCTTCACCTTGTAATCTTTGTCATTGTTTTCTTTAATTGATTCGGGGTCTACTCATTCATATATCTTAAGTGAGTATGCATCTTTGCTGAATGTTCCAGTTGAGATCTTAGATGTTGGCATGTTAGTAACTAGTTCCTTTGGGGAGACGGTTATGACTAGGAGGTTGTATAGGCATTGTCCTTTAAAAGTGTAAAGTTATGAGTTTGCTGCGGATCTGATGGAATTGCCATTCCATGGTTTTGACGTTATTTTAGGTATGGATTGGTTGAGTGAGCACAATGTGGTAGTGGATTGTGAATCCCAAAGGATTTCCCTGAGGTTAGACGATGATTATAAAGTTGTGGTGGTTGGTGAGAATGTGAAATTCTTGTCCAATGTTGTTTCGGCTACTCGAGCGGAGAAGATGATGTTTGATAGTTGCCAAGCTTATTTGGCTATTGTTATGAATCTAGAAGCCAAGGGTTTTCGAGTGTAGGACATTCGGACTATGC
The DNA here is from genome assembly GCA_019671005.1 of Hibiscus mutabilis. Lineage (NCBI taxonomy): Eukaryota > Viridiplantae > Streptophyta > Magnoliopsida > Malvales > Malvaceae > Hibiscus > Hibiscus mutabilis. The sequence continues at coordinate 12,446,126 of CM033738.1, read as the reverse complement.
GTGATTTTTAAAGGTGTTTTCTAAAGAGTAACCGGGTTTACCGCCTGATAGAGAGGTAGAGTTCGGTATTGAGACATATGAGGGTATGAATCCGGTGTCTATTACTCCTAATCGGATGGCACTGAAATAATTGAAAGAGTTAAAAACGTAGCTTCAGGAGTTATCGGTGTCTATTCTCATAGGTTTATTCGACCGAGTTTTTTTATCTTAGGGTACTCCGATTCTTTTTGTAAAGAAGAATGATGGTTTGATGCATATGTGCATTGATTATCGGTAGTGGAATAAGTTGAAGATGAAAAAAATACCCGTTACGTGGATTGATGATTTGTACGATCACTTTCGTGGGTCAACAGTATTTTCAAAGATTGATTTAAGATCAAAGTATTATCAGTTGAAGGTTAAGGATGTGGATGTGCATAAGACTGTATTTCGTACGAGGTATGGGCACTACAAATTCTTGGTAATTTCGTTTGGATTAACAAATGCCTCGACTGCATTTACGAATTGTGATGGTGTTTATTGATGAAATACTCGTGTATTCTCGTACCAAGGAACAATATGATCAGCATTTACGAATTGTGTTGCAGGCTTTGAAGGATAATCATTTGTATGCCAAGTTGAGCAAGTGTAAATTTTGGCTCAAGGAGGTGATGTTTCTTGGTCATATAGTTTTAGCAGAAGGTATCCGTTTTGATCCACAGAAAGTTGAGGCTATCCTCACTAGGAAACAACCTAAGTCATTGTTTGAGATTCGCAGTTTTCTTGGGCTGGCTGGTTATTATCGTTATTTTATGGATGGGTTTTCTAGTATTGCGGCACCATTGACGATGTTGTTACTGAAGAATGTTCCCTATGTGTGAACAAAGAAGCAGTAGCATAGTTTTGAGAAGTTGAAGGAAGTCTTGACACATGCTCTTGTGTTGATCCAACCCGAGTCAGAGAAGGAGTTTGTGGTCTATAGTGATGCACCGTACGTTGGTTTGGGTTACGTGTTGATGCAAGATTGCAAGATTGTGGCCTATGCATCGAGACAACTGAAAGTTCATGAGTGAAACTACCCGACACATGATTTAGAACTCGCGGATATGGTGTTTGCTTTGAAGATTTAGAGACACTACCTTTATGGAGAAAAGTGTGTTGTTTTTACGGATCATAAGAGTTTGAAATATTTGATGTCTCAAAAGGATTTGAATCTGATGCAGCGTAGATGGTTGGAGCTGCTTAAAGATTACGACTTGACGATCGAGTACCATATTGGAAAAGCTAATGTAGTTGCAAATGCGTTGAGTCGTAAGGTTGCGGTCGAGCTTAGAGCAATGTTTGTGAGGTTAAGTGTGACACGTGAAGGTGGTTTGTTGTCTGAATTGTAAGTTAAGCCTACGTTGTCACAAGTGATTAAAGCTAAGCAACCGTATGATGATTCTTTGGTTCCTCGTGTTAAGGACATATCGGATGGTAAACCCTCGGAGTTCTATTTTGATGATGATGGAGTTTTATGCTTTAAGGGTCGAACAATGGTGCTGGAAGATTCGGAGCTTAGGCGCACTATTTTGACGGAGGCACATTCTAGTTCTTTTGTTATGCATCCCGGTAGTACCAAGATGTATCATGATTTAAAAGAAGTGTACTATTGGGTTGATTTGAAAAATGATGTGGCGGAGTTTGTTTCTAAGTGCACGGTGTGTCAGCGGGGAAAAGTTGAACATCAGTTTCCATACGGGTTGTTGCAACCGTTGAGAATTTCAGAATAGAAATGGGAGAGAATAACCATGGATTTTGTGTCAGGATTGCCATTGACACCAGCTAAAAAGGATTCTATTTGGGTGATTGATGATTGGTTTATGAAGTGTACACATTTTCTGCCAGTGCATACGATGTATACCTTGGACAAGTTGGCAGACTTGTACATTGCTGAGATTGTGCGTTTGCGTAGGGTACCTAAGTCCATTGTTTCTGATAGAGATTCAAGGTTTACTGTAAGGTTTTGAGGATGTTTGCACCAGGATTTGTGTTCGAGGTTGAGTTTCAGCACCGCATATCACCCGCAAACGGATGGACATTTTGAGCGTGTTATCCAGGTTTTGGAGGATATGTTGAGGTGTTGTACTATTGAATTTCAAGGAACCTGGGAGAAGCATTTACCTTTGGTTGAATTTGCTTATAATAATAGCTATCAAGCAAGTATCTAGATGGCACCGTATGAGGTATTATATGGCCAGAGGTGTCTTACACCGTTGTGTTAGGTTGAGGTAGGGGAAAAGCATGTTTCCTTACCACATGTGTTGAAAGACACAGACTAAAAAGAAAAGCTTGTGTGTGATCGCTTGAAATCGACTGCGAATCAGCAAAAATCTTATACAGATTTGAAGCGTAGGGAGATTAAATATGCGGTTGGTGATCGTGTGTTCTTGAAAGTGTCACTGTGGAAGAAGGTGATGCGATTCGGACGTAAGGTTAAGCTTAGTCTGAGGTTTATTGGGCCATATGAGGTTGTGGAGCGTGTTGGTCTTGTGGCTTATCGGTTGAAGTTGCCTCCCGAGCTAGAGAAGATACATGATGTGTTCCATGTATCTATGTTGCGGAGGTATTGGTCGGATCCCTCGCATGTTATGCAGGTGGAGCATATTGAGCTGAGGCCAGATTTATCCTTTGAGGAGGAGCCGATGGAAATCCTTGATTCCAGCAGCAAGGTTCTTCGGGGTAAGACGATAGATCTTGTTAAATTTTGTGGCGACATCGTGGTGTCGAGGAAGCCACTTGGGAAAGCAAGACAGATATGATGGAGTAATTTCCGCATTTATTTCCTCCATGTAAATTTCGAGGATGAAATTTCTTAAGAGGGGGAGAGTTGTAACGCCTTGTTTTTGGGTCTGGATGTTTTGGGGTTTGTTTTGAGGGTTTGGTGGACCAGTATTCGAGATTCGAGTCGGTTTCAGGATTAAATCGATTAAATGTTTTTGAAGGTGATAAAAATATAGAAAAATATTTTATAATAATTATTTAATATATTAATGATTGTGGTAAAATTAATTTTGAAAAATAAGCTTTGGAAATAGGACATTTGGACTAGTAACCAAAATGCAAGCTTTGAAAACTGTTTTTAGTGATTGTTTTGTAAAGGGTCAAAACTTTGAATCTTTAAGGAGCTAAGTTTCCAAAAGTCTAATCTCAGACTTTATCCCTTAAATGGCTATTTTTTAAAAGTGTTTTGGAAATATAATAGGTTGGAGAGAATTAATTTGGGAATTAATTCTTTAAAACAAAAGTCATGTAACTAACTTTCTCTCAAAATCTTTTCTCTAAAAATCTCTCCAACCAGACACTAATTTCTTCTTCTAAATCCTCAGGTAAATATTCTTTTTCTTAAGTCTTTTGATTTCTAATGGTTTCTCTATGGTTTCTAAATAAAACCTTATTGTTTTAACTTTGTTTTAACATGTAAAATCAAATTATTAAGGGAGAAAGCATCCATTAGAGGTAAGGTTCGTTCTTCTCCTCTAATGAAAGGTTCTATACTGAAATTCCCAAGTTGTTGATCCTTTACAATTGTTTTCTAATGTGTTTTGGTAGTTTAATTAAGGAAAATTGGTTTAATTGTGTTTTGATTGGTGAAATTGGTAGATTTTTGAATTGAATCTGTTGTGTTGGATTCTTGATTAGGTTAGATCATGATTTTGATGGTTAATAATGTTAAAAGCTTGGATTTAACATTGTAATCCTGAAACTAGTTGAATCTCTAATATTAAAGGTTGTTAGTTAAGGGTTTTTGTGATGGTAATGGAGTTTAATCATTGCTGGAAGTAAAAGGATGCTGTAAAAGGGTTTTTAGATGTTAATTGATGAAGTTTAATGTATCGAATTGTTACATTGTGGCTGGGTTAAGATTGGAATGTGTTTGTGGTTGATTTCGATACGTTTCAGATGGTTTTTGAGTGGGCAACTTGTGAGTTGCGGGTTTTTGCTTTAAAGCAGTGGTTTGGATGCATTTTGATGCATGTTTCCTCTGGTTTTGTGTGACCAAAACATGGGATAATCAAGGTGAGGTATCTTGAAGTGGATTGTGGCTTGTCGGGAACTTGTTTTGCTTTGGTGAGCAAGGCGAAGTGAAATTGGTGAGTGAAAACTGGTTTTAAATGAATCCTAAATGTTTACAAATGATGTTGGGAGTTTAGGTTAAGCGTGAAACACTTAACTCAGCTCGGAAGTAAGTTTCCCTCTTTTATTCTTTAATATCGGTTTGGATATGAGCATGGTTGATTACATGTTTTGGGTTCTAAACATGGTTTGTTTTACTTATTGTAAATGCATGTTTTTGAATACATGTGCAATGGTTTAAAAGTATATTAAATGCTAGTGAGCATTGGTTTTCATTCCGGTTGGGAATGGGGTATTGCTTTGGCAATGTGTGTTGCATATGTGGTGATTTTGTTTAATGCATTGTAAAACAATGAGTAAATGGTTTGTAAATGATATATTGGCTATGTGACAAGGTAAGAAACATTCGGATATAGTTGGCATGCCATAGAATGAAGTGCACTATAATATATAAACAAAATCGATATTGGCCATGAGTCCTTCAGGTATGGCAGTTTAACTAGGCCACTCGGACTATGGGCACATCACTTGGGTATGCGGTTTAACTAGACAACCTAAGATGATGGTGATCTTGCAGTTTAACTAGGCAAGGTCGATAAAACTCGCGGTTTAACTAGGAGAGGTTGTCAAATCTTATGGTTTAATTAGGTTAGGTTTGGGATATCATGCTGTTTAACTAGGTATGGTATGAGAATCCGTGTATCCGAAATGTTTAAGGACAGTGGTTAACTATCCAAGGTAAGGGTTGTGTACCCGGGGTCACTATAAATGCCAATATATGAAAGTTCATGTGTTGAACGTATTTTATAATGCTTTGGGATTTAAGCATGAGATGATTTAATGCTTTGGGATTTAAGCATATGGTTTATAAAGGTTTTTGCATAATGTTGATGCACATGTTTTGATTTGGAATCAAAGGAAATGCTTTGGTTGTAAGCATGGTTTGAAAACAAGTGTTTGGTTTTCAAAGGATTTTAATTTGCATCATTGTTTCATGAGCATCCTCACTAAGCATGTGTGCTTACGCTATCTTTTTCCTAATGATGCAGAACATTGAAGTTGGGGCAGCAAAAGCAAGGTTTAAAGTGATCCAAGAGTAAAGGCTACTTTAAGTATGAACTCGGTTTAAGGTTCCGGTTAATAAGGCAATGTGTTTGCCATGTTTTTTTTTGGGATTTGTAATTCAGTTTATTCCCTAGTTTTTTAGCATGATTAATGCTATATTTTGAAGTTTGATTGTTGTTGATAAGCATGTTAATGGTTTTGCTTATGGTTGATGATAGGTGGTTGCTTAGGTGTGCATCTAGATAGCTTTGGTTGAATGTCATGTGTTGATGATTTTAACATGTTGATTATGGTACTAGAGATATGTTGTGATGTTGCATATGTTGGAAAATGTTCACTTGAGTGTTTTGGTATGTTTGGTAAGTGTTTTAGGGAACATGCCTATAGGTTGATCTTTTGGAAGCATATGAATTGTTATGGTTGCTAAATCTTCGTGCAAATGATGAAATATGATCAAATGGTGGTTGTACGTGTGAATGTGAGTTGCTAGGATCCAAATGCATCTAGATTCGAGTGTAAAACAGCTAAAAATGACATTATAGGCCCATGCGTACCGATACGCGGGGGACCGTATCGGTATGGCTAGGCAAGAATCAACTTGGGGTTTTGGTATGGGTCAAGGTGTATCGGTACACTATTATGCTATTGGAAATTTCTTTTTGGGACAAAACCCATTTACCGAAACACTTAGTGTCCGTATCGGTACGACTATTAAATATTCTTAAATCGAATTTGAAATTGAGTTAGCGTACCGGTACGGTACTCAGTGTACCGAAACAGGGATAGCCTGTATTGAGCACCGTAGCGATACGGCTGCCCTCGTATCGGTACGGGTGGCCGTTAATGCCGTTAATGTCATGGATTGTTGGTTATGTTTTCTTTCAATTTAGTCCCTAAATCTTGTTTTGGAAATTGTGTAAGCTTAGATAGTTGGATTGAATTGAGAATTGACATGTAAGCATATAATCTGACTAATTGAGGATCGGTAACCTTAATTTTCTTAATGGCCTTGTAATTTATTAGTTTTACGTTGTAGTCCCTAAAGTGAATTGTTTGTAATTTGTTGCCTTTCTGTGGTCCGTTTCCTTTGTAATCTCATCCGCTGCGACCATGATCACTTAGGATTAATAATACGCTTCTAGACAAGATAAAAGGAAAAAAATGGATCAATTTTTGTAATCTTTCTCCAATTTGCTTCGGCAAACCTAATTTAGCTCACTCGGTTCGGTCGGGCGTCTAGGCCGGGTCGAGGAGGTTACATACCCCATCGGATATTCACTCTTAATATGATTATGACTTCCATTTGTGGGCATGTATTCACTACACCCTTTTACGACTCTCTATCACCCCGGGGTTCCTAGAATCGGCTAAACCTAAGCTCTGATACCACTAAATGTAACACCCTAAACCCGGTGACACATTGTGCCTCAAGCCCAAACCCATTTATAAAAATCCACGAGCGAGTTTAGCCCAAATCCAAATTTTTATAAACCATAATAAATTAAAAAGAGTTGTACAAATATTCAACGTTACTTTGGAGCTCCAATTTAAAACATAATAATTAAAAACATTCGATATGGAAATTAATCAATAAGAGTTACAGATACAAAACTTAAAGGTCCTATGAATACATTACCCCTACAAATCTAAGTATTGTACTCTTTACATATCGATGTACTGAAGTCCTACTCCAATGGCTCCTTGCAAGAACGTAATAACCTAAAGACCTACGTAAGGAAATAACAATTCCAAACACTAAGCTCGAAAGCTCAATGGATACACCTCTATTCTACTATGCTTCATGCAGATCATAAACATAAGCATGTAGTCAAACAATGATTTAGCAAGCATGAATACCAAGTGGCGCTACTCTGATCGCCTAAACACATAGGATCAACATATCAATCATTAAATCAATTATCAAATCAATTAAGGGCTCACAAGGCCCACATTCTATGCCATACCATATAGGAGTGAGGCTTGGTAACATAGCATCGGTACATACACTCCGGGTAAGGCCGGGTCATGCAATATCAGAATATACACCCTGGGTGAGGTTGAGTCACGTAGCATCGGATTATACACCCTACTAGGAATTATCCATCGAGCATATATGGATAAGGCCTGGGTCCCAAAACATCGACAACCTCTATCCCCTCAACTTACCATGGTGTTGCAACACACTGTTGGGCATCCGGATCCCTTCAACCAAGTGCACACACGACATGACTCATCATTACCATATCAATACATCAACAACTTTAATCGTTATAAGGCTTACTCATGTCTGAGTCTCTTTTTATTATTATTTATTCATATACGGGGTTAGACATCCAGTTTCTCAGTTTTTAACTCATTTCATACCTCTAGGGACCCATTGGAACCTTTACCTCGAATTATGAAACCCCCGAATGAAACCTCAAATTTCTTAAGTAGATTGCCCAGTGAGTACCGATACTCCTATATGGGTATTGGTACTCCCCTCTAGGTACTGGTACCCTTCCTCGGGTACCGATACCCAAATCAGGTTTGAAAGAAATAAATCCCCAAATCATACCGATACGCTCACCCTCGTATCGATATTCGCTATCAGTACATAAATCACCCTGTATCGATTCTCACCCATACCGGTACCCTTACCATTGCGTACCGGTACGCGAAAGCTTTCCTCAAGCAATGGAACAGTAGTACCGATACACCAGTAGCGTACTGATACGCAAAAACGCTACTGGAATTCCTAATAAGCAAGGGGTATCGTTACTTGAAAACACATATCGGTACGCCCTTTATAGCTCGACTCATTTTTTAGAGAGGGGTACCTATACTGAACCACTCTATACCGGTACGCGAACCTAGATTTCCAGGTCTGGGGTTCAAATTCCTTATCTTTAACCTCTAACCCAATTTGGTAATCCCTAAAACTTATCCTACAACTTATGAAAGGTGTTTAGGGCCAGTTTCTACCAATTTTACGAGTTATTAACACCAATGTTAGATTTTGCCATTAACACCCATCAAGATCACTCAAGCATTCTTAAAACACTAGAATAACATAAAAGGCAATTATTTTTATGATATGCAGGAAACAAGGAATTGGAAGTGTACTGACCTTCTTCAAAACACCAGAAACCTTGATTCTACCAGCCTCAAGTCTTCCCCTTTCCTTGAGCCTTAGAGTGCTCACCAAGCTCCTTAACTACACCCAAATATTGTAAAACGAATTACAACACTGCCAAAGGGTAAAAGAGAACTAAAGAAGGTTTAACATAACAAAAGATGAGATTAAACTCATCAATCTCGTTCTTCCTCATAAAACCTCTCCAAAACCCCAAGGTTTTCATCCAACTCCAACCTTTGACATTGTTACCTCAAATGATAGATCTCTTGATACTGAAACTTCTTCCCTTAAGCCTTAATCCGTGATTCCGACTCTAAACCACAAAGATCACTCTTTTAAGTTGACACTCACTCCTCAACAATGGGGGGAGATAGAGACAATGGTGATCTCACCCCCTTACACCCTCTCTAGAAATTAATTCTATTCCCCATCTTTTTCACATGCTTGGGGGAGGGATTACTCTATTACCCCTCCAGCAAAACTCAACAACAACCCCAACACCAAAGTGGGCTCAAATATGCACTAAAGGCCTGAAATTTCAGCCCAACACGAGGTCCAACTCTCGGGTTAATCCAACCCTCGAACCAACTCTATTACCCCTCCATGTCGTTATAATTTTTTAATAATTGATTAGAAAAATAATTTTCAGATTTGATTATTTAAAAAATGACTCTTTTTCAGTCCATGTAGCCCAAACTCGTGTCTACCAAAAGCGAGTTTCAAACTCGTGTCCTATTAAAAGCAAGTTCTGTGTAGAAAAAACGCGGTAAATTATTTTTTCTTTCTTAATAGTCATTAAACTTTAGTTTTTATTACAAAATGGTCACTGGGTCGTTAACTGAGAGACGTGGTAGTTACGAAAAATTGTATAATAATACATTTAATCTTCAATATTTACACATTTAATCAATTTAGACATCAATAATAAGGGTTAAATTAGGAATAAATTGATTAAATGTGTCAATATGAATGATTAAATGTTATATTACTTAAAATTCTATAACTGTCATGTTACCCAGTTAACAACAATTAACGTCTCAGTGATCATTTTGTAACAAAAACAAAAGCTTAGCGCCTATTATGTAATATTTGAAAGTTTGATGACCATTTTATATTTTTAAAGATAATTTATTGACCATTTGTATACTTTACCCATATTTTTTTGCTATGCTCAACACGGCTATAAAATAACGTACGAACGGAAAGGCCAAAATTCAACTGCCAATCACCCGCGAGGATGTTTCAATTCTCTTTTAGTAGTTAGTTGGTGGTGTCTACCAAAAGCGAGTTTCAAACTCGTGTCCTATTAAAAGCAAGTTCTGTGTAGAAAAAACGCGGTAAATTATTTTTTCTTTCTTAATAGTCATTAAACTTTAGTTTTTATTACAAAATGGTCACTGGGTCGTTAACTGAGAGACGTGGTAGTTACGAAAAATTGTATAATAATACATTTAATCTTCAATATTTACACATTTAATCAATTTAGACATCAATAATAAGGGTTAAATTAGGAATAAATTGATTAAATGTGTCAATATGAATGATTAAATGTTATATTATTTAAAATTCTATAACTGTCATGTTACCCAGTTAACAATAATTAACGTCTCAGTGATCATTTTGTAACAAAAACAAAAGCTTAGCGCCTATTATGTAATATTTGAAAGTTTGATGATCATTTTATATTTTTAAAGATAATTTATTGACCATTTGTATACTTTACCCATAATTTTTTGCTATGCTAAACACGGCTATAAAATAACTTACGAACGGAAAGGCCAAAATTCAACTGCCAATCATCCGCGAGGATGTTTCAATTCTCTTTTAGTAGTTAGTTGGTGGTGGTCCCAAGCCATTCATTTTGACTGATGACGTGGAATGACATAATTGGTGCTTTCTTTACACGTGGGACCCTCAATCCAACTGGGATTTTAAGAAAAATCTAGCGGCAAGTTTCACGTCAATGGTGTTTGTTACAGCTGCTTACAAGCTTTTGATTTCCAGTAACCATTACTGTTTTTTACCCCCTTTTTGCTTCTAATTTTCCCTTATTTATTCTTCTTTTTCTTCTGTCCTTCTTTGATCTAAACAGGGGAAATTTGTCCCTTTTTTTCGGAGCTAGGAACCATGGTGAGTGAAAAACATTAAAGCCCATTTCTTTATTTTATTTTTAGTCTATTTTTCTTTGATTTTTATTTCCACTTGGGGTCTTTGACTTCATGGCTGGCATTAGATTTTAACTTCCCAATCCGTCTCTTTGATTCATTGAATGAAGATAAAGATTCCAACTTGAAGCAAAGTTTCCATCTTTTACCTTGCTTATCCAATTTGTGTATTTTTTTCATACATTTTCCCATGATTTGGGGTGATAATTATATAGATATATGGAACTGTGGATATTATAATCATGAATGGGGAGACAAAATGGTTTCCCACGTGCCGCTGCAGTTTTCGGAATCATCTTATCTTTCTATATTGAATACTGATTTTATCGGGGATTGTTTTATGCTTAGGATTAAGTTTTTGATCTGTCTGTATTGTGGATAATTGAAGTGATTGGTTCAATAATTGAAGTTATTGAAAGTTTGCATTAAAGGAAGCAAAAAAGAGAAAGAAACTATGGGAGAAGAGCAGAATTTTCAGAAAAAGAGGATGGCAAAGCAGTTGACAGGCAAAAGGGATGAAACACCGCTTCACTCAGCCGTGAGAGCAGGGGATCCGGAATTGGTTTCGGAAATGATTAGGGGCACCGAAGATGCGGGATTGAGGGATTTGTTGTGTAAGCAGAATCAGTCCGGTGAAACTGCCTTGTACGTTGCTGCTGAGTGTGGTAATGCTGGTTTAGTGAAGGAATTGATAACATGTTATGATATTGTTTTGGCTGGTATTAAAGCAAGGAATGGCTATGATGCTTTTCATATTGCTGCCAAGCAAGGTGATTTGGGTGAGTTCTATGGTAAATAATCTATGAAATCATGTTTTGCAGTAAAGGTGAACATGTTTTGAAGTCATTTGATCGGTATAAGTTTCAGTATTTTCAAGTGTCTTGGGTTCTTTATTCGTGTATATGCGTACTGATTATCTTGTTTTTTGTGTGTGTACTATCTCAGAGGTATTGAAGATTCTCATGGAGGCTAATGTTGATCTTTCAATGACTTCCGATTCTTATAACACCACGGCGTTGCACACTGCCGCATCACTAGGCCATGCTGAAGTGCTGAGTTTTCTCTTGGAAGAAGGCGGCAACGTGGTAGCAATAGCAAGGAGTAACGGGAAAACTGCATTGCATACAGCAGCAAGGAATGAGCATCTAGAGATAGTAAAGGCACTTTTGTCTAAGAGCCTGGAATAGCAACGAGAACGGACAAGAAGGGCCAGACGGCTCTGCATATGGCGGTTAAAGGGCATATGTTGAAGTGGTAGATGAGCTGATAAATTCTGATCCCAGTTTAATAAATATGGTTGATACTAAGGGAAACACTGCTTTGCATATAGAGACTCGAAAGAGTCGGATTGAGGTAGCTAAGAATGAATTTTGCTGATAGAACTTCTAGTCCCTCTTATATTGTTGAAAAGACCATGAGTCTTTCTAATAACTAATTCAATCTTTCAGATTGTTCAAAAGCTTCTGAATCAAAGTGGCGATCACAAATCAGTCATCAACAAGTCCGGGGAAACGGCTCTTGACATTGCAGAAAAACACAAGCTATCAGCTATTGCGGGCATCTTAAAAGAGCATGGAGTCCAATGTGCCAAATACATCAAGACACAACCTACAAATTCGCCTCGAGAACTAAAACAAGCTGTAAGTGATATAAAGCATGGGGTTCATCATCAGCTTGAGCACACACGCCAAACAAGAAAACGCATGCAAGGTATAGCTCACCGGCTCAACAAAATCCGTGCAGAAAGTCTCAATAATGCAATCAACTCCAACACAGTGGTGGCTGTTCTCATTGCCACTATTGCGTTTGCTGCCATATTCAGTGTCCCAGGCCAATATGCTGACAGTCCTGAAGATATTTCACCAGGCGTCTCTCCTGGACAAGCGATAATTGCTCCAAAACTGCCTTTTATGATTTTTATTGTCTCTGACGCTATATCCCACTTCATATCATTGGCTGTTGTGGTCGCGCACAGGGTTTTAAATCGCAGTCGCGGTGTTATATCGCGGTCCGCTTTTTAAATCCCTGGTGCAAACCTCAATTATAATTATACAGAGAAAAGAAAAGAAGCAGATGATGGCTATTATTAATAAGCTCATGTGGTTGGCTTGTGTACTGGTTTCAGTATGTAGTGATGTCCCTTTTCGCTAAAAAATTTTGGGTTTTCGAAGTATTTGTTGTCTTTCGGGTATTGAAATATGTATTCCGTGAGGTTTTAAAACCGTGTTTTATTTAGAAATTGGAGTCGCCACCGGCCACTTAGGTAGGTCGGACACCATAAAACCAGAGATTTGAAAACTATTGGGTTCGGGAGTCGGTTACGGATGGGGAAGGATTAGCACCCCACACCGCCCAAAATTGGTACTTTAATAATTACCGCTTTATTAATATTAAACTTTCCGGATTAAAGTGACGATCAATTTAAAATTTGATTATAAGTGTGAGTAGATTCTAAAGGCCCCGTTATCCGAGAGTAAACGCCCAACCACTATCACTACGCCTGATACTGGCACCGTTTACGCTCGGATAAAAGGGCACCGCATTGACAGTTTATATATCTCGACATGCAATCTTAAAGAAGTAATTCAAAAATATACATTTACATCCATATGGTAAAGGACAAAATAAATAATAAAGACATGGATATCACAAAATTAAACAAGTATGATAAAAATAAAAACATGGTAGATCATAATAGTAATAATAATAATGAAGCATGAATAAAACGTGCAGTAAATAAAGAATCCATACTTCAAGAATACATACAGTGTAACATACGCATGACATAAATGTATTATGATATTAATTTCACAAATCAAGACAACGTACTAACAAAGAAACTAATACCTAGCACATAGCTTAGACATAATTTGCATACGAAAATAGAAACACGGTATTATACATGACAAAAGAAAACACACTAACGCATAACCTAAAAGCAAAGAGAACATACAATACATGCTAAAATACAAAACATGTCGTGTACGAGCCAACCAAAACATTAATCGAACATGTATGATACGAACGAACGAACAAGCGTACAAAAATACATAATCACCATAAACTAAACACACATATATATAAACATGAGAATACGAAACATATAAAAGAAACATGTGAGAATACAAAAGGGTCACATCAACATATAAGATCATGATAAATAAACATGAATATTTAGATACGGAAAAGGATTGAAATGAAAAAAATGAAAACAGAAAACAGAAATCAAAAGGTAATAAAATGCGATTTAGGGACGAAATTACAAATCAAACGGAACCTAAAAGGACTAAACCTGTAATTGGACCAAGGGGCAAGCTCGGGGTGAAAATTTCAAAAACGCGGTGGGACTGGTGAGGCAATTTCACCATTTAAAAACTGATTCAGTTTAATCCAGGGGTTGGATTGCAAGATTTTAAACATAAGGAGGACCAGGGTTGTAAATATCCCATGCGGCAAGACAGAAATGAAAATAACGAAAACGCGGGGGATTTATTACGGAATTTCACCATTTCACAAAATAAAAATACCTATAAAACCCTCTTTTCTGGCCCGAACTCAAACTTTTCCTCATTTTTTCTTCAAAGCCAGTTTTCATAACACCCCAGCCCCATTTTTCTCTCAACATAACCACCCCAAACCTTCGATGAACCCAGAAACCGGTGACCATCCGCAGTCCTCTCCGCCGCTAGCCGGCGCCGATGAACCCAAAAGAAACACCCAAAACAAACCTCGCTTCAAACCAAACCCAAATCTAAACTTAGATTTACACAAAGACTCCCCCTTTTGCCTAGATCTGAGCAAATACGAAGAAAAAAAATGTTTTTGTTTAACCGAAACGAAACCGAAAGGGACCTCCCTCTCCTTTCAGTTCACCATGTTCAGTTTTGGAAACTGAGGCGGCTTGTCACTGGTGAGGGGAGACCCACTGACGAAGAGGGTAACAAATCTATGCACTCCTCTCCCTTTTGTTATTATTTCTTATATTTTACTGTACATGCACGCAAGGAAGAAAGAAAAAGAAAGAGAGATTACCACTGACACTTGGTGTTTCCTTTTTTATTTTTGTTACCCAAAAACCTCTTTGATCTTACACTTTTTTTGTTTACATATATCCTGTCTGCCCTATCTTGTTTGGTAAAACTCGTACATAAGATATATTTTTTGGATCTGATTTTGTTCTGACGCTTTTCCCTTTTTTGTGTCTTTGGCATGCCCGGCCATGCTTGGTGGTTGGTACGGCCGGCATGGGGAGTGGCGTGGGGGAGATGACTATTCGGTTGTGCAGACTGACGTCTCAGGAGATGGAACGATTATTACTGCCAGAACCGTTCCTATCTGTTGGATCAGATCTGATCCAACGGTTAGGACCGCTCAATGATCGGACGGCTGAGATAAGGCCTCGAGGATGGTATAGCGGCTCGGGATCGCGCCACGTGGCCTGAAGAAGATGGCTAGCTCTGTACGCGTCTCACACGCGCGAGTGGATAATCCAACAGCCCGCGCGTGGGCTTCACGCGGCAGATGAGGGGTCTTTATGCTTCAACCGTGGTCGTTGGATCTAGATCTGATCCAACGGCCCTCGTGCAGCTACGCATGATAAATAGAGCATTAGGGTTCCAATATTTGGTATGAGTTAGGGTTTCTTAGGGTGTGGGCCGGCTTGGCCGAATGGGCCATGTGTAATTAAGCTTGGGTCTTGTAATTAAGGGCTGAATATCTATTTTGGACTTTAATATACCTTTTATCTTATTTTAATTTCAGCCCAATAGTATTAATAATAATAGTAATAATAATGTAGTAATAATAATACTATATGCATACATACACATATAATACATGCACATACAAATTGATATACACCTGCAAACACCCACACGTATGCACACATACACGCATATTAATTAATATATTCATGCAAATGTTAATATATGTAACTCATTAACATAATATACCAACATACATGCATATATACTCATACACATGGTTTACGTACACATTAATCGCACTTATATTAATGAACATATAATATAATACGTGTACATGCAATGATAATATATTAACTAATAAACTAAAGTAGATTAACACAATACTTTATACACCAGATAAAAATGAGTGATTACAGTTGCCCCTCTTTGCTTGTTCTTGTAAAACGAGAACAAAGCAAAGATTAAAAGCACTCATTTTTATCTGACTTCTCTATTTGTAGCTTCGGAATCACGTGCTCTTCTGGAACTCTCCGCTTTTCCTCGGCTGAATCTTCGGGCTCGTAAGTCCTTCCTATACAGAACTTTTTCATCTTCCGATCTTAGAACTACAGGTATTTCCTATATAGAACCTTTCATTCTGGAGTCTCGAGTTATGAGTCCCTCCTATGTAGAACTCTTCACTCTGAGACTGTAGAGCTCGGAGTCCTTCCTATATAGAACTCTTCGCCTTCAGCGCAGATTTTTCCTATATAAAATCTTCTGCGTCACAGATGGGTTTTTCGATTGGGAGTCCCTCCTATATAGAACTTCTAATCTTCAGACCCTAAAACCGCAAGTCCTTCCTATACAAAACTTTTAGCTTCTGAAATCTCGGAGCTGTGGGTTCTTCCTACATAGAACCTCTTTCTCTGAGATAGTAAATCTCGGAATCCTTCCTATATAGGACTCTTCGCCTTCAACACAACGGGTTTTCCCTATATAAAACCTTATGTGTCATGGGTGGATTCCTTCGGCTGGGAGTTCTTCCTATATAGAACCGCTAGTCTTCACCCTGGAGCTGCAAGTCTTTCCTATATAAAACTTTCAGCTCTTGAAGCCTCGGAGTGGCGGGTCCTCCCTCTCACTGCGGGCATTTAAAAATATAGGCCCTTTCTATATAGAACCTTTATCTTCACATTTGGGATTCACGCTGAAACGGCTACCGATGCTTCTTTGAATTTGCAGATACCTATCTAGAATAAGACAAAATGCTATGACAAATGAATTAGCATGCTCCTAATCCTAGGGATGTCTAACTATTCACCATTGGTCATCCTGGGAGATCTCTCTTGTTGTCTCGGATGCTTTCTTTTAAACAAGCAGGGCGTGCGCCATTGGTCATCCTATCCTGGTGCCTAAAGTCTTCTGTCCGCCCTGTTTCAACAGACGTCATATAGGCAGCTAGAGGGCAAGGTTGACATCATTTTCTAATCACCTGCATCTTTAAGGTTAGATCACAGTAATGCTCAGAAATCTCTTGTTTATCATAAGCCTATGTTAGCTTATTTGCATGATATTAATGGTAAATAACAAGAAGGCAAGGAATGGATGCTCAAAAATGTGATTTTATTACGATTAAGGGCTTGGAACCACTTTGAGAGAGTCATGACACACATGAGGAAAGGGAAAAGCCAAACATGAAATACAAGATCTCTCAGTATCTTCAGTATGAATGATACATGATCCCATCAACCGGCGTAGAATTTTTGCCTGAAGCTCCTTCTTCACAGGGTTCATGGGGACGACCCTTCTCTCCGGATATCTAACCTCTCAATTTATCCGAGCTGCCCTTTACGGGTTTCGACTCAGATCCTTCCTTTGCTTCAAGAATCTCTATTTCGGGTTTTCGCCCTGAGCTTTCTATTTTTCTTTTTTGTTCTTATTTTTTTGTTTTTCTTCTTTTCTTTTTCAAACGTAGTATTTCTTAACAGCATCAGAATTTACAGGGTTTTTCAGCTCGTCTCCATCCATTTCAGTTAAGATTAAGGCTCCTCTTGAGAAGGCATTTTTTTTACCACGTATGGCCCTTCCCAGTTGGGCATCCACTTTCCTCGAGAATCTTTCTGAATCGGGAGGATCTTCTTGAGCACCAGATCCCCCTCTCTGAATTCTCTTGGGCGCACCTTTTTGTTGTATGCCCGCATCATTCGTTTTTGGTACATTTGACCATGGCAAATGGCCTTTAGCCTTCTTTCTCCAATGAGATTTAGCTGGTCGAGTCTGGCTTGCACCCATTCGGATTCTTCTAATTTTACTTCATTTAAGACCCGGAGCGACGAAATCTCCACCTCAATGGGGAGTACTGCTTCGGTACCATACACTAAGGAGTAGGGTATTGCCCATGTCGATGTGTGAATGGACGTCCTATAGGCGAAAAGGGCAAATGGCAGCTTTTCGTGCCATTCGTTGTAGGTATCCGTCGTCTTCGCTATGATCTTCTTTATGTTCTTATTTGCTGCTTCCACTGCCCCATTCATTTTAGAACGATAGACTGTGGAATTATGGTGTGTTATCTTGAATTGGTTGCACACGTCCGTCATCATTTTGTTATTCAGATTGGAAGAGTTGTCGGTGATAACCCTTTCTGGCAAACCGTATCGATAAATGATCTCCTTCTTTAGGAATTTACATATTGTAGTCCTTGTGATGTTGGCGTAAGACGCTGCCTCCACCCATTTAGTGAAATAGTCTATGGCGACCAAAATAAAACGGTGTCCGTTAGAAGCCTTTGGGTGAATCTGCTCGATGACGTCTATGCCCCACGCTGTAAAAGGCCACGGAGAATTCATGGTGTGTAAAGGTGGCGGGGGAACGTGAATCTTGTTATCATAAATTTGGCATTTGTGGCATTTCCTGGCGTAATCGATACAATCTCCCTCCATGGTCGACCAGAAATAGCCATACCTCATAATTTTCCGGGCTATAGACAGCCCGTTGGCGCGTGTCCCACATAGACCGTTGTGTACCTCGGCTAAAATCTCCTTCGCCTCCCGGGCATCTACACATCTTAACAATGTCTGATCATGGCCTCTTTTATATAGGATCTCCCCATCCAGGACATATCATGTTGCCATTTTTCTGAGTGTTTTTCTGTCATTGTCATTTTCCCCTTCGGGATACTTTTGAAGCTTGACATATTGTAAGATGTCATAGTACCATGGGTTGCCATCAATCTCTTCCTGCACATTACAACAATGAGCAGGCTTTCCAAAAGTCTGCATCTTAATGGGCTGCATTTCTGCCCCTTTGTTCGTTTCGAACATGGAAACCAAGGTTGCCAAAGCGTCTGCCATCTGATTTTCTTCTCTGGAAGGTAATTGAAGCTGATCTTTTCGAACTCCTTGGCGAGCTCTTGAATTAATTCATAATATTTGACCAACTTCGAGTCTCTGGTTTCCATTCTCCACGTAACTGGTAAATCACTAAGGATGAATCTTCGAATACTCGAAGTTCCTTAATCTTTCTTTCAATAGCTGAGTTTAGTCCCATGACGCAGGCTTCATATTCAGCTATATTGTTGGTGCAGAAGAATTCTAATCTGCTAGTGAAGGGATAATAGACATTCTCGGGGGAAATTAGCACGACCCTTATCCAGTGTCCGAGGGCATTAGAGGCTCCATCAAAGTAAAGCTTCTATGAGTTATCATCTAAAACCTCTTCCTCAGTTGTAATGCACATCAAGTCTTCATCCGGGAAATTAAAGTTCAACGCCTCATAATCGTCTGAAGCGCGACTAGCTAGGAAATCCGCTACGACGCTTCCCTTTACGGCTTTCTGGCTTACATACACAATATCGAATTCGGATAGGAGCATCTGCTAGCGGGCCATCCTTCCCGTCAGTGATGGTGCTTCCTTTATGAACTTCAAGGGGTCTAGCTTGGACATCAACCAAGTAGTATGGTATAGCATGTACTGTCTAAGCCGCTTGGTAGCCCAAACTAAAGCATAACACAGCTTCTGAACTGGCGGGTATCGCGCTTCGCAATCATTGAACTTTCTGCTTAGGTAATAGATGGCTCGCTTCCTTTTCCTTGACTCATCGTGTTGCCCCAATACACAACCCATTGAATTCTCAAAGACTGTCAAGTAGAGGATTAAAGGCCTGTCTGGTACTGGCACGACTAAAAGGAGAGCATTTGACGGGTACTTTTTGATCTTCTCTAGGGCTCATTAACATTCCTCATCCCACACACCGAGATTATTCTTTCTAAGAAGTTTGAAGACTGGGTCACACCGATCAGTTAATTGGGAAATGAAACGAGAGATATAATTTAACCTCCCTAGGAAACCACAAACCTCCTTCTAAGTGTGAGGAGGTGAGAGATCCTGGATGGCTTTCAATTTATCTGGATCGATCTCAATCCCTCTTCTGTTCACCACGAACCCCAAGAGTTTTCCAGAAGTAACGGCGAAGGTGCATTTAGCAGGGTTAAGCCTCAGCTGGTATTTCCGTAGTCTTTGGAATAGTTTTCTTAAGTTCTGTAGGTGCTCCTCTTCTGTTCGGGACTTAGTGATCATGTCGTCCACGTATACTTCTATTTCTTTGTGCATCATGTAATGGAAAAGAGTCACCATTGCTCTTTGGTAAGTTGCCCCTGCGTTCTTGAGCCCGAAAGGCATCACTCGGTAACAAAAAGTGCCCCACATGGTTATGAATGTAGTTTTCTCCATGTCGTTCGAGTCCATCTTTATCTAGTTGTACCCTGAAAAGCTTTCCATGAATGAAAACCATGAGTGTCCCACGGTGTTGTCAACCAGCGTGTCAATATGTGGCAGAGGGAAGTTATCTTTAGGGCTGGCTCGGTTGAGATCCCTATAATCTACACACATACAGACCTTCCCGTCCTTCTTCGGTACTGGTACGATGTTTGCAACCCATTCAGGGTATTTGGCCACCTCCAAGAAACCAGCATCAAACTTTTTTTACCTCTTCTCTAATCTTTAACAACATGTCTGGTCTCATTCTCCGAAGTTTTTGCTGTATTGGTTTGCATTCCGGCTTCGTTGGCAGTTTGTGCACCACTATGTCAGTATTCAAACCTGGTATATCTTGATAAGTCCAGGCGAAAACATCATTGAATTCCTGAAGTAGGGTTATCAGTTCGTGCCTAGTTTTTTAGGAAAATGTCGTCCCTATTTTTACTTCTTTTCTCTCTTCTTCAGTCCCCAAGTTTACAAATTCTGTTTCTTCTTGGTGGGGCATGATTTGCCTTTCTTCGTTGGCCACCATTCTCCTCAACTCTACAGGGACCTCACATTCTATCTCATCATCTTCTTCCCCAATTCCTTCTGAGATCTCGGGGCATTCAAAATTCACTCCGGGATTGGGTCCGGCATCATTCATATAGTCAATCATGGGAGACCTGCATTAAATGAGAATGAATGTATTGGGAAGAGAATGGCTTTATATGAAGTGAGTAAACATGAAGAATAAATGAAACGTTTGCCATTTAAGAAAACGGGGAAGATATTTTCATTTCAACAAAAAGTTAACATAGGTGCCCTATACAAGAGATCCCCATTGTTTATGGGCAAAAACAAAAAGGTTGATTCAGAGCATTACTCTGATCTAGTCCTAAAAATCACAGGTAGATCAATGTGGCTTCAGTTATCAAGAGTTTCCCCGAGATGGCAGGGGCGGATGTTGGTCAACATATTGCTGACTTGGCCCTTTCTAGCTATCATGTTGATGGAAATCCCCTCAAGTGATTCATTAAATATTTCCTCCTTGTTGAGTACGTCATTTTCCTTAATTGCCTCTTCAACCTCCTGTCCTGGTTGGCAAAATCCTCAAAAGACAAAAGTGGTTTTCAAACAAGGGAAGGACATTGGTCTCCATGGAATGTCTTCTCCCTTAAATCTAGCTTTTCTCTGTTCTTCTTTTCTCTTGTATTCTTCCTTTCTTTGTTGGACACTTGTTTTGTAACCCAACCCAAAACGGTCCTTCTTGGTTATCGTACTTTTGGCTCGCAGGCTCCCTTGCAATCTCTTCTCTAGCCCTCTTCCTGCTTTGGCTCCTCGGCCCAAAGTTTCAGCAACGGTCATCTTGGTACAATTAGAT
Organism: Hibiscus mutabilis; assembly: GCA_019671005.1. NCBI lineage: Eukaryota > Viridiplantae > Streptophyta > Magnoliopsida > Malvales > Malvaceae > Hibiscus > Hibiscus mutabilis. The sequence goes on along the minus strand of CM033738.1, from coordinate 12,424,877 downwards.
AACCTGGGATAGGGGATTCGACTTCCCTCCGTGACGAATGTGGCATTCACTAGCTCTAATGCTCGAAAAGATCATTATGTAGCATCCTCGTCATTTTAAATGTAGGGGGCATCTGATGTCACTGAAGCAATAATTTCCTGATCGGCCTCTACTGTGACCAACTTGCCTTCAATTACGAATTTTAATTTTTGATGTAGTGATGAGGGAACAACTCATGCGGAGTGGATCCATGGCCTTCCCAATAAGTAGCTATAAGATGGTTTTATGTTCATTACCACAAAATCAATCACATACTCAGTCGGCCCGATCAATAGAGACACCTCAATTTTCCTATTGTTCCTCTTTGTGTGCCATCAAAGGCTCTCACGGAGTTATGGCAGGGCTTTAGGTGAGAACCATCTATTGGTAGCTTTTGCAAGGTCACCATAGGCAGTACGTTTAGCACTGACCCGTTGTCAATCAGTACCCCTGGTACCACATACCCTTTACAGTGGGTTGTAATGTTAAGAGCTTTGGTGGACCCCATTCCGCCCTCGGGGATCTCGTCATCACTGAATGTTATATGGTTATAGGCAGTGATATGTCCCACTATCCTGTCCAGTTTTGCCACAGAAATGTCTTGGGGCACAAAAGTCTGGTTTAGTACTTTTAATAGTGCCTCACGGTGTCTTTCTGAACTCAAGAGCAACTCCAGTACTGTAATCCTAGCTGGTTGCTTTTGTAGTTGTTCCACTACGCTGTACTCGCTATGTCTCAGGAACTTTAGAAATTCTTTGGCCTGAGCCTCGGTTACTGGCTCATTTATCTTTGGAAGAGGTTCTTCACCGAATATCTGCACGGGGGTAACTGATGTATCATTTCCTTTATCTTTGGCCGCTTCAGCAGCCCTCAAGGTCTCAGAGGAGTAACATCTGCCGCTCCTCGTGAAATGGCCCACCTCACCGACATTCACATCACTCTTGTCTTGCTCGTCTTTCAGTTTAAGTTCTTTTACCTCACCAGATTCTGGCTTTTCTGGCGTTGTCACATTTACAGTATAGTTTTAGGGAGTTTGCCGCATATCCTTGAATGGGAACGGGGATGGTGCTGAGATGATGATCTTGGGATTTATCTTAGTGGTTTCTCCTTGGGAGGCACCTGCACTCCCCGGCCTATAGGAGATGATAAGAGGTCTATCTCTCCCGTATTTAACGTTGGGGTTGTCCGTCATATGTACGTCTGACCCCTTCTTTCCTGTAGGCTCTTCGAAGAATTCTATTTGATTTTCATTCATCAATTGTTGTACCAATCTCTTAAACTTGTCGCACTTTTGGATGTCGTGTCCTTCGTCCTGATGGAATTCGCAATACACTTCACATCTCTTCTGTATTACTACCATGCCTTTGTCGATCACATGGGCCATGCACAATTGCTGAAATACCCACCGCAAAGGAGATTTGATTTTCGACACATCATTCTTAATCTTCCTGGTAAAGCATTCCTCAATAACATTTACTCCCATGTTCCCATGATTAGGCAATGGGTTAGTAGCTACACTTGGTTCTTCAAACTTCAATATCCCAGAATCAATTAAGTTCTGCATAAGTTTTTTAAAAGCAAGGCAGTTCTCGGTGGGATGACCATGGGCACCACCGTGATAGTCGCAATACGCGTTCGGGTTATACCAGGACGGGAATGGCGGTTTGAATGGAGTAACGTAATATGGACGGACCAGGTCTGCTTTATACAACTGAGAGTAAAGCTCCGAGTACGGGACGGGTAGTGGAGTAAAAGTTTGCCTCTCTTTCTCTTTTCTCGGGGTTCTCTCCTCTCTTTGATTCGAGTTTTGCGTTTTCCCTGCAGGTGCTTGTGGCTGTGAGACTGTAAAATTCTTCGGGGCAGTGTAAGTACTGGCGGCGTTTACTTCATTCTTCTTGTTGTACTTTCGAGATCCTTCCCCGCTATCAATTCTACCGCTCTTAATTGCCAATTCAAGGGACTCCCCAGTCCTAATCAAATCAGCAAAACTCTGTGTCATGTTATTAATGAGGCGATCGAGCAATGTCCCCTTCAAAGTATTAACGAATAATGGCGTAATTTCATGTTCCGGGAGGGGTGGCTGAATTTGGGCGGCCACTTCCCGCCACCTCTGAGCATACTGTCATAGACTTTCGTTGGACTTCTGCCCCATATTTTCCAACATAATTCTACTAGGGGTCATATATGTTACGTGCTTATATTGCTCGATGAATGCTCTTGAAAGATCTTTCCATGTTTTAACATTTACCCTGCTCAACTGGGTGTACCACCGTAACGCCGCCCCGGTTAGGCTGTCTTGGAAACAGTGAATCAATAGTTTTTCATCCTTAAGGTAGGCTGCCATCTTCCGGCAGTACATTGTTACGTGCGCGGAAGGACACGTAGTTCCATTGTACTTGTCGAACTCTGGCATTTTAAATTTTGGTGGTAGGACAAGGTCGGATACCAGACTCAAGTCACTGGCATCATTTCCTGATTCTTCCATAGTTTGCAAAGTTTTAAATCTTTCCTCCATGAGGCGAAACCTCTACTCCCATTTTTTTCTACCTCTGTCATGATCATTTCGACCAAATTCAGGTCTGGCACCTCCTCTTCATAGATTGCTTCAGTGTCAAGGGGTTGAGTCTCAGATGCCCCTACCTAAAGATTAGTCGACATCCCCGCAGGGTCGATATATACCTTTCTAGTCAGATTCGGCGCAGCCAGTTGAACCTTATTATGAACTGGGGTACTTTCTAGTTCTTGGGCGGTTTCTCCTTCAACTCTCTTTCCGAGACTCTTAGCCAACAATGCGGTTATGTCGGATACTATCGATGCTTGTGACTGAGCAATCTGGTCACTGAGGCTTCTTTGAGCCTCATCAAATCTTGCCTCGAGCTCTCTTTGTCCCTTTTCTAGACTGATTATCCTGTCTTCCATGAGCTTGCTTTGTAATCGGTTAAGATATGGATGATGAATGACTGCGGCTTAACTTCTATTTTCACACTGCCACAATATTTATAACATTAATATGGTTGCAAGGAAAATAAATACGTGTATAATGATGCGAATGTCATGATGCAATGCAAGAATGTATGCATATAAAGGTATTGAGTCCGCTGGTAATCACCCTTTTAAACTACTTCCATGGGAATTAAAGGGTCTAAATTACAATAGAGTTCATATTACAAAATGAAGGTCCCTAATACAAAAGAGTACTAATTACGATACAGAGCCCTACAGATAAGCCCTAGCTCTGTCTCCTAATTTTCCAATAGCCTTGAGCAGCTTGATGAACCTGGGAGCTTCTTCCATTTCTGGGACTACAAAAGGTCGGAGTGTTTCAGCCTCAATGGCCAAATCATTCACATGCCTGGCGATTCGCTGTATGTCCACCATCAGGTTTGCGTAATATTGGTCCCTATCCTGCACCATCCGGGCAGCGTCTCACAGTCTCCTTTGCCAATAAATGTCCCCTCCGGCTGTAGCCTCTTCGAATACACTGATTCTTTCCTTATAATCCTCAACAGTTGCTTCAAGGGACTCAATTTGGGTTCGTAACGTGCTACTTCGCCCTCTCTTTCTTGTAGCTCAGTGAAGCCATTCCTCTGACAGTAAGTTCGAAATGAGTGTTCTACTTCTGCCACATTTTCTTCTAACTCGACATTCTGACTTCGGCTCTGATCCAGACTTTGGATAGTATCGTCGTACAACCTTTGCATCTCTAACAGTCTATTCCGGCTACTCATGGACCTTCTTTTCCAAGCGGTAACGTTTTCTCTCGTAGTTGACTGCTTGTTTTCCTTTGCTAATTTCTTGCCTAGTTCTTTCCTTTTCTTGGTCAATGGCCTTCTTGAAGGACTGCCTTTCTTCCTCAATAGCCAACCGGCAGCTTTCTATCTCCTTCTTGATTGCTCTCTTGCTGATTTCTCGTTCTTCTTCCACCAAACATATACCATTCATTCTTTCCTTTTCTACGGCTATGAACTGACTTCGGTCGGCTTTCTGTATCTTTGGTTGGAGTAGGAGGGTATCCTTTTGGTAAAGAGCGTTCTTCTCGCTCAAATCTGCATTTAATTTCTTCAATTGCCTAATGATCCCATCCCGTTCATCGACCTCTAAGCTTACTTTATAAAGCTCACTCTCATGTTGAGTCTGTTGGGTGTCCATTTTCCTCTTAATTTCTTCGAGTTCATTCCGTAAGATATCAGTTTCAGACGGTACTACCTTTGTAAGCTCCTCAAGTGACACAACCGGTCCTCGATCGGATTCGGGAATCACATCATTAACCATCAAACGTCTCCAAAGATCGTAGTCTGGGGTGGTCATGTGCTCGGTGTCTCCTTCCACCCTGATCCAATAACAATGGTCCCAAGCCCTCGTGATAGTCTGGATTTTTTCCTTAGACTCACCTTTGAAAGAAAATTCAGTTCGGCTTAACCCGGCGGTATTGGGGATGAACTGCCGTGATCCGAATTGTCGGGATACCAAAAGCGGAGCACAAGCAATCCCGCCATGCAGTCCCAACATTATCAGCCAGTCGAAATCACCACAACTGTACAAAAAGTAATTAACTCTACCGAGCCACGTGACCCTCCATACTATGTCTTCGTCTTGAATGTTCCTGAAGAAACTAGACCATTTTTTCGTTTTCAAGTTCTCTTGCCACTCTTTTGCTAAGTACTCCCGTAAGGGCGAAAAACCTTGGAAGGATATCCCTGGTAGGACCCTTGCCGGCGTCTTCCACATGTGGCTCTGAACCCATACCTGTAACAGTTGTACACACCCCCTGAAACGTCCTTCTTCGTACTTTCAGCTGACATTTAAAGAAATGAAGGTCTCGGCCAAGATTACTGGTACTGGATTTGCCCGCCGTTTCATATGCTCGAACATATCTAGAATGGCTACATCAATGTTTCCAAGAGTTCTTGGAAAGATCACCAACCCATATATTCCCAAGGCAAACATGTCTATCTTTTTCCCCTCATCTGGATGTGCAGGTATGATGTCTTGAATATTCTCCCATGCAAAGACTGTACTGTCTCCTCGAAGTCGGATCATGCCATTAACCCAATCGTCACTCATTCTGGTAAAGGTTTGGAGCTTTGAAGTGTAATTTTGATTCCTCAGAGGTTTTGTGTAGATCCAATCCTTCTGAACGTTTTTTCTGATTAAGTAAGGCGGTGTATTCTTCTACTATAGGCATCATGTTCTGTCCATTGAAGGTGAAGCAGCAAAAGGCATGATTCCAAAACTAAAAAATAGCTCGGAGTAGGGGCTGGTTGACCCGAACATATAACAATTGTGCAATGTCGCCATAACTATCACAGAACCTGTCTTGTAGTCTCTGGTCCCATCCTTCCCAGATACTTTGAAGATCCCATAAGTTGTTCTGTTGAAGACTCACGTAGGTGTACCATGCTATTACGCGCTCGATCAGTAAACTGTCCCCTTGGGCCTTCTGGTTGACCTCTGACCAATGCCTGACTGACAAGTTAAGCTCTTCTTTCCTAAGACACCTTTTTCCATGGTGAAAGACTTTCTGATCGGGCAAACCACTTGATCCAGTACCTTTATGTAATGCAAATGCAATAATGTATGAAAAAACAAGAGCAAAAAAAGAAGACAAGTCAGTACCAGATAGAATTAATAAATACATAAATGAAAAGACGAATTAAATAAGGTAAACAGACAAAATAACCCTATTTATCCTGTCTAAAACACCTAAGGTTATCCGCATAGCTCTAAGTGTGGGTTTCTAGGTTCTCTATATGCAGTTTTGGTTCTAGGAGGTACCCGAACTGTCCTTACTATCCTCTACTAAGAGTAGCAAGGCCCCCGATCATCACCCATTATAGGCTCCTTTCAACCAGGATCAATTCAGGGGGACCCATTCGCTTATGCCTGCACGAAGGAACGATATCCTTACGAAAGCATAAGGTACTCGAGCCCCAAAGGTACTTGCTAGGCCTACACGGGAGAACGATATCTCCACGAAAGTATTAGCGTTTTCCCCTCACTTAAAAAATGGGTTTATATGCCAAAATTTAAATGCGTTAAAATAAACGCGCACTTATAACCAAATTTTAATTTAATCGTCATTTTAATCCGGAAATTCTAATATTAATAAAGCGGTAATTGTTTTAAAAAGCTCGACTCTCTTTTTGTTTTTTTTAAAACAAAAAATGGTCCCCAGCGGAGTCGCCATCTGTAGCGATGTCCCTTTTCGCTAAAAAATTTGGGTTTTCGAAGTATTTTTTGTCTTTTGGGTATTGAAATATTTATTCCGTGGGGTTTTAAAAACGTGTTTTATTTAGAAATTAGAGTCGCCACCGACCACTTAGGTAGGCCGGACACCATAAAACCAGAGATTTGAAAACTATTGGGTTCGGGAGTCGGTTACGGATAGGGAAGGATTAGCACCCCCACACCGCCCAAAATTGGTACTTTAATAATTACTGCTTTATTAATATTAAACTTTCCGGATTAAAGTGATGATCAATTTAAAATTTGATTATAAGTGCGAGTAGATTCTAAAGGCCCCGTTATCCGAGAGTAAACGCCCAACCACTATCACTACGCCTGATACTGGCCCCGTTTACGCTCGGATAAAAGGGCACCGCATTGACAGTTTATATATCTCGACATGCAATCTTAAAGAAGTAATTCAAAAATATACATTTACATCCATATGGTAAAGGACAAAATAAATAATAAAGACATGGATATCACAAAATTAAACAAGTATGATAAAAATACAAACATGGTAGATCATAATAGTAATAATAATAATGAAGCATGAATAAAATGTGTAGTAAATAAAGAATCCATACTTCAAGAATACATACAGTGTAACATACGCATGACATGAATGTATTATGATATTAATTTCACAAATCAAGACAACGTACTAACAAAGAAACTAATACCTAACACATACCTTACGACATAATTTGCATACGAAAAATAGAAACACGGTATTATACATGACAAAAGGAAACACACTAACGCATAACCTAAAAGCAAAGATAACATACAATACATGCTAAAATACAAAACATGTCGTGTACGAGCCAACCAAAACATTAATCGAACATGTATGATACGAACGAACGAACAATCGTATAAAAATACATAATCACCATAAACTAAACACATATATATATATATATATATATATAAACATGAGAATACGAAACATATAAAAGAAACACGTGAGAATACAAAAGGGCCACATCAACATATAAGATCATAATAAATAAACATAAATATTTAGATACGGAAAAGGACTGAAATGAAAAAAATCAAAAATAGAAAACAAAAATCAAAAGGTAATAAAATGTGATTTAGGGACGAAATTACAAATCAAACGGAACCTAAAAGGACTAAACCTGTAATTGGACCAAGGGGCAAGCTCGGGGTAAAAATTTCAAAAACGCGGTGGGACTGGTGAGGCAATTTCACCATTTAAAAACTGATTCAGTTTAATCCAGGGGTTGGATTGCAAGATTTTAAACTATAAGGAGGACCAGGGTTGTAAATATCCCATGCGGCAAGACAGAAATAAAAATAACGAAAACGCGGAGGGATTTATTACGGAATTTCACCATTTCACAAAATAAAAATACCTATAAAACCCTCTTTTCTGGCCCGAACTCAAACTTTTCCTCATTTTTTCTTCAAAGCCAGTTTTCATAACACCCCAGCCCCATTTTTCTCTTAACATAACCACCCCAAACCTTCGATGAACCCAGAAACCGGCGACCATTTGTCATTCTCTCCGCCGCTAGCCGGCGCCGATGAACCCAAAAGAAACACCCAAAACAAACCTCGCTTCAAACCGAACCCAAATCTAAACTTAGATTTACACAAAGGCTCTCCCTTTTGCCTAGATCTGAGCAAATACGAAGTAAAAAAACGTTTTTGTTTAACCGAAACGAAACCGAAAGGGACCTCCCTCTCCTTTCTGTTCACCATGTTCAGTTTTGGAAACTGAGGCGGCTTGTCACTGGTGAGGGGAGACCCACTGACGAAGAGGGAAACAAATCTATGCACTCCTCTCCCTTTTGTTATTATTTCTTATATTTTTACTGTACATGCACGCAAGGAAGAAAGAAAAAGAAAGAGAGATTACCACTGAAACTTGGTGCTTCCTTTTTTATTTTTGTTACCCAAAAACCTCTCTGATCTTACACTTTTTATGTTTACATATATCCTGTCTGCCCTATCTTGTTTGGTAAAACTCGTACATAAGATATATTTTTTGGATCTGATTTTGTTCTGACGCTTTTCCCTTTTTTGTGTCTTTGGCATGCCCGGCCATGCTTGGTGGTTGGTACGGCCGGCATGGGGAGCAGCGTGGGGGAGATGACCGTTCGGCTGTGCAGACTGGCATCTCGGGAGACGAAACGATTATTACTGCCAGAACCGTTCCTATCCGTTGGATCAGATCTGATCCAACGGTTAGGACCGCTCAATGATCGGACGACTGAGATAAGGCCTCGAGGATGGTGTAGCGGCTCGGGATCGTGCCACGTGGCCTGAAGAAGATGGCTAGCTCTATACGCGTCTCACACGCGTGAGTGGATAATCCAACAGCTCGATCGTGGGCTTCACGCGGCAAATGAGGGGTCTTTATGCTTCAACCGTGGCCGTTGGATCTAGATCTGATCCAACGGCCCTCGTGCAGCTGCGCATGATAAAGAGAGCATCAGGGTTCCAATATTTGATATGGGTTAGGGTTTCTTAGGGTGTGGGCCGGCTTGGCCGAATGGGCCATGTGTAATTAAGCTTGGGTCTTGTAATTAAGGGCTGAATATATATTTTGGACTTTAATATACCTTTTATCTTATTTTAATTTCAGCCCAATAGTATTAATAATAATAGTAATAATAATAGTAGTAATAATATACACATATAATACATGCACATACAAATTGATATACACCTGCAAACACCCACACGTATGCACACATACACGCATATTAATTAATATATTCATGCAAATGTTAATATATGTAACTCATTAACATAATATACCAACATACATGCATATATACTCATACACATGGTTTACGTACACATTAATCACACGTATAGTAATGAACATATAATATAATACGTATACATGCAATGATAATATATTAACTAATAAACTAAAATAGATAAACACAATACTTTATATACCAAATAAAAATGAGTGATTACACAGTTGCATTTCTTGCCCTTTCTTATATTGTGGTTGGAGAAGACGAGAAGTGGCTAGCTATTCTAGTTACTGGTATAGGGACTGTTATGATGATGTCAACATTGGGGACACTGTGTTATTGGGCTATTGTGAACCGCATCGAGGCATCAAAATTACGGAGCATCTGTAGGTCTTCAATGAATAGCGGATCTAAATCAATATCAATGTCATATATGTCTGACACGGAGATTCTGAACAATGAACACTAGAAACTCTATGCAGTTTGAGCTCCGATGAGCCATATGTCCTTCACTCTTCACTCACTCATCTTTTTTCTCATATGTACATGGATCTTACTAACTCTAGCAGAATGTTAGCAGGGTTTTAAAAAGCGGTCCGCAACCGCGATTGCGGCCTCTATATAGCGATAGCGCCGCCGACCGAAACCGTTTTTATTAAAAATCGCCATGTGAATCGGATTCACACTAAAAACGGCAGATTGCGGCTGCGATTTAACGGGTAGCGGTCGATTACGATAATAACGGACCGTTATTTCCGTTACCAGATCAATCGCGGATGAAATTACCTGTGAAAAAGTGACGTTCGCCGGAGAAGTTTTGATCCGAATCTCGCTAACGGTCGATGAGAAGGCAAAACGGTTAGTAGGGGTTTGCTCGACAAGGGACGAAGAGTTGAATGATGGGGCGGTGTATTTCACGGTCACCATATGACTGGTGGCCGGAGTTTTACCGAGAGCTAAGAAGTTAAAAAAAAGGGGATGAGGGGAATGAGAGAAGGAAGAGACAGAGAAGATAGAACGGCGCACTTAGTTTTTAGGGTTATTAAAAGAATATTTATATTCATATAAAGGATAAAATGTGGGAATGATACCCCAAGTTTCAGAAAGTATTGATTTGGCTAAATAGTTTTATTTTGATTTTGATTTGGTCCTTAAGGCACATTTTTAGTTTAATTAGGAGTTTTACAGTTTCGTTTTTGGAATCAAGTCCTTAAAGTATCTAATTAATTCAATTAATCCCTTATATTTTCTATTTAATTGAATTTAGTTCTTCAAATATTTAATTTATTTTAATTAAGTGTTAGAAAACACTTTAAATATCGTTAAAAGTGATTTTTTATAATTATAATTGTAATTATTATGTTTTACATAAATTGTGCGAATTTTAAAAAAATTCACGACCGTGACGCCCGCAGTGACCGCAATAACCTCCGTTATGTCCGAAAATGCGATAACTGCGACACGATCGAAAACGCGACCGAGATTTAAATCCCTGCTTCTCGCTGAACCAAAATTGCAAGATTGAGCTTATACAGATTGTATAACAGCATATATATGTAGACATTCCTTTTTGCAGTTCAATGGATCAAGGAGAACAATTAGTCAATAATCTGGCTTCATTGTCTAGATTATTTCTTACATTCGTAAAGATCTGATTGGTTTTATGTCTTAATGTATCAACCGACAATCACTCTAACCTCGGAACTTGCTGATTGCTTTTGTTCCAAAGATAATCCCAACGCATATCACTACAGTTCACCTAACTACATAAACTAAACATCTTTCAAATGAGTATAATAATATATGCCTATATTATATTGTGCTTTTCCCATGTCACATGTATAAGATTCCCAGTGTAACAGTGCTCATTTTCCACTTATTGCAAGACAACAAAGTTACTGGTGAGTATTGCACTGATTCTCCTGCATAGTTTCCTTATCAATCGATGCTGTAATGGCATAATTAATATTATATTTTGACTCAAATTTTAATTGGTAATTAAGTTGGGTTTTATTGTAATTCTAGTGGTTGGAGATTACTTGGTAATTAGGATTTATTTTAATAAGTAAATATCGATTTAGGTAGGAGATCTTATTGAATAGGGTTTCTTGGTGACCAAGTATTTGGGTCTATAAATATAGATTAGGTTTAACCTTTTGAATTATAAGAGAACAAGAGAATGAGAGGGGGGGGAATTACTCTGGAAAGATGTAACCACCTTTAGGTTCTCTATAACTATTGTGCCTACATTGTAGAGATGGGTATTGTAGGGATGTTGGGAAGAGTGTTTTGTTCCACCGGGCCATGGGATTTGTACACCGAGTTTTAGGATTGCATGGGTTATCATGTATTTGTACTCTTTGGGCTCTCTACGTTATTAGTGGATTGTTCGTTTCTCTCGTTCGTGGAGGTAGGCTATGCTGAACCACGTTAAATCTTGTCTCATTGTGCATTTCTTGGTCTATGTCGTTATCGCTTTGGTTATTTTGCTGCATAACAAATTCCTAACAAATGGTATCATGAGCTATGGTTTGAGTTGTGCGATTGTGGAGGATTTTTTGCTGCGAATTTTGCGGTGCGATGCTGGAAACATGCCAGAGGAGTATTGAGGCATCGAGCTTTCAGTTGCAGGGGGAGTAATTCTCAAAATTCAACGGTGCTTCAACGGATACTACATAAAAATTGGAGTTGTTGAAGACTTGGCAGCGGTGCTTCAACGGATATTTGGCTTACGTAAAAATTGAAACTGTCGAAGACTTGAAGACCAATGCTCGAATAGAATTTGTGTCAAGTGGGAGATTTGTTATATTTTGACTCAAATTCTAATTGGTAATTAAGTTGGATTTTATTGTAATTTTAGTGGTTGAAGATTACTTGGTAATTAGGATTTACTTTAATGAGTAAATATCTATTTAGGTACGAGATCTTATTGAATAAGGTTTCTTGGTGACCAAGTATTTGGGTCTATAAATATAGACTAGGTTTAACCTTTTGAATTATGAGAGAACAAGAGAATGAGAGAGAGAGAGAATTATTCTGGAGAGATGTAACCACCTTTAGGTTCTCTACGACTATTGTGTCTACGTTGTAGAGATGAGTATTGTAGGGATGTTGGGAAGAGTGTTTTGGTTCCACTGCGTTTTGGGATTACATGTGTTATATGTATTTGTACTCTTCGGATTCTCTACGTTATTAGTGGACTGTTCGTTTCTCTCGTCCGTGGAGGTAGGCTATGCTGAACCACGTTAAATCTTGTCTCATTGTGCATGTCTTAGTCTATGTCGTTACCGCTTTGATTATTTTGCCGTATACTAAATTCCTAACAAATGACATAGATAACCAATGTCTTTTACCATATTCTTCTTATGATTCAATTTTCCTAGGACAATGCTTCGATTTCACCATGTCCAGCATTAGAAGACCAACCAATAGTTTCTAAACTTGGGTGTGACATGTTCTTTGTTTTGGCTATTCCAAAAGAAGATATTTATTCGGGTTTTTTCCCTTCTAAATTTGAATGTGAAAAAGACATGCCCTGCTTCTCTGTCTCAAAATTTTCAGTAATTGCTTTCACTTTTTTGTCATTCTGTCTGAATTATGGAAGAACTTAGAATTTTTTAGAAATGGGTTATCTAGAAATGCAAGCTAAAAACTGCTAATAAAAGAATTTATAATATACCAAATTGAAAAGACAAGCTGGTTTCATTAGATTGTATTTACTTCTTTCAATTTTTATTTATAAACTCATCGTTTCTTGTTTAAGCAGACAACGCAGAAACGACATGCTAATGCAATTTCATCTTTGTTTCCAATTTTCCGAATAATGAATTGCTAGAGTTTAGTTCATATTGAACAATAGGCTTTTACATGCTACTTATCAAGGTTTAATTCTGGTTGCTAAAGGGAAGAGAACGAAATTATTAAGTTTAATTTAAATGAGCTCATAGAATAGTTTGATTATTTTATACATGCCGACATTATGCTGAAGGTGCATTGTGCTTCAGAACAATCTGTAAGAAATATGACAAGTTACAGATTTTTTTATTTATAATTTCAATATCTTTTCTTGAGGATATAATATTGATTCCTTGAATCTATCTTGACATTTTCTCACATGCTTCACTTGTTGACAATGGTCCCAAAGCAAAACTTTCAAAGAGTTCATTGCTGAAACTTACTTGTAGAGGATGGTATGATTGAATGCAATGGTAAGATCTGTCAATCCGATCTGTTTCGTCACACTAACAGGATATTTCGAAAAGAAGGGCAAATGCTACCTGTTTTTTCTATATTGTAAGCAAAGTAAATGCTGAAATTATGCACGATAGCATATACTTTTGGACTCCAACTTTTAGTCTTTTTCGCAGAAATAGTTCGAGTTTCCATCGAAATAAAGATCCATTTTACTAGCTTACAAAGTGTTAGAGCCTTGCACTTCCTTTTGCTAACCAAATGGAAAAAAAAAAAAACTTGACCATACAGGTAGGGAAAAGGAGTTGCTTTTCTAGTCTTGTCTGTACTCTTGATGCCCACATTAGCTGCTATGCAATTTCGTTATTTCCTTTCCCATCTTGTCAAAAATCTAGCAGGCATGTATCATTTTAGTTTAATGGTCAGTCGAAATCACGAGAATTTAACGATAAGATAGAAAGAAATTCTTTGCTTTGTTTTGACACAGCTAAAGTTGGGTCATTTCGTTTTCAGTTTTCATACAGGCAAGAAAGAGGATATATCCAGTGATCAAAATAATTTCATAAATAGTATATATAATTGCAGTTAGCATAAAGCTTTTGGTATAGTTCAGCCTTAATTTGCAGTAAACCATGCTGCTCAGCAGGTGGAGTGATCATGCTTTTCCTGAATAAAGCTTCTGTTTGTTCCTTTAATCTATTCATTTTTAAGGCAGCAAAATTTAATTTAAACCCACTTTTTTAAAGTAAGATTGCAAGGCCTCTCCTTGATGCAAAGTGAGTTATTTGACCAGTAAAAGAATATATATATATATATATATATATATATATATATATAGGAACTTGCTTTACTAAAGAGAAAAGATGGTAGAAAACTTAAAGTTCTGGTGCTCTTACTTTATAATATATATACAGAATCTACTAATTTGAGTTCTGGTGCTCTTACTGGAAAAGTTTTATTTAAAAAGCTTAATTCAAGTGGTAAAAGATCATTGTCAAATGTCTAAAAGATGCTCCATGGAAACTGGCAAGTCCTTGTAAAAGAGAAAGTTTTGTCCCAGTTCAAGGAAAAAGGAAAATGGGGGAAAAGAGAATTCAAGCAAACAGTTACTGGATTCAATCAACTCTAATCATGCAATATATTGAGCAAGTACAAAAAGGAAAGCCCTATAATGACCGTTGATTTTGAATGATAAACAATAATGGAGTTTTCAAGGTGTTCTTCCACAGAAACCAATTACAGGAACATTAACAAATTGATCTGAATATCTCACACTGCACTGAAAATGGCACTCACTTTGGAAGAATGTAACAGGAACTGGCTACAATTTTTTTTCCAGTGTTTTTCCTTTTTTTCATATTCATATGCTGCAAAGTCCTGTTTTTTCCTGGTTGCCACTAACTGAAATCTTTGAAGCAGAAAGTTAACAAACCCCAAGTTCAGTTGCAGTCTTTCTTGAACCAGACAGCTGCTGAGACTGCTTACAATGAGCAATTGCTCCCTCGATTGAATTCTCGATCTCCGAATTCGCACTGTTGCTTCTTTTCAGAAACTGTAAATCATAGAATCCACTCGAACTGAATGAAAACGATGAAGACGACGAAGATGAATTCGATGAAGAGGTTGATGTCGATGTCGAAGTAGACGTAGATGAAGACTTTGCTGTGGAATGCCGCTGAATTACTCTAGAGAAAGATCGCCTATGGCTATTTGCAGCATCCTCAGCTAGCTCCTTATCAATGCTCTTCATAATAAGACTTGATATCTTATATCTGTCATTATCATCAATCTTCCCAAATGGATTCTTCTTTGCCATCTTCATGTACTTGTTTACACATTCTTTGTTCTTCGAAACATTACCTGCTTCCCCGTTGCATGCTGCTTTGGCACAAGATTCATGCGAACAACCAGACTTGCTAAACAAAGATTTGAGATATGCCCGAGACGCCTTGAGCTTTTGGCTTATCGAGGATTGCTTGATCTGCGTGAGCTTCCGAGACCAAGACGTCTTCGAAACCGAATCATCACCGATGAAACCATTCATTTCGGTCGAACATTCGAAGAAGTAGTCATCCGCATTAAGTTCACTACTCACCCTGCAGGATTCTGATGGTGAGATGCTTGAGTTTTCTTCAAAGGGTGCTTGAGTTTTGCACTCGAAGGCAGCATTATCGGAACTTTGCGTTAGCTTCCGAACCATTTGCAGGCGAGGAGGGAGGTGCAGGGGAAGTAGCTTGCCCTTGTAGAACAGTTCATCAGCTGGATTAGATGAAGTGAATTCTCCATTTAGAGAGACTGAACACATTTGGAACTCGAATTCTCTACTTTGAGGTGGAGAGCTTATGGAATAACACAAATAGTTGGAGGGTGAGCTTACTTCCATATCAATATAATCTTCATCTGCATAGTTAATGGCCATCATTTGAACTCTCAAAAGCCTCACTTTTCTCTCTAATTTTGAGCTTATGGGAAGGTGAGCTTGGTGATGAAAGAGAGGGGGGTATCTATCCTTTAAAGTGAAGATGGATCCAAGTTAGAAAAAAAGAAAATCATAAGGACTTGTCAGATCTTTTCCATTTTTTTCTCCTTTGTAGTAATATCTTGAATGGTTCCAAACAAGAAGATGGCAGAAAAAAGTCGGGATTTTCCCCCACTCAGCTGAACAGCTTCTGACTGACCCCATTTATGTAGTTTTTTTTCATTTTTATCCCTTCAATTCTCCATCAAAATGACCTTGGTTTTACTCTTTCACACCATTTACCAATTCTGAATCTGAAGAAAGCAAAGAATCTTCTGATTACCATAGTTATTAAAATCATTAGCCAATGAACTTCTAACACATGCAAACTAGATGAGCTTGGAACCATATGGTCAAATCCCTATAATGCAAGAAACTGTTAAGTTAACCCCATGTTTTATGTACTTTGAACTTGAAAATTGTGGCGCAGAATGTGTAAGAATCTTCCAATATACCACTAGAAAGAAAAGGTGACAGTTCACTTTGGTTTTGCTGAAAGTTTCATTGTAAGCAGCTGCATACATATCTCTTTCAACAGTGTTGAAGAAAATGAAAGTAGAGAAAAAATAGATCAAAAGAGCACATATGGAGAGGAGTCTTCAATTTGAAATTATATGATAATGACATGCATGAATGTGATGCTAGTGTATCCACTTGGGAATTCTCAAGGATTTAAGCATCTGTTGCCTGTCTGCCTTTTATTTTA
The DNA here is from genome assembly GCA_019671005.1 of Hibiscus mutabilis. Classification (NCBI taxonomy): domain Eukaryota; kingdom Viridiplantae; phylum Streptophyta; class Magnoliopsida; order Malvales; family Malvaceae; genus Hibiscus; species Hibiscus mutabilis. The sequence goes on along the minus strand of CM033738.1, from coordinate 12,408,478 downwards.
ACCTATGTCACTCGAACTCTTCCTATCAGACGTATACTCGTATCCAAAACTCACTTCGAATGATTTTAACTGTATCAAACCTCATTATTTACTGGATATAAAACAAAATACCAATTATAAAATATGCTTGTTGTTTTCTGCACGTCCACAAACTTCATTCACTGCAACATAATTTAAATTTGGAAAGGGGAAAAACCAGGCAGACAGCCAGTCCCTGTTTCCAAAAACCTGTATTTTAGCACTGCCAAGTTTTAGACTGACAGGTATTATTATATTGAGAGTTTCAAAGCCTTTAAGCTAAGCTAAGCTAAGCTAATATTAAATGTATGATAATGATATATCAGACCGTGCAATATATGCCAACCGGTATTTGACTTGGTCAAAGCATGGGGGATTTTGTAGATTTGAATCTATCTAGATATACATATACATATACATATATATAGACGGTGTTATATGAATTATCTGATCAACAAGTGTGACATTTCACAATGTACATAAACATTGAGTAATGATTTTCAGATATAAAATATTTTATAACTCAAGTTTTATTTTTTTATTGTTTTTTTTAATTTTTAAAACTCTATTCACTTCAGGGTTGGGATTGAGGGCAAAATATAAATATTTGAAAGTGTGACAAATTCATAAATAAACTATTTCTTTTTAAATTATATAGGATGACAGAGGTGTAAAAAAATTTCCCCACCTCATATAGCCCATCACTAATTCACCTCACTTAAAACCCAGTACGACATTTCACATTACACCATTCAAATTCGAATTATTTAAGAAAAAGTAACGTCATTTTTCACCGTTAGATCACTCAATAAGTTCGAGGAATATACATTCTTAGATGCTCTTGCTATATGTTGAATTGTTTTGTAATCATTTTTTATAAAGTCTGTTATCAGAATTATTAAAATAATTGTTATATATTATAAGAATTATTTTGAATGGTTGTTGTTGTGAACATAGTTATTTGAACTCTAATCAGGGATAGAACTATGAGCTTATTATAAGAGACTAAAATAACATTAAAAATAAAAAATATATATATTACTTGGTTTATCAAAAGGTCAAAAAAAAAAAGAAAGAAGACAAGAGTTATAGCATATAAAAGTTAATCTTAAAAAAATACATACTTTTATTGAATTTCATTTGAGTTGGGCTTGCCTCTCTTTGAGATACTTTGACCTAAAATATCAACAATAAACAAACTATGAAGAAAAAAATAACAAGTATATTTCTCAATTGTTAAACTAAAAATTAGGAATAAAAAATTGATCAATGGAACAATAATAATAAAAATTGATAAAAAAAATTAAATACATAATGATTAATAAAGGCAATGGAACTCGAGAGCAATGAAGTCTTCTATTGTGTGTTCTTGAAAAATCTTGAAAAGGGAAGAAGGAAAAGTTAGGGATTTGTCTTAAAAAATAGTTTTTTTGAGTAGCCTTAAGGTGATTATAAGGTAGTATCTGCTCATACATATTGTTAACCTTTTGACAAAGCATACACATTACAGAAAAAGCAATTTAAACCCAAGTCATTATCATCTTTTTTACTGGGACCACTTGTTGGGTTCAAAAAAAAGTTTGATTGCTAAACGAAAAAAGTGAATAAAATTAATAATTTATATATAATTTTTCTTTAATTGAAGGAGACTAATAGAACTTACTTTATATATATTTTAAAAGAGATATTTATATTTAATATATTTTTTAAAAATGGTCGGGACCAAGACCCTTTAAGTCCCTGTGAAGGCCCGCCCTTGACTGTAATTGTCCTAAATTTAGTTGTTTTAGCCGTGAGATGTACTTAACATAACTATTTTTTGGTAGAAACTTGTTTAGAACGAAAATGATTATCAACAAAACTTTAATAAAATTTGTTTTGAACTTTTCAATAAAATTATTTATAACAAGTCATTATTGGACAATAATTATTCAAAGCAACAAATATCCTAAACAATAGTTGTTTATCTGAAGAGATCTTCTGTGAAATAACACTAACATAATGTGAATAGAGTGTTCATTGATGGAGAGAAAAGAAATACCGCAAACAATTGGAATTAAATGTATTAGGAGAAAGTTGATCAGAATGCCAAAATGTCAAAAAGTTCATTCATAACTTGTGAATGACTCCTATTGATAGATTCCAATTATAGGACTTACAAAAATGTAAAAACTTGATAGGTGGTTGAACCAGTTATATTGAAAGTAAAATTTTACAACGCTCGACGAGTACCACTAAACACCACTAACGATGAACATTGCTGAACACCATTAAATTAATTAATAAAGATTAAAAATCTAAAGGACTCAATGTATAATTATAGATTATTTAAAAATTTAAAGGCGAATTATTTAAAATAAAACATTAATTACATTATTTTCCATATATATTATATTTTTAATCTTTTTTTAAATAATTGGATCAAATACTAACCCCTAAATTAAAAAACCCTAAATACTTTTTCCTTGCCATTGAAGCCGCCGCCGCCTCCGTTAGCCACTTCCATCGGCGAGATAGTCCCTGCCGCACCTCCGTCCCTATGTGACCGCCGTTCGAGCCCGGCCGTCGTTCCCCGTCATTCGCGCAGCCAATCTGGTAAGGTAAGATTTCTTTATTTTTATTTTGATTCTGACTTGGGTGGCCTTCCAAGCCGTCACCGGTGGGTGTCGCTTCACCGGGAGTCGCCGCCTTCACCGATAGTGGCCACAACTGCCTGTGTGCGGCGACCTGCATCCAATTTTGACTTCCCCTAATTCTCAAACCCTAACCACCACCCTAACCCTAATTTTCAAATTAGGCCAAATATAGAACCCTAATTCCCAAATTAAGTACCCTAATTTCCAAATTAGAACCCTAATTCTCAAATTAAAAACCCTAATTTCTATATTAGAACCCTAATTCCCAAATCCAATTCTGAATTCCCAAATTGAAACCCTCATTCCGTACTGGCATGTTGTTTCACATGTATCGGTACACGGGCAATAGAGTACTGGTACTGGATGCATATCGGTACAAAAATTGATCACTAAAAATTATTTTCAAACTACGTACCGATACTTTAGGAAACTGTACCAGTACGATGTGTTTGAATTTTGGAATTTTGTGTTAAGTTCGATTTACTTTTCGAATTTTGAATTTTGAAATTTTGTGTTAAGTTCAATTCTCTTGTCATTCACCATTATAATAATGTTGCTTTCCTTTATTTTTTTAAGTTACAGATTTTTTCGAGATGGTTGATAATGAAGATACCAAAATTCAAACTACAGAGTTGGAGTGTCATAATCAGGATGAATATGGCCATATCAGGATAAAGATGGATACAACAGTGAATCAGATTGTGAAACTTATACTGAAGAAGAACAAACTGAATGTAATGTTGATGATGACAAACATATAGATGATGAGAAGACAATTGACTACTTCATTGACGAAATCATATGGGACAAGATTGGGATAGAATTAAAAGATTACGATGAGAATGATATGAATATGTTGAAGTGAAAGAATTTAGATGATTGAATTGAATTTTATTATACCTATGCAAAAGTGAAAGGTTTTGGAGTTCGAGTCGACCAGTCAGTGAAACGTTGAAATGGTGGTCACATAATTTCAAAGAAAATGGTGTGACGTAAGAAGGGATATAGAGAGGAAAGGTGGATTAACTTTCCAAACAGAAAATGAGAAGAAAGACAGGTCATCAGAGTTGGATGTAAAGCACTTATTAGATTCAAATTACACGAACGGTATCAATATTTGAAAGTTGTTAAATTCCATGCAGAACATAACCATAAAATGGTCCAGCCAACACAAGTTGCTTACATCATGTATGTAATTCATCAATAAGTGAATTATTACATACTTACTTCTAGCTTATAAATATATATTTAATGTTCTTTATTGATTTATTTTATAGGTCATTCCAGAAAATTAGTGAGTTAGACGAAATTAAGATTAAGAGCATGCACAACTCTGGAATTGCTCCAAGTAAGATGATGCGAAATTTCGTGAATAAAGCTGGTTCAATTGAGAATGTTGGATTTCTACCGAAGGATTTGTACAACTATCTATATAGAATCAAACTAGAAGAAGTACAAGATAGTGATGCTGAAACGGTGATGTAACACCCTAAAATTCGGCTTAGTTGAAATTGGATTTCGGTGATCGAAAATCCAACATCAGAAAGTCAAATCATTATATTGACTTTTGACCAAGTGGTCAATTATTTAATTATCGAACCCTAATTTAGAATTATTATTGACCAAGGGCTATATTGAAAACATTGAAACATAGTTTGGCAACTAAATTGTAAAGAGGGAAACTATAGGGCTAAAGGTGCAAGGTATGGAAAGTTGAGGGACTAACCCTATAATTAGCCCCTCAACCTATTAGTCACCTTATACGTGGGCAAGGGAAATCGAATTCCTTCACCCCAAGGAAACCCCTTAAGCTATTGAAATAAGGAAATAAGGAAAGAAAGAAAGTTTACCATTTACTATTTCCAAATAAGCTTCACCATCTTCATCTCCTTCCTCTTACTTGAATAAGCAAGCACCTCCATTGTTGTTCACACAAAAACTTGAGCTTTCCTTGATTTTTCAATACCATCTCATTTCTATCGATCAGGTAAGTTAAACCCCCAATCTATTGGTGATTTTCATGGCTAAATCATGGTAGAATCCAAAGTCACAATATCATCTAGCCCTAGTGGTTATTCATAGATTTCAAGTTTTGTTTCCTATGGTTTTCATAGCTAAAAGTTGTTATGGATTTAGTGATTTTTATTGGAATCATGGAAATCATTGTAACTTTTCTTAATGTCTTTTTGGTATAGTTCAAGATATAGGTGGAGAGAATTTATCCACTCCTTCAAAGCTAGGCAATCGATCGACTAAAGAAATTGTCATCCGGGAGCCTTGAAAGCCTCAAAAATTTCGGTGAGTGTAGTCGGAGTCTCGAGAATGGCTAGGTGTATTTCCTATTCCATTATTTATTGTATATTGCATTGCTAATACATTCACAAGGTACCATTGCATCGAAACCTCGGAGGAGGTAATATTGGTAAGCATCGGTGAGTCTGTTGCATTGAACTACTGGTTATTAAATCATAGTATTGTCGTTGATATCATTGAATCATTGAATAAGGTCATATTGATCATTGAACATTGTTATTGAATTATTGAACCATTGATATTTCCATTTTCATCGATATTGTTAATGTGTTGACTTAAATCATTGGACCTTGAATTCGAATAGAAATTGGATACAAATGGCATGCCATAGAATTCATGATCTCATTAGTATAGAGTGGACTGCGGTCCTTGAGCTAAGGCTCTATTTGGCGATGTTGGTGGGACGCATTATGATTTGGTCAATTGGCAATGTTGAAGGGTTTGACCATTCATTGATTAATGATGTTGGTTGGAAATTCGCGTATCCACTATCTCATATCGATCCAAGGGTTAAAGTTATTAGACATATTGTTATAGCTTGTAGTTGAGATGCATTTACATTAGAGTATTAATATTGACCTTATTAGCATTCATTGTATTATTTTTTTCATTGTTATTAACTACCTCACTAGGCTAAATAAGCGTAATGCATCTCATTTCCATGCATTTCACGTTAAGAGGTTCAAAGGTCGATGATCGGGAGAAGAATAAGTTTTGCAAGTCACAAACTAAATCAAAGTAATTTCTCCAATGTACCTAAACTCCTAGTATGGTGGCATAGTAGTAGAACATATGTTTAAAAGGGTATTTTGATGTGTAAGTAGTTTACATGGGTATGTTGACTTATAAGGCATAATATGGTTAGCTTGTGGTTTGAAATATTGCTTTAAATGGTTAAATTAGCTCATAATAGGCTAAGTGTGGAAAACAGATGCATATCGCTATAAAATTTGACATGTGTCAAGATTCTGTTATAAGAATATTGTCTGTAAAGTTTCGTAGACATTGGACATTGCTTAGTTGCCTAAAATAGATAAAAAAACAGATAGAATTTGTCATTTTAGAATAGGATGTACCGATACGGGTAAAAACGTATTGATATGAGTAAGCATTATTGGACCAAATTGTTAAGGCATACCGATACTATTTTAGGCGTATTGGTACGAATTTTTGTCATTGGAATTTGTAAAATGAACGAATTACTGGTACGTAGGGGAACCGTACTGATCCCCATATGCTTAAAAAATCAGGTATCGATACGGCTCATCACGTATTGGTACAAAAAATACTACTAGAATTTGCATTTTAAACAACGTATCGATACGGCTTAATTCGTACTGATACCCACCTTCAATCCCAATGATAATAACAGTCAGGCGTACCAGTTCGGCCTATCGAGTACCGATATCGGTACAAGTAAGTTGGTTAAAAATACTGGAATTGGTTTAAGACTTTACAATTAAGCCATTAAAATAGCAATGACTAATTAAGCTAGTAAATAAACTCGAAATTCTTTGAAAATTGATATTCCCATTAATTACACATGAATTTTATATTGGTAAGAAAAATTACAGATAAGGACGTAGTAATTACAAAATTCATAGATGAGTCCCTAAACTTATAAAACTAGCAGAATGGTCCCTTCAATTACTTATTGTTGCTTGTATTGATCTATTGGCTTTATTATATCGAATAAATAATGCTAAATCATTGTATTGCACTGAAAGCACTATCAAACCACTAAAATTATTGTACCAGACACTGTTATTGTTCTCCAATAGCGTCTCTGACCTGGTGCTCTACCAAACTGGGAAGAGGGTGTTACAGGTGATGGCATATTTATATGGAAAGCAAGAATCTTATCATTTTTTGTGAGTCACACGAGGGATGAATTCAGAAACTTAGGGAAGTTGTTCTGGTACAATGGTATATCACAAACCAACTATAAAGAATTCAATCATGTACTTGAATTTGATACGACTTACAAGTGCAATGTATACAACAAGCCGTTCGTTGTTTTGGTTGGTGTCAATCATCATCGAAACACAATGCCATTTGGATGTGCATTGGTTGTGGATGAGAAATAGAATACATATGTGTGGGTGTTACAACAATTGATTGAAGCGAGAGATGGTTACAGACCACTCAATGTTATTACTGATAGAGATAAGGCCTTGGCAAATGCCATTTCTCAAGTACTACCCGGGGAAAAACATAGATTGTGTTTATGTCATATCATGAGGAACGTGCAGTCTAATGCTCAACACAATTTTCTCGATGGGTTTATGAGATGCGCAAACCAGTGTAGAACGCCATCAGATTTTGAAAGGGCTTGGAAAGAATTAGTGGACAAACACAAAGTTGAAGGAAGGAGATGGGTACAAGAATTGTATGAAGATAAAGAGAAATTGGCAGAAACATATTTGCAAGGATATTTTTATGCAGGTAACATTATATACACTTTAATTGTATTTAATATTATATTTATTTGTTGCATTTAACCAAATTATTAAACATTTTCGTGTGCAGCAGTGTGGACTACTCAACGGTGTGAGTCAATGAAAACTTGGTTAGACAAAAAGGTAACGTTGTATCGATTTGTTGAGAACTATCATAGACAACTGTAATTTCTACGATGGGAGAAAGGTCATCAAGACTACAAAACAATGGATAAACAACCGTATTGTGACGGTGTGTTGGCAACTTTAAAACGTAATGCAACCCAAGTATATACGAGAAATGTTTTTGCTACATTGTGCAGAGAAATTTCCTATGAGGGTTATTATTTGGTCAAAAAAATGAAAGTACAAAATGAGTGCATGTTTTATTGGTTAGAGCATGTTGAAAAGGAGAAGTTGTATCTTGTACTTAAAGATACCACACATGATACCATGTATTGTTGTTGTATAAAGTTGGAGTCTGTTGGATTTCCATGTCGTCATATGTTTGTCGTGTTGAAATATGAAAAGGCAAAGAAAATACCCCAAGGATGTATAATGAAACGATGGACTATTCATGCGAAGAAAGATGTTGGATTACAAAATAAGAATGTAGGTGTCAAAGATAATAATTCAACAACATTTCAAGCCAGGTATTCCACTCTAGCCTCTTATATTATGACTATATGTCTCCGTGCATCATAGACATTCAAAAATTTCAATGAGGTTAAAGATCAATTTGCAAAAATGAGTCTCAAATTGCAAGCGGTGAAAGTGGGATGTAAAAAGAGAACCACTAATAAAAGCGGAGAGACTCTTGGAATTGGCAATCCTATAGTTCTTGAAACAGAAAATGATAAACCCAAGAGAATTAAAAGCCGAACTTCATTGTCCAACCCAACACGTATTTTACATGATGAAGATGTCACGTTGGACTTGCATAAAACCTCTGAACTTTCTCTGAACAAGCCTTCTGATCAGGATACGAGGCATACTGATGCACTTCAAATATAAAAATTACCTGGATACATGCCCAACACATACAAAGAAGACGACATATCTGAGGTAATTGAATATGAAATATAATAAAAAAATAATAATAATAATTAAGCTTTGTTGTTATGTATATTGATAATATTTTTTTCGTAGGCTGCATATACTAATGAATTGAAAAATATGGAAAAAGATCCAACTATTTTGTATTGGCAACCAAATAAGGATTGGTAGTGTGTGGTCTCATCCAAAAATTATACTCTTTGTTCTTGTAAGTTAAGAATTAGTTTTATTAGTGATTCATTACTTAAAAATGTTTTAGTTTCTTTGTTGTTTCGATTACTAATGTTAATTTTTACTATTGTTTCCCTCTCATGATAAACAGGACTAGGTCTGAGCGTGCCTCGATAATATATCAAAATTCAAAGTAACTACCGCGTGATGGATAAGGGTCGCGATTTTCCTTCTTTTCTGTGTCCATTGGGAGATATAGTTTAGTTATGTTATTCCAGTTATACATGTAGGAAATAATAGTTATATGCAGGAAATACTGTTAAGTTTTAATATTTCACATTGTATGAAGTTGGTTTTGTACTTTACTTTTATGTTATTGCGATTACAGTGTTTTGTGATTTTCTTCCCCTTGTTGCAACCATGTGTAAATATAATTATACTTATATACCTGAAAATAAGATAATTAATCAAAATAAAACACCTACTAGTGATGAAATTTAAATCACAAGGCACAATTGCATTATTTCCCTGTAAGGTTGGCCAGGTTCCAATGATGAAATGGTTGTCCCGTGCCCACTAAAGTCTTATGTTAATGTTGCTTGTCTTGTGCTTCGGATGTTGCAGAAAACACCTAATATATAATCGATATAAACATTAAACAAATACTTCAAATATAAATTCATAAACTCTTATCAATGAAGATTGGCCATTCAACTCAGTCAAACAAGGTGGTGGGTTAGTGGAATTCATCCCATTCCCACGCCATGCAGCTTATGGACAAGGAAAAATGAATATTTTATGGTAACTCTTTAGGGGGAGATAATATAAAAGAATGTCATGCATTGCATGCTTAATAATATAAAATGGATGACATTAGCTAGGTAAATATAGAAGTAAGACATTAGATAAGAGGGTTTTGTCTGTTATCGACTATTAACATAATCAAACTGAGGTCATCAATTTAATATATTATTTTTAATTATCGATTAATCTTGATCAGATTTTGTACAAATCTATTGTGAAGGAAATTCTCTCAACCCAATTTATTTCATTCATAAAATTGTTTTTTTTCTGTACAAGACAATCATTTTATTAATAATTAAAACCACTAAACAGTGGGTACAATGGGACTATATCGATAAGGATTCATGATTGTACCGGTATGCTTAGCTTAACCGTACCGGTACGAGGACTGTACTGGTACTAAAAGAGGTCACTAGAATTTCTTAAATAAAACTCGCAATGATACGGTGTACCAGTACGCGTTAATGAGCGTACTGGTATGCACAAGCTTGGGAACATAAATAGGCCTCTTAATAATTTTTTCCCAAAATTTTCCAAACCCTAACCCTAAGAGTGCCAGTTTCCCTAAAAACCTCTCAATTTTCACTCAAAATCCATCAAACTTCACGAGTTTTGCAAGGATTTCATCTCCAATCAACGAATCGTGCATACCCATCACTTCTTCTAGTTTCTATGTTTTTTGAGGTATTTTTATAATATTTATTAATTTATTCGAATATCGTACTTATTTTTTAGGCTTGTGCATCTAGATTGAAAGTTTGAGTATATTTGATAGTTTAAATACAAAATTTTTAGGTTTTTGCATCTAGATATTTAGGTTTTTGTATCTAAGTTTTTAGGTTTGTAGTACATTTGATACTTATATATTCGAATATTGAACTTATTTTTTAGGTTTGTGCATTTAGATTGAAAGTTTGAGTACATTTGATAGTATAAATACAAAATTTTTAGGTTTTTCATCTAGGTTTTTGTATATAAGTTTTTTATATTTTTAGGTTTTTGGTACATTTGTGTAATCACTAATTTTATCCGGCCCTTTTTTAATAACTTGGGCTTTAGTTATTATAGGATATTATTGTTACCTATTTGTTATTGCTGTTGCTCTTATTATTTATTATTTATTAATTATTGTTATTATTATTATCTTTTAGTTTTGGTTATGCTATTATTACTACTATTTTAGTAGCAGCATTATTATATCATATTATATTATTATATTAATATTATTAGTATTAAAAAAAATCAGAAAAACTAAAAACTAAATAACACATAATTAAAATAAAAGCCCAAGTTTTATTACAAAGTCCATTTACATTTTGAAAAAAACCAAAATATTACATTGGCCTGTTTTTGGCCCAGTGGGGCCCTAAATAACAAAAAACCTAATTTGGTTGAACCTTAATCTAATGTATATTTTTGCGCAGCCCATTTCTCACTGTCAGATCTGGAACAGATCTGATGGTCTAGATTGCCCCATCAAATAGAAACCCTAAGTGAGCCCTTCTGACCTTGCGCCGCTTTCGTTGTAGCCATTAGATCATGAGCGCATCGACGGCCAAGATCGAGCCCATTGCAGTGCGATGCACGCCCTGACCGTTCAAATCCTCCACGCGTGAGTGAAAACTGTAACACCCCTTTCTCGTACTGAATACGAGTCAGAGATGTCACATTACTGATGCCTTATCTTGTTTTGTCCATATACGTTTCATCATCAAAACCGATTAATTCTCTACCGTTTAGTTTAATTTCATGCATCATACTATACTAGTAATTAAATAATTACATGCCCACTAGAGATTATCATAAGCTATAATATCTTACTGATATTTTGCAGATTGAAGCTTGATCGGTATGCTCAACTCCTCTTCAAGTACTCCACCTTAACCTACGTGTAAATCAAACACACGCTAAGTATATATTAGTGAGGCAACATATAAAATTCAATGCAATACATCATATTCATAATTATGACAATATAACAAAAACCATGCATTATGATCACTATCCATATATTTCCTTTACGTTTATCATACATTAACATAATATAAACCAGATGTAATATCCTACCAAAATGCTTGCCATTTACCCTGAGAGTTTATCTACTCTCTATCCTATTACCATTTATTATTCAATAAATTATTCCCCAAATTAAACTTGAGGACACCTAAGTACACGAGTCGAAACTGCACTAAAGTGCTAATAAATTGCACATGAATGTTAAAGATCTGCACATAAGTGCTAATGAACTGCACCTAAGTGCTAACAAACTTAAGGTTGTCCCCACCTGCACATAAGGTTGTGCACACCATCCGCACATAAAGCTGTGCTAACCATCCACAAATTAGGTTGTGCTAATCATCTACACACTAGGTTGTGCTAACCATCTGCACACTAGGTTGTGCTAACCATAATAGACTTAAGGACATTCCCTCCTGCACATAAGGTCGTGCTAAACATAATACACATGAGACCGTGCTCACTATATGCACTAAGTTTCCCTTTTACACTATAGTGCCCGCACAAAGTGCTAAACCGCTCGACCCTATGACATGTCAACCATACCCTATCCCTCGATAAATTACTTGAGAATATATTCCATATTCAATTCATCCATGACAATATATATATATCAACATAATTCAACTTAGGCAGTTCATACCCGAAATATTATGCATAAGCATATCATCATCAATTAACTAGTGATCAATGCATTTATATTTCTACCTTTGACAATTTCCAACATGCCAAATATAAGATATTAACATAAATATCATTGCAATTATTACCATGGTAGACTTATCACAAGTCTACCTTATGACATATAAATATCCATGTATGTATTGCACTCACCTGGGCCATTTATTAGTATGCCTCACTAAGTCCTACTTGAGCCTTTTTTTCATAGTATCTCGAACTTTCTTTTGATTTAGATCCAACTTCATTTATCACATGAGTATAAATAACATTTGTTAGATTTAAATCTAACAATACTTTAAACATGCTATCGAATCTAGTCATTCGAATATACAAAATTTCCAAAAGTTTTTCCTTCATTCCTTATACTGTCCAAAACCCATTTTTGGTCCCTAATGACCATTTTGAACTTCAAATAATTCCTCCAAGTTTGCTAACCAACATTAGATACAAAATGTCTCAAATTCCATTTTCTGGCAGCTTGCACTACCTTTGAAGATTTATTTCTATAAAATAATCTAAAACTCGGAATTCAATTCCGTTTGTTCTGAAAGAAACTAGATTCAATAACCTTTTCATCCATATAAATTAATAGTCTAAATTCAACTTGTACGATTTATGTCGTATTTTCAAAGTCAATTGTAGTGTTGGAATTCGGAACAGACTGGTGCTCTATTTTCTGACCTTTCGTCACTTAAAAATTCATATCTTTTAACTCAAAACTCGAAATCAGTTTCCGTTTGTTGGAAACGAAACTAGACGAACAAATCTTTACATCGGTATAAAATTCACCATCTAACCATTTATGTAGAATTTATGGTGAATTTTCTAACTTACTACCATAATCCAGTTTTCTACACTGCTTCCATAAATAACTCCAAACTTTATACTTACTTCTCTACTTTTCAATTTAGTCCAATTACTTGCTTTAAACCACCAACTTATCACCATCTTCATCAAGTAATTATTCTAAAATAATTCCCTTTAATTTTCCTCTACCGAAATAGTCACTAAACTGCAAAGATAAAGATTTAAGCTTCATAACTTTGCAAATTAGTCCTCAATTCAACATTATTACCTTAATTATATTATTTCAACTAAAATTCAGATTTAATCCTCATCCAAAACTCCCTTGCTGAAATGGTCACTTAACTTTGACAAATTGTCAAAATGGTCACTAATTCGATTCTACATCGGTTTAGCATTCTAACATCAATTTCACATCTCCAACATCATTAATAACATAAATACACTTCAAAATTATAAAACTTCAGATTATTCCTCTAACTTTTAGAATTTCTGAAATGGTCCTTATACCTTTAACTTAGGGTTTTGCTTCCAAATAACAATTCAAGCTTATTAGATCATTAATCCAACATCACAAGCCCTAAATTAAAATTGTATCCATAAACCCTAATCTTCTCCATAGAAACTAAAATATGTAGGGTTTAAATCCCAACTTAATTACATGATTTTAACATCACACAAGCTTGATTCCAACTTGAATCAAATCATGAAATCATAAAATCTCAAAACCCCCAATTTGGTTCATAACCCTAATTTCTTTCTCATGAAAATTCTCATCAATCAAGCATGTATTCCACAAATTATTTACATCAAAAGATAGAGCTTGAAGAGAAGAAGAACTTTGTAGTTCGAAAGATTACCTAAAAATCAAGTTTCGGGGCTTGAATCGAGCTTGGAAATTTTTTCCCCCTAGCCCTCGCGTTTTTGGCTGGAAATCTTTTCACCATTATTTTACACATATATCTATTAAATGAATATTAAATTCATTTAATAGTGAAATTATAATTTTGCCCTTTTTATCCAATGGTTGAGATTGATTTTATCATCAATCAAGGGCCAAGATTTAATCTTCCATTTCCTCTTTCCAAAATTGCCCTTATAAATTTTTAAATATTTCAAAATTGCCATTGGGGCCAAATGACCAAATTGCCCTCAAACTAGTTTTTATTTACTAGTTTGCCATTCTTGTAAAAATTCAACTAAATCTAGTTGGAATCCAACCAACTATAATAAAATATTCATAAAATAGTATTTTACGACTTTTCCATGGCTTTTGGACCAATCTCTGAAATTCCAGTTCGATCCAATTTCCCTATATTCATAAAATATCTCTACTGCGATTTTACCTTTTTCGAGCTATCGAATTTATTCCAATAATTCTATATTTCCATATTCGGGAAATACACAATATCATCTTATAAAAATTTTCCATTCCTAAGATCTTAGACTGAATTTTTTTAACTCAGTCTATTCTCCCGATACTTATCGAAAATCTCCGTAAAATATAATTTCTCTTAAAAATCCTTTATCGATAATCCATTCGAATATTCTTTACTTTTACTGAGTCCAAAATATCGATCAGAAACACTTTTATGGCACCTTCCCGGGGGTCACCCATCCTAATATTTCCCTAGCCTGAACACTCTTAACAATTTTATTCGATCCAAATTCAGTACCTTTTACTGCATCTTAATTCTTAAAATCGATATCAAGGTACTTATTTCGATCTGATTCACTCTTATACTGAATAAAACTACTTATTGGGAAAATTTAAGCTTTAGTCCCTAAACTTTTCCAAAGTTTATACTTTAACCCCAAAACTTTCAAAATTTACATTTGGGTCACTAGCCAAAATTTTGGGATATTACAAAAACCACATGTAATTCTTCAGCTCCTCTCTAGTGGTCCCTCCTCCACCTTCTTTGCTTTGTCGGGCTGCATGAAGCCGACCACCCCACAACAACATGACAGTGTCCTTCTCGTACAACCACCATTGCATGCAACCAAAAGACACAAAATCAGAGCATGGCAGATAAAAACTTGAATCTAGCCAAAATAATTAGCCAACCAATAGGAATAGTTGATAATTTCTTTTTCTAAATTGGTGTAATACTCGGCTATAAAGCTGAACCCAAAAGACATGTAAACCCCAACGACATTTCCCTAGAAAAATACAAAAGAAAAAAATAGTTCAAGGTATTTCTTGTTTTTACTTTTGCATGCATATAGATAAAAAAGTGCCGAAAAGAAAATAAAGGGGAAGAGACAGAAGGTTTCACCTTCGGTTCGTAGAAAAAGGCCGTTTGTCTCCCTTCACCGGTGATAATCCTTGGTCTCCGAGCCATCTCGGTGAGCCGGTGAAAGGGGAGAAAAGCCCGATTTTAGATCGAAACAAAAAGCCGAGTTTTACTTTTATTTTCTTTTTTCCTTTTTTAAATGAGGATGTTTTATTTGTTTTTTTTTCAAAAACCAAACCCTAGATCTAGTTTTAAAACGCAAGGGATGAGGTGTTTTTCTAGTTTTTTAGGGCTGCCAGGGCCGACTAGCGGCGGTCGGCACGGCTGAATACGAAATTTTTTGGGTTATGGGACAAACCCTAGCAGAGAGGTTAGGAGAGTTAAAGGTTTTTTGTTTAAAATGGAAAAAGCCCGATTTTTTGTCACACTTTGTGCTTTATACTGGCTTGTAAACGTTAAAGGGGTTTATTTCTTTTCTAATCCCCCTGCGTCCTTGTATTTACGTCTGTAACCATTCTGCCTTTTTTAATCACACTCCCGATCCCTCCATGTTTTCAAAACCCTCGATTTAGTCCTTAAATCCAATCAGATCTCATTTTCAAATTGGTTTTATTTTATATCGGCCCCTCCGCATTTTTTAAATACTTTTTAAGCCATTCCGCCTCTTCAAATTACGTATGTTGTCCCTCCAATTTTGAACAGCTTTTCAATTTCGTCCCGTATTTGGATTTAATCTGATTTTAATTGGTTTAGTACATTTTTAACCCCCTGAAATGTGGTTTTGTTTTTTATTGATTCCAAAATCCAGTGTCTTTTTTTCTTGCTCTGTTTTCATTTCGATCCCTTGCATTGCATGTTTACTTTTTTTGCCTGCATTTGATTCCCTTTACATTTCAGCCCTTTAATTTTATGTTTGAATGAATTTTCTTGTTTGTTTTACTAATATGTGTAGTTTATAATCGAATGTTACATAATGTATATAACCTTCTACGTTGGCACGTTTTAATACATATATATAGCTGATTTATGTAATATATATATATTCTGGTATATATACCGTGTAGCACATGTTTTATACATTATAAATATATGTATATATATAATTCTTATATGGTATATTCATGTCTTATTCATGCTTTTATCATTATGTATTCTTGCCATGTTTTATGTTGCATTCGAAATATAAACTGATAATGCAGTGCCTTTTATTCGAGAGTAAACGTAGCCAGTACCAGACGTAGTGGTGGTGATTTTTTGGTTTATTCTCGAATAAAGGGGCCCTTAAAATTTACTCACACGTATAACCAAATTTTGATTTAAATGTCACATTAATTTGGAAAATTTAGTATTAAAAAGTGGCAATTAATTGTTTGGTACCAATTTTGAGCGAAGTGGGGGTGCTAATCCTTCCCCATCCGTAATCGACTCCCGAACCCATTATCCAAAGAATCTCTAGTTTTATTTTTGGTTTCCGGTCTACCCCTTTTAAAACGACCGGTGGCGACTCCATCATTTTATTTCCAAAACATTTCAAAAATATCCCTGTTGTGTGTGATAAGTGCTACGCAATTGTGCAAGTATACACGTCGCAAGTAATAAAGTGATATGAGTATCGAGTATCGTCTCCACAGGGATTGGTTTGGGCCACTTTGCTTAAGTTACTGCACTGCGAAAAGTAAAAACACAATTAAAGGATTATAGGAGTTTAGCTAATAACTAAACTAGAAAGCAATAAAGTAAAAGAAAAGATGAGATCGAATGAGAGAGAGATAGGCCAGGTTATCGTGAGTTGAGGTGTGATAGCCGATTGGATCGTTTTGGTAAAAGAGTGCATGGGCAACTCAGTTGCCGTGGCAACTTGCACAACGGGGTTGCCTTGGCAACTAATCGATGGTTTCCTGGGCAACTAGTTGGGCAACTACTTGGGCGTCTGGGCAGCAACCTTCAAGGTTCGACAGAGCGTTCTTCAATGGTTTCTTCTTATCCCTAAGTCGAAACTCTAGCTACTTGTGCATGCCTTGATAATACATCCCTGCGTGAATCAAGGGTGAACAACAACCAATCTTGCGCTCCTCTTAGCCGTTGAAATCCTTAACTTATTCCTAAGCCGGATTAATCTTCACCATCATTGGATTGAATAAAGATCATATTCATTCGTTTCTTGAATCTAACTCTCCCGATATTAGATAAATAGATGAAATCACGAGATCATCTCCCAATTCACTCGCAAACAAGAATAAGAACCAAGAATGAATAAACCTTGAAATAGAAAAGTGCAAACTCTTATTACCTAAACAAAAACCAATAGTTTCTCACAACCACAAAACACAATAACCATAGCCAAGTAAATTTAGTTCATGGCTAGGTTCCAAAGAAACACAAGATAAACAATCCCTAGCATGAACCCAATCGAACAAGGAAGAAAAGATGAAGCTTGTCGAAAATTCCCCTTTTGCTTCCTCTCTTGGTCTTGTCGAAATTCCCTCTTGCTTCTTGCCCTTTGGAGTTGTCGAAAATCCTCTCCTCTTGCTCTCCTCAAGTTGTCGAAATCTCCATCCTATTTATAGGGCTAGTGCAAAGTCCTTCTTTGAGGAGGAGTTTAAGTTGGAATTAAATTATCTTTAAAGAATATAATTCTTTATTATAATTGTATTCCTACTAGAACTTCTCCTATCTTCTTGGAATTTAATTCTTCTTTAATCTCTGCATGGAAATCAAATTCCTTTGGGTTTGGGCTTTGCTCCACGTCATCTTGGGCTTGTCTAGTCATCAATTTCGACTACCATATCACCTTTGCTCTTGTCGACAATTGCCATGGCAACTGGCTCGGCGTCTCCTTCATGTATTGCCCTGGCAACTGGCTCGGCGTCTCCTTCATGCATTGCCCTGGCAACTAGCTCGGCATATCCTTCATGCATTGCCCTAGCAACTAGCTCGGCATATCCTTCATGCATTGCCCTGGCAACTAGGTCGGCATTGCTTTGGCAAGTGATCCTGCACATACACACACAAAAACACACCAAAGCAGCATCTTTTTCCACAAAAATCACCTAGTTATGTAATCAAGCTCAACAGTGGAAAGAAACATGAATTAATGCATGAATAACTAATTATGCAACTAATATGAGCTTAAGTCTAACAATAATATGAGTAAACAGGGTAATAAAAATAGTACTTTTGAACACTTATCACGCCCCCAAACTCGAACTATTGCTTGTCCTCAAGCAATGCAAACTAACAATTACCTGCCAAGACTTTAATCATCAAAGACATGCTTCAAACTTGAATTCAAACCTCGGAACCGTGTCACAAAGTATGATCACCTTTTAATTTTTTGGATAGCACAAAAATTACCCGGAACCAAACTATAGTGCTCGTGACAATGTGTGTGCGTAGTTGTGAACAAGTTGATTTTCAAGATTCTATGTGATCTATAGGCTTTTATTAATTTAATTATCGGGGCATTTATTTTTATTTTTACTAGAGCCAATTTCGGGCACCTCTAGCAAAGTAAGCAATTCCTCATTTTATTTTAGTCGACTAGAGCCAATTTCGGGCACCTCTAGCGATTCTTTAATGTACATTAACTACTAGAGCTAGTTTCGGGCACCTCTAGCAAGAAAGTGCATTTACTACTAGAGCCAGTTTCAGACACCTCTAGCAAGAAATTAACTTTTAATTTTCAATTTTAAATTTACCCTAATTTTAAGCAACCTAAGTTCACTAAGTTTCTTTCAATCAACAAGCCACAACCGTGTAAAAAAAATTCAGCATCATAGTAAAATTCTAAGTTCTTTTCATGTAATCCTAAAATTAAAGGTTCTTTCAATTAAGTGCAGTGGCAAAAATTCATCATTGGATATTCAACAAGTCTTAAGCAATTAAATCAAATTAAAGGCATGGCAAGTAACATATGCAACCTATATGTGGTTGCTAAAGATGAATGCAACTAAACATGAAACTAACTAGAAACCAACACCCCCCCAAACTCGAGAGAAGCATTATCCTCAATGCGTAAAAGTGAAACAAAATTTAAAAGAAACTAAATGAAATGAGTTAGTCAGAGAGGTCATCACCTCGAGTGATGAGTTTCCTTCGTGCCGTTTGCTTGATTCAATTTCCGGTCAGTGGTTGAATGCTGGTGCCGCGTGAATAGCATTGCTTTGATTTGATCCATGTTTGCCGGTACAGGTTCACTTGCATGGGCATCATTAGTTGCCGAAGCCATTGTTGTTGCCTAGGCATCACCAGTTTCTGTTGTGGTTGCTGTGGCAAGTAGTCGGCAGTGAATTTCCTTAGCATGGTGGTTGTGAGTCTTGTTGTGGAAAAGAAAATAAAGAAAACCTGGAAACTAAAGATAATGAAGAAAAATAAAATATCTCCTAAAAATAAAAATGAAAATAAAAAGAAAAAGAAAATATTGAAAGGAGAGCATGCTCAGGCATCTCCTAAAGTGACCACTTCTAATGTTACTGCATATCTGAGAAAACTTGAGGAGAGTCGTTTCCGATACTTCTTATAGTCCACCCGTACCCTCCATCGGGTGACAATATTGCCCAAAAAGAGTTGGGCCAATGTGCTCCCAGCTACTCCCTTTTGCATTACCATGGTGGAGGTGTCTTTCTTCTTTGTTCGCTTGTAGTCCATGTATACTCTCCACCTTGCTACTATTCCTGAAGGCACAAATATATTAATAGGAAAAATTATATCCATTCTCAACCATTCACTTACCTCATTCTTGTCGACTTCTATCATGGTTGGATGTAGCCTTTGTTGCCGTGGAAATTGCTGCTCAAGCCAATTGCCGTGGCAATCGGTTGTCAAATTTTTCTTTAAGTCAAGGGAAGAATTAATTTTCTGAAGAGCTTTATGAATCCAAACACCTTTTTCTTTTGGCCTCTCAAACATCTCCATCAGTAGAGATTTCGATGGCTTCAAATCTACCAACCTCGGTTCCTCAAGACATACCTGCAATGGACGAGGTGAGTTTTTAAAGAATTCAAAAGGTTTAACTATTACCTGCTCATATTCCATTGGCAAAGTATTATCATCTCGTTGATCTTGCATGTGGTCGTGTAATTGTCGTGACAATTGTAGATGAGAGCAATCTACACATTCCTGCTTCAACATCAACGTTATTTAGCAAACTGACCTTCTAAACAAAAATTCTTTTATTCGAAAATTGATTTCAAACCTGCAAGGCTTTTGGTGCAAATGTCCATCTTGGGTTGGCAAAGAGTGGCAAGGCCCAAACATGAAGGGGCAGTATGAGTGATGACGTGTCCCTTGAAGAAAGTGGGGCAACTCTGTATACAAGATAACAAGAACTTTAAAGCTCAAGATTCTGAGTTAGAATGGACAAGAGAAGACTTTTAAATCCAGTTGTTTGATGAAGAATTCAGAAATTTGCTAGCAACAAGAAAGCAAGAGTAAGCGACAAAATTTTCAGGGTAAAAATTTTGTTGGGGCACAAAAATGACAAATCAATTGTGATACTTCCGAGATAAAATTGAGCAATCGAGCAAAGATCAAAAAGAAAAATCTAGAATGGTAGCCTTGAAGATACACTTTAAACGGTTAAACCTGGGTGTGAGATGAGGTATTCTAGCCACAATAGGGCCCCAATAAAAAAGATAGAGATTTTTAGTAGACTTCCTTGAAGAACCAGACTCGCTCAAGTGGTCCTCAATTGGCATTCATTCATGCATCATATAGACATCCCTAGGTTAGGGAGAATGCTAACACATGCATCAATTATTTTACCCTTTTTTGACAGGTATTCAGAGATTGAAAAATATCTTAATCCGCAGCTTCGCAAGGAAAGAAGTAGATTCCAACAAGATCTCAGTTTACATTTTCGTGAAACCAAGCCAAGACTTCGATCCAGGACTTATTGAAAAGTGGATCACAACAAAAATATTGAGAGTTCACAACGTGAAGAACCCATCTAGCAAGAATCAAGGGTTCCCGTCAAGAAGAGTTCATCCAACAAAATTCCAAATGTTACATCAAGATTTGTACCAAAGCCCTCATTGTATGGTTTCATTTCCAAACTAAAAACCTTCAGTGGTGGAAGTTTAATATATCAGTAAGGCCTCCAGTGCATGATAATCCAGACCATCAAGAGCTTCCAGTGCTTGACTTTTATTTTTTCGAGAATCAATAAGACCTTTAATGCATGGTAAACCGAACTATCAGTAAACCCTTTATTGTTTGACGTTATTTTCCAGCCATCAGTAATACCTTCAGCGTCTGATGAGCTAGACCATCAGTAAGACCTTCAGTGCCCGACTTTAATTTTTCGAGGATTAGTAAGACCCTTAGTGCATGGTGACCTGAACCGTTAGTAAATCCTTTAGTGTTTGACTTCATTTTATAGCCATCACTAAGTTCTCCAGTGCATGATGAGCTAGGTCATCCATAAATCCTTTAGTGTTAGACCTTCATCTTCTGACTACCACTAAGACCTCCAGTGCATGGTAAGCCAGACTGTCAGTAAATCTTTCAGTGTTTGACTTCATTTTCTAGCCATCAATAAGACTTTTCATGTGCGTGGTGAGCTAAGTTGTCCGTAAATCCTTCGGTGTTGAACCTTTATTTTTGGCTATCAATAAGACCTCTCATGTGCTTGGTGAGCTGGACCGTCTGTAAATTCTTCAGTGTATGACTCTAATTCGCCAAGTCATCAGTAAAACCTTCAGTACGTGATGATTTGGATTAGCCATTAAGTCTTCAGTGTTCAATCTTTAATCATTCGGATCCTCAGTAATACCTTCAGTGTTTGGTGATTCGGACTGTTAGTGAGATTGTCAATACAAGTAATCAGTAAGACCCTTAGTGCATGGTGATTTGCATTGTCTGTAAGGCCTTCAATGCTTGACCGTTAATCTCTCAAACCATTAACAAGACCTTCAGTGCATGATGATTCGAGCTCCAAACAGGGAAGTGGGACAAAATTAGTGATTTTAGTCTTTGCTCTATCCTTGTTAACACAAGAATGAGCAAAGAGGGGCAACTGTAATCACTAATTATATACGACCTTTTTTTAATAACTTGGGCTTTAGTTATTATAAGATATTATTGTTACCTATTTGTTATTGCTACTATTATTTATTAATTATTTTTATTATTATTATTGTCTTTTAGTTTCAGTTATGCTATTATTACTACTATTTTAGTATTATTATTATTATATCATACTATATTAGTATATTATTATTAAACAAAAAATAGAAAAACTAAAAACTAAATTGTAGCGACCCTTTTTGAAAATCGCCTTTTTGTGAAAATTTTCAAATTTTAAAATTAAAATGTTGTTTAAAAAGTTTTAAAAATGTTTTTTGAAAAATTATTTGAAATAAAAAATCAGGGGGGTTTTAAAAAAATGTGGGATGTTTTAGAAAATTGATGGGTATTTTTTTTAAAATGATGATTTGGGTATTTTGAAAATTAAATGATGGTTGGAGTCGCCACTGGCCACTAAGGTAGGTCGGACACCATAAAACCAGAGATTCGTTTTGAAAATGGGTTCGAGAGTTGGTTACGTGTGGGTAAGGATTAGCACCCCATCACACCCGAAAGTCGGTACCAAAATATTTGTTGTTTTCAATTGATGAAAATTATTGAAATTCTAGTTAAATTTAATTAAATGGTCTTAATAGGATATGTGCTTTAATTAGACGGGCTTTATCCAATTGGTGAGCTTGAATTAATTGAGCTTTTAATTAATAAAGGCGACTGTACATCAGATCGTAGATTAAATCGACATCAAATAAGCCTGATTGCCGTGTTGATTTACGGTTCGAATCGAGTACATCACCTTTATGCATGATGCAAGCAGTTAAGAATGATGTTATGACTTGTCAAAATTATCTCAAATTGCATTTACCTTTAGATGGTAAGAATTAATTCGAATATTTAGTCAACATCCAATGAGTCAGGACTGTTACAATATAAATATCAAAATTAATAAATACCTCTTTTATGATTATGGTGGATTAATTAACCATGTGAAATTAAAAGGATTAAAGGTTAAATGGATGACAATTAAGATGCATAACAAGGAAGTGCACAAAATGAAACCCTAGGCCCACTAAAGTCCTAACCTAAAAAGCCCAAATTATGGAGGGTTAAATTAATGATCTAATTATTAACTAGGTAAGTCTAATATTAACCCTAAATTGATTAAATCCTAAAATCTAGAAAAACCCTATTATTTTATTGGTTATCTTGAATCAAAATAATTAAATTGATTAATTTTAAACTAATATCCCAATAAGCCAAGGATTCTATTCAAAATTAATCAAATTAATAATTATGATTGTATTAAATTTTTATCTAAATCAAGCATCAATTTTATCCTAAGAGTAATTAAGAGGTGTCCAATTAATTTAACATTCACCCCAATAAGCCAATGACAAATTTAAATTAATTAAAATAATTCAGACCTAAATCTAACTAAGGTTATAACTAACCTAGTCCTAAATTTAATTTAATTAAATTTGAAATTTATACCCCAATAAGCCGCGCGCATAATTCAAATTAATTAAGTTAAATTATCCTAAGCTAATTACAAGGCCTAACCTAATACTAAAAACAAGCATGCGAAACGAACATAAATAAGCAAATTAACAAAAAATAGAGAATAAAATAGAAAAGCAAATAAACAAGCTAAAAATAAATAAATATGCAATGTGAGGTAAAATAAAAAGAAAATAAAAACATGGGACTAGAAAAGTAATTTTAAGTCTAGAAAAAAGGGTCGAATTGAATGGAAACCAAAAAATAGGGGTCAATAAGAGTATTAACCCCTTTTAAAACACTTTAATTGAAAAATAAGGACGAGATTAAAACAAGAAGGACTAACAGGGACCGCAGAAGCAATTACAAAAGGCAAAATGGCATGAAAAATACTGCAGAAATACGGAGGGACCTATAGAGGATGAACCCTTTTTAAAACTTTGATATGAAAGAAAACAAGGGTGGAATTGAAAGTTTTAGAAAAGTTTGAGGGTAAATCTCAAGACGCGGAGGGACCAAAGGGACATTAACCCATTAAAAAAATATTAAAACTTATAAAACAGGCCCTTCGGCCGAAACTTTGATTTTTTTGCCATTTTTAATATGCAACCCAATATTCGAGCCCCCCATATTTCTCAAAATCCCATAACACTCTCACAAATTCTTTCGACTCGGGATGAACACCACCGTGTGCTCATCCCCAAACCCAAAAGCTGGCCACAAAAAACCAGATTTCGGCGGTCGACCACCGTAGCATCCACTGTCGGCCGCTGTAAAAAAAACTCCCTTCTCCTTCTTTTTTTAACAATACACTAAACTTCACCCCTCCTTCCTATGGTTTACCACGTTGGCACGGAGGCCAAGGGCTTTTTACCAGGCGAGGAAAGTACGACCACCTAGACCGGCGGCTCTCTAAAGGGTAAAATCTTGACCTAACCTCTTTTTCTTTTATTTTTTGATGCATGCAAGTAAGAGAAAAAAAAGAATACCACTAAAGTTTCTGGTGTTTGTATTGATGCTAGAAATTCCCGTAGGGGTTACAAGCAACTGTTGGGTTTTTATTTATACCCGATATTACAAGGGATTTTAAAAATAAAAACTCATTCCCCTTTGAAATAGTTTTGGTCGGATTCATATACAACCCTAATCTTGTATTTTTATTTGAAATCAGAGTTTTTTTTTGTTGCATGCCTCTGAAATGTGCTCTGGAGTGTCTAATCTCATTTTTTTTGCCTTGCATGTGGTGGCCGACTGGTGAGAGAGGGGACCAGAGAGGACGGTGGTTGGTTGTGGCAGTGAAGGACAACAGTTACAGTCGAAGTGTCGGGCGCGTGGGTGCGAAGGGATCTGGAGCGTCAGGGCGCGAGGCAGACGCGCGCGTGAAGGAGCTGGAGAGACAGGGCGTGGGCGCGTAGAGGTCTGGAATGTTCTCTTACTTTCAATTTGGACCGTCATATCTAATCCAGCTCTGAGGGTTGTGATGCAACTGCGCAGAAGGAAAGATATTAGGGTTTCTGATGTAACCAGGCTTAGGGTTTTGGTTATTTAGGGCCCTATTAGGCCGAATTATTTGTAATAATATTTTGGGGGGTTTTTTATGTGTAAATGGACTTTAAATTTAATAAACTTGGGCATATTTATATTAATCTTTTGGGTTTTTTAATTTCCTTTTTGGTTTAATAACATAATAATATAATAATAAGCATAAAAATAATATGATATAACATAGTAGTAATATAATACTAATAATATAGTATAGTAAAATATTAATAATATGACAATAATAATAACATTATAAGTAGTAATAATGATACTAATATTGATAATATATTAATAATATGATAATGATAATACTAATTAAAAATATTAACATACGTATTAATATAGTATAGTATAGTATATAATAACAAGCCCATTATAGAAAAGAAACAAAATAGAGCCCGAACAAAATTAGTGATTACATAAATAACATATAATTAAAATAAAAGCCCAAGTTTTATTACAAAGTTCATTTACATTTTGAAAAAAATCAAAATATTACACTGGCCTGTTTTTGGCCTAGTGCGGCCCCAAATAACAAAAAACCTAATTTGGTTGAACCCTAATCTAATGTCTGCTTTGCGCAGCCTATTTCTCAACGTCAGATCTGTCCAGATTTCCCCATAAAATGGAAACCCTAATTGAGCCCTTCTGCCCTTGTGCCGCTTTCGTTGTAGCCGTTAGATCATAAGAGCATTCGACGGCCAAGATCGAGCCTCGCGTGCATGCCATGCACGCCCTGACCATTCAAATCCTCTACGCGCGCGTGAAGACCATGAGCAATTCTTCAGCTCCTCTCCAGTGGTCCCTCCTCTTCCATCTTTGCTCTGTCGGGCTACATGAAGCCGACCACCCCACAACAACAAGACAGTGTCCTCCTCGTACAACCACCATTGTATGCAAACAAAAGACACAAAATCAGATAATGACAGATAAAAACTTGAATCCAACCAAAATAATTAGGCAACCAATAGTAATAGTTGATAATTTCTTTTTCTTTTTCTAAATCGGTGTAATACTCGGCTATAAATCGGAACCCAAAAGACATGTAAACCCTAACGAGATTTCCCCAGAGAAATACAAAAGAAAAAAATAGTTCAAGGTATTTCTTGCTTTTACTTTTGCATGCATATAGATAAAAAAAGGTCAAAAAATAAAGGGGATGAGACATAAGGTTTTACCTTCAGTTCGTAGAGACGGTCGTTTGTCTCCCTTCACCGGTGATAATCCTTGGTTTCTGGGCCATCTCGGTGAGCCGGTGAAAGGGGGAGAGTTTTGCTTTTGTTTTTTTCCTTTTTTTTTTAAAAAAAAGGGATGTTTTTTTTCAAACACCAAACCCTAGATCTAGTTTTAAAACGCGAGGAGGTGTTTTTCTGGTTTTTTTAGGGCTGCCGACGCTGACTAGCAGCGGCCGGCACGGCTAAATACGGAGATTTCTGGGTTATGGGATGAACCTTAGCAGAGAGGTTAGGAGAGTTAAAGGTTTTTTTGTTTAAAATGGAAAAAGGCCCGATTTTTTGTCAAACTTTGTGCTTTATACTGGCTTCTAAACGTTAAAGGGGTTTATTTCTTTCCTAATCCCCTCGTGTCCCCGTATTTACGTTTGTAACCCTTCTGTATTTTTTAATCACACTCTCGGTTCCTCCATGTTTTCAAAAACCCTCGATTTAGTCCTTAAATCCGATCAAATTTCATCTTCAAATTGGTTTTATTTTATATCAGCCCCTCCGTGTTTTTTTAAAATACTTTTTAAGCCATTCTGCCTCTTCAAATTACGTCCGCCATCCCTCCAATTTTGAACAGCTTTTCAATTTCGTCCCTGTTTTGGATTAATCTGATTTTAATTGGTTTAGTAAATGTGGTTTTGTTTTTAATTGAGTCCAAAATCCAATGTCTTTTTTTTCTTCTTCTTTTCGCACTCTTTTCTTGCTCTGTTTCCATTTTGATCCTTTGCATTGCATGTTTACTTTTTTTGCCTGCATTTGATTCCCTTTACATTTCAGTCCTTTAATTTTATGTTTGAATGATTTTTCTTGTTTGTTTTATTAATATATATGTAGCTTATAATTTAATGTTACATAATGTATATAACCTTCTACGTTAGCACGTTTTAATACATATATAGCTTATTTATGGAATATATATTCTGGTATATATACCGTGTAGCACATGTTTTATACATTATAGATATGCGTATATATATTTAATTCTTATATGGTATATTCTTGTCTTATTCATGCTTTTATCATTATGTATTCTTGCCATGTTTTATATTGCATTCGAAATATAAACTGATAATGCGGTGCCTTTTATTCGGGAATAAACGTAGTCAGTACCAAACGTAGTGGTGGTGGTTTTTCGGTTTATTCTTGAATAAAGGGGCCCTTAAAATTTACTCGCACGTATAACCAAATTTTGATTTAAATATCACTTTAATTTGGAAAATTCAGCATTAAAAAGTGGTAATTAATTTTTTGGTACCAATTTTGGGCGGAGTGGGGGTGCTAATCCTTCCCCATCCGTAACCGACTCCCGAACCCATTTTCCAAAGAATCTATGGTTTCATTTTCGATGTCTGGTCTACCCCTTTTAAAACAACCGGTGGCAATTCCATCATTTTATTTCCAAAATTTTCCAAAAATATCCCCAATATTAAAAATTCAAAAAAATCCAAAATATTTAGCAACTCTCCTTTTTTAAATTTTAAATAGCGATTAACTTTTTAAATTTTAAATTTTGAAACCTTTTCAAATCTTAAACATTTAAAATTTTGATTTTTCAAAAAGGTCACTACAATTTTATACTTATTTACTCGAATATTATATTTTTAGGTTTTGGCATCTAGGTTTTTAGTACATTTGAATAATTAATGGACTAAAATTGATGGACACATTTTGAGTACATTTGATTCATGATAGTTTAAATTGTAATGCATCTAAGTTTTTAGGTATTATTACAATATGGACTGAAATTGATGAATTTTGTATACAGTATGCTTATTGTTTTTGCAGGAGTTTGATTTTCTTTAGTGTGTCTAGAACCTTAAATCATTTTCATGTTTTTTAAATGGCACCAAAATTAAAACTTGCGACAAAATGTCATCGTACGAGTTTACCTTTCTGCGAGTCAGCCCATACCCGCACCTGAACCTCAACCCATTTTACCTACTTCAGTTGATACATATTTTGATGAACTCGGGGTACAAAATCAAAGGGTAAACTTTGATATGTTCAAAAATTTTGCTATTCGGGATGAGCGTGTTGTAGATTTTGAATTTGCATCTGATCCTGCTTTTAAATTTCCTTACCTTAGTCTTATGAGGCGATGGAAATTTTTTAACACACTTTAGCTCAATCCTGAATATTTTCTCACTTCAATCCGAATTTTTTTCCCAACGTTCATTGTCTTGTTGATGAATTGAGTAACAATGTTATTGCCATAGAATATTATCTTACGACGAAGACCTTTAGCTAGACACCAAAATAATT
Source organism: Hibiscus mutabilis (assembly GCA_019671005.1). Taxonomy (NCBI): domain Eukaryota; kingdom Viridiplantae; phylum Streptophyta; class Magnoliopsida; order Malvales; family Malvaceae; genus Hibiscus; species Hibiscus mutabilis. The sequence goes on along the minus strand of CM033738.1, from coordinate 12,379,757 downwards.
GCCACCCGTCTAGGTATAGAAAATATCGGTCTTGATAATGAGGATCAACCTTATTTCTGATTCTCCAGCCCCCGGCTCTATTACTGCCCTAAACGCCCATGACTGCTTTCTTCATCTCATTATCATTTGGTGGTTTCGGCCATCCGGAGGTAAGTATTCTACCATTAGGATTGTCGATACTTGGTGGATTCAGTGCTTACGCACTGGAAAATGCATCAATCTTGCTCAGATTATTTTTGTCAACCTAGTTTACATCATAAACAACCATCGCACCTCTATGGTCAACTCCTTTTACTACAGATGAGTCCTCAGCCATATCTTTATTAATGAGGGAATAAATTGCTCCATAGATATTCCCTTCCCTCTAGGAAATAAGATTGATGGTTCATCTCTTTGAAGGGCTTATTTTGATCTCGTCAACGACGAGTGGATTCCTCGCGCTCACGGCCAGCTCGAGCACTTCGAGCGGCTCGTCAGCTAGTTGCTCTGGTACTTGAAGGAGATGTCTCTTTGGCATCACTTTCAGAGTTGATCACTCAGATAGAGGGTCGCATTATACGTCGATTTGATTCAGTTGATGAGTGTCTTGAGATCTTGGAGTATTCAGTTCAGATTCTTCAGGATGATGCTGAGGATGATGTTGATGGTAGCGACGGTGCACCGAAGGCTTTGCTTTATTTCATGTCACTTTGGATTATGTTGGATTATTTTTTATGGCTATGCCACTTTAGTTTGCTTTATATTTATTGATTATGTTGGATCATTTTGTTGGATTATTATATATGAATTGTTTAATATTTATGGATATGTTTAATATGTTTATCTTGGTTCTTATTGTTTTTGATCTAACAAAAAGGGAGACAATTTGAATATTATCTAAGTTGAAAAAAAGCTAAGTGTTCAAATAATTTTAAAGTTTTGAACTAACTCACAAATTCAAAGTTGAAATACAGCTAAGTGTTCAAATTACGTTGAAAAAAAGCTAAGTGTTCAAATAAATTTTTAAAGTTTTGAACTAACTCACAAATTCAAAGTTGAAAAAGAGCTAAGTGTTTAAATAAAGTTTTAAAGTTTTGAACTAACTCACAAATTCAAAGTTGAAATAAAGCTAAGTGTTCAAATTACGTTGAAAAAAAAAGCTAAGTGTTCAAATAAATTTTTAAAGTTTTGAACTAACTCACAAATTCAAAGTTGAAAAAGAGCTAAGTGTTTAAATTACGTTGAAAACGAGCTAAGTGTTCAAATAACGTTTTTGAAAGATCGAATATCAAAGTTATTTGAAACAAAATCGAAATTTACAAGGTTAGAGGTACTCAAAAAGCCAATTTGGACTATGTGTACCGATACGGCCTTGTAGGCGTACCGATATGCTTTAGTTATGTCAAAAATCAGTGAGCAATTTTCGTACCGATACAGACTCCGTACCAATACGTTTCAACTGAGCATACTGGTACGACATCTTCGAGTACAGATGTGAACTTGTGAAACAAATTCCTTCCAATTTCGTTTGTTCAATCAACTCAACAAATACTATAACAATTTATTTGAAATGATTTGAATATAAATATTTGTGTTTGAGAAATCAATATATAATAGTTGTATAGTCTTGAATGGTTGGATCCTCAATGTATGAATTATGAAAGGTTAGTGTGTGGGGACAAAATATGCTTGATGGGAACAGATATTTATGTTTTGATTGTTCGATCAACTCCAATTTTGATTGTTCGATCAACTCAATAACTACTTTAAAAATCAATATATATTTGTGTTTGAAATTGATTGCTCAGTTGTGATTGTGTTTCATGTGAATCAACATTGTAATGTTTGAGTATTTTTTGGTTCTTACTCCATTTTTCGGAATCAACACACATTATGTTGAATTAAATGCTATATATATATATTTTTTAAATTTAATATTTAAAGTTTACCTTGTTAAACAACATATATATCATAAGGACTATAATAACCATAATACTCACATGTGTGTCATGCTCTGAAAATCCAAAATCACCACCATTATTCACCACATGAAGAAAATAAATGAAAAATAAAAAAGAGGAAAGGTTGTGAACCATCCAAAAACTGGTACAATAGCATTCACAATTTCTGTAAATATTAAAACCCCAGATATATAATCTCTCATCCATTTCTTTTGATCATGGTATGATATAATTATAAAGTAAAAAAAAGAGAAAAATATTATTTAACTAGAAATTTCAGTCGTTTATTGGAAACAGTTATTTACCTTATTCCTTTCCTCAACTTCTTAATCCTGTATGGGCAGTTCACGACAATTGAAAAGATCAACTTCATTGTGGTTGCTTGTAACAAGTTTTAACAAAATTTTCAGTCGTTCAACTCTCATTTGTTGCGTCTACACAATAAATATATCACGTTATTCAATATCACATAATAACTAAACAAAACTACATGGTATACTTTAATGTCAAAATAATCTTCAACCAATCACTTTTGTTATCGACTTCTATATACTTCAATATGTGCATGCCACAATCATCCCAGGATTCAATATAAAATAAATTAATTTATTAAAAAGAAATTTACAGACATATCAAAATTAAATTTTATTTTAAATTTAAATTACGTACGAATTTGGCTGCTTCAGTAATTCAAGAATCAGAAATTTTGCAACATCTTCAAATAATCTACCCAAATGAGTATGACACACGTACATAAGTGGAGCTTCAATCAACTGTTATAATAAGTCAAAACAAAATTAAGAAATTGATAGTTAAAAACTATACGAATTCTATTAGTTCTCATAATGAATAAAGAATTTACTATATTTTCTGCAATCTTTTTACGCACTTCATTGACGCCAAGAGAGTCCAAAATGTAATTATGTCTCTCCACAACATCAACAACTAATAAAAACCAATGGTTGTCTTTTGCATCATGTAAAGGCGCATATACCTGCTAAATCATGTGAGTTAAAAATCATTGTAAACTACATACAAGCAAATAACAAATTATAAATATACATGTTCAACATTACTACTATCAATAGGTATAAAGTTCTCTATCCATCGAAAAATAAATTTGAAAATGCTAGTATTTTTTCCTGCCTTCTGAGCATGTGTGAAATATTCGATAAGGATACTCTGAGACAAACATTAAATTTGAAAATGTCATGAAATCATAAACTAAAAGTAATGTGATCCCTAGCCCATAAATTATTTTTTACCTGAAAGGACAGAGGCAGATATAACTTCTTTGGCATAGGCTTTTGTCTCAAGTGCAAATCGTACACATAGAGATCGATAAACTATTAGATATTTAAAAACAATAAAAACACTTGTATTCATAACAGACAAATGAACAAATATTGATCATGTAAAAGATTTAATAATTTAATCTATAATACCCAATCATATAACTATTTTTTTGGAAAAACAGTACTAGCATTGCCAACGTCCAAAATATTATTTTTCGCCATGTAAAGATTGTTGGATGTATCATTCCAGGTAGCAATATTCGTACAAATTATGCGTTCTTCAGGCATTAAGTACTCAAAATATTGCTTGTATGCATCAGTTATCATACCAGTTTCTTTGGAAGTTTCTGATAACAAATCACTTACCTCATATTTATACTGCATAAAAAATATTTAACTCTTGGAAATGATAATAACATGAAAATTAAATGTAAATATTAAAAAAATGTGTTTGTAGTTTACACCTTTCTTGTTTTACATTTGATTTGAGCTTCTGCGAATAAATCTTGCAATTCTGGTTCAATCTCAAAATTACAAAGCTTGTTTTCTTTCCAACTTGCACAATCAAAATGTAATTGATCGTATATTCAACTCAAATGAAAGAAATATTGTACAATATTTCTTTCAAATTTTCACCCTACTACAAAAATCTATATTTTTCATCATGTTACTACCTCATTTTTTTCAGAAGTTTCAACCTTTGATGTTTCTCCATTATCATGAAAATTTGTGATTTTTTCATGTATCTACATGTCATATGACAAAAATTATTTTTAAGCAAACAAATAATATCAAAGTATAAGATGAAACAAAATCAGTAAAGAATGATTTATACATACCTTTGTATTCACTTTAGAAGTTCGAGCTCTTTTTTTCGATGTCATATCTTTTGACTTCTGATCATCTGTAAAACCAGAATGTGTAGTCGAACATCTCACACTCTTTTCTGTTGAGAGTCTTTACTCTTTGACAAAACCTTTGGATCTTTAGACATTTTAGGCCCCATTTTTTTAATCATTGGAGTTTTCTTCAACGTAACCAATTGACTAGGAAACCGATGGGGACTAAATTGAAAGTTAAAAACCTCCCTAAGAATTTTTGAGAGATCATCAATGTCAGACTTAATGTTGTCTTCAGAATTAATTTCAAGTTTTCTTTTACCAATAGATTCTAATGAGGGAGAAGAATAATCAGGATCACAATTAATAAATAGAGACAGACTCAATTTTTTTAATATGACTCTCGGTTTCTTCCTTCAATGATGCGGCACTTAATCCTTCTTCCTTGTGTGATTTATTTTCTAAACCCTCATCTTTCAATGGACGGCTATGTAAATTAGTCTCTTCTGATCTATTATTTAAAGCATCCTCCTTTAATGATCGACTATGTATACCTTCTCCTTTTACTGAATCATCATCTTGTATTGAACTTTTAACATTACTCGGTGTTAATATGGTCACTAATTTTTCAAATTGGCCATTTAATTTTTTGAATTGATCATTTAATTTTTTGAATTGACCATTTATTAAAAATAAATTCATTTTCAATATTTTGCACCGAATGAATGAGTGCTTCGAACTTGTGATCACTCTGATAAGGAGTTATTATCTTTTCCTCATGTACAACTTCAGCCTTTTCCTATATGTATATAAAATAAATAAAAAATGTAACAATAATCTTAAATAATATATACCGACAAAAAGAAATTTAACACTATTATTAAAATTTTAGTTAATTATAATGAATGTACCTCGTTGTTTGTCTTCTCCGATTCATGTCGATATGATGCTTACACTCCATCATCTTAACTTATTTTGAAGGCGATAAGTTTAGATTCATCATCTACGTTAAAAAGATAAAATCTAAGCCTGCATGCATTTAAACTTAACACGAATTTCTAAAATTCAAACACAGCGTACCGGTACGGTTTTCTAAAGTATTGGTATGTAGTTTGGAAAAAAATTTCAGTGACCATTTTTTGTACCGGTAAGCATCCAGTACTGGTACTCTATGGCTCGCGTACCGATACACGTGAAACAACGTACCGGTATGAATGAGGTTTTCAATTTGGGAATTTGGAATTGGATTTGGGAATTAGAGTTCTAATATAGAAATTAGAGTTTTAATTTGGGAATTGAGGTTCTAATTTGGGAATTGAGGTTCTAATTTGGCCTAATTTAAAAATTAAGGTTAGGGTGGTGGTTAGGGTTTGGGAATTAGGGGATTAGAGGAAGCTGGAATTGGTTGTCGGCCGCCGCACACGGGTAGCCGCGGCCACTGCCAGTGAAGGCGGCAACTATCGGTGAGGCAGCACCCGCCGGTGACGGCTTGGAATGTCGCCCAAGTCAGAATAAAAATAAAAATAAAAGCTTACCTTACCGGATTGGCTGGGCTCGAACGGCGGTCACGCAGGGACGAAAGCACGGCGGCGACTATCTCATCGGCGAAAGTGGCTAACGGCGGCGGTGGCTTCAATAGGAAAAAGTATTTAGGGTTTTTTAATTTAGGGGTTGGTATTTGATCTAATTATTTAAAAAAATAAAAAAAAATAATATATATGGAAAATAATGTAATTAATATTTTATTCTAAAGAATTTACCTTTAGATTTTTAATCTTTATTAATTAATTTAATGGTGTTCAGCGGTGTTTATCGTTAGCGGTGCTCATCGAGCGTGGTAGACTCATCCATATTGAAATAATTGATTGTTTAAGTTGGACTATAATACCTAACTACTTCTTTAAATGTATTAAAAACAAATATTAATTTATCAAAATAAATATTAAAAAAGTTTAAAAATCAATTTAACCGGTGAACCCACAGTTCTTACCATGTTTTTTTGGTACTTTTTAACGGTTCGCATAATTTTCGATTTTATCCTATTAGTTCAACAAGTTGAATCTCTGATTCAAAGTTTAATTGGCCAGTTTGATCTGATTTTGACAACCATAGTTACAAAGCTATGCAGTAAGTAGGAGTAATGAGATGGATTTTTTTATTACAAAAGATATTAATATCCGTTAGATTTAGTTTAATTTAACTTTGATATAACAAAGTATAAGTAATTTAATTATCATAATTTTTCAAGTGATAAAATGGTTTCAGTTGATCTTAAATTAGTTTATATCAATTACAATGTTTTGAGTATCGAGACCTTGTTAATTAAATGAGGTTTATTTCATTCTTTTATTCAAGTGTCTTATTGTATTAGTGAGAGCCAAAATTATTATATTCATTCTATTAGAGGTTTATTCATTCTTCAAAATCTTTATTTCTTTGAAAGTGAATCCAGACTTTTGGGTATAAAATTTTAAGAAGTTGGTTCTATCTTCTTAATTAAAAAAGATAGACACTATAAGATTACACAATGTTCTTAAAGGTAAAAAATTATTAGTGGATTGAAAAATTGTTAGTTCACAAAGTTAAGGTAGTGGAGTTAGGGGCGGGTATTTAATTGAGTCGAATAAAAAAATCAAGTTAGTCACGAATCCTATTTTACCATTCAAACTTTATTATAAATTTTTTTTAGTTGAGTCGAGTAGAGTTGTTCGAGTTTCTGTATAAATTTAACACGGTTCTCATATTATGAATGTCATGTTTTAGTTTAAAATCACTAATACTATAAAAAAATCAGTTGATAAAAAGAATTTTTAAAAGAGCTAGTGATTTGTACTAAAGAATAACATTAATAATAGCCTCAAGTTAAAAATATTGGACGTAACCCATAATTAAACTTATAAATTACAATATTACTAACTTTATTTGAGTAATATTTGGAAAGTTTTATTGGTTGTTTTAGTTTCATCCAGGGAAAATTTTGGGGCTCAGAATGGATCGTATCATCTTTTTATTGATTGATGAATTAAATAAATGAGAAGAAATAATTTACAAAGAATTGCAGTCAAAGAACAAAATTGAAATAAAATAAAAATTTGAGGGCACAAATTGGAAACGAAAAATTATGTTCTAAAAAAGAGAAATTAAAGATACATAGGTATTCTACGGTAATTGAGGAACATCTGATTAAAAGTTGGTCAAAATTAAACTTAAAACGAAGGATGAATCGAAGAAACAAAAAATCATGCAAAGTTTAGAGACTACGGTCCTGTTTGGTAAACAATTTTTTGAGCTAAACTTAAAGGTTTGAAGTATTTTTTAGAGGTTTGATCAGTCAATCCACGAATTTAGATGTTTGGTGAATAAAGGATTGTAATAGCGAATTGAGGAGAAACCTCTCATTTTAAAAAAACTCCTTTTAGGAGCTTTTTGAGTTAGATGTTTGTATAAAAGACTTATAAAGACTATTTTGTCCTTGATAATTATAAAATTTTCTCTAAATAACATAAATTTGATTAACTAATAAAATTAAAAAAAAATAATTTCATAAATAAGAAATTAATATATAATTTAATAATTAATAAAATTATATTTAAAATATAATTTCATAGATAATAAATTAATATATACATCGAAATTTAATAATTATTAAAATTATATTAAAAATATAATTTCACAAATTAAAAATTAAAATGTACATCCTCATGTATGCTCATTAATGATATTAAAAAAATAATTTTCATAACCTAATTAATATTAATAATGTAAAACTTATATTTGATTTTGATATAACAAATTGTTTAAAGGACCAAATTGTAAAAGAAAATAAATTTTTAAGTACTCAAAAGTCTCACAAAATGACAAGGAAAAGTTTTCCAAAGTTAAAGACTTAAACCCAAAAATTTTCTAAGTGTTTTCAAGCCAAAATGCACAAATACGCCCGGGCATATCGATACACCTCTTGGTGTTTCGATACGGAGTTTAGCTACTGAAATTTGGTTTTTACAAAGCGTACCGAAAAGGATTAGCCCATTTCGATACGACATTCATATATCCTTGAAAATTAGGCCTTGCGTTTCGATACGGTCTTGACCTTTTCGATACGGCCTTCATTTGGGCAAATGTTTTAAGCTATGTGTTTCGATATGCGTTCTATCACTTTGATACGATCTGAAATCTACGTTTAAGGAATTTTTACTCGTACCGATACGGTCCCATCCGTACCGATGCGGTTTGTCAAGATCTTCAAGATATTTGCATTAAATGTTTTCGACCGTTGCCTTGTCAGTTATTGGAATCAACGAACTTTTAAATATTCAGTTACCCGTATCGGTACGCCCCTAGGCGTACCGATGCAATTTTTCAACTCGAATTCCAGTGAGCAAATATCGTACCGATACGGCCTTGTCATTTCGATACACCCCTAATTTTACACTATGACCGTTTCGATACGGCCTCCTGCGTATCGATACGCTTTGCACAACGGCTATGTTTATCTTATAACAGGTATCGATACAGGCCTACGTGTACTAATACGGTAGGTGACCAGACATCATTTATTGCTGGAAACTTGCTCACCAATGGCTATCAACCACCCAAACAGATAGATTTAAATGAGAGGGTATAAATTCAAGTCTCCAATGCAGCAGCAACAACTAATGAACCTACTTTGATCAACACTCAAGCATCCAAGCTAAAATCTAACCTTTGTGCTTTTAGAGTCTTATCTTGTTCACCCAACTTGTGTAATCCTTTTGTATATCTTTGTTCCAAGTTTGGGGTTTGTGAGAAATATTACTTGGGCAAAATTTGTATCTAGTGAGGATATTTCATTTGCCAACTTTCTTTCTTTGTAATCAAGAGTGAATTGTTCAAAGCTTTGGGTAAAAAGCTTGAACTTGTAATGTTGCCTCCTAAGCCTAGAAAATGGGAAGAATTTCATAGTGAAATTGTTGAAAATCCTTAGTAGGAAGCTAAGGTAGTGGACGTAGACCTTGTTAGAAGGTTGAACCATTATAAATCTTTGTGTCTCATTGTCCAAATCTTTCAATTTGTTTCCAAACTTTAAAATTGCCAATTCACCCCCTCTTGGCCACCATCTTAATTGATTGATCATCCTAACAATTGGTATCAAAGCCACACTCAACCGAAGGTCTAACAACCGTTGAGGCGATCCTAGAAGGTGATCCAATCAATAGAAGTCAAAGCCATGGCATCCACCTCCGGCAACAACTTGTATGAGTCTCAATCCTTCACCAAACCTCCACACTTCAATGGGGATAACTATCCCTATTGGAAAAACTATATGAAGTTCTTCATCAAATCCTATGACTACCTCCTATGAGATATAGTGGAAGATGGACCGGCAATCCTGATGAAGAGAGAAGGTGATCGGTTAGTACCGAAGTCCAAGCACGAGATGACCGATGAAGATCGAAAGAAGCTCCAAATCAATGATAAGGCAATGCACATGCTATTTTGCTCACTTGGACCGGACGAGTACTCCAAGATGTTATCTTGTTCAAGTGCCAAAGAAATATGGGGCAAGCTAGAAATCACATACGAAGGCACTAATGAAGTTAAGGAGACCAAGATTGGGCTTCTTAATTTGAGATATGAAAATTTCAAGATGGAACCGGATGAAGAAATCTCCAAAATGTTCAAATGATTCTCCATCATTGGTAATGGCCTCAAGGGTCTAGGAAATATCTTCCCAGATGAGAAGCTAGTTCGAAAACTACTCTACTCATTTCCCGAGTCTTGGGATGGTAAAAGAACGGCCATCATAGAAACAAAGGATCTCAAGACGCTAAAGCTCGACGCTCTCATGGGTTCTCTTCTCACCCATGAGATGATGAAAAAATGAAGAGAGAAAGAAAAGAAGAAAGAGAAAATAAAGGTCGAGAAGAAAAATATGTGAATCATTCTTAAAGCTTCACAAGAAGAGAGTGATTCAAGTAAGGATGAAGATGAGGAATTGGCTATGATAGCCAAACGATTCACTCGGCTCATGAGATCCAACCAGATAAGAAAATTCAATCGAAGAATGGATTTCAAGAGTAAGAACAAAGAAGAAGACAAGGATCCTATTGTATGTTATGAATGCAAGAAGCCGGGGCATATCAAGATCGATTGTCCCCAACTCAAGAAGAGAGGCTTCGAGAAGAAGAAGAAACAAAAGGCCTATGTGGCCACTTGGAGTGATGAAGAATCGTCAAGTGATGAGGAGCAAGAAGTTGCAAACTTATGTCTCATGGCCTTTGAGGAGGATCCTAAGGTAACCTCCAACTCATCTAATGATCATACTTATGTTGAATTATTTGACGATTTTAATGAGTTGCAAGATGCTTATGATGAGTTAGTTTTGAAATACAAATAATCACATTTGAAAAACAAGCAAATAATTTCTGAGTTGAAAAATCAAAATGATTCTTTGATCAAAACTAATTCAGAACTTAAAAAGAAGGTTTGTGATTTATTAGACAATCAAAAATATTTTGAAAAAGAAAATGTTGATTTAAACAACATCTTTCCGAGTTGAATGATTATTACCACAAGGAGGTAAATGATCTCAAAGCTTCCTTGAACAAGATTGGGAAACCAAGTTTTGAAAAAAGGCAATCTTCAAAACCCAACCATGTAGAAAGGAACTTTGGTGGGTACAAACATGGAGGGTACTCAAGACCCTATTATGGTAAGAAATTTAGAAGTATGCGGATTCCTAAGAATGTTATTGCTTCTAACAATATTAATGAGATTACTTCTTGGATTCTTAAGGGAACCAAGATTTTGAGAACTAATGTTTATGGACCCAAAAAAATTTGGGTACCAAAAATCAAAAATTGATTCCATGTTTGTAGGGGGAGCATTGCTACAAGGCTACAACTGCAAACTCACGGTACCTTGATAGTGGATTCTCAAGACACATGATCGGAGACAAGAGTCGATCCTTGGAACTAAAGCCAAAGAGTGGAGAAGTAGTAACTTTCGGTGATAACTCCAAAGGAAACGTTGAAGGAATTGGTTCCATTGGTAAGCACTCATCCATTCTCATTGATAATGTTTTGTATGCCAACGGTCTAAAACATAATCTTTTAAGTATTAGTCAATTATGTGACAAAGGTTTCAATATTCTTTTTTATTCTAATGGTTGCAAAATTTTAAACATTGAAACAAATAAAATTGTGCTTTTTGGTCATCACATAGGAAACATATATATGGTGCATCTAGATGACATACACATTTCTCATGCATATTTTGTTGCAAATGATGAGCATGATTCATGGTTATGGCATAGAAAACTAGGGTATGCAAGCATGAGTGTTTTGGAAAAATTGGTTTCAAAAGATCTTGTAAGAGGCTTGCCTAAAATAAAATTCTCAAAAATTGGTTTCAAAAGATGCTTGTGCAAAAGGCAAACACAAAAGAGTTTCTTTCAAATCCATTAATGATGTTTCAACTAGTAGAGTTTTACAATTGATCAATATAGATCTCTTTGGTTCTATTAGAACAACTAGATTGGGTGGAAAATCATATGCATATGTTCTAGTTGATGATTACTCTAGATACACTTGGGATTTATTCTTAAGTACCAAAGATGAGGCTTTAGAAAAATTCATTACATTTTAAAAATACTAAAAATGACCTTAGTCAAACTATTTCTCACATTAAAAGTGACCATGGTACCGAATTTCAAAATTTAGGTTTTGAGGATTTTTGTAACTCAAATGGTATTAGTCACAATTTTTCAGCCCCTAGAACACCTCAACAAAATGGGGTTGTTGAAAGGAAAAATCGAACTTTAGAGGAAATGGTTAGAACCATGCTTTGTGAAAACAATTTTCCAAAATATTTTTGGGCAGAAGCCACTAATACGGCTTTCTATATCATAAATAGAGTAATGATTAGGCCTATTTTAAAGAAAACTCCTTATGAGATTTTAAAATCCAAAAAACCTAACATTAGCTATTTTCATCTATTTGGTTGTAAATGTTTTGTTTTAAACAATGGAAAAGATAATTTAGGCAAATTTGATGCTAAAAGTGATGAAGCTATTTTTCTAGGATACTCTTTAAACTCTAAAGCCTATTGTGTATTTAATAAAAGAACCTTGGTTGTTGAAGAGTCTATTCATGTGGTTTTCGATGATAACCTCCTTCCAAGGAAGGATTCTTGTGATGATGATGATGTAGGGATTTTTGAAGCCAATGATGGTGGGCAATCATCAAAGGTGAATGAAGTTCCAACCAAAGAAGAAGAAACGCAAGATCCACCTCTAGAATCCTTGAAGGACATGAGCCTGGAGGAAAAAGAAGTGAGCTACCCAAGAGAATACAACTATGTCAAAGGTGGTGAGATTTTGGGTGATCCATCCAAAGGGGTAACCACTAGACTTTCTCTTAAAAATGCATGCAATGTTGCATTTATCTCATACATAGAGCCTAAAAATATCAAAGAAGCATTAAATGATGATTATTGGATAATGGCTATGCAAGAGGAGTTAAACCAATTTGAAAGAAGTCAAGTCTGGATATTAGTTGATAGGCCTAGTAATAAATCTACTATAGGAACTAAATGGGTCTTTAGAAACAAACTAGATGAGAGTGGTAACATAGTGAGGAACATGGCTAGACTTGTTGCTCAAGGTTACACACAAGAAGAGGGAATCTATTTTGATGAAACCTATGCACCCGTAGCTAGAATTGAAGCCATTAGGATGCTTATAGCATTTGCATGTTATCAAGAATTTAAGCTTTGTCAAATGGATGTAAAAAGTGTATTTTTAAATGGTTTTATTAATAAAGAAGTGTATGTATAACAACCACCCGATTTTGAAGATCCAAATTACCCAAACCATGTTTTAAAACTTTCAAAGGCTTTATGTAGTTTGAAACAAGCTCCTAGAGCTTGGTATGAAAGATTATCAAGTTTTCTAATTGAAAAAGGTTTTGAAAAAGGAAAGGTGGACACTACACTCTTCATTAAAATAAATGGCAAAGACATTTTAGTAGTTTAAATATATGTTGATGATATAATTTTTGGTTCTACAAATGAATTATTTTGCCAAGATTTTGCTAAGTTGATGCAAGGTGAGTTTGAGATGAGTATGATGGGGGAGCTTTCGTTCTTCTTGGGGCTCCAAATTAAACGAAGGAAGGACGGCATCTTCATCAATCAAGCTAAGTACATAAAGGACATGCTCAAGAAGTTTGGCTTGGAGAATGTGAAACCTCAAGCCACACCAATGATCTCTTCCACAAAGCTTGATAAAGATGAAGAGGGTAAGTGTGTATATTTAAAGCTTTATCGCTCTATGATTGGATCTTTTCTTTATCTTACCGCAAGTAGACCCTACATTATGTTTAGTGTTTGCTTGTGTGCTAGATTTCAAGCTAGTCCTAAAGAATCACACCTTATAGCCGTTAAGAGAATCTTTAGATACCTTAGAGATACACTTTGTTTAGGTCTATGGTATCCTAGATAGTCTTCCTTTAGTTTATATGCCTTCTCAGATACAGATTAGGGGGTTGTAAGATAGATAGAAAGAGTACCTTTGGTACATGTCAGTTCCTAGGTAGTATGCTTATATCATGGTTTTCTAAAAAGCAAAATAGTGTAGCATTATCTACCACCGAAGCGGAATATATATCGGTAGGGAGTTGTTGTGCTCAAGTCCTTTGGATGAAGCAGCAAATCTTAGATTATGGAATTGATGTAGGTACCGTCCCCATTAGGCGTGACAACACTAGTGTTATTTGTCTCACTAAGAATCTCATCCAACATTCTAGAACCGAACACATAGAAATAAGGCATCATTTCATTAGAGATCATGTCTTGAAAAATGATGTAGTTCTAGAATATGTAGACACCTTAAACCAATTACCAGACATCTTTACCAAACCATTAGACAAATAGCGTTTTTGGTCTCTTAGGAGAGAGTTAGGTTTAACCAGCCTTCCTTGACCCTTAGAGCCTCTTTTGGTCTTAAAAATATGCTTAAATTTGTTTGATTGATTGCTTATGTGTTTTTGCTCCTATATGCATATATGCTTGTTGCTAGGGGGAGTATACATTTACTTATGCTCATTCATGATGATCTCATATCATTTTCATGCATTTCAATTCTATGCAAATCGATTTTTTGAGCAACTTGCAGCCAAAAATGTCATTTCTGCCACAGGAAGATCGATACAGTGTTTTGCGTATGATACGGGTTCTTGAATATCATTTCGGTACAGTTCAAAATGTACCGATATGGGGTCGCGTATCAAAACAACTTAAAAGCGTTTCGGTACATGCGTTTCGGTATGCTATGTGGTGTATCGGTACGCGTAGCCGTTGGGCACTTATTCGGGCATTAAAAGAGGATCCAACTTTTATTAAAACTCAACCATTTTCTCCCAAAACCCTATCCAAAAATTCTCTATAAAATCCTTCAAATCCCTCACAATTTTTCACACATCTCTTCAAAATCTTTGAGGGCTTTTAGTTTATACATCAAACCCAAGCAAAAATCATCAAGTTTGTACATCAACATCTCTTCATTCATCCTTAATCCCAAATTCAAGGTATAAACCCTAACCTTTTCTTTTTATTTTTTTTGTACATATTTATACACTAATTTTGTATGATAATCATAGTTTTCGAATATACATAGTATAGTTTTCAAGTTTTTGTAAAAACTTTTTAAAATCTGAAAATTTTAGTTTGAATATAAAATTATATCGTATATTTTTTGACACTGTTTTTGAATTTTTCTTTACCCAAAAATTATTTCTATAATTGTATATTTTTAAAATTATATTATATGGATTTTTTCACAATACCTTGAAAATTGGATTAATTTTTGGATTGAATGCATTGATTTATGCATACATTGTTTTTTTTTTGATTTGATTTCAGATTATGGCACCAAAGAAACGTGCGAGAAAATAAATAGCCTCTAGTTCCAATCCTCCTAGTCTCAATCCCGACCATAATGGTAATCGACCCAATCTAACCCATATTTTTCAAAATTATTTTAATGAACCGCAATTTCCAAATGTCGTGGATTGTTTTAAAATGTATCAAATTTATAAAATTTGCCGAAAGCGTGTTACTTCAATCACTTTTCCATCATCCGAAAGATTTCAATTTAAATATCTTAGGTTAATGCAAGAATGGAAATTTATGTCATTTTTTAGTATACTCAGGATTTTATACAGAAACCTTATTTTGATTTTTTATTCCAATGCCCGGTGTATTTTCAACGAAAAGAAAACCTTGGTTATTGCGATTGACTTTTATTTAATGGGTAAGAAATTTCGAATTGATTCAACCAATTTAGCAAACCTTTTGGGTCTTGAGGATACGGGAATTGATGAGGAGGATTCGTTGGGACATGTCCTTGGAGGCTCCGTAACCGTATTATATGCCCATGATCGCATTCTACACCTCATGATCACCTGGTGGTTTCGTCTATCCGGTGGCAAGTTTTCTACGATCCGCCAAGTCGATGACTTTTGGCTTCGTTGTTTCTGTGAGGAAAAGCGACCAAACCTTGCTCATATTATGTTCGCGAAAATCATCTTCCTTGTGCAACATCGCCATACCTCTATGGTTTCATCCTTCACATATGGCACCGCCTTGAGCTACATTTTCACAAGATGGGAATCGATTGTTCCTATGACTTTGCGGAACCCCTCACCGATCCTATTGATGAGCGTCATCTTCGTCGCGCAAAGTTCACATACTAAAATGGAGAATAGATTCAGAATACCGATCTTTCGAGAGGTTTTCAACCCGATCCAGTGGCGGCTCATCAAGAAGCTCCCATTTCACAAGCTCCGGTGGTCCATCCTAATCTTGATGCTCTCATGGCATACCTAAATGAGAAATTTACCAACTTGGGCACCAACATTGCTTATTTGCAAACAACCATGGATTTTGGGTTTGTCGCGGCTGACACACGCTTCACATCCTTGGACGAAAGAGTGACGGCTATTGAAAATTGCCAAAAATCAATGGATATCACTCTTATTGCGTTTCATGGCGAATGGCATCAATCCCTTGGGCCTCAAGCCAACAACGATGATGATGATGAAGATGACGAGGATGGAGACGATGGGATAGATCCTTAGGCATTTTGCATCTCATATCATATTAGGATTAGTTTTCGCACCTATGTTTTTATGCATTTGGACTCCTATGCTTTGGTTTTTATTTGGTTTATGTTTTTAGGATTTATGTTGGATTTTTAATTATGTTGCTTGAACTATGCTTTGAATTTCAATGCTTATGTTGCTTTTCTTTATATGCTTGGAGTTATTGTCTTTCTCTTATATCTTATTGATTTTGATTTAACAAAAAGGGGAGAGGAAAGTTAGCCAAATTTTTTCAAAATTAAGCTTAAAGAAAGGGGCAGTATTTTCAAAATTTTCAAAGTTACTTAAAAAATTTACTTTGGTTTTGTTATATCAAAACGGGGAGATTGTAAAACCTATATTTGATTTTGATATAAAAAATTGTTTAAATGACCAAATTGTAAAAGAAAATAAATTTTTACGTACTCAAAAGTCTCACAAAATGACAAGGAAAAGTTTTCCAAACTTAAAGACTTAAACCCAAAAATTTTCTAAGTGTTTTCAAGCCAAAATGCACAAATACGCCCAGGCGTATCGATACACCCCTTGGTGTTTTGATACAAATTTTAGCTACTGGAATTTGGTTTTTGCAAAGCGTACCGATATGCATTAGCCCGTTTTGATACGACATTCATATAACCTTGAAAATTAGGCCTTGCATTTCATACAGTATTGACCGTTTTGATACGGCCTTCATCTGGGCAAATATTTTAAGCTATGTGTTTTGATGCGTGTTCCATCGTTTCGATACGATATGAAATCTAGGTTTAAGGAATTTTTACTCGTACCGACACAGTCTCATCCGTAGCGATACAGTTTGTCAAGATCTTCAAGATCTTTTCATTAAATGTTTTCGACCGTTGCCTTGTCAGTTATTGGAATCAGCGAACTTTTAAATATTCAGTTATCCGTATCGATACACCCCTAGGCATACCGATGCAATTTTTCAACTCGGATTCCAGTGAGCAAATATCGTACCGATACGGCCTTGCCGTTTCGATACGCCCCTAATTTTACACTATGAAAGTTTCGATACGGCCTCCCGCGTATCGATACGCTCTGCACAACGGCTATATTTTTCTTGTAACAGGTAACGGTATAGGCTTACGTGTACCGATACAATATGTGATCAGATAACATTTATTGCAGGAAACTTGCTCACCAACGGCTATATTCAATACCGCAACCACCCAAACGGATAGAATTCAATGAGAGGGTATAAATACAAGTCTCCAATGCAGCAGCAACAACTAATGAACCTACTTTGATCAACACTCAAGCATCCAAGCTAAAATCCAACCTTTGTGCTTTTAAAGTCTTATCTTGTACCCCCCAACTTGTGTAATCATTTTGTATATCTTTGTTTCAAGTTTGGGGTTTGTGAGAAATATTACTTGGGCAAAATTTGTATCTAGTGAGGATATTTCATTTGCCAACTTTCTTTGTAATCAAGAGTGAATTGTTCAAAGCTTTGGGTAGAAAGCTTGAACTTGTAACGGTTGTCTCCTAAGCCTAGAAAAGGGAAAGAATTTCATAGTGAAATTGCTGAAAATCCTTAGTAGGAAGCTTGAACTTGTAACGGTTGTCTCCTAAGCCTAGAAAAGGGGAAGAATTTGCTTCCAAACTTTAAAATTGTCAATTCACCACCCTCTTGGCCACCATCTCAATTGATTGATCATCCTAACAAATAAGTACAAAATGTTAATAACTAATAAATTATTCAAACAAGTATCCAATATAATCATGTTCTTATATGTCATTTTGCTTGTTCAAATAATCAAACATCTATCAGCTATCGGTTAATTTTACCAAACATTTTTACACAATCAACTAATATAATTTGCTAGTCAAATCAGCTAATGCTATCAGCTAGCCGCTATCAACTACTATAATCCATTATTACCTATCTGCTAATTGCTAAACAGGGCCTACATTTCAAAAGGATGAAATTTGTTATCAAAAGGAGAAATTACAGTTGCATAGGAATTGTACCGTGGTTAAAAAGCACATGGTTCAAATTTGGTAAAAAATATACTTACTACAAAAAACAAGAAACTTAAGGACCAAAATTGCAAAAATATGAAAATTTAGTTTTTTAAATTGGTAAAATTCAAACTTGACTCAAAGTCAAAAATCAAACTACTAATCCGATTTCACTCAAGTAATTCAAATTAAAAAAGTTTTTTTTTCGAGTTAAATTAATTTATGTTCCCTCTAAGTGAAATAAGCTAGTTCAACTCTAGATTCTTTATCTTCTTTCTTCCAAGTTTTTATTTTCTATTTTTGTTTAATTTCTCAATTTAGCCCTTCTGAGACAACATTGTCTTTATTAATAAGGAGTTCAAATTATGAAAGAAAAACTTTGATACACATGTTGTATAAACCTGCATTTCAATTTTAGATGTTAGATGTCTAGTTTAAGGTTTAAAGTTTATGGTTTAAGTTTTAGGGTTTAAAATTTAAGGTTAGTGTTTAGAATGTATAACAAAATTTTACACAACATGCATATTAAAATTTTATCCCCAAATTATTTTTAAAGAGGACTAGTAAACAAGAATTTGGTATGTTTTAGAAAGAATGAAAAAAGAAAGTGAGAAGCACTCGAATCTTAAATTGAAAGGTTAAAAGGATCCAACCTCTGACCTAATTTTAACAGACATAAGTAATGTACTTTATATAGGCTTACCATAGGCTTGATCAACCACATATACACATCTTATTTACAGGTGAAAATTAGATGGGGTGGGAACGGTTTTGCATTCTCTACTCAGTCTCTAAAATTTGTGGTTACGGTATTAGAGAATTCCCATTAAATACTTTGAGGATTTTTTCTCCTTATACTATCCTTGTGCGGATTCCCATGTTTTATTTTGGAGAATCTCTATTCAAAAAAATTAAACAAAATTATTATTTTATTGACCAAAATAAATAGCGAATTCAGTTCAAAATAAAGTTTGAATACTTCGATTGGAAGTAGTTACGAGATGATAAAGATTGAAAGGGTGTTGTGCTGGGGGAAGATTTAGATAAGGATTTTAGCTTATATCTAAAAACTAGGCATAAAGCAAAAAAATGCCCCCAACGTTTGACTAAATAGTCACTTTGGCCTTTATTCTATTTTTGGAGCAATTCAACCGTCAACGTTTCATTTCGGGTCAAAATGACCCATCTGCGGATGAAAACGGTCAATCAACTGATGATAAATAGCTTGAAATGACGTGACAAACGCTGACATGGCAGTATCATATAGACAAATGTATTGACTTGAAAAAATGTTACATCAGTCAAAAAATAATAAAATTATATAAAATATAAAATAATTTATTTTGCTGACTTATCATTCTGTCAAGTCATTTCAAACTATTTACCATTGGTTTTCTAACAATTTTCATCTGCAAAGGGGCTATTTTGACCCAAAATAAAATGCTTAGGGTTGAATTGCTCCAAAAAAAGATTAGGGGCCAAAGTGACTATTTAATCAAACGTTTGGGGTATTTTTTAACTTTATGCCTAAAAACTAAGATAAAAATATATTGAGAAACTTTGAGTGTAGCTAAGTTTAATAGAAAGTTGAAATGATAATAATATTGTTAGGGTTTTTTATTAAGATATACATTAGAGGTATATAAATAATTAAGTATATATTTTTTAAAAATCTAGTAAAATATCGGTATCCTTGCGGATATTTTTTGAGATCTCCACGGTTATTTTACGGTTACGGCTCAATTATCCCCACGGTTCGGATATAGCAATCCTCGTGCCCATTACCATTTGAGCTTTGATGATAAAACTTCTCCGTCCCCGTCCCCATGGGTGAAAATTTCAATTATTCTCCTTCCCGTCTGTTCGGATCCCTACAGTTTTTAGAAATTCTCCACCCAATTTCCACCCCTAATCTTATTGAACGCATTATTTTCAAGAATAATTTGTTGCAATAATTTAGAGACGATAAAAATATCTAATATAACACCATTTGTGACCTTATTAAGCCATATTGCCATAGCTTTCCTTGGGTTATTGTTACTGAAGTAAACCCTTTTGACAGAAGTATATCCTGCTTTTACATATTTTCCTGGTAAGTGTTTGCATATATATGGTCTTCTTGTGCAATCTCTGCATTTACGCGGCTGCAAATTCTTCAATGTTAAAATCCACTATATATAATCATAGAAACCAACAAACAATGTTCTTATCTCTATGGTACATACAGCAATGGGAGGCCATGATTTCGATTTCGAAGGTCAGAGACGAATATATATGTGTGGAAAACATGAAAATTTTCGCAACAATTTGTTCATTATGGGGCCAATTTACCCAACTCATCGTCCTTCAAGCCACCATCTCACTTGATATCCGGCAACGGCACTTTCCAAAAGTTCCATGAGTTAAAATCTTCCTGCAAAGGTATTGGGACATTAAGGATACCATTGAAGGCTCTAAAAAGATTCTTGAGGCAGTTGTGGAGAATTCTTCTCGCGGTATAAGTAGAGAGGAGAGAAATGTACTCCTTACTTGCTCAACCAACAAGGCCGGTGGAAACATGTCATCGACAAGAGTATGCAACGATGTGTAAGACCTTGCATTGTTACAGTGACTAATAGCCACCTCACCCTGACAGTTTAAAATAAAGATTTATAAAGTCGGTTGCAAACGCAAGACAGGTTTCGGTTAATGTTTCACCTTTTTTCTCATACATAAGAAATAGAGTATAGCTTAGTTTTGTACCTTAGGGTTAATTATGAATATCTTGCCCTTTGGGATCCCCATTTTTCGATAACTGATTTCATCCGTGTCTCTGTTTCCGAAGCCAGCATAAAATGGATTGTGATCGGAAGGGAAAAGTTTCTTGATATCCTACAATGCATGTATAAGAAAGAAATTGAATGCGAAAAAACTGATCCTCTCATAGTAATAGTTTCAATCTATACTGAGAAACGGGGTGTATTATTTCGGAATTTACCTCCAAACAAGCTATTTTGAATTCATGAGGTGCTCTTCGTATCACTGCCATGAAAAAAGGCGGAACTTGTTGAATAAATCAGAAGGAGGCTCGTGTATTATCACAGCTAAGATGAGAATGGAGAAAAGGGTGAAGTGGAAAGGAAAGATAATGCATGCAAGTACGCAACTGCACGATACAGTCTAAAGATTCTGATATAAATAAGATCAAAACGACCGACACTTTTATCATTCATGGGATGTAATTTTCCTCGTGTTACTAATGCTACAAAGTTCTGGTGCAAACTTGAAACAACAAGACGGATAAATTCAATAAACAATGTCAATCCAATAAAAGGGAAAAACCTAACCTTACCTTCACGGAACAATGAAGGAAACAAACCATCAGGGGAAATAACAACAGGTCCACTCGGTAAAGCTTTTCCATCCTGCATAAACAAAGCAATGAGTTAAAAAGTGATTACAAACTCATAATTTCAAAGTCAAATTGTTTTGACAAGATGGCTTCAAAATGTATTAGCTTATCCATTCAGTTATTGCCTTTTTGCTTCCATATAAAAATGTAAAATTCGAGGTTAAGTGCACCAAAGCCTGGTCTATTTTGCTACCTGTTTCAGGTTGAGTAAAAAGTTTCTGGTTATATATGCCTGAGCAATGGCACGTGCACTAAGAAATAGCAGCTGATATCCATTCTCCTGTTGTGAACACAATTCAGTATTGGACGTAAGATACCACCGAAATCACTTTGCTAACATGCATGTAAGAGTTCGTTAATTAACGGAATAACTTGAAGAAGCACACTAGGTTTCATATAAAAGATAACCAAACCCCAAAGTGATTCGATATTGAGATTTGAGCCCGAGTGTTCCATAGAAACAATATTATGTTTGTGTATGCAAAAACATGGTAGTAAGAGAGAGTTTGAGGAACATAAGACTGACACATGTTTTTATTTCAGTTGTGGTGTAAAGAAAAGGAAACGAATAATGCAGAAATCATTTCATGGATCTAGTTTTGCATGACAATCCAGAACAGAATAAAGGTTCAATCAAGTGAAGCTGAACAGTTATGAGAGAAAGCACACCTTAATAGCAGAGAAAAGTTTAGCTACACCAGATTGTGTCCAATCCCTTCCAACTAAAGGCATAAACTGTCCTAAAACATCAGACCTGAAAGAAATGTGTCAAGGTTATCGAAAGGCACATCTTCTTTTAAACCTAGACATGATTGAAACATGTTCAAAACAAGGATTTAACCATAAATCAATTGACGAATGACGACTTCTAAAAATGCTCATTGCTGCTTTAATACTAAGGTCATAAGGGAAGAGCTTATCTCAGCTTCAGAAATAAGTATATGGATTATTTATTTCATCTTCTTTTATAATCCATTTTAATTTGTCGGTTCCCTTATCATACTCGTCATAATGATATCTAGTAAGAAAACCATATACCATTTCCAGAATATACATATCATAATAAAAAATACAGGTGAATTTAGACAGGTTGCTAAATGAGTGAAACAAGAACACATTAAATAATGCAGAGAGATAACATCAGGAGAAAGAAATCCCTACTTGGTAATAGTTCCGTCGACATCTGAGATTACAATCTTATCGTTCCACTTCCACAAATAAAGATGAGCATCAACCTGTTAAAGTGCATATGTGTTAGAGACTGACATTTGAGCATAACACAGACCTTGCAAAACCTGCAAGTAGAATTGAGTAATAGAGAACTGAAACCTGCTGGTTTCCAAAAACCCTGGTGGAGAAATTGAAAGCAACCAAATTTTGACCATCTTTTAGATTCAAGGAAGCTATCTGCTCAGTAGTGGGAACATTTGTTCTAATAAATTGCTTGCAGGAAGAATCAAGAGTTGAACCTGCTTGTGAATTTTGTAGATCAGGTTTAGTATTATCAACAACTGCCTCCTCTTTTGATGAATTGCTATCAGTGTTCTCAATTGTTTTGCCCTTCATAAAGGGAATAGGCCAGAGCCTCCATCTACGGCTAGAAGATGTGGAAGTGACTGTAGAATCATCACCCTTTGGGTTTGATGGCTCATCCCGTTCAACAGGGACTGTATCTTGGGGCTCAACGACTGACTCTGAACCAAATCCAGCCATTCCAAGAACAACAGGGTTTCCATTCTTAATAATTGAACTTCCATTATTTTTGTATTCCTCATTTGGTATGTGGGGTGCTTCAAAGACTGCTTCTGCAGCCTCTAATCCCATACCTGCATGAAGTTTTATTTCAACAAAGAGACATCTCAAATCCTGGAAAGACAAATTGAACAAGAGAAACTAAGTATTCCATGAGAACTAAAGCAAGATAAAATAGAGGAAATGGACCTTAGTTCCTCACCCGGATTAGCATAATCTCCTGTCTCTTTACCAGAAGTAGGTTCAGTTCCGACATTCTCACATTCAGGACTTTGTAGGTTGTTATTTATCCCATCAGTTGACACCGATGCGCCAAACTGTTCAACGTTCCCTTGAGACTCACTACCAATAGATCCAACAGAAGCATTGTTTGAATCCAACACTTTGTTTCCAACTTGCAAGTAAGGAGATCCATTATCATTGGCGGAAGACGACACATCTTCACTTTCGGAGTCATCAACAGCTCCATCTTTACTTTCATTAAAGTCTGAAGGGATGCAAGAAGGTATATCTTGAGAAATGTAAGCTTTCAACGGCCTCTCTGTATCTCCAGGATCGGTGTTTTCACAATGTCTGCCCAATTCGGATAGTTCGAGGCAGCCCTTATAAACCTCCCCCCTTTTTTTAGTTAAAGATGCATCTCCATTTTCACTTGTCCCGTTAAATTCACTTCGATGGTTAGGAACGTTTGGAGTTTCTTCCGATTGACAGCCATGTTCCCTCCCATCTAGACTAACTTCTGGATGGCCTCTCATAGCAGTTGAATCACTATCCACACTGCAAACGTTGTGAGATGAACCATCCACTTCCGAACTGAGCCTATCAGTACAATCTGTAGCACACACATTGTAACCTGCAAGAATCTCCTCGTTACCCTCGCAGCACTCGGGTCCTTCATCTGGTCCTATATGAAACCTGGGTGTGCTTAATTGCACATCTTCAACATTTTGTTCTAATTCTGATACAGGGGCTGTAAGTATATGACTATCCACACTGAACAACACAACTTCCGAATCTACATCTTGTGCTTCCCCAAGACAAGCACCATTCGAATCCTCGTACTGACCAGGCCCCATTTCGGATAAATTAACCGAATCCTCTAGAGTGGACTGCTCATCTTGAAACTCATGGAACCTAGTATCAGATTCCGTCCTTTCGAGCCGTTTCGGACTAATGGCATCTAATTCGTCCCTCAACAAAGACACCCTGGACTCCGAAACACTATGTTCAAGTCTACAAAACTGAGTAATGTGCTTATTATCATCACCATCCTGAGTCACTTGACAACCAGAATCTTTCATCCCTCCATTCGTACCGAATCCTTCGCCGGCATCAACCTCCCTTGCGAAATATGCTTCCCCGGAGTTGTCAAGACACATATGAAAATCCG
The DNA here is from genome assembly GCA_019671005.1 of Hibiscus mutabilis. Taxonomy (NCBI): domain Eukaryota; kingdom Viridiplantae; phylum Streptophyta; class Magnoliopsida; order Malvales; family Malvaceae; genus Hibiscus; species Hibiscus mutabilis. The sequence goes on along the minus strand of CM033738.1, from coordinate 12,355,048 downwards.
CTTCAACGCCATTAACAGTCACACGAACAATCTTCTCAGCACCTTTCAAAACACCCTGAAATTTCCCGAACCGAACATACCACGGCGTGCTTCGGAATGTCCCATCTTGTTGTCGAACAACAATCACATCGATAGCCCCGCCAAAAGGATGGAAAGGGGTAGCAACAGAATACACGCCTTGTGAAATTAAACTACCAACTTTGCCAACCACATTCATTTGTCGAAATGTAATCCCTTTTGTCAAATTAAAAGAAATTCAAGGAAAAATAGCAAGAACCCTTTCTCGGATTCTTTATTTTCCAATAAATCCAATACTTTGGTTCTTCGCAATGATAAATATAATCACTCTTTATCTTCAGGTATCTGGATTCAATTCAAAATTAAACCAAAACCCAATGTCACCCTTTGATCACCAAAAAACAAAAGGAAAGAAAAGAAAAGCCCAGGAATCTATCAGCTACCAGTTTCATTAAAAATCTGGAAATCCCGTTTCATAAATGAACCCAGTACTAACATATTCCTTAGAATAGAAAAAAGAAGGAAAAGAAAACAAAATTCTGAAACATGAAAAACTGGAATTGATTATTCCGCCAATTTTCTCGGCAAGGAAACAGGAAAAAAAAAAAAACGTTGATTGTACAAATAAGGCAGTGAAATGAATGGATAGACAGACAACAATGCATCTAAATGTATCTATGCTAATTACAGGACCATCAAACTCTATGATCAAAACTAAAATGGGCACACTAGAAACGTGGGTGGAAGCGAGAAAAATAATAATATTTAGAATATAAGAATTATGGGTACATTACACTAGAGGCCACTTAGTTACAGGTTTAGTGACAAACAAGTCACTTTTCTTATAAAAGTAGCAATTGAGTCACTCAATTATATGTTTAGGAACAAGCATGTCACTCAATCAAAATTTTATGATAAACAAGTCACTTTATCATTTGAATTGAAATAAAGGCTTGATATAATAATAATTTTAGTCCCCAAAACTTATACTACATTTAGTTTGGTGATAATTCGAAATAATTCAATAAACTTAACCATTCATATATAAAAATTCTATTAGTGAAGTGTCTATCTACTAGCAAGCGGCGTTAGGGTCATAATGAATCTATTCATTAGTCTGTCAGTTGTTCAATAGTGAAGTGATTGTGTCTGTCAAGCTATCACATCTGTTGATTATCAGACTAATGAACAATAACATGGAGTGTGGTATCTATTGATTATTGAACTGATGGGCAATAGCATGGAGTGTGGTAACTAGTTGGAAGTGTGTGAGCATGGTGTAATGTTGAAATTTTTAAATATGAATGGTTAAGTTTATTGAATTATTTTCAATTAAGACCAAATTAATAGAATGCATAGTTTTGAGTACTAAATTGTCGTTATACCAAGTTCTTGTTTCAATTTCAATGAGAGAGTGACTTGTTTGTCACAAAATTTTAATTGAGTGACATGGTTGCTCTTCAACCTATAATTGAATGACTTAATTATTATTTTTAGAAGAAAAGTGATTTATTTGTTCATAAACTTATAATTAAGAAATTAAATTATTACTTTTAGAAGAAAAATAACTTATTTATCACTAAACTTATAACTAAATGACATCCGATGTATTTCACTCGAGAATTATTTAGATGTGTTCAAAATCATTATTTTTTTCTTTTAACAATGTAAAATACATTTTTTCGCAGCCATCAATTTATGTACAAAATATTTTATTAAAATTTATTTAGATAAAATAAGAAATGGTAAAAGATTTATATATGTATTTATTTGTGTTGTATTTGAATATTAAACAATGATTTTTAGTTGTTTTATTTAAAAATTATATAAAAGTATGAAAATGTATAAAAATACACTTATAATAATATTAATTATTAATTAAAATATTTTAATTTTTTCAACTAAAATAATATTTGATTAATCTATGAGACAATTTCAATTAACTTTTATAATAATAGAATATTGTATATATTCAATAAAAATCACAATATAAATCAACTGAGTGTTTATATTTTATGTTTAATATGATACCTATAATATGATAAAATTTCCAAAACTATTTTGTATTCATAAAAGTATCAAATTTGATGAGTATAGATTATAAATAATCATTAAATTATCTTTAAATGATCATTTTAACTATTGAACCTTTAAAAGTTACAAAAATGTGTATTAGCTTTAAATTTTTGTTACAAAAATAAACATTGATAGTGGTGATTAATTCTCTTGTACGGATGTACTCTTCTTAAGAGATAAAAGAATTAGCCATGAAATATACTTTATTCTCATGGGTAGTAATCGAACTACTGACATCATACATAGTTAAAGGATGAATTGAGCAACCACCACACAATCTCATGATTTATTGTATTTTTTTCATTAATTGTATAAACAAGATCTAATTCTTGTTGGTGTTTCAACGACAACGATCCAATTTTGTTTTCCATATTTATTTTTGTTTTATAAATACTCTCATTTTCTTATATATATTAAGAATGATTATATTTTGTTATAGAAGTTGTGTAAAAAATTATATATCCCTTTTTAAAAATCTAAAAACCCTAAAATTTAAAATCTAAACCTTTAAACACTAAAATTTAAATGTTATAACCTAAATTCATAAGCTTTAAACCCTAATTTAACACCTTAAACCATAAATTAGTTTGCACATCTTATGTATCAAATTTTTTTTCTATATCTTTTTATCATTTCAATTTTAACTTTTAAATTATAATATAAATGGGTTGGACCATTTCAGCTAACTGATTGATTTCGGAGCCCATTATATTGAAGAAGCCCAAACTCACAAACGGCCATAAAAGGTTTAGGCATATTTTTTGTTCCGCAAACCGACGTCGTCTAAAATTCCATTGACCTTTGAGTTGACCAGTTGAGATCTACGATCTCCATTTCTCTGATAAAAACATCACAATTCACAACAACAACAAACAAATCAAGATCGCCAAACCCCCATGTTCCCAGCCTTTTAAATTCGTCACTTTCTTCGTTTCCCTTCCACTCCAATCCACCGTGATCACCACGGCGACCGCCGTGAATCTCCCAAAATGACGAAACTACCCTTGCAAGTCCTCCTCTTCCTCTCCTCTACCTCATTTCCTCCACCACCGCCGAGATCAAAACCCTAACCATCACCTCCGACTCCCGCTCCATGATCCTCTTCGAGAAATTCGGCTTCACCCAGAGGGGATACATCTCCGTCACCGTCTCCTCTGTCTCCGTCACTTCCTCCGCCAATGCCCCCAACCCTACCCTTCCCGCCTCAGCTTCTTTCTCTTGTCCGAAGAAGCTCTCCTCCAAGTTCTCCTCGAGATTCAACAAAATCCTCACTTTTGCGTCCTCGATTCTCGCTACATCCAACGTCTCTTCACCTTCGCCCACCTCTCCCCACCTCCGCTCTCGCGTTTCAACCGAACTTACCCCGTTTCTTCCAACGAATACTCCCTCCTTTTCTCCAATTGCGCCCCCGAAACCCGCGTTTCGATGAACGTCCGGACCGAAATCTACAACCTTGAACGCGACGATTCGAGAGATTACCTCTCTGCCGGTCTAACCCAGCTCCCTTCCCTTTACACCTTCTTTTCGATTCTCTACTTGGTCTTCTTGGGTTGTTGGATCTACGTTTGTTAATAAACGATCCGTACATCGGATCCATTTATTGATGTCCGGATTGCTTTTATTCAAAGCATTGAATCTGATTTGCGCAGCTGAAGATAAGCATTACGTTAAGGTCACCGGAACTCCTCACGGCTGGGATATTTTGTTCTACATTTTTCAATTTATCCGTGTCGTTTTGCTTTTCACCGTCATCATTTTGATCGGCACCGGCTGGTCGTTTTTGAAACCATTTTTACAAGAAAGGGAGAAGAAGGTTTTGATGATTGTGATTCCGCTCCAAGTTCTAGCAAATATTGCTTCTATTGTAATCGGAGAAACTGGGCCGTTCATTCAAGATTGGGTGACATGGAATCAGTTGTTTCTGCTGGTTGATATCATCTGCTGTTGCGCCATTATCTTCCCGATCGTTTGGTCGATTCGTTCATTAAGAGAAACCTCAAAAACCGATGGCAAGGCTGCCAGGAATTTGGCGAAGTTGACACTGTTTAGGCAGTTTTACATTGTAGTGACTGGGTATCTGTATTTCACAAGAATTGTGGTGTTTGCTTTGAGGACGATGGCCGCTTACAAGTATCAATGGGTTAGTAATGCCGCCCAGGAGACCGCGAGTTTGGCATTTTACTTGGTTATGTTTTACATGTTCAGGCCGGTGGAGAAAAACGAATACTTTATTCTTGATGAGGAAGATGAAGAGGCTGCTGAAATCGCCCTTAGAGATGAAGAGTTCGAGCTTTGAGGAAACAGGGGCTGCTGAAAAGAGAATTTACAGGAGGGTACTTTGGATTTCTACTTTTGAATTTTGATGAAAGTTGGGATCAGTTTGATGTTTGTTCTTAGCGAATTTCTCGGATACAAAGGTGCTGCTCTTCTCTTTAGTTCTTATTATATGTTTAACTTGTTGCTAAAATTCGAATATGTTTTGATAGTTACTGTATTGCTCCTTGCCGTTCTTATTATTTTTAACTTGTTACTGAAATTCAAATATGTTTAACAAGAGTTGAAGTTTCTTCTGTTGTGCAATGGTAGAGATTTTTGTGAATTATATTAAGATTTAGATGCATCAAACGAAATATTGGTTCGATGCTGGATGATGGTAGCTTTAGGTGTTTTCACTACCCAGACGATTCAAATTTGTAAAGTTCTCGGGAGTATGGTCTTTGAATGGTTTTTTATTTATAGAGATTTAAATTGCGGCTGAGGTCGTGTTTTCGGTCGTATTGTCTTTATAACAGTTGCGAACATGACGAATGTCATTGTAATCACTCGAGCACTCTGATCGTAAATTTTTTAATAACAAATGTTATTGTGAACATAACGGTAACAGGTATGCTTATACTGCTATGTAACGGACGTTATTACTGTTGCAAACAGCTATTTAAATCCTAGTTTGGAGTTTGTTTTGATTGATGCCTGCAAGTCAATTGACCCAACATTTTTCTGTTTCAACTTTTGACCTTTTCCTTCCTGAATTTCCATTTGGTTTCCTCAGCAAGCTGAATGGTAATAGTGTGTTTGTTTCTTATTGGCAGTGCTTAATGCTTATTGTCTATTTGTGGTTAAACTTAGAAAAGCTTTAATTAGTTAAATAATTGTGTGGCTAATGAGTAATTAATTACCTGTTAACTTGGCCTATTGTGTTCAACTAATTAGCAACAGAGTAGGAGAAAGTTGTCAAAAAATGCAATAATAGCATGAATTCCTTCCAAGCTCCGTCATCTACCTATGCCTTTCCATGATCGTTTTTATAATTGCAATCGCATTTGTTGGATATTGACTAATTGCTTTTTGATCAGATTAAATTCAAATATATGATTTAACCATAACAGTCAACTACTTGAACATAACCTGAAATACAAATCAACATCCGTATGAAACTATGTAAAAATAATGTCTGCTAAAACTAGTTTTTTTTATTGGTACAATATATAGGAGGACGTGACATCGAGTATGACTTAAGCACTTATATTTTACACTTTTTGAGGTTAGCTTTTAATTGTCATATTCTAAGCCGTTAAAACAAAATTAATAGAGTTGAACCATTCATGACTACAATTAATGTTTCGAATTAAAAAGATATTTTACAAAATTGTTAATATATATACTAGAAAACTCATTTTAGGCTTTCTAGGTGGTCATGTGCGGTTGCATCTATTTCACATGCCAGAACCACCCTTGTATACATGGAAGCATAATTTATTAAAGGTTTAATACCCAAATAGGTGCCTAAATTATACCTAATTTCTAAATATATGCCTAAAGTATTTTTCGGCGCAAGTATGTGTCCAACGTTATATTCTGTAACCATTGTAAGATTTTTCCGTAACAAACGTAAAAATTTCTTCGTTATCCAATAAAAATACGACAAATGACCTATTTCTATTATTTTCCTTGATTTTTATTTAAAAAAATCAGAAATCTTCAATTTTATTAATAACCCTAAAATCTTTAGTTTCTAAAAAAACCCAATCTCTAACTCTAAATCATTAAACTCCACAATTCTATCCTCCAATCGTCGATTCAAACACCACTAGCCATGAATGTCAAATGTAAAATCTTCAATTGAACGACGAGCGATGGATGGACGAACACTGAATGACAAATGGACGAATGTCGAACTGGGCTTTACAACTTGTGCGATGAGAGGATGAGACCCATTTTGGCAACGACGACATGTGTTCGACGGCGGTGGAACGAAATTTAGGGATTTGAGGTCATTTTGAAAATCATTAAAATTTTAGATTTTTTAAAAAAAGTTAATGATTTTTTATTTAAGTTACTGGATGACAAATTTTTTTAATGGTTGTTGACGAAAAACCTTACAAGGGTTATAGAATGGAGTGTTAAGCACCTATTTGAGTCGAAAAACACTTTAAGCATGTAATGACCTAAATTTCTGAGTCAACGATGGGGCGTTGACCCGAGTCATAGACCTTTGTGTTGAGTTAGATAATTTGACCCATTGGGCCAAGTTTGGGCTTAAATGGTTGGGTTTTAGACCTTGCATGCTTGAGAGGGGAGCGTTTTGTGAAAGGGGGAACCATGAAGGATTGGTGTTGTAATTAAACTTTTTTTTAAAGAAATAGCTGATCACCCTCATTTCTTCTTATCTTCACGTAAGGGTTTGGGGGGACAAAAACGTAGGTTGTGATATCACTCTTTCTTTCTCATATTTTCTAAGTTTCTTTTCCTATCATCCATTCCATAGAAACCATGGCCACCAAAGCTTAAAAATTAAAGTTTATTCATCTTTCCTTCCATCCAAGGTCTAAGTTTTAGTATGTTAATCTCCTCCTCGTAAGCTTCTAGAAAAGTATATTTTCAAGGAAAATGGGTAAGTTCTTCATTATGGATTTTTGAGGAAGATGAGCTTTTAGAGCTTTTCCTTTGAATTAAATGTTGTATTTTTGTAGTTAATCATCTCTATAATGTTAGTCTGAGCTTTGGTTTGAATATCTTGTTTGTGTGACATGTGGAAGAGGGTTGAAGAGCTTCTTCAAACTTGAGCCAAGAGAGAAGTTGAAGGAGCTTCGAGTAATAGTACATTTCGAGATTTTGGCTTAAGGTCAGTACATCTCTGACTCCTACTCTTCTTGATGATCATAAAGTGATTGCTTTGCTTGGTGTTATAGTTTAAGATTTCTAGTTAGGTATTTTGGTAGCTTAAAACCTTTTTAATAGTGAAATCTGGATTAATCAATAATAAGGAGTAAAAATGGTACAAAAACATCATAATTAACTCCCATAAGATGTAGGATTGAGTTGAGGGGTTAAGGTTTCATTTTGGGGGTTTGGGAAGCAATTTCCCTAGCCTTAGAAGCCATTTCTAGGCTTTGGTATCGGTACTCAAGAAGCCAATATTGGTACCAATGTTCCATTAAAATTCTAGTAGCAAAAAGTGGTATCGAAACCCCTTTCTGCCTGTAAATGTTGAAATTGAGTTTGAGGGGTTGATAATTTGAGGGCTATGGTCTAAGGGTCATCTAATGTGGTAAAATGAATTGTAAAATTGAGAAACCGCGATTTAACCCTCATGGATAAGAATAACTTGTAATAACTTGGTAAGTCATGAATCGAGATAACCATGATAGTTAGTATTATACTGTGGGGCATTTGTGATGGCTTGGCTTGGTGCCACTTACCTATTGGTGAGGTGTATGAATGCTCGGAGAGCATGTGTTATCTTATGTTATGGTAATGGAATCCAGATGTCATATAGTCAGTACTACGGTATTTGTATAAGGAGATGCATACTTCAGGCTAAGTGAACAAGTACATCCAACGTACCCACGGGTTGAGTGATCTGGATACAATTAGAAACCTACCCGTGGCTATGGTGATCCTAATAAGATAATAAACTCAATAAACTGAGTGAGCTCGAGTAACCTGATAGGCTAAGTGACCTCAAGTAAAAACTGCTTGTAGTTAATATGATCCAAGTATGTCTAGGACGTAACCGTGGCTATAGTGATTTGAATATGGTTTATTTAATTGATGGATGTGTGAACACGAGTAACCCAATGGCTATGTGAGCATGGGTAAAGTAGGGCTTCATTGGATATTATGTGGATAATTTATGGATATATTTATGTATGATGTGTATATGCTATAGATGATAGCTCATGTACCCAATGGTTGATTGATCACGGTACGGTATATATGTTAACCTGGTGGGCTGAGTGAGCTCAAGTAACTCGATGGGCTATGTGTTATCGAGTATGACAAAGCTTATGGAACAAGTAAGACTTCTCATAGACTTAATGATGCCTTAAGATAGATGATCTAAAAATTCTAGCTAGTGTAGGTTAGATGATGACTCATAAATAGTAAAACCTTATCTATGCTCTCTAAAATGTATTTATCTTGCATGATTATTTTATGATATTCATGAATTATGGTAGAGTAGAAATGTACCACTAAGCTTTATAAGCCCAGCGTTCAGAATCGTTATTTCTGTTCGCAGGTTAGTAGGTGGATCGTGGCCGATGAGCACATCAAGAAGGGATTTCCCAGCATCGCTTTGCTTTTAGAGTATAATGTTTAATATTTAGTTTTGGCATTATGTATTCATATGACCTTACGAGTTATTGAGTATGTAAACTCTATTTGAAATGTTGTTTTGTTATACGGTGTTTTAAACTTGGATCTCCTATTTTGTAAACTTATTTATAGCGCTTATTAAATTATATGGATGTTTAATGTTTTAAAATGATGGTTAAACTTATGGTTTAAATTGAAAATTTGATATGTTAGTTTTTGGGTGACCCAAATGTAGTACTTCAAATATGGATCGAGATTGAAGTGTTATATTTAGTGGCATCAGAGCCTAGGTTTAGCTGGTTCTAGGAAGCCTTGGGGTGGTATAAAGGTCATGGTATGGTGTTTATTGAATATAATCTCTTAAATTTAAGTTGTACTCTTCCTAGATTGAGAATTTAGATGGTGATGCCTTGCTTTCTTGTGTTTTCAAAAAAGTTCGATGGCGGGTGATGCCAAACGTGACCAAAAAAGTCATAAGGAGAGCCATGTCTCTCAAGCGGAAGACTTTAGTGAGGAGTATGTCCTAGATGTTGGGGACACGAGCCTTTTGGGAGGTACCGAAAGTGAAGGGACAAGCCACCTCCATGATCTTACCTCTGTTCTCTTGCATGTGGTGCAAGCTATACCGAGGTAATCTGAGACACCTCGTAAGACCCCTATTGAGAGGCTTCACCAGTTTAGACCTAAAATTTTTGAAGGTTTGGGTAAAAATGACCCGATCAAGGCTGGCTAGTAGTTAAGAGACACTTAGAGGATTCTGAGACAAATAATAGAGAGTCTGGATAATGACATCGATTGTATTGTCTCCCTTCTTAAGTGCAATGCACATGAATGGTGAGAGACTGTTGAGTTGGGACTACAACCTACAATTTTAACATGAGATGTCTTCTTGGATGAGTTTAGGAAGAAGTACATCAGTGAGGTTCATATGGATAAGATGAGAGATCAGTTCATGCATCTGGTTTAGGAGGATAAAATAGTGTTTAAGTATGAGCAAGATTTTATACGATTTAGCCGATATGCCCCAGAGTTAGTTGCCATCGAGAAGTTGATGTGTAAGATGTTAGACATGGATTGAAGTTTGATATTTATATGCACATGATAGCAGGTCTACTTGGGATATTCTCAGAGATAACTAATAGTGTAAAGGCACTTGAACGACTTCAGAGTTCAACACTAAGTTAGGTTGAGTATTCTTGAGGCTATGCTGAGGGGACCCAAAACTTCATAAGTCTTTTACCAACTCCGTCTAAGAGGTTTTATGCCCTGAGTGGTTTTATTCAAAGTTGCTTTAGATCAGCTACTAAAAGTTGATCAATGATCTAGATCGGGGGTTCATAAGGGTTCCTTAGCTTCTGCTCTTAAAGAGAGTATAGATGGTTCAGCTAAAGTATCGCTTATACTACCCTATGTGCATTACAGTCGGTATTATCTTAAAGCATGTTTCTTACTTTAGGGGGTATGCTATAGGTGTCGGGCACCAGGTCACATGGTGATAAACTGCCCAATTATGGATGATAATACACTTGTTCAGTCTTAGAGGTTGAATCCATCTCGTCATGGTTAGGGTTCTGCGAGAGACAGTGCTAGGGCGTCATTTGGATATTAGTATAGAGGTTCTGTGAGATCCGCCATCAGATTCGACGCTCGAGCCTTTACTAGACAGTCTTGCTATTTAGGCAAGAGATAACATCTTTGCCACCGTTGATATGTCAGGTACCCATGTTCTGTTTTAGCTTTCAGTTGTTGTATTGATGGAAATTTGATCTTTTGTTCGTGTAATTGTTTTGGTTTGTGTTGAATAAGTGTTATGGTAAGATCTAGAGGTTAATGTTGGATTGATTAATTTGTCAGATTTGTAAGTGCTGGAGGGTAAGGTTTTTACCAACGACGGTAAGTGGAGATTGAGAGTAACAATCATCATGGACTTGTTAGATTTACTCTCTCCCTAGTTGTGGATGTTACCCTTAGTATAGGTTGGTCGTGTGAGCATGACGTATGCCTTGGTTTTCAAGAAAGAGTCTAGAAGTTTCAGGATTTAAAATGAATCAAGTTGTTGGTAATGGACGCGGGGAACCATTACCGCTTTAGTGTTAGTGCCGTGCTCTTGTGATGTCAGTTCAAGGAAAGCCTTGTAAGTTACAAGACGTTCTTAGACCACATAGTAGATACAAGGTTTGAGAATTCGAGGCTTTAGAGTTATAGACATTAAGAGAATGTTGAGGTGTTCTTCGAAAGATAAGTGGGCTTACCCCTTAATCGTAGATTAAAACTTATGATAGAGGTAACGTCGAGTACGATGTTAGTGTTCATCACCTTGTGGTATAGCCTCGACTGAGCTTTTAGAGTGTGGACTGATTCGTAAAATTGAGTGAATACAGGTGTCGTCACCAAGTGGTTCACCTTGGGACATACCTAAGTTGGTATGGAGAAGAGTGGTAGTGTTGGATGCTATGAGTCAACGTGTAACAATGAAGGACCGTTACATATTTCTCGGGGTTGATGATCTTGTAAATGGTTGAAGAGTTTCAAGGTTTTTGTATGTTTGTTTAGAATTTGAGTATCGTAAGTGAAGGTTAAAGAAAAGTTATGATAAAGATTGTATTTGATGTGATGTTTGAACTTTAAGGACAAGTCATAAAATGGTTTAGACTCACGCGTGTGTTGGTATAATCTCGAATTTAATGATTTGAGTGTTTACTCTACCGAGTTTTGAGATGGATTGTCTCTATGTATGGAAAAACAATGTGAAAATGGTCAAAGTAGCACAATGGAAGTGTGGTTCATCGGCTATGATTATGTGGAACTGGGCTTCTTTTATTGCAACAGATCTTGTTAAAAAAACCATTTGAAAAATCCTTGAGGGCTTGTTAGAGTTTTAGAACAACTGTTTGTTGGAATTAAGTGGTTGGGTTGGAAGAGAATGTTTGAACCTTCGAGGATAATTGGGTGAGTTTTGATATTTAGTAAGAGTTCATAAGCAACAACAGTTGTCGGAGTTCTGTTTGTTCTTGAAAAATGGTTGGTCATAGTTTTAATAATAGATGAAAAAGTGTTCCAAGTAGTAATTCTTTGAAGAGGTGTCATGTTCCAGGAACATATGAGGTTTGAGTTCAAGGGCTTGAACTGTGAATAATGGTAGAAAGGATTATTAATCGAGATAAAAATCATGTGAAGTGAGTTCTTTGGGTTGATGCTTGGACAATATTGTTTGAAGTTATTCTTTGTTGATCCATTTTGAAGTTCGATGTGAATATTGTCAAATTGTTGGAAAATGAATCGTGGGGGATTCATGAGATGAGTGTTGAGGAGCCTAGTGTTATGGGCTTTGGTTGAGGAAGGTTTAGAGAGGAATTTCTAAATTATGGAGAACGTATGTGAGTTAGGAAATGGTTGGATCTGTAATGGTTGCATCTTCTTTCTTTGTTTAATTTTTGAATTTCTTTTTAGGATGAGAGAGTTGTAACGACATGAATTTCCAAGTCAATGATGGGGCAATGACCTAAGTCATAGACCTTCGTGTTGGGTTAGATAATTGGACCCATTGGTCCAAGTTTAGGATTAAATGGTTGGGTTTTGGACCTTGCATGCTTGAGAGGGGAGCGTTTTGTGGAAAAAAAGAACCATGAAGGATTGATGTTGTAATTAAACCTTTTTTAAAAAGAAATGGTTGATCACCCTCATTTTTCATTGTCTTCACGTTAGGGTTTGAGGGGAAAAATGTGGGTTGTGATATCACCATTTCTTTCTCACATTTTCTCATTTTTTTTCCTATCACTCCTTCATAGAAACCATGGCCACCAAAGCTTAAAAATCAAGCTTTCTTCATCTTTCCTTTCATCCAAGGTCCAAGCTTTTAGTATGTTAATCCCATCCTCGTAAGATTCCAAAAAATTATATTTCAAAAGAAAAAAAGGGGTAAGTTCTTCACTATGGGTTTTTGAGGAAATTAAGCTTTTAGAGCATTTCCTTTGGATTAAAGGTTGTATTTTTTGTAACGACCCAAATTTTTTAGTCAACATTTGGGCATTGACCTGAGTTATGAACCATCGTATTGGAATGGATGCTTGGACCAGTTGGGCCATGTTTGGGCCTTGATGGATAGGAATGACTCTGTGGACTTGGAAGGTGACCATTTTGCGACAAAGGTGAAAGTGTGAGGTTTTATGTGGTGGTTTCCCCTTTTTAAAATAAAGGCTGCCCATCCTTTATTATATGGTTGTCTTCACATGTGAGGGGAGAGAAAAGCTTACCTCGTTCTCCAATCTTCATCTCTTTTTTCTCTCCCAAACATCATCTTCTCTCTTTTCAAGATGAGTTTCTATCTTTTAAAAAGAAATCTTTGTCTAGCTAAGCTCTATTTTGGGATTCATGGTTGAAGGAAATATTGGTCACCATTCTAAGAGCTTAATGAAAAGTATAATCTTGTGGTCAAAAGGTAAGATGTCATCTTATGGATTTTTGGTTTCAAGGCTTATAGAGAGCTTTCCTTTTGTTTTTTAAATATTGTAATTTCATAGTAAATTCTTGTTAAATCTTGGGTTCTAAGTATTGATACGATTTTCATGTGTTTGTGGTGAAAAGGAAATGATTTTGGGGGTTATTCAAGCTTGAGCCAAGAGAAGAAGTTGGGGAATTAGGTGGGTGAGCTTGGTTTTGGTTTTCTTGCTAATAGGTTAGTACATCTCTGACTCTTACTTTTCTTGAAGATCATAAAATGATTATCTTGTTTGATGTTGTGGTTTATTGTTGCTAAGTTAGGTGTTTGGTAGCTAAGAGCCTTATTAATGTGTAAAAATGGTTGTAAACTACCCTAATTAACTTCCATAATATGTAGGATCGAGTTAATGGGTTAAATACACTTAGGGCATATCGTTACCAATAGGGTATCGGTGCATGGCCCCGTGTATTAGTACAGGGTTTTAGTTAAACCCCTTCAGTATGCAAAGTCGAGTATCGATACACATTAGTGGGTATCGATACCCACATGAGCGTATTTGTACTCTTAAGTGGGTATCGGTACCTACTAGGCCATCTCCCGAAAAATACATTTTATGTTTAGGGGCCTATAATTCGAGGTATATGGCCCAATAGGCTTCTAAGGTATTAAAATGAACTGTAACATTGAGTAACTGGTATTTAACCATCATGGATGAGAATAACATGTAATAACTCGATAAATGATGAATTGAGATAACCATGATGTTTAGCGTTATGTCTTGGGGCATTTGTTTGATGGCTTGGCTTGGTGCCACTTACCTCTTGGTGAGGTGTAAGAATGCTTAGGGAGCATGTATGATCTTATAATTATGGTAAAGGAATACGAATGTCCTAGAGTCAGTACTACTGTACTTATATTAAGGGATACATACTTCGGGCTGTATGAACAAGTACATCCAACGTACCTACAAGCTGAGTGATCTGGGTGCGGTTAGAAGACTATCTATGGCTATAGTGATCTGGATAAGGTAATTAACTCGATACGGAGAGTGAGCTCGAGTAGCGTGATAGGCTGAGTGACCTCAAGTAAAGACTACTTGTGGCTAATGTAATCTAAGTATGTCTAGGACGTATCCGTGGCTATGGTAATCTGGATATAGTCAATTTCACCCAACAACTGTATGAACATGGACAACCCGATAGCTGTGTGAACAAGGTTAAAGTAGGGCTTCGTTAGCCATTATGTGGATGATGTATGTATGATGTATATTGTGTGGATGCTATAGATAATAGCTCATGTACCCGATGGCTGAGTGATCAAGATATGGTATGGTTTAACTCAATAGGTTATGTAAGCTCTAGTAACTCGATAGGCTACGTGACATCAAGTATGGCAAAGCTTTGTGGAAGCATGTAAGACTTTTGGTGACTTAATGATGCCTTTTATAGGTGATCTAAAAATTCTAGCAAGTGTAGGCTAGATAATAACTCATATATAGGAAAGCCATATCTAGGCTCTCTAAACTATACTATATTGCATGCTTATTTATGATAATCACGAATTATGGTAGAGTAGAAATGTACCACTGAGCTTATGTGTTTTGAATCGTTGTTTCCATTCGTAAGTTAGTAGGTGGATTGTGACCGAAGAACACATCAGGAAGGGATTTCCCAGTACTACTTTGCTTCAGAGTACAATGCTTAATATTTAGTTTTGGGCTTATGTATTTATAGGATCCAAATCAATATTAGGGTGTTACGTTTTCGTAGTTACTCATTCTATAATGTTAGTCTGAGATTTGGTTCGAATATCTTATTTGTGTGACATGTGGAAGGGGGTTAAAGAGCTTTTTTAAGCTTGAGCCAAGAGAGAAGTTGAAAGAGCTTAGAGTAAGAGTACATTTTGGGTTTTGGCTTAAGGTCAGTACATATCTAACTTCTACTCTTCTTGAAGATCATAATGTGATTGCTTTGCTTGGTGTTATGGTTTAAGATTGCTAGTTGGGTATTTTGGTAGCTTAAAACCCTTTTAATGGTGAAATATGGATTAATCAATAACAATGTGTAAAAATGGTAGCAAACCACCTTAATTAACTCCCATAAGATGTAGGATCGGTACCCCATGTTCCATAAAAATTATAGTAGCGAAAAGTGGTATCGATACCCTTTGGGTATCGATACCCGTAAATGTTAAAATTGAGTTTGAGGGGTTGATAATTCGAGGGCTATGGTCTAAGGGTCTTCTAATGTGGTAAAATGAATTGTAAAACTGAGAAACCAAGATTTAACTCTCATGGATGAGAATAACGTGTAATAACTTGGTAAGTCATGAATCGAGATAACCATGATGGTTAGTATTATGCCATAGGGCATTTGTGATGGCTTGGCTTGGTGCCACGTACCTCTTGGTAAGTGTATGAATGCTCAGGGAGCACGTGTTATCTTATGTTGTGGTAAAAGAATCTAGATGTCATAGAGTCAGTACTACGGTACTTATATAAAAGGATGCGTACTTCAGGCCGAGAGAATAAATACATCCGACGTACCCACAAATTGAGTGGTATGGGTACGGTTAGAAACCTATCCGTGGCTATGACAATCCAAATAAGGTAATAAACTTGATAGGCTGAGTGACCTCGAGTAACCTAATTGGCTGAGTGACCTTAGGTAAAGATTACTTGTGGTTAATGTGATACCACTTACCTCTTGGTGAGATGTATGAATGCTCAGGGAGCATGTGTTATCTTATGTTGTGGTAAAGGAATTCAGATGTCTTAGAGTCAGTATTACAGTACTTATATGAGGGGATGCGTACTTTGGACTGAGTGAACAAATACATTCGACGTACCCCCAGGCTGAGTGTTCTAGGTATGGTTAGAAACCTATCTGTGGCTATGGCGATCCAGATAAGGTAATAAAATCTATAGGCTGAGTAAGCTCAAGTAACCTGATAGGTTGGCTGACCTCAAGTAAAGATTACTTATGGCTAATATGATCCAAGTATGTCTAGGATGTATCTGTGGTTATGGTGATCCGAATATAGTCTATTTAACCCAACATATGTGTGAACACGGGTAAACTCAATGGCTGTATGAGTACAAGTAAAGTAGGGCTTTATTGGCCACTATGTGGATGATGTATGGGTGTATTTATGTATGTTGTGTGGATGCTATAGATGATAGCTCATGTGCCTGATGGCTGAGTGATTAGGGTACGATATATATATATATATATATATATATATATATTAACTTGATGGGCTGAGTGAACTCGAGTAACTCAATGGGCTTTGTGATCTCAAGTATGACAAAGCTTGTGGAACAAGTAAGACTTCTCGTAGACTTAATAATGCCTTGAGATAGGTGATCTAAGAACTCTAGCTAGTGTAGGCTAGATGATGACTCACATATAGTAAAGCCTTATTTATGCTATCTAAATTGTATTTATCTTGCATGCTTATTTTATGATAATCACAAATTGTGGTAGAGTAGAAATATACCACTGAGCTTTTTAAGCTCATTGTTCGAAATCGTTGTTTTCGTTCGCAAATTAGCATGTGGATCGTGGCCGAGGAGCACATCAAGAAGAGATTTCCCAGCACTGTTTTGCTTCAGAGTACAATGCTTAGTATTTAGTTTTGGGCTTATATATTCATAGTACCTTACGAGTTATTGAGTTTGTAAACTCTATTTGAAATATTATTTTGGTATACGGTGTTTTAAACTTAGAGCTCAATGTTTTGTAAACTTATTTACAACGCTTATTAAATTATATGAATTTATGGATATTTAATGTTTTAAAATCATGGCTAAACTTATGGTTTTAAATTGGAATTTCGATGGGTCAATTTTTGGGTGACCCGAATGTAGTACTTCAGATATGGATCGAGATCGGGGTGTTACAAAGCACATATCTAAAAAATCATGTATAGTTTGGGCACTTATTGAAGTATTAAGCCTTCATACATTTTTTAATAAATTAATATGTAAGGTTAAAATAAGACTTAAGTATACACGGGTACTTGAACTATACACCTTCTCTCAAGTTGGTACCTATATAATTTTTGCTTCCCATTTAGTACCTAAACTAGACACATTCTCACAAGTTTGTACCTAAAAATTTTTGCTCCCAAATTGATACCTGAACTAGGCACCTTCTCTCAAGCTGGTACTAAAACTTATAAATTCTATTAATTTGGTCCTAATTTAAAACAATTCATTACATTTAACTCTCTATATTTAAAAATTCTATCCATTTACTCTTTGTTATTAACCTAAATTGTTTGTTATTATCCTAGAAATGTTATATTAATTTCTTGGTATAATAAAAGTTTAAAAGTAACTTGTTGATTTTTGGTAGAGTTCAATTATCCTACTGTTGTTTTGACCCGATAGGCTCGCTTGGTTTGACAATATCGAAAAAATGATTAAATTGATGAAAAATTTAAAATATAAATATTTAAATATATCTATTTATTTTGAATTATGACCAATTTGATTGAATGTATAAGTTTTAGGGACAAACTATTGATAAAAGTACCAAAATAGTGGGTGAAATTAAAGTTTGGGTACAAATTTGGAATTAAAAATTCTTTAGTTGCCAACTTGAGAAAAGATGTCTAGTTCAATTACCAAATTTATATTTAATCTTTAAAATAATAATTTTAAAATATCGAGGTGGAACCGATGAGGTTAAGCAAACATCATTGAGAATGGACCAAAATTCCTTTCTATGCCTAAACACTAAAAAAATAAATTTAAGCCTTAACCCTAAAATCTAAATCCTAAACCATATATCTTAAAAGTACACTATACTACTAATTCCTTAAATCCTAACTATAAACTCAAAACTTAACTCTAAATCTAATTTTTTAGTGTGAAGTATAAATAAAAACACTGAAAGGGAGAAGATATACCTTCTTTTTCATTTTTTGAACACAAACAAACAAGCCGGCATCTATTAGAAACAACAAAGGAACAAATACAAAATAGAGAATAACGGGGAGAAGAGCGAGCAAAGCAAACATGAAACACATAAAACGACAAAAACGAAGAACAGGGGAAGAAAGAAGCACATGAAAATGCCAAAATGAGGATGGGGAGATGGTGATGTAGCAAGAGATCCATCAATATCACTGCTTCAAGATTTGAGCATGGCGATAAATAGATGAGGGCGAAAAGAGGAGTCGAAGGACAGCTCAACCATCGGAGACGGAGGCCGCGAGCAAGACTGCCAACGAAGGAACTCGATAGATCCGGAGGCAAGGGAAAAAACCAACCATCCGTATGTAAATTCAAGCTTCCCCACATTGACGACGACCTGAACAGAGCCCTGGACACCGAGAGAGGAGGCTTCGCAACTAAGTGACCACCGATTGGTCAAAAAAATCGGATAACGATAGAGGAAAAAAAAGCAAAACAAAGAAGAAAGAAAGAAAAGGGGGTGGGGACATGAGAGAGAAGCAGGGATGGGGGTGACCATTGCTCGGAAGGCCAAGAGTGGTGCCACTCAAGGAAGCTACCAAAAACCTAGGGTTTGGGCGTTACAGAGAAGGCATAAAAAAAGACACTTTAGAGAGAGGGGGAAAGTTAATCTACTGTAAAAAAATAATTCAGCTAACAAACTAATTTTAATCCTCCATACTTTGCTGTCACATGCATGAAATAGTTTTTCATTACAAGCTAATAATTATTTTAATTAAGTAAACCAAATAGTGATATTTTTAGTAAATTCGAGTTTAAATAAATTATTTACAAAGTGTGCATCTTATCATACGTTAAAAAATAGACAAATATCACAATTAAATCACACCATTCTCTAAAAAATACTTATTTTAATTAAGTAAACTAAATATTTGAAAAAATTAAATAAACCCAAACCCCACATTTCTTAAACATACACAATGAACAAAACAAAATCAGACAATCATCCCCCAAAGCAAGAAGTTAATCAAAAGAAAACATCCCTTCGATCCACGACATCTACACTGGCAGAGCAAGAGAGCAACCTACTGAACAACCTAAACAACACAACCTTCACTTTCCTCCAAACCAAACACTTCCTTCGAATACGCCTCTTGTTGTTGTTCCTCTTCCCTCGAACCACCTTCTCCTTAACTCTCCTAAAGCATTTCACCGTCTTCTCAGGCACAGTCTCTTTCCTCGAGAACCTAAAGCTCCTCAGATACATCTGCCTACACGAAATACCATCAACGACTCTAGCCGATGCTCGACCACCGGAGCTCGTCGACCTCACGAACTCGGCATCCGACTCGGGCCACTTGTAAAGATTCACATACGTTGCCCTCACAGGCACCCGGGGGTCTCTGGCATCATCCAAACAACTAGATGTACAAATAGAAGTCATTTCTTTCGAAGTTTTGATCAAAACTATTAGGTATGAAGTTTTGAGTTATAAAGTTGGACAAAAGCTTAGATAGGAAGCAAAGATTAATTAAGAATGGTGAAAAGAAAGAAAAGAAGAATGATGGTGTTGGTTCAAAGTGGGATTGATCATGCTTATATTGCCATGATTTAACATAATTAGAGCAGCAATTAGAGGGTGTGTTGTTAGGCAAAGAGTGGATATGCTAATGCTGTTTATTTTATTGACCAAGAAATGGGCCGCCTTTAAGTAGATTTATGGTTGGAGTAATATGAGTAGGAGTTTCTAAGTACTTGCCCATATAACAAGGATGGATTAATAGAAAATGATTTGAATCGTAGTGTGTGGACAACTTAGGATTTACAAATTGAAAAATAATAATTATCTAAATTGAACTGAATTTACTTTTTAATTAATATATAATTAATTTTAATTGTTTTATAATGTGAAAAAATAGTTCATACTTAAAAATGATGAAATAACTTAAAATACAAATTATTAATTATTTACTTAAAAATTTGTTTTTAAAAAATATTCATGACCTTTTTTAAAATTTTATAAAATAACGATCTAAAACAATAAAAGAAAAAAACCTTTGATACATAGGTTGTGTAAACTTTAGTTTACACGTGCCTTTTAATTTTAAGGGTTAAGGTTTTAGTTTAAGGTTTAAAGTTTAGGGTTTTAGGTCATGAGGTTTAAAATTTAGGGTTAGTATATAGGCTATAGCATGGGCGGAGCCACGTTGATGATTGAGGTGTCGATTGACACCAATTTTTTTTTAAAATTATATTTTTCTATATAATTTGTATATAAAAATATATATAATTGACACCCCATCACAAATAAAATGACATCCCTTTATAAATAATTAATTCCTCTTAAATACCATCCGAAAAGATTGACACCCC
Source organism: Hibiscus mutabilis (assembly GCA_019671005.1). Classification (NCBI taxonomy): domain Eukaryota; kingdom Viridiplantae; phylum Streptophyta; class Magnoliopsida; order Malvales; family Malvaceae; genus Hibiscus; species Hibiscus mutabilis. Next base: position 12,334,622 of record CM033738.1, on the reverse strand, counting down.
TTAAATAAATTCCTGGCTCTACCCCTGGAGTATAGGGTTTAGGGTTTAGTTTTTTCAAAATTAGAATTTTATAGTATAAATATACAAACTTATGTAAAATTAGTTTTACTCAATTTGTTTATCAAAATTTTACCAAAAATAAACTATTTATCAAAATAAAATACAAAGATTCTAAAACTCAAAATTGATATGAAAAAAACGAAAACCGTAATTAACCAGTAAAAACTATTAAAGTATTAAAAAAAAATCGAACCGAACTTAGTCATATACGTACGCCTTAATCCTTGTATATATATCTTCTGAGAGATCAATAATTTTTTCATTGATATGATTGAGAGCTTTTGATGTTGATCGTTGAAATCGACCTAATTTCCAAACGTACTCTCTGTTCCATATTCATAGCCGTAAAAATAAATTCAACCAAACTGCTGGGTCAGACTTCATCTCCAATTATATACATGCATAACCATTGTTCTCCATTTATTATGGCTCACAATTTTTTCAATACATGAATATTTATGCATAGAGACGAACGTATAATTTTATATTAAAGAATATAAATTTTTATATTTAATAAAATTATATAAGTATTTAAAATTTTTAGGAAAGTGAAATTAGATCAACAATAAAAATTATTATTATTTTTAAAAGTATATGATAATTTAAAATTTGCATGGCATTCAAAGTTTTCTTTTCTCCTCGAATTTTCTGAAAAAAGCCAGAAAATCTAAACTATAGTGTTAAAATTTAGAGTAAATGGGAATAAACGATGAATATCAATTTCTTTGAAGGATGTCAATTTTTTAAATATATTTAAATAAAATTTTAGGGTGTCAACCAACACTAAATCATCCAAGGATGGAGTCAAGATAGAATATTGGGAGGGAATAAATTATTGAACTTAAAAATACAAGGGTTTATTAAATATTTAAACTCCAAATTAAGTGGCAATGCCTACTTTATCTAATATTTAAATTCATAGGGACGTAAATTAGCATTAGACCAAAAAATTGAAGGGTAAAAATTATTTTTTAGAGGATTTTAATTAAAAAATATTTAAATAATAAAATTTAAAGGATTTATTGTGAATTTTTCAAATGTGGTGGGGACACTCCTTGAGCCCCCACTATGCCCCGTCACTGATATCACCGTGTGACTTTACCCATGTGTGTAAGCAGAGACAGAGCTAAGATGCTAACTCGAGGGACACAAAATATAATTTTTTAATGTATGGGACAACCTATAATTATTCTATATTTTTTAATTCTAATATATAAAAAATTGAGGTGGGGCACAACGATCCCTCCCACTATTAAGGTACATCCATCACAAAGTGTAAGTGGATCATAATTCATATATACAGGGGTGAAGGTATGAAGTTAAGAATTACAAGTTAATGGTGTAACACCCTCAACGTATATTCGATATTCGAATATACATTAAAGATGTTACTAACTGATTTACACTGATTTTCAGACTTATAAATTTTTTTATGCAAAACTAATTTGATTAAACAACCCTTTCTCGATTTCACTAAATTACAATTCTGTCTAGATTCACCTAGTTTTGACCCTAAATTGGTTTATAAAATACTTTAAGTAGTTATTAAAATGAAAATATATTTCAGGGTGAAAACTACGTGTGCTGCCTATACCCTTTCTTGATTTTATAATCGCTACGCAATAAACAACCAAGTTTAAAATCGTTTGAAGCATCTTTTCTAATATTTTTAATTCCTCAAACTAAGTCATGTTTCTAGATCATACAACCACATTAACTTATAAGTAGAGTATGCAAATTTAGACATATAAAATAGCTACTTATTTAATATCTATACATGCCCCACTAAACTAGGATATAGTGATACTTACTGATAATGCAGGCTAACTTGATCCAACGATGTATAGCTCCTCCTCTGCTATCTTGTCCGAAGTACCTACTTGTATTACGAAACACAAGTTAAGTATAACTTAGTGAGGCATAATCATAACAATGTAAAACAATAATCATAAATAACATAGCCCTGCAAAATGGCAAGCGATCTCCAATTGCAGTTGATAACATTTTATCATACATAGAACTACCTTACATGTATAGTTCATTAAACCAATATATTATTCAAATCATAAGATTCGATTTGTCTTGCCAGTCTTGTATACGAAAAACATTTTAGCTTAACTACCTGCATAAATTCATTTCAAGTTTTATAGCCTAAAGTACAAAATCATGTGATGCCATGGTACGCGAGTCATCACGACACCGTAGTGTCTACGACGCTGTAGCGTCTGCATCGCCGAAGCAACTAAGATGAGTATGTACTCAAGGACGCTCTTTTCTCCTCATATAATCAAGGACGTTCTTTGCTCCTTATAATCGCACATGTTGTGCTAACAACATCAAAGTGTCTGAACAACGCCGTAGCGTCTAAGTCGACACCGAAGTGTCTAACATTACCGAAGTGACTGAAACACACCGTAGTGCTAGGACGCAGCTGCTAAGACTCTATGGATATCCAACTATACCAAAGATTCTCATGTAAACCTATGGTATACGAGTCATCATATGACACCGTAGTGTCTACAACGCCATAGCGTCTGCATCGCCGAAGCGACTGAGATGAGTACGTACTCGAGGATGCCCTTTGCTCCTCATTATAACATCTTTTTGTGCTAATCGAAACTGAAGTGACTACAACGCCGTAGCGTCTGATATCAACACCGAAGTGTCTGGATCGCACCGTAGTGCTAAATTGCAGCTTCTATGACTCTTATGGATATCCAATTATACCAAAGACTCTCACACTAGTACTTGGGCATAACAATATAATATTTTCATATTCAATATCCAATCCTTCAATACTATTATCCATAATTTGATAATGGGCAGTTCATATCCAAATATCTAAAATTTGATTTATCTTAGATAAATCATTATACCATATCAATGTATCACATATGCCACTTAATACTTCATGCCATTTACATAACTTTGATCAACATATATTTTCATTAATATCAAGGTTGACTTCTCGCAAGTCTCTCTCTTGTCATATATATAAAATAAATAAAAATGCATTCACTCATATCACATATATAATAAATAAGTAAAATGCACTCACATGATCCATGTATGATATTAGCCTTATTAAACTGTTTCGATACTTTTTCCTTGCTTTCTTTGATCTGGTACCCTTAGCCTCGTTAAGTTGCACAATACCATTTGAACATACATAACAATATTCTTGTTAGATTTTTAAATCTAACATTGCTTAACAATAATATACTAGTATAATTACCCGAATATAGAATATTTCAAAAAAATCACTTTTTCCTTTAATAATGCCGAATTGTTCATTATGGTCCCTAGTGACCATTTTGCACATTTTGCAATTTATTCCAGCTCAAATCACAATTATTCAATAATGCCATCATTTTCACTAACTTTTATTTAATAACCTTCATCCACTAACTTTTACCAAAGTGACATTTTAGTCACTAATTTTACACATAAATTTGTAAAGTTGTATCAAATAATTAATCCAACATTTCTATAATTTTTTCTCACATTTTCCCCTACTTTTATACCCAAGCTGAATTGGTCCTTGAACTAATCAGGGCTATTGAAATGGCCCCTTTCCATTTCCTTTCTTGTCAATTTAATCCCTTAGATTCTAATTTCAATTCTAACTTCATACAACATATTCGAATCATAAAATCTCATAATCAAAATTTTCATAAAATTTTTCCATTATTCTTCCATGTGGCCGAATTGGTCACTTAGCTTCTCTAGGCTCATTTTTCCATCCAAACAACATTCTAACATGCTCAAATTAATTTTTTCAATATGTATCTCTCATTTCAAAAATTAACACTTAAAACCCTAATTTATTCCTACATGCCAAATTGGGTGTCTAAGCTTTTCAAGGACTTTATTTTAGTCCAAATGCCATAATCAAGCTTCTAAGTTCATAATCTCTTCAAATCCATCACTAGGTTAAGTTTCACAATATTTCTCCAAATTTCCCCATGTATGCCAAAATGGTCACTTAAAGGACTAGTTGAGGATTTTTCATTCTAACATAAAAATCAAGCTTCTAATATCATCAATCTTTCATTTTCATCATCAATTTCAAAACCCTAAATAAAATTCCAAAATTCTAGGGTTAGGGTTTTTAACCTTAAACATGAAATTAATCACAATCTAAGCTTGATTTCATCTGTACAACACTAGATTTGCATAGATCAAGCTTCAATCTAAACACGAAACATGAAACCCTATTTTTTGTCTCTTCAAGAACATAATCGAATCTTCATAATTCTTGATAAAATTACTATCAAATGAAAGAAAATTAAACATAGATTAATTTTCTATCAAAATCATACATTGAATCTTGTTTGGAAGCCTTCAAAATGCCTAAGAAAAATTGTGTATTTCCCATTTTTTTCTCTTGTATTTTGAATTGGAGGAGAAGAAGATGAACATTTTTTCATCTTTTATTAATTTATGCCACATGTATTTAATAAATTGAATTTTTTATTCAATTTAGTCATTTTCCAAAATTAACCTCCAACTAAATCATAATTTACAAATTGTCATTCTAGTTCAATTCCAACCAAATTCCATTCAACTCTAACCAAACTAGAGTAATGCTTTCACATGGGAAATTACCATATTGCCCATGGTACTTTCAAAATATTTCAAAATTATCAAATTACCAAAAGTAGTCACTTAAATCACTAATTTTACCATTTCGTAAAAATCCAACTATTCTAGTTAGATCACAATCAACCAATTAATAATTTATTCATAAAATGTTATTTTATGAATTTTTCCTGACTTATAGGACAGCCTGTGAATTTTCAATTCAATCCAATTTCTCGATATTCGCTTACTACTTCTACTGCGATTTCCCCTTCACCGGGCTTTCAAATAAATTTTAAAAATTTCTTATTTCCATATCTGAAAAATAAATAATATTATCAAATAAAATATTCCATATTTATGAAGTCAAACTTAAAATTTTGACTCGGTCCAAATATACCGATAATTACCCAAAATCTTTATCGGATGCAATTTCTCTTAATATTTCTTAAACGACTATCCATATGAATAATATTAACTAGGACTGATTCCTTTTTATCGGTCTAATGTACTGACATTGGACCTTCATAGGAGGTCACCCATCCTAGTGCCACTCTAGCCTGAACACGCTTAACTTTGCAATTGATTAATGCTTAAATTATGCATTATTCTATCTCTAATTACTCCTTGATTGATTGTTTTAAGTTGCTAATGTGGGCATTTTTGTTTATTTTCCATGCAGGACAGTAGATTCTAGGAATATTGCTTAAACTGCTGAAATTGTGCAATTTTTGATTTTCTGGATTCATGGCAGGATTAGTGGGCATGAAAGTCTGACTAGACGCCACGTCAGCAGCTTTTAGAAGACGCCACATCATCAACAACGATAGCTTATCAGCCGCATATCAGATAACTTATCAGCCGGATTTTAAATTCAAACTTTGTAATTATCTTTTGTAATTAATTTAAATAATTTGGGATTTATCTCTTATTTCTTTAGGGTTATTTTTAGGGTTTTAGGCTGCTATAAATATCCCATTTGGGGCAAACTACATTCTCAATTCTCATTCTCATTCTCATTCTCATTCTTAGCTTTGTTTCTACTTTTAGAGTTTTATAAAATTCTTTCTTTTCTTAATTCTTTCTTTAAGTTTTTTATTCATTTTCTTTCTTTCTATTTTATTTTTGCATTAAATCATCTGCTATCCCTTGTTGCTGATCGTACTTCGCATCGATTATGTACAGTTTTTTCAAGCATGGAGGAAGTTAGCATATCCCTTTTAATTGGCGCACTATAGCCGACCCCTATTCAAATATAAAATCAAAATTTGAAATTTCCCTATCATAATCGGTCAAATTTTGACCCAATCTTGTTGCTTTGTGAGATTACGTGGGGCCCACTTGTGATAAGATATCACAATCCCTTCCAAATTCAATTCTTTTACATTTCCCAAACCTACACTATTACCCTTCTTCATCTTCAACCGTTCCTTCAACCAACCAACCCTCACCCACGACAACCTTCGCTTGCTTCAACAATGGTGCGCACAAGGGATCAAGCACGTCAGCTCCCCCAAACACCTGTACCCATAATGCTCGGCGGCCGTCGTCGGATGGCACCACCGCAGTTCGTGGCCGTGCCAAGCGATTCAGACTCGCAGCCCGCTCCTCCGCTGCCTCCCCCACGTTGCAGCAATAGCCAGCAGCAGCAGGCGGCCACCACTCTGCCGAATGACCAGGAACCAGCCCCCGATCACTCAACTGGCCAGTTTGCTCGTTCGATGGGCAGCAATGCGGCTGCCAGGTCTTCACGCCTTCGACCACCGCATAACCAGCCGGCACCGTCGTCCCCTTCTTTCCATTCCATGCCTTCTGCCGCGTCCTCACAGTCGATGCCAGATGCCACCGATGCTGACCAGCCACGACAAGATAGATCCTCAAGGACGCTGTCACCGTCCTGTCATTCCATGCACGGTGATGTTGCGTTTTCTTATCCCCTACATCCGTTTCCGCCGCATCAAACACCCGAGGAAAATTTTGATTTTATCTCTGTTGCCCCTCTACTAATTTTCCATTCGATTTTTAGCTTTACAGACACCCTCGGAGCTAATCTCCACACGAACAACCCATCGATGGAATAACCAGACTTTGAGCATGGATATCCTTCTGACTAGCCCGCCTCATCCCACTCGAACAACAAATGTCCAGATTCCCCACCATTCACGACAAGTTTAGGAAACAATGATATTCCGAACGACCACACCAATCAGGAAGAGCGTTTCGAACGCTATTGACGTGGGCGCAAATATTCGGTTCCAACCGAGGAGGTTTTACATGGCTACTTGGAGTTTGTTGGCAACGACTTGGAAAGATTTAATTACATTCGCCACTGCCACTTTCAAGTTTGTAAGTATATTCCTCCCCAAACTCTTGAAAGTTTGCACTTGCGCGAGTCAATCATGCAGTTCTTTGATGCGATTGGATGGATAACTTATCCAGAAATTAGATGTAACATATATTATGAAGTGGTTTTTGAGTTTTATGCCACGTTTTTATTTGATAAAAACCGTGTTATTTCTGTGCACTCTCTTGATGTCGTATCCTTTCGACTGCTTGGTCAGTATTTTTCAATGTCAATTACGGAATTTAATTTTTATATGGGATTCGTGATAGATGTCACGGATCCTGGGTATTTATCTGCTTTACTTGAGATTTCGCAGGATTTTGACAGTAACATATGCTATGAAACTCTTATTGGCTTGGCGGGTTCAGTATACGGTCCGCGTGCGACGAAAGGATGGGCCATTCATATTCCAGCACTCTGCTACATTCATCGCTTCCTTGCGTACAACTATTCCGGCCGTAATGACACTTCTTCCAATTTAAGTAAGGTCAAACTTTTCTTTTTTTTGTGTATGCAAGTCGGCATTAAGGTAATTTAGGCTTTTGGTTTGCTTATGTCTTTGAGCGTGTTGCGCGGACTAATCGCCCACTTGTTCTTGGTCCTTATATCACACACCTTGTATCTCGTCTTTTCCCTCTAACATTTGATCCTTCACAGTTTACTTACGCATTTGCCATGGATGCTTTGGATGCGAGGTGCTTGGATACAATGGGTCTTCTAGCTGGTACTCCCGATGCACCATATATTGTTCCTCCAGGCACTAGTGCACCTCGTAATGAGAGCGTTTTTCTTTGGAGGCCGGTTCCTCGACCCGCACAGGACAACAATCCGTAGCCGGATGTTAACGAGCGCTAAACTCCATTGAAACCAATATTGCCGAAATCCTATCCTTTATTCGCCCGGGCACATCTCGTCGAGGACGTGGGTATGGCCGACATTAATCGAAGAGTATTTTCACCCTCTCTCTTGCACTTTATTTTTCCATAATGGGACAGTATGATTAAGTGAGGGGGTGGAATTAGAAATCAAATTGACTCCCACTTATGCTTTGCGATTGAAATTTAGTTGTTTCTTGATTAGAATTGTTGATGACCTTGGTTGCTAGCCTCTTGTTTGATTTAATTTCTTTGCATTTCTTTGTGAATTAAATCTTGTTCTTGTTGAATTTAGGATGCATGATAGCATGGCATGACTAATTTATGCAAATTTTTCTTGGTCGTTTCATGAATTGGATGCATGACTTAGTTCAATAGACCTTTCGTGTGAGTTTTGAGCCTAATGAGCATATATTTTTATTCTTGCTCTTTGTTTCAATTGAGTGTGCCAAACTAATTGATTGCGTTCTAGAACTTGTAACTCGATGCTTGTTGAGACTACACATTTTGATTATGGTGCTCTAATATGATAGAGGCATTAGGATTAAACCAACTTCTCTTACCAAACAAAATAGCCTACCCTTTTATTTATTTTCCACTTAGTGAACCATTTTTGAGCCTTTAATCTTTTTCTTTGTTTACCGTATCATTAAGCCAAGCCTATTTTATTTTTGTTTTCCTTTCAATTATTTTTGTCACCCTTTTTCAGGACAAGCTGAGGTTATTCCAAAGAGGAAAAAGAGATAAACAAAAAAATAAGATTCGAATCAGTTCGAAAAAAACACTGTGAAAAAAAATAAACATTGCAGTGCAGAAAAAACTGTACAGAAAAAAACACTGTGCAGAAAAATAAATCAGTGCAGTTTGGTTCGACCAGTGCAGAAAAATACAGCGCAAAAAAATTGTAGAACTGTGCAGTGGAGTTTGAATATACTGTGTTGTTCGAACAATGAAGAAAAAAAAAGAAAAAAGCAGAAAAAAGGAATAGTTCGAATGAAAAAATGATTGATTTCTTCTCTTCTCTTCGAATAAATTCTTTGGAATAATTTTACTTGTCTTGACTTTTTAAACCTCATTTTCGGCCTTTTATCCTACCCGAACCTTAACCTCGTTACAACCCATTTTAAGTCTTCTTGATTTTTGTATCATTTTTATATTAAGTAGTGGAGATTAGATCTAGTTACAAGCCTATGGTAATAAGTTGATTAGTTTAGGCTTGAGCGATTCTCTTACCCGAAATATTTGAGCGAAATGAGTGAACCAATGTGAGGACCTAAGTCTTGTATTCTTTGAAATTGGTAGACGATTGAAATGCCTTGGTTATTTACACTTAATTGATTATGCCATGGTTGATTGATCTTGAATTTCAACATTTACTTGATTTAGTTTACTTTAGAAATCTTGGAAATTCTTTGAAATTGGAGTTGGCAACTTAATGTTTTTAGTAAGATAATTGAGAAATACTTGAGGACAAGCATTGAATAAGTGAGGGGGAATTTGATTAGTGCTTAAATTATGCATTATTCTATCTCTAATTACTCATTGATTGATTGTTTTAAGTTGCTAATGTGGACATTTTTTTTCATTTTCCATGCAGGACAGTAGATTCCAGGAATATTGCTTAAACTGCTGAAATTGTACAATTTTTGATTTTCTGGATTCATGGCTGGATTAGTGGGCATGAATCTGGGCATGAAAGTCTAACTGGACGCCACGTCAGCAGCTTCTAGAAGACGCCACGCCAGCAGCAACGATAGCTTATCAGTCGTATATCAGATAACTTATCAGCCGAATTTTAAATTCAAACTTTGGAATTATTTTTTGTAATTAATTTAAATAATTTGGGATTTATCTCTTATCTCTTTATGGTTATTTTTAGGGTTTTAAGCTGCTATAAACACCCCATTTGGGGCAAACTACATTCTCAATTCTCATTCTTAGCTTTGTTTCTACTTTTAGAGTTTTATAAAATTCTTTCTTTTCTTAGTTCTTGCTTTAAGTTTTTTTATTTATTTTTCTTTTATAATGCTAAGTATGATTTTCCCATAATCATACTTAGCTAAATTCTCCATAGCCAAGGGCTAAAGCAATGACTCAATTCCAATGTGAGAATTGAAAAGCACTTAAACAATTTCGGGTATCTCTCTTAGTTTTCTAAACTTAATTTCAAAATCAAAATGATTTCAAAACTAAAGATTGACGTTGGCCAGGATGTTGTTTTGGTTAAATGTATGGGAGGAAAGATCGGCTATTGAAGCACATTCGACTTCCTGGGAACACACTTAGCAAAATTGTTTGCTAAGAGGAAACTGAGATCGAAATCAGTTATTATTGAAACGACATAGTCCGAGTCGGCTTTACTCAAACATTTTTTATCTACAACATTGTTGTTGATTAGATCAATTTCCAAAATCGATATCAAAGATGACACTTGGGTATTAGGTATACAAGGCACGGTTACAAGGATTTATCCTTGAAGATGAGTAACCGACATGAACCCCGAAGTGAAAAATCCTTTTTCCCATGATCCGAGGAAACTGAGTCAGAGCAAAAGCTCGAGGCTAATCTTTGCCATATTAAATCCACTTCCTAAATTTTGTCTACAATCTCTTATTATTTTTACTTAATTCACAAACCCCCACCATACTTAAATATTATTCAACTCTCTTCTTGGCTCACCGATTGAACAAACATAAATCAGGAAGTTCTCTTAGTCCCTGTTGGATCTTTTGACGCGAAAACGACGCGTGTCAACAATTCGATCGAATTTCGATATCTTATACTACATTTTATTCCCAGAATCTATATCAAATTTTTCTCCATAAATCTTATACTGGAAATCTGGCTATATAGATTATCTTCCTATAACTTGTATTACTTATCTGTGGAATATAAATTATTAATGGAAAAATTACCCATTAGGTGCCTATACTTTTTTCCATCTTTAGACTCTAGACACCAACTTTTGACTTGCTATCATTTTAGTCACTAAGTTGGCTTTTAAGCCCTTATCTTAGTACTAAATGACCCTTAGTCAACATAGCAAATTTTGGGGTATTACAATTCTCCACTTAAGAAAATTTGTCCTCGAATTTTCAAAATGTACATGGTTCAAAAAAGTTGCAGGTACTGCTCTTTCATTTTCTTTTCGATTACTCAAGTAGCTACTTCTACTTTATAATTCCGCTAACTGACTTTTACCAATGAAAATTTCTTATTCCTTATTCCCTTTAATTCCATATGCTAAGATTTTCATTGATTCTTCTTCATACGTTAAACATCGGGTTGTAATTCAACTTTCTTTGGGTTGATAACATGAAAAGGGATATGATCGATACCTTTGAAGCAAATTCACATGAAATACCGTGAGTCTTGCTCGCTTCCGAAGGTAAAGTCAATTAATAAGTCATTTGTCCATCTCTTTTAAGAGTCTCATACGGTCTAATGAATCTGAGACCAAGCTTTCCTTTTGACCAAAGCATAGTACCTCTTTTTTTTCAAGGTGAAACTTTCATACATACCTTGTTTCTGAATTTAAACTCAATATCATTTTTCTTTTTTTTATCCGTATGTGCCTATTGTCGATCAACAGCTGCTTTAGGATTATTTAAAAAATCCTTACTTTATCTTATATTTCTCAAGTCAGATCAACTCCATCCACTGTTGGATTATTCCGAACATTTCAATCCTTTCCCACAATCATGTGTTCTCGATAATATAGGCTCGTAACTTATCTTTAAAGATCAGAATAGTCCAATTGTCTGTCCTTCTATTAATTTTTTTTCTTCATTTCACTATTATAAACTTTTCCTCAATAGCAATTCATCAAATATGCTTTCATAATCTTAGGCTTCTCTAGATTTAACTTGCTTTCTCTTTTCAAGGAATTCTTCATCCGCACTTGCAAATCTTTAATTGGATCTAATAAGGTTGGTTAAAGTTGTAACTTTGTACTTAGTGTACCATTCTTTCCCATTAAAAAAATGGCTTGTACATTCTTGGAATCAAATCTTATTCCATCAGTAGGTATGACATGTCCGAGAAGAGTCACTTCGAATAACCGAAATTCATATTTAGAAAACTTCGCATAAAACTACTTGTCTCTTAATGTCTGTAATACCATTCAGAGATGTCGATCATGATCAAATTCAGTCTTAGAATACACTAAAATATCATCTATAAACATCACCATGAACTGGTCCAAGTAGGGTTGAAACACCCTATTCATCAGATCCTTATATGCGGCGGGGTGTTTGTATGTCCAAACGACGTCACTAAGAACTCGTAGTGTCCATAACAAGTCCCGGTGTTGTCTTCGGTATATTTTTTCCTTAACTTTTAACTAATAATAACCCAATTAAAGGTCGATCCTTTGGAAAAACAGCTGCACCTCGGAGCTGGTCAAACAAATCCCCAATCTTTGGTAACATATTATTTATTCTTTATCATTACCCTATTTAACTGTCGATGATCTATACTTAATCGTAAAGAATCATCTTTCTTCTTTACGAATAATACTGGAGCACTTCATATTAACTCACTCGATCAAATATAACTTCAATCTAATAGCTCTTGCAGCTGAGCTTTCAGCTCCTCTAACTTGGTTGGTGCCTTTTTATAAGGTGCTATCGATACCTGATTTGTTCTCGAATTAAACGTCAATATCAAATTGTACGTCTTTATCTGGAGGTAATCCTACTAATTCATCTGAAAACACATTTAAAAATTCCCTTACTATCGGAGTATCCTCTATCTTCTTATCTAATTTCTGCAATTTTACTACGTAAATTAGGTACGCTTCACAACCATACGCAACATTTAATTACTGCAAAGATCACCAACTTAAACAGTTATTTCTTTCTTTCTCTATGATCACCCCAGATCTATCATATTATGGAAATATATATTAATTACTCCTTATATTTTACATCTACATCTCATGTAGATAACCAATTTATCTCAAGAATGACCTTAAATTCATAGAATGATAATTCTATTCCTTGGTTTACTAATAGGCAATTCTTACTGATTCATATCACTTTGTCTGTATAACCAAATGATTTATTGATAATCATATCAAATCTCTTCAGTCGATATTATACCACCCACATACTGTTTTAATCCATTAAATTTACCCCAATATCATAGACAGTGAGGGTGGCTGTTATAAATTCAATTATTAACAAAATAATTCTTTTATGAGCTTGTTGTCATTATACGGTCTTAATTACCCTCTGAAAGGATTTTCCAGATCATCCTTGCGGGATACTGTTATTGAAGTATTAGTCCACCAGTTACAAGCATGGTCCTACAATAATAATACTGTTTCTTCCAACTTTTCAGTGTTAATACATTTCAGACCCTTCGATAATTTTATCATCCTTTACTTCAAACAAACAGTCATTAATCCACCATATCGATAATTGTCTTCTAAACTGGTTAAATGCGTACTCAATTATAATTTTCTAACATACTCTTAACTTATTCCCATCATACTCTAAATTTTCATATTTTCAGCCTCCATCTTGTCTTAAGTAGGTTGCCAGATTACATCTGTAGTAATCTCCAACAATTTCATATTTAGCCATTTAACAAATACGTACTTTCAAAATAAGAATACTTCTTCTTTTTCTAACTTTTCATATCTGACTATCTTAATTTATTAACAATAATCAGAATTCCATTTAATCATAAGCTTACCGTCCTATGACTACCTTTTTACTTTGAAATGTATGTATGATCCCGTACTCTCTAAATTTCTTATAACTTATGCTATTACAAGGGTAAGTGCAAATACAAATGTTAGAGACTAACATCTTATAATTACTGTACCAGCTCTTTATTATACAGATCACTCATCCTGGATAATAGTTAACTATCATATTTATTTCACTGTGTTGTATCTACTATGGGTATTTTCTTAACCCTCGAAATCCGTCAACTGACAAAATCTAACAGTATCTTATTTTTCTTATAGACATTAGAGTCTTATTCATACTACTGAGGAGCTACATCAAGTTATGCAAGTAATACATCAGTAACATCACATCCTAGGAGCATGTACACTTTAGCAAAATCATATTAGACTCGGTTTAACCTTTAGAATCAGCTAAACCTTTGCTCTAATACCACTAAATGTAACACCCTCAACATATATTCGATATTCGAATACACGCTAAAGATGTTACTAACTGATTTACACTGATTTTTAGACTTGTAATTTTTTTTGATGCAAAACTAAATTGATTAAACAACCATTTCTCGATTTTCACTAAATTACAATTCTGCCTAGAGTCACCTAGTTTCTATCCTAAATTGGTTTATAAAATACTTTAACCAGTTACTAAAATGAAAATATATTTCAGTGTGAAAACTATGTGTGCTGCCTATACCCTTTATTGATTTTATAATCGCTACGCGATAAACAACCAACTAAGTTTAAAATCATTTGAAGCATCTTTTCTAATATTTTTAATTCCTCAAACTAAGTCATGTTTCTAAATCATACATCCACATTAACTTATAAGTAGAGTACGCAAATTTAGACATATAAAATAGCTATTTATTTAATATCTATACATGCCCCACAAAACTAGGATGCGGTGATACTTATTGATAATGCAAGCTAACTTGATCCAACGTTGTGTAGCTCCTCCTCTACTATCTTGTCCGAAGTACCTACGTGCATTACGAAACACACGTTAAGTATAACTTAGTGAGGCATAATCATAACAATGTAAAATAATAATTATAAATAACACAACCCTGCCAAACGGCAAGCGATCTCCAATTGTAGTTGATAACATTTTATCATGCATAAAACTACCTTACATGTATAATTCATTAAACTAATATAATATTCAATTCATAAGATTCGATATGTCTTACCAGTCTTGTGTACGAAAAGCTTTTTAGCTTAACTACCTGCATAAATGCATTTCAAGTTTTAGAGCCCAAAGTACAAAATCATGTGATGCCATGGTACGCGAGTGTAATCACTCATTTTTGTTCGGGTTTTAGTGTTATTAGTATTATTGTAATAATATTATTATTAATATAAAATTAGAAAAAAGAGAAAAAAATTAAATTAATGTAAAAAAAATGAAAAAAGTGCCTGGAGCACATAACTTCACGTCACTTGCAAGCTTCCCCCACCCTTTAAAAATGCCTATAAATAGACATGCATTTTCCATTTGGAAGGAGGAGCCGGTTGTGGCATGCCCAATAAGAGAGCTATGCTCTCAGGTAGCCAAGGACCGGGGGCAGTGCCCTTGGTCCTAACCGGTTTGATCGGGGTCCTATTTTGGGTCCGATCTAGTTAATTTTTGGAGAGTTCGTGGTAGATCTCAGTGGGGTTCATTCGGGGTTCGTCATTCGAGCTCCTAGTTAGGTATATTTTCTTCCCTTTTTTATTTGTGTTGCATTTTTTATGATTTAATGAAGTATTAGTTAATTTAAAATTGTGTTCTTTTTTTAGTTTGTATGTTTATTTACGTTTTAGATTAATATTTTATTTATGTTAGATTTATTTTTATTTATGTGTTAGATTAATATTTATGAATGTTTTAGATTAGTATTTTATTTATGTTAGATTAGTATTTTATTATGTTAGTATTTATTTATATTTTTATCGTATTGTATTTATTTATATTTGCCATGTTTTAAGTTGCATTTTGGATATATTATTTTCAATGCGGTGCCCTTTTATTCGAGCATAAACGTGGCCAGTATCAAGCGCAGTGATGGTGGTCTATCAGTTTACTCTCGAATAACGGAGCCCTTAAAATTACTCACACTTATAACCAAATTGTAATTTAATCGTCACTTTAATCTGAAAAGTTCAATATTAATAAAGCGGTAATTATTAAAGTACCAATTTTGGGCGGTGTGGGGGTGCTAATCCTTCCCCATCCATAACCGACTCCCGAACCCAACATTTTTAAAATCTCTGGTTTTATGGTGTTCGGCCTACCCTAGTGACCGGTGGCGACTCCATTTTAAATAAAATACGTTTTTTCTAAAACCCCGCGGAATACATTTTTAAATACCCGAAAGACCCCAATCACCCTTAAAGCCTCATTTTTTAGCGAAGAGAGGGATATCGCTACAGATGGCAACTCCGCTGGGGACATTATTTTGTTTTTCAAAAACAAATAAGATTCGAGCTTTTTCAAATAATTATCGTTTTACTAATATCAGAAGTTTTGGATTAAAGTGACTATTAAATTAACATTCGGTTATAATTGCGCGTTTATTTTAACGCATTTAAAATTTGGCATATAAACCCGTCCTTTTAAGTGGGGGGAAACGCTAATGCTTTCATGAGGATATCGTTCCTCCGTATGGGCCTAGCAAACACCTTCGGGGCTCGATTACCTTATGCTTTCGTGAGGATATCGTTCTTTCGTAGGGGCATAAGCGAATGGGTCCCCCTGAATTGAACCCTATTGAAAGGAGCCTATAATGGGTGATGATCGGGGACCTTGCTACCCTCAGTAAGGGATAGCAAGGACAATTCGGGTACCTCTTAGCACCAACACTACATGTAGAGAATATAGAAAACCCACCCTTTTAGAGCCATGAGGATAACCTAAGTGTTTAGACAAGATATATATAAGGTTATTCTGTTTGTTTGCTTTATTTAAATTTACCTTTTATTTATGTATTTATTATTTTTATCTGGTACTAACTCATTTCTTTTTGTGTTTTATTTTTATTTTACACATACTTTTGTTGCATTATCATTGCATCCACATTATATAAAAGTGTTGATTTAAGTGGTTTGCCCGATTAGAAAATCTTTCATCATGGAAAAAAGGTATCTTAAGGAGGACGACATCAACCTAGTCGTGCGACATTGGTCATGGGTTAATCAACGAGTCCGAGGTAACAATTTGCCAAGCAAGCGTGTAGTGCTAAAGTATACACACGAGAACCTACAACAAAATGATCTGTGGGAGCTTAAAGAGATTAGGGAAAGATGGGACCGAAGACTACAAGACATGTTTTCTGACAGTTATGGCGACATAGCCCAGCTAATGTATGTTCGAGACAATCAAGCTTTACTCCGAGCCATTTTCCAACTTTGGAATCTCGTTTTTTTACCGCTTTACCTTCAACGACCAAGACATGACGCCCACGGTAGAGGAATATGCAGCCTTGCTCAACCAGAAGAATGTACAAAAAGATTGGATCTACGAGAAGTCCCTGAGGAATCAGAATTATCCATTGACGTTCAAAACCTTTGCCAGGATGAGTGACGATTAGGTCAACGGACTGATTCAGAGTCGAGGAGACAACCTAGCTTATGCATGGGAGTGTATCCGAGACATCATACCCGCACACCCGGATGTGGCTATGAAGATGGACATGTTCTTTTTAGAGATATAGGGTTTGATCATTTTCTCGAGGGTTCTTGGAAACATCGACGTAGCCATCTTAGAATTGTCTGAACGCATGAAGCGGAAGGCAAACCTGGTACCAGCAATTTTAACCGAGACTTTCATTTCCTTGAGTGCGACCCAAAAACATGTAGAGGGGCATATCTGTAGAAGTCTTCTTTTCTGGCTCCAGAATCTGGACTCTTTAATTCCTATGAAAGTCGTTCGAAAGGGTGATTACCAGCGGAATCAACGCCTTTATTTGCATTCATTTTGCATATCATGACATGGTGTTGATTCAAGAACGGTTCATTTAAAAGGCTTTCAAAATAGAAAAAAGTCTGATTTTCCAAAAACGATAATATTACAGTATCAAGTTAGGCCGAGCAAAGACCAATCGTGAAAGAAGAGGGTCCGATAGTAAGGCACTTACGGCGCAGAGGATCCAATAGGGACTACAGAATGCTAATTTTAAAATCTTCACATTTAACCCTTTGTAAAAATCTCAAAGATTTTAATTTAACTCATTCAAAAAAATTAAAAATATTGTTATTGTGTTTGAATTCTTTTCCCTCCTAAAACTTTCAAAAAACCCCTAAAAGTTTCATTTTTTAAGTAAGTTAAAACTTTTTGATAATAAGAAATGGGAAATCTTTAAACCAAATGATCTTTGAGAATTTTAATGTAAATCCAAAAGTTTTAAAGACTTTAAGTAGACCCCCTTTGGATCGCTAGAATCCAACCCTATTTAGACGTATTATTCGAAGATCGGTTTGTTTGTGCCCAGATCAATCGAAGAATAAACTTTTGTCTGCATTATGCCTACACTTGCCAATGTTTTTAGAAGCCAAAGCATGAAGATCATGACGTCACAAGAGGAGAAGGCAAGGTCACCCATCATCCTGAAGACGACGTCGAGACGTGGAGCACGAGCTTTGCTTCCCGAATACAAGATCTCCAGAAGGAATCTAACTGTTACCTTAATTCATTATTAGTTTCTTGCAACTAGACATTTTTCTATTGAATGAAAGTCTTTTAAGGACTATTCGAGAATCAACACCACATTTGCATTCATGCATTGTATTGCATCACATTGTACAATCATGACATATTTTACATAACATTATCATTACCTTGCATAAATTTTTTGGAGTAATCCAAAGACCAATTAGAGTTTTATTATGAATAAAAGAATTGAACACTCTCAAAAATCAAGGTTCGAGCAGTTAGAAGATGGGCTCGAGAAAAAAAGAAGAAGTTTGATGCCTTCGATGCAAGAAAACTCTGTTTGAACCCTGATTTGTCATTCCTCCGGATTCCAAAGATTCCCAAATTTGCGCGTGATGACGAAACAAGATTCCCCAAGATTCACCTGACCATGTTCTGCAAAATGATGGAGGGCTGCATTGAGAATGAAAAATTACTGTTCCACTGCTTCCACGATAGTCTAGCAGGACCCACCTTGATATGGTATAACTGTTTTAGTAAAGACCAAGTTCAGTCATGGGGAGACTTAGCCAATGCCTTTTGTGGCCAATATAAATATGCTTTAGGCCTAGCACTAAGTCGTCAGTATCTCCATGGTATAAAGATGAAACCTGATGAAGGCTTCAAGGAATGTGCTTTGAGGTGGCTGTGTTTAGCGACCCAGGTGCAGCCTCTCGTAGACGAAGAAGAAAATGACTTCCATGTTTCATGCCACCTTTCATATTTCTTCTTTGTTAAGATGCTCGGGAATATGAAGGCTAGCTTTGAGGACTTCATGATAGTCGAAGAGAGAATCGAACATGCACTCCGGAACCCAAGTTTAAAGTCTAGACCTACCTAGGAATAGAAGAAAAGAAGGAGATAAATGGGTACCACTTTCAAGATTCTCATAACGGTAAGAGAAGGAGGTTTGATCATCCCTCCGAATCACCGAGGGAAATTTATCGAGCAAGTCTGAAAATATTTGGGGTACTCATTTCAGACATTTTCTCATTTGGTCGAAGGTTAGCAGCTCGCCCCTATGCCGATGAATATTACACCTGACACATTTGCCCACAACTTTGACCTAAATAGTGCGTATGAGTTTCATGTGGGGGCATTGGAGCATGGCACCGAGAAATCCAGAAGCTGGTTGGTGTGGGAGTCCTAACGCAAGAATTGACCCAGCAAGGAAAAACAAGAGAAATGGCAAGCCTACACTACATTGAAAGGGCCGAAATGAGTTAGTAATCTGGACGTAGTCTGAGGGTCCCTATGGTTTTCTCATCAGTTTACAAAGAAATTCTCAATGTTTTGAAAAAAATTCAAACGGATTTTTTTTTCACATTTCCATTTAGAAAGCATTTTTGCATTTTTTAAACATTTCATTCATTGTTATGGGGTAGTTTTTGATTTTCCATACACATATACACATTTTTTTGAATGGACATATGTATATATCATTTCTATACCAGGTCCTTGAATCTCAAATGCAAGAATACATGTGGTTCAAATTCGGAAATTAACTCTAAGTTGCTTATATTTAGAAGAAATTAAAAGTTGTGAGGATATTGCAAATGTGAGTAACTGTTAATCCACTTAGGCCAACAGAGGAACAAAGCGAGTTTTTAGACAATGGGCAGTTCCCATTTTAGGAATTTTTCTTCTCAGGACTTGTCGTTTAGGATCCTTGAATCGAGAGTTGACCCTAAACCTTTACCCCCTGAAGGCTTTCTCAAGACGTCTACGAATGGAAGGACGAATGGTATTCTTTCACTTTACTAAGAGAAAAAGATGAAACCAAATAAATTGGACATGAAGGCCATAGAACTACCAGAGAAAAATGGATGAAGACAAGTTTATGCTCAGAAAGTAAACCAAGCAACATAAGAAATGGCAATCAGAAGGCCGAAGTAATCAAGAGCAAGTACACTAAGTTAAATAGTGTAAGAAGAAGATACATGAAGACTCTACCGTTCGATAGGTGCCAGTTTAGAAGAGATGGGTAGAATTGATTACGTTCAAGCGGGAACAAGCGACTATGTCTGGTATAAATACAGTTTGATTCGAGAATATATCCATAGACTTGAACAAGAGGAAAGAGACTTTAGGTTGAAAACCCAAAATAGGCAGTCTAAAAAAGAGAGAAAAGAAAAATAAAGAGACTAAAAAAGAAGAAAGAAAAAGAGAGATTACACTCCACTGTTTGGGTTTACTAAAAGGTATTCCTAGATAAGAGTGTTTAAAAAGAGAGAAATGAGTAGAATTTTCTGGGGCACTCCGCTATAGTGAAAAGCTCATAAGGTGGTTGTATGCTTCATCCATCTTTTAAGTCAAAAGTGGAGTAGCTACATGAGTGATATATTCAAATCATAACTATGCTGAGTAACTCGGGGTTCTGTTGTATGCCCCATCATTATGCACGAGACAAAGGACTGTGATGAGTTGAATTCCCTTAGAAAGAAAAAGGAAGAAGAAGAGAGAAAAGAAAAAGAAAAAGAAAGAGAAAGTTAGAAAAAATAAAAAAGGAATAAAAAGAAAATACTGTATATAGTTCGCATACAGATCAAACAATATAAGATCAAGACTTCAACTGTAAGAAATGAGCAAGAGATACATAAAGAATCCATAATTTTGAAGATTTGTATAGAAGCTTGAATTGAAGCTAATTCAAGACAAGTCGGCCCGAAGATTGCCAATTTCAAAAAAGGGAAATGACCTTTAGGGTGAAACCCCAAAATGGGCAGTCTAGAGCTATCCCGAAAATGAAGAGGAATGAGTAGTCTGCCTGAGCATGCTGGCATCAATATCCAACCAAAATACACTGATCAAAAGATGCAGAAGAAGGAAATGAACTCTACGGTGAAAACCCAAAGGTCGACAGTCTAGAGCAATCCAAAAAAAAGAGAAAAGAGAAACAAAAAAGAAAGAAAGAAGAACATTTCATCTGGGCATACCAACGCAAGAACTCCCAGGAATGTACATAATCCTTCATTCAAGGAACTTTGGAGGATCAATCATTTTTACGGAAAACAGGCATCAATACACACCCAGAATGCAAGACGGACCAAAAGAAAGAGAGTGGGGAAATAAACTCTATGGTGAAAACCCGAAAACAAACAGTCTAGAGTGACCCCAAAAAAGAAAAAAAGAATACTCTATGTGAGCATATCCAGATCATATGAGCACAGAGATACAACTTCGTCTAACCATGAACCAAAGGCCTACATTACAAGCCTCCAAAGACCATTCTGATAATCCATAGATATCCAAGTTGAATGAGAATGTTTTCAGATTTCATTCTGCCTATAAGGATTAACCTTGCTTCAAGGAACGTCAAACTTTGAAGTGCTTGATCGACACCCAAATGAGGGAAGAATGAGGCATGGTGAGTTAGTGAGATTAAGAGAGCCACCTTAAATGGGTTAGAAATTAGGTATGGGATTCTGCCTCTTGAAAGCCTAATAGACTAGAAGAAACTATACATTTGCGTATATCTCCACAATAGTCAAGATCTTCTAAATATGCGCTTCATTATAGTTGATCTCTGGCAATTTGAAGCATGCGTGCTATGGTGTTTAATATTTTGGGGGCAAACGTGTTTTAAAAGGTTTGACATTTTCTCCCAAAGTTTTGATGTTACCATTTTTCCAAACAACGTTTTTAAAATGTTTGGTATTCCCTCCAAGTCGTGATTTTCAAAATGACTGTTATCTTTTCAATGAATCATTATTTTTTGTATTGAAATATACACAAGTAAATTGCCTTTTGCATTACTTTAAAAAATGAATGATGATGAGATTTAAAGCATAGGGACCTAGAGTTAGTTCCCGTCGAAATGCTACGAGAAGATCAAGGATGAGCTCAAGGGATGGAAGTATTTTTGCTCACCCTAGTGATTAGAAATAGATCAAGGCTCTGTATGATGGGTTAGAAAATTCGAGGCAGTGGAGCCCGTGATTGAATGAGGCAACGCCAAGCGCAGAAAATGACAAGGGTTCTTATAAGAATAATATAAGGACTAGAAGATCATTTATGAAGACATGTGATACCCTGAAGACAAGAAAGCCTTCTACACGAAAGATTTGAAAGCATGTTAATTCAGATTCGAAGTGATTGATCAGATGAGGATTTAAGAGCATACAGTGAAGAAGTAAAGAGATGGAGAAATTTGAAGAATGACCTTTTAGGGTGTAAGACTTTAGAACAAAGAAAGATTCTAATAAAAAGATAAGAGAAAAAGAGAAAAAGAGAGAGAATAGAGTGAGAGAAAAAATGAGAAAAGAAGAAGAAGAAGAAAGAGAAGAAGAAGAAAAAAAACATTATATTTCATGCATCATATAGATAGATGCATGTCGATTTTTGTTTTTTTTAGACAGGTATTTGAAGAATTGTCAAAAAGTTTGAAGAAGTAAATTTTATTAAAGAAAAAAAGAAACGACAGCCATAGTAGCGTGAGGCCAGATAACGGCTGCCGTGAGACCAGATGACGGTAGCCAAAATAGCGTAAAGTCAAATATTAAGTCCTTCGGGCCATCAGTAAGACCTTCGGGCATGATGATAAGACCTTAAGGCCACCAGTAAGTCTTTTGAGCACGGTGATAAGTCCTTTGGGCCATCAATAAGTCTTCGGGCATGATGCGGCGCCATAGTAGCGTGAGGCCAGATGTCAGCAGCCATAGTAGTATGAGGCCAGATGACGGTAGCCAAAATAGCGTAAAGCCAGATATTAAGTTCTTCGGGCCATTAGTAAGAACTTCGGGCATGATGATAAGATATTCGGGCCACCAGTAAGTCTTTCGAGCATAGTGATAAGTCCTTCGGGCATGATGCAGCAGCCATAGTAGCGTGAGGCCAGATATCGACAACCATAGTAGAGTGAGGCCAGATGATGGTAGCCAAAGTAGCGTAAAGCTGGATATTAAGTCCTTCAGACCATCAATAAGACATTCGGGCATGATAATAAGACCTTTTAGCCATCAGTAGTCTTTCAAGCATGGTGATAAGTATTTCGAGCCATCAGTAAGTCCTTCGGGCATGATGCGACAGCCATAGTAGCGTGAGGCCAGATGACGGTAGCTAAAATAGCGTAAAACTGGATATTAAGTCCTTCGGGCCATCAGTAAGACCTTTGGACATGATGATAAGTCCTTCGGGCCACTAGTAAATCTTTCAAGCATGGTGATAAGTCCTTTGGGCCATCAATATGTCCTTTAGGCATGATAGCGTGAGTCAAGAATGATTCGACAGCCTTAGTAGCGCGAGTCCAAAAAGATCGACAACCTTAGTAGCGTGATTCCAGAAAGAACGACAACTATAGTAGCATGAGTCTAGAAAGATCGGTAGCCATTGTTGGTATGAATCCCTAAAACTAAAGAAAGATTTCGGCAGCTTTTGTAGCGTGAGTCCAAAAAGATCGGTAGCCATTGTCGACGTGAATCCCTAAAATTAAAGAAATATTTTGGCAGCTTTAGTAGCGTGAGTCCAGAAAGATCGGTAGCCATTGTCGACGTAAATACCTAAAATTGAAGAAATATTTCGGCAGCCTTAGTAGCGTGAGTCCAGAAAGGTCGGCAGCAATTGTTGTCGTGAATCCCTAAAATTGAAGAAAGATTTTGACAGCCTTAGTAGCGTGAGTCCAGAAAGATAGGTAGCCATTATCGGCGTGAATCCCCAAATTTGAAAAAAGTTCGGCAGCCTTAGTAGCGTGAGTCTAGAAGGATCAGTAGTCAGTTTGGCGTGAATCCCCGAAAAGATTTTGGCAGCCTTAGTAACGTGAGTCCAGAAAGATTGGTAGCCAGTTTGGCGTGAATCCCTAAATTTGAAGAAAGATTTTGGCAGCCTTAGTAACTTGAGTCCAGAAAGTTCGGTAGCCTGTTGGCATGAATCCCTATTTCGAAGATAAAAGTTCTATATAGGAAGGGTCTATATTTTTGGGTCCTCGCAGTAAGGGGTTCTATATAGGAAGAACCCGTAATTTCGAGATTTCAAAAGTTAAAAGTTCTATATAGGAAGGACTGGAGGCTCCAGGATTTGAAGACTAACGGTTCTATATGGGAAGAACTCCCAGTCGGAAGTATCCATCTGTGACGCAGAAGGTTTTATATAGGAAAAACCCGCAGCGTTGAAGGCAAAGAGTCATATATAGAAAGGACTCCAAGCTTTACCGTCTCAGAATGAAAAGTTCTATATAGGAGGTACTCATAACTCGAGGCTTCAGAGTGAAAGGTTCTATATAGGAAGAACCCTAACTCCAAGATTTCAAGGTAAAAAGTTCTATATATGAAGAATTTTCATTCCGAAAAAACCCCCCAAGAAAGCGAAAGGTTCTATATAGGAAGGACTTGTAACTCCAAGATCAGAAGGCGAAAAAGTTCTATATAGGAAGGACTTACAAGATGAAGAGTTAGCTGAGGAAGAGCGGACAGTTCCAGAAGAACCTATGATTCTGAAGCCAAGGACAAGGAAATAGGTCAAAAAATGAGTGCTTTTGATCTTTGCTTTGTTCTCGTTTCACGAGAACAAGCAAAGATGGGCAACTGTAATCACTCATTTTTGTCCGGGTTTTAGTGTTATTAGTATTATTGTAATAATATTATTATTAATATAAAATTAGAAAAAAAAGAGAAATTTAAATTAATGTAAAAAAATGAAAAAAATGCTTGGCGCACATAGCTCCACATCACTTGCAAGCTTCCCCCACCCCTTGAAAATGCCTATAAATAGGCATGCATTTTCCATTTGGAAGGAGGAGTCGGCTGTGGCATGCTCAATAAGAGAGCTATGCTCTCGGGTAGCCAAGGACCGGGGGCAATTCCCTTGGTCCTAACCGGTTTGATTAGGGTCCTATTTTGAGTCCGATCTAGTTAATTTTTGGAGAGGTCGTGGTAGATCTCAGTGGGGTTCAGTTGAGGTTCGCCATTCGAGCTCTTAGTTAGGTATATTTTCTTCCCTTTTTATTTGTGTTGTATTTTTTATGATTTAATGAAGTATTAGTTAATTTAAAATTGCGTTCTCTTTTTTAGTTTGTATGTTTATTTATGTTTTAGATTAATATTTTATTTATGTTAGATTTGTTTTTATTTATGTGTTAGATTAATATTTATGAATGTTTTAGATTAGTATTTTATTTATGTTAGATTAGTATTTTATTATGTTAGTCTTTATTTATATTTTTATCGCATTGTATTTATTTATATTTTCCATGTTTTAAATTGCATTTCGGATATACTATTGTCAATGCGGTGCCCTTTTATTCGAGCGTAAACGTGGCCAGTATCAAGCACAGTGATGGTGGTCTATCAGTTTACTCTCGAATAACGGGGACCTTAAAATTTACTCGCACTTATAACCAAATTGTAATTTAATCGTCACTTTAATCCGGAAAGTTCAATATTAATAAAGCGATAATTATTAAAGTACCAATTTTGGGCAGTGTGGGGGTGCTAATCCTTCCCCATCCGTAACCGACTCCCGAACCCAACATTTTTAAAATCTCTGGTTTTATGGTGTCCGGCCTACCCTAGTGGCCAGTGGCGACTCCATTTTAAATAAAATACAATTTTTCAAAAACCCCACAAAATAAATTTTCAAATACCCGAAAGACCCCAAACACCCTTAAAACCTTGTTTTTAGCGAAGAGAGGGATATTGCTTCAACGAGTCATCACGACACCGTAGTGTCTACGATGCCATAGCGTCTGCATCGCCGAAGCGACTGAGATGAGTACGTACTCAAGGACGCTCTTTACTCCTCATATAATCAAGGACGCTCTTTGTTCCTTATAATCACACATTTTGTGCTAACAACACCGAAGTGTCTGAACAACGCCGTAGCGTCTAAGTCGACACCGAAGTGTCTAAACATCACCGAAGTGATTGAAACACACAGTAGTGCTAGGACGCAACTGCTAAGACTCTATGGATATCCAATTATACCAAAGATTCTCATGTAAGCCTATGGTATATGAGTCATCATACGACACCGTAGTGTCTACAACGCCGTAGTGTCTGCATTGCCGAAGTGACTGAGATGAGTACGTACTCGAGGATTCCCTTTGATCCTCATTATAACATCTTTTTGTGCTAATCGACACCGAAGTGTCTAAACATCACTGAAGTGACTGCAACGCCGTAGCGTCGAATATCAACACCGAAGTGTCTGGATCATACCGTAGTGCTAGATTTCAGATGTTATGACTTTTATGGATATCCAATTATACTAAAGACTCTCACACTAGTACTTGGGCATAATAATATAATATTTTCATATTCAATATCCAATCCTTCAATACTTATCCATAATTTGATAATGGGCAGTTCATATCCAAATATCTAAAATCCGATTTATCTTAGATAAATCATTATGCCATATTAATGTATCACACTTGCCACTTAATACTTCATGCCATTTACATAACTTTGATCAACATATATTTTCATTAATATCAAGGTTGACTTCTCGCAAGTCTCTCTCTTGTCATATATATAAAATAAATAAAAATGCATTCACTCATATCACATATATAATAAATAAGTAAAAATGCACTCACCTAGGCCATGTATGATATTAGCCTCACTAAGCTGTTTCGATACTTTTTCCTTGCTTTCTTTGATCTGGTACCCTTAGCCTCGTTAAATTGTACAGTACTATTTGAACATACATAACAATATTTATGTTAGATTTTTAAATATAACATTGCTTAACTATACTATACTAGTATAATTACCCAAATATAGAATATTTCCAAAATTTTCACTTTTTCCTTTAATAATGCCGAATTGTTTATTATGGTCCATAGTGACCATTTTGCACATTTTGCAATTTATTCCTGCTCGAATCACAATTATTCAATAATTCCATTATTTTCACTAACTTTTGCCAAAGTGACATTTTAGTTACTAATTTTACACATAAATTTGTAAACTTGTATCGAATAATTAATCCAACATTTCTATAATTTTTTTCTCACATTTCCCCTACTTTTAGACCCAAGCTGAATTGGTCCTTAAACTAATCAGGGCTATCGAAATGGTCTCTTGCTATTTCCTTTCTTGTCAATTTAATCCCTTGGATTCTAATTTCAATTCTAACTTCATACAACATATTCGAATCATAAAATCTCATAATCAAAATTTTCATAAAATTTCCCCCCTTATTCTTCCATGTGGCCGAATTGGTCACTTAGCTTCTCTAGGCTCATTTTTCATCCAAACAACATTCTAACATGCTCAAATTAATTTTTCCAATATGTATTCCTCATTTCAAAAATTAACACTTAAAACCCTAATTTATTCCTACATGTCAAATTGGGTGTCTAAGCCTTTCAAGGACTTTATTTTAGTCCAAATGCCATAATCAAGCTTCTATGTTCATAATCTCTTTAAACCCATCACTAGGATAATTTTCACAATATTTCTCCAAATTTCCCATGTATTCCAAAATGGTCACTTAAAGGACTAGTTGAGGATTTTTCATTCTAACATAAAAATCAAGCTTCTAATATCATCAATCTTTCATTTTCATCATCAATTTCAAAACCCTAAATAAAATCCCAAAATCTAGGGTTAGGATTTTTAACCTTAAACATGAATCACAATCTAAGCTTGATTTCATCTGTACAACACTAGATTTGCATAGATCAAGCTTCAATCTAAACATGGAACATGAAATCCTATTTTCTCTCTCTTCAAGAACGTAATCAAATCTTAGCAAATTTTGGGATATTACAAATGGGGTCATGAATAAAAAAATAAAAGACTAAAAATGTCACCAAAAGGATTTGATCTATTGGCTTCAACAAAAACATACCAACTTTCATTTACAAACTTTACACTAAAACAAGAACAAGTTATATTATTAAAATAAGTGAAATAAATTATAACTTCAAATTTTACATGGGCCAAATTAGAAAATAATGAACTGTAGATGTGGACCGCAGGGCCAGGCCCCTACCCTATGTAGCTTCGCCTTAGTGACTTAGGCAAGGATGAGTTGAGAGGGCTGATAGCAGTATCTATTCGTACATATTCATAAACCCTTTGACAATGCGCATACACTTTGTAGACAAAGTTGAACCCGAGTCTCCTAAGCTGAACATCATCCCCTTTTACACTGGAACACTTGATGGGCTCGAGACAATTACATTTAAACATTGAGAAATATGTTAATACACATATTATGTAAACTAAGTCTAAAATTAAACATGTGTAAAATAAAAAATTCACAATATGCGTTATAAAAAAATCTAAACACATTTAAAATCACTTCCTCTAAAAAATGCTAACCAAATTAAAATCTAATATTTTAATTAATAGCTATAATTCAAATCGTTAAACACATCATTATTCACAATGAGCACTGCCTCTGCCCCCAAACCATTGCAACTTGCAAGAAAAAAGTTATCAAAGGACACCATAGTTATATGAGCAAAGAGAAATACTCATAGCTATAATTTATAAATCTATATTTATAATTATTATTTATTGACTTTCAGAAAAATAATTTAAACAATTTAGTTAGTTTGAAATAGGTATAACAATGGTATGGGATGATGATTGTCTCATCCACATTCATCTCATGTTTGTATATTGTTAAAAACCTTTTGCATTTTTAGATGTTGAATATATAAAAATTGTTACACTCTACTTCTTTTATTAATAAACTGTTACACTCTATTTAGCACAGTAAAAAGAATAATAAATTATTTAGATAGTCATTATATTGTTACGAACTAAAAATAATTTGTATATTTATAATTTAGTTCTCTATATTTACAAATATAATCAATTTAGTCCTAATTTTAATATAAAAAACAATTTCAATCCATCGATCAGATGGTGACACGTGTCACCATCTGATTGAGAGAATTTAATTAGAATTATTTTAAATTTAATATATTTATTTGGAGAGACTTGATTACTGCAAATTTGTTCATAACAAATAAAATTTTGTTGATGGCCAAAGTGAACAAGAGTCGGAGACGGTGGTTCGGTAGTGGTCTGGACAGTCATCCTAGGTCAAAGATTATGTATTGCTACTATTTTTGTGGACGATGATATCTTTGGTCGTGGATCCCTGTTTCTCTTATTACATGTCCTTTTTATATTGTTAGGACATGTGTCATGACCAAGTAGTCGTGGCGTGTCGATTGGGCTGGCTATGATGTGACGTCCTAGGTTAACATTGTTATTCGCAACGATCTCGTGCATCATCACATGATCGCTGGACACGGTATTGCTTGTGGTCTTACTTGTTCGCCGCGTGCCATGGAGGATGCTAGATTGATCGTGGATGGTTGCCTGTGTTGTTATGTATTCGCTGAAGAGTCTGCGCTTGGCGTACGCAATGATCACATATGTTGTTATGCGTTCACTAGACATCCTTTGTACGATGTTGTTCGCGACCTTGTTTTGTTCGTTGCGGGCTATGTGGCTTTGAAACGTGTCGGTAGGTATTTGTTGGTACTAACAATTTCCCCAGGTGAGGAAAGGTTATGTAACACCCCAAAAATATCCCCAATTTAAAAACCCTAATTTTAAAATCCCTAAATTTAAAACCCTAGAAATTGGGAATTTAATTATGAAACCCTAAATAAGAAATTTGGGAATTTATTTAAATTTTAAACAAATTTAGTGACCTTTTTTTATAAAGAATTAATATTTGGAACCTATCTTGTGAACCCTAGTAAGGTACAAGGACTTACCTTGTAATTTATCCAAATTTTTGGTTTATATAAGCCAAATCGTCCCTTTCCCCTGCAATTGGTTTCTTTTGCCGCAGCCGCACCTTCCCTTATTTATATTCGAAACACATATTTCTTTTTTAATATTTATTTATTTAATTCGATCAAACCCCACTGAATCTCTGGCACCGCTCAATTCAACTATGCTTCGGTTGATTTGAAGATCAACTATTCGAATCAGATAAGTATTTATTAAATTTTATTATATTAGTATTTAGGAATAATTTCTTAATCGTAGGATTATTCTCATAGGTACCAATACAGCCGGACCCCATACTTTTGATTATGAGAGACTCGTCATTCCGTAGGTTGAGTTTGCTATGGCTAATGTGTGTTTTCTTCTCGTGCTATAAATAAATAATTTTTATATGGTTTACACCTTGTTTGATTATGATTTGTATTATGGTTTGTATGGTTGACATCATATGCATACGATTTTAGAATGTGTTTTTAATTATGATTTATGAAATATTTGGTTTACGAAACATCATAATTTACGAAAACCAAGATGTATGGATTTATGATGTATGTTTATGGAATATCGGATTTATGGAATTGTGTTTATGAAAGTTGAGCTTTAAACATCATACATGTATGAGCATGGGTTTGTACGAAGGAAGTTCAGTGGTTTCACCCTTCGGGCTGAATTCTAGTTCGGATTGGCGGACGTAGCGAGGAGGTTATGGGAACCTTCCTCATTCTTGGCGGACGTAGTTGGGGTGCATTGCATTACGCTTGTGATATTGTACCATTGTTTTATGTTTTTTTAAACTTGAGAAAATATTACTTTGTTTTATGACTATGGTTTTCTTGCACTTTAGAGACACAATAAGCTCTTTAGCTTACTCCCCCATAGTTTCCTCTTACAGATATCTTTGGACTTTAGGCGACGTGGTACTTGGAGGATCTCACATTTTATACGGTTATTTTATTATTTAGTACGAAACTATTTTTAGTTATTCAAATTATTATTTTGAGACATTTATATAATTTTATACTTTGAGACTAATTATGTTTTGGGATTATTATTTTTAGCATTCATTTAATATTTTATTATTATTATTCATATATTTTTATTATATATTCGGATATTAATTATGACTTTTTCTAAATTATTTATTATAAAATATTTATTAAATTATCATTATATGTATTCTTTTTAATTTAAAGTATAATCTTTAAAATTGTTTTCTTGAGGGAAGAGTTTTCAAACGTGACTTCCTAGATTCAACCTATTTCTTCTAGGCCGAGTTTAGGGGGTTACAGGTTATAAAGTAACCTTGGCGAACCTGAAGAATCTAGAGAGGTGCCGTTTGGGCGGGAGCTTTGTGGTAATGGTTTTGGAAATCACTACATACAAGTTTTAAAGATTATATGAAACGTCAGATTATGGGTCTAAGGTAATAAGCAGTCCAGTTTTCTTTGAGAAGAAACCACTACGTGTGAAATGTCATATAACAAACCTCGTTGGTGACAAAACATGTTGAAGAAGACATGGTTCCTTATTATAAATTCATTTTGTTAGTATTATAGGGCTTTATTTTGCTTATTTCCCTGGTTGCTTTAGAGCTTTCAAGAACAAAAAAAAGAGAAGGAAAGGGAAAACTTTTAGAAGGAATAGACAGTCATTTTTGTTTATAATGGTTGATTCGGCTGCGGTAGTGAGTGATGAGTTTCATTGTACTACTCAGCCAGATAAGTTATTGAAAACATTGGATTGTCAGGGTATTCTTACTGTCAATTATTTCTGTTATCGGTTCAGTCTGTCGAAGGGGGTCTTTCGCCTGAGCGTATGTTTCAATGAGGGGAAGTCGTGGTGTTTGATTCCTCTTTTTGCTTTTAAGGCTAGATTTCATTTACCACCGCATCCCTTTTTTGTAAATTGGTTTGATGTTGCACCAGGTTAGCTAAGTTGAAGTAGTTGGTGGACCTTGGTGACGTATTTCTTAAATTGCAAAATTATAGAGACAAACCTTATATCAATGTGTTTTGTTATTTTTATAATGTGATGGTCGGTCATGACAAAAATGCCAAAGGTTTTGTAACTATTGGTCATCGGAAAGGAAAAAGGTCAGTGATGAGTAACCGTGCTGATAATCTTTGTCTGGATAGGACGAAGTATATGAAAATAGAGTGTATTGTTGGGAGTTTTCCATTCCCCATTGTATGGCATCGGCTGACCAAGGATAAGGTTGCATTGCCCGATGTATAGAAGATGATAGTTGTTGAACTGATACTTCTCAGGAGGCTAAAAAGTGATCCACCTTCTCGTTTTGAAGAAGTATGTACCCTTAGAAATATTTGGGTGCATTGTATAGAGGGGAAAACCCTAATGGTTGGGACGAAATAGATTTTATTGTGTTTATAGAGGGCTCTTTGGCAAACTTGCTTACTTGTGCAAAAGCTTGGCCCTTTGGTGAAGGAGGTAATGAGCAAGTTGCGAGAATTTTCTCGGTGGTGAAGATGAACCAAAGAATTTATTTTCTGAGTATACTGGCGTTCATAAGCACCCTTGGAAATATCATGAAGAGGATGTTCCCCCAGGAGGGGTTAGTGGAGAAGCTGCTCCTATTGCCCCGAGAGGTAGTGTTAATGTTGGTGAGGAGGGAAAAAATGAGTAATCTCCAATTCGCTTGTCGTGTCTGGTTCAGAGGATGAAAAAAAGTTGTCTACATTTGGAACGCAAATCAAAAAGGCGGATGGATGCAGGTATTAGTTTGAGAAGGATAAACTTTTTTATCCCGATGTGTATTTCGCTTATTATTATTATTATATTTTGTCATTGTTGTTATTTATATATATATTATTACTTTCATGTGTTTTGCAGGGATGGTGATTTATCCTTTGCAAATCACAAGTGATGAACTGGGGGATCGGGTTAGGGCGCCAGAGATACTGCTTACTATGTCTGGTAGTGGTATATTAGGTTCTCAAGGGCTGACGAAAGTGGCACCCTCGGAGGCTTTTAGTTGCGGAGAAATGAGTGCACCCTATATGTTGGCTTTAACCACTACAGCGTTGCCTTTAATAGGCGTAGTTTTCACTTTTCCCCATATGGAAATTTTGCTTAGTATTCAAAATACCTCTGAAAGAATCTCACTAGATGTTATAGAGGCCGCTCAAGAAACTGTGGCAAGATAAATAGGGACTTATAGCTCAAGGAGACACTTTTTGGATGTCGAAGAGAAGATGTTGGGGAAGAGACTAGCGTTTGATACTGGAGTTACTTGAGGTTTACTTGGGTTGAGGTATGATGTTCCACCTATTTTGTTCAATCTTGGTAATTCTTCTGATATGCTTATGACTAGTGCTATTGGGACCACTACATTCGCCAGCTTGGCTATTGCCCCGCCCACTTTTCGTGTACCCTCAGGTGTTTTAGGTGATGTGTTGTTTCCTTTAGTTTGATAATTTTGCTACTTAATTTTCTATAAGGTTTTGGTTTTATTGGCCTTTTATAGGTGTTAGTGCTATATATTCTATTCTTGTCCATTGCTTCACTGAAGATAGATCCCTATGATTGCGCCCGCTAGGACTGTATCACTTTGAGGTGATGTGATGCCTCCTTAGTACCGTTGAATGCTGATGTCTCTCCTGGTAAGGGCTGTAAACCTTTGGCTCCATAGAGTGCATTTTATCCTTGGAGGGGATATCTAGAGACAAAGAATTGGTTTTACCTTGAATATGCTTCTAGAAGGTTCAAATTGTATTTGGATAGCCCTGGTGCCTCAAAACCCTACATTAGCATTAAGAGGACTGTTGAGGGAGTTTGGGGTCTTATTCAAGAACTTGGTTGCATTCAATTTAATATGGAGAGGAACGCGAGGCCTTTGTTGAAGAAAATTTAAGGTTGCGTTCGTGGGTAGAAAGCTACACTGGTCTTATTGAGGAAAATAAACAGCTACGTTAGCAGGTGGAAGGTTATGCTACTCATTTAAAGGAGCTATAAGAGAAACATGAGGCGGATGTCTGGGTACGAATGAGGGAGTTGCAAAAAAAGCTTGCAAAGGTAATCTCTAAGAAAGAGATAGAGGTTGATCGCACTCTGAAGATTAAAAATAAATTGCTCGTAACTATGAAGCAGGGTTTGAAGAGTGAGATTCAGAAACTTAAGGAGGAATTGGAGCAAACCAAAAATACAGCAAACGAGAGTTTTGCGAATTTCACAATAAGGTTATCCTAGCTAAAAAATTTGTATAAGAGTAAAACTATGGTGATGAAAGCTACTCATGATGTTGATAGCGGAGGAGGTTAAGGTTGTTGAGGACTCGACCTCTGCTTTTATGGTTGAAGGGATAGAGAAATCTCGAGATACTACCATTATTAGTATAAAATTGGCGCATGGTCCTTTTGATGTCAGGGGTGTGGATTTTAACACTCTTTTTGAGATATCAAGGGATTTTGACATGAAGAATCTTTCTGGGCTTTCCTGGGAAAATTTTGCAGTGAAGTATAGAGACATCGTGGTCTCTTATACATTTGGTCCAGATACGTCCTCCTTCTTGAATAAGCATAGTGGTGCTGCCGATAGACTAAATGATAGTGGTGTTTTGGGTGATTGCAGTAGGGGTGTGTAACTATTACTGTTATTTGTTTTTTACTTTCCTCTAGGGAAGAAAAACTTGTTTTGTTGGTTGTTTCGGTTATTTTGTTTTTTTACCTAATTTGGAATGCATTTTGATGTTTTCACGAAGCACTTTTATCTCTTTACGAGATCTAATCTCTTATCTGACTTTGCTTTAATAAAAGGTGAAAATTTTTCCTCTTTTACTCTTAGTTATTAAACTCAGTTGGGGCACGTTCGTTAGGTAGTGGAGGTGGTGATTTTTTTTTAAGTTGTGATTGCTTGGGCATTACTCTTTTTATTGCTTTTTGAGGAAAATTCCTTGTTTAATGTTCTTCCGCCAAACAAATTTCTTGTTAAGATTTGAGTTATAGAAGGGACTAGAATCACCCAGAGATTTTGTGCTTTTCATTTCTATGCAGCTTGCAATGTTTTATTTTGTGTTTTCTTAGTTAGCTTTGTGAGTCAGCGAAGTTGTGTAATGTAAATTATCCAACTTGATGTAGTCAATCCTTGTTATTGTTGTAATCCAGTCTAGTTTGTCAAGAGTTTCTAATTTCTTAGCTTTTATTTACGTTATTATTATTATTATTATTATTAAAATACTAACGTATATAAGGGGTTTGGTATAGGCCTGAGGGGTTGGTATTGTGGGAAGTGGTGTTAGATAAGACAGATTAAAAAGCAAAATATTGTGTGTTGCTTCTTTGCTTGCTCCTTATTGGTTTAGTTTTTCGTGCTTGGTATCTATTGGCATTTTGATGTGATTTAGACAAGTCAAGGTAGATGGTGATGAGAGAGAAAGTTTTTTACTGGCGGTGATTGGTGCATGCGCTTACCCGCGCAGTTATTGATCGAAAGTTTAAAAGTTGCGTAATTTTAGTTATTTAGCCGAGATTTTAGGGTCTAGAAATTAAATATTTGTATCAACGGCCCTCCCGATAGGAGTGTGAAATGTCGTCGTTTGGCATTCCCATTGGTTGCTATATAATGGGGGTCTTGTGAGTTTGTATTCTCATAACCTAGTCTCCGAGTGGTTTTTCTATTCTTTTATGAGGTTTTTTTTTATAGTTTCACTTGTTCCATTTTGAGAGGAGGAAAAGAAAATATGTTTGTGGGGAAGACTGGTATGCAGAAACCGTGTCTCATGGATTTCGGGGAGTGCTAGTTTTGTTGTTTGAGCTATTTACATCGGCAGACAATAACATTCGGAAGGCTATGACTAGCCATCTATAGTAAGGAGTGCCAACAGGCAATGTATTCGTAAGATCTTGGGCCCAAGGCTTTTTGAAAACTATTGTCTGTCGGTGTGTGTTGCTTCATTAGAAATAGGTAGGTGAGGAAGGGGCAGATTACTGAAACGGTTGATTCATGTTAGAATTTCACCGTTTTCCTCTTAATGTAAAGCTGAAGTTTTTGGAGTTGAAAATGAGAGAGGCGTTTGTCATCTTCATGTACTATGTCTGCCACATTAAGAAGCCCGCTTTTTGCCTTGGAGAGTTCAATAGACCTCTTCAAATTGAGTTCGTTAGGAGAATTCTCATGTAGTTTATCTACTTCCCTTGTATAATTTGATTATTGTAATACTTTTGCTTTGTTTATAAAAAAAGTTTGCTTTGTGAGTATTTGGAGCATTGTGGTCGCTTGGTTTATACTGATTTGTATGCGTATACCTTAATCTCATTTAAGTGAATTTTTATTTCCCATGTGTGAACATAATTATTCTTGCTTTAGGAATGTGTTATAATTTTTGGGATTTACATTATTATTTTGATATCATTTCTCATGGAATGACATATCGCTTTTGAAGCGGGTTATGGAGTTATCTTAATAATTATGTTCCTTATTTTCTTACGTGTTTGCATATTCATATTTACAAATGTCATTATTTTGTCCAAGCAGAAAATATGTATTTTTGTATATGCACTTTTTGTATCGTTGGTTTAGAGCGATTAAGAGAGTTCATCTACATACATATATGGAGTGTTTTATCTATTGTGTCATAATGTGATGCTTTTTTAAACGATGGACACTTGCCCACTTTCTTGGAAGTGGCTAACAAACCTTATCTTGGCGATCGGTCGCTTTACTATGCACACTTTCTTGGGAGTGGCTAGCGATCCTTATCTTGGTGGTCGATCGCTTTATTATGCACACTTTCTTGGAAGCGGCTAGCAATTCTTATCTTGGTGATCGGTCGCTTTATTATGCACTTTTCTTGGAAGCGGCTAGCGATTCTTATCTTGGTGATCGGTCGCTTTATTATGCACACTTTCTTGGAAGTGGCTAGCGATCTTTATCGTGGTGACCAGTCGCTTTATTTGCACACTTTCTTGGAAGCGGCTAGCGATCCTTATCATGGTGATCGATCGCTTTATTATCCACACTTTCTTGGAAGTGGCTAGCGATCCTTATCTTTTCTAATATGAATGACTATTATTGTTTCTCATTTTTTAACTTTATGCGAACTCTTAAAACGTTTTTTCCTTGAAAGTGTTGAAACATAAAGATAGCTTTCTGATATTACAAACTTATGAAATAAATAGGTAGGAAACTATGCTTTCTTGCATATTTGTATATTTATCCTTCAGATACGTGAATCTTTGCCCCCATGTGAGGTAGTCCTTCATTGTAATTCTTGGCATACTCGTTGGGGAGTTGCAATCTCTAAGGTGATTCCTTTTTGCGTACTGGTTCAAAGTAGCAAGTGCTTTCATGAACTTGTAGCATTATACCCTTTATAGAGGATTTTTCATTTTTCCCATGGCGTTCCTTTTGATTCGCGCTACAATTTTAGCTGTGTGGTTTTTTAATTCTTGTGCTAATGTTTTGGCATAGTGGATTTTAATAAGCCTTTGATCGCTAGTTAGAGCATTTGTCGTACGTCGCTACTATGAGTCGTAGAGGAGTTTCCATTTTTATCAAATTTTTATCAATGTCATACTCATCATTTGATAGTTATTCAAATTCTAATCCAAAACATAATATGAATATTTGTTAAAAGTATTAGTTATATAGGCATATACATTGTGCATCATGCCCATGAGTGCGATTGTGATTATGACTACCTAGTTCGGATAATCAAATAGACATATGTTGTCTCTCTCTGTTTTATTTTTTGTGTGATTCTTTGTATGATGTTTGTAATTGCATTTCGTTTTTTATGCGATAGGAAGTTTTTATTGTTAGCTTTTCTCATGGGTTACTTACTTTAATCTTGCCATTTTTGAATAAGCAACGTATGTGGAGAAACTTGATTTTCTGGTCCTTCCTTTAAATATAGTCAAAATTAGATTTCTGGAAGACCCGTTTGAATGGTGATATAAGGAATTTTGTTGTGTGCTCTTGCTTCCAATATTAGGGATTTGTGTTATACATAAGCGACAAACTACTCCTTGTTGCATGCTCACTTACTTTAAAAGCAGCGATCATTGAGCTGATTCATTTGTGTACACTTTTTAAAGTGGTAGACGCTCAAACGACCATTTGTTTATTTTTGCTCGCTTGCTTAGGAAGCGATGATCGTTGAGCTGATTCCCTTATGTACACTTCTTGAAAGTGGTGGATGCTCAAACAATCCTTTGTTTATCTCTGCTTGCTTGCTTAGGAAGCGAGGATCATTGAGCTAATTTCCTTATGCACACTTCTTAAAAGTGGCAGACGCTCAAACTATCCTTTGTTTTTCTCTGCTCGTTCACTTAGGAATAAAGTGACTCATTCAATCCTACTGAGTATCTTAATGGGAAAGATAATTTCTCAGTTGTCATGTGAGGAAGTGATTAATAAAACTGAGAGAGCCTATAAACTATTATTGCATAAAGGGAGATGTACAAAATAAGGGTAGTGATAGAGGACTTACGATGGTAGTTCCTCATAGGTAACAAACTCGTTCAAACCTGCATTTTCTTGAGTTTGATATATACAAAACGTGTGGGACTATGGAAAACAAAAAGGGGAAACAAAAGTAAGATGTAGAGAAATAGACCTCGAGGGAAGCGGCAGGTATCGCGAGGTCCAAGAATCCTCCCATCCTCAAAGTTCTTTATTTGCTTTATTGTCTCATAGCAACTTTGCTTATACTCTTTTGCTCTAGTTGTTCAGTCTCTCTCTGAAGTTTAGGCTGATGAGGGTCATCACAATTTTACTTAAAATGTTAGATGCGGGTCATTCTTGCTGGGATGGGGCCTCTTCGCTAACACTATCGTGATCCCTCCACTTCTACGCCAGCTAAAGTGAAAGTAAGTGGCATTGCCTTGCTATCTTTTGATCAGCCTGCATAAAGCCTTCCCTCGAGGATGTGGGGAACTTGACTTGCAGGCAGAAAAAGGGTTGCCATCATTCTAGCTTTTCTCATCAAGGGTCTCCCAAAAATAGCATTGAACGCAGAGGGGTTGTCGATGACTAGAAAATTCGCCATCTGTGTGACCTTATTATCACCATCTCCCATAGTTACAAAGAGTTAGATGGATCCCTTTACCTCAATAGGTTGGTTGCTAAACCCATATATTGGGCTGGCCGACTTTAATTCCAAATTCAGAATTTTTATTTGGCTAAATGCACTCTAACTCAATACTTCTACAGTAGTACCTATATCCAACAGAATTCTCTTCACAGTAAATCTTGTTATCCCTGTTGTAAAGATGATAGGGTTATTGCCTTCTTCATCGAAAATATTATCTTCTTTCTTTCTCCGATAATGAGACTTGCCATGAACCTCTGTATTTTGGTTTTTTCATTATTCCTACTGGAACTGACATTATTCCCTGCATATGCACCTTGCACTTGGAACTTGTTTGGTTTCACTTTTTTTCTACTTCGACTATCATATGTATAGTACCCCTATTATCCTAGTTGTTTCTTCTGTTGATCTATGGTCTGGGCTGACAAGCCTCTCCGTTATCCTCGACTTGTCTATAGCGGGAAACTAAAAATCTCTCCAACTACCCCCTCCTTACTGTGGATTCAATTGCATTCTCCAAATGTACGCAATCACCCGTAGAGTGATCATGAGCTTTATGAAACTCGCATCTTCATCTAGAATGTTCTCTACGCTAGCTCTTTCTTATCAGCAATAGTGGTCTTAAGATTATCGTGTGCTCAATCAGGTGCAATATTTACGAAGACAACTCTGTTAACTTGTGATAGGTTCTGTATGCGGATAACCTTTATTGGGCCGTCTCATGCTTCTGGCCTTCTACGTATGTTGCTGCAATTGGCCGCTATTCTAAACATATTATGGTGCGCGACAAATCTGTTGGCCTCATCTACGAATTCCCTAATGAAGAAGGGGTCTGCCGCGTCTAGGGCCATGATCGTCCTGCCTCTAGCTCTCATGCTGCGAATTGTGTGCCATGGCTCTAATGTTGTCTGTCTCCTCATTTTCAGTGTACGATTGAACCTTCTTATATAACTCCAATAATGTTGTCAGTGGTTTGTCCATCAAATTATACTTTAAATGTTAATGAGAAGTGTCGTTGATGAAAGCAGAAATAAAAAACTTGTTGGAGGCTTATTTGGTCTGCATGGTTGCGGCGTGAAATCATTGGAAAAATTTACGCAAAGATTCACCTGGCTTCTAGATGACTGACATAAGGTACCTTGACGACCTTTTCAATACCTTGTTCACTAAAAAACAGCTCATGAATAGCTCTGTCAGCTGATCAAAATTGAAAATTGAGTTTGTTGGGAGCTGGAGATACCAAGCTTAAGCTAAGTCCTTAAAGATCATTGAGAATGTTTGACATTTAACCTGATCGAAAGCGCCAAATAAATCCATGTGGTTCAAAAAGTGTGACAAGTGATCTTAAAGGTCGCCTCTTCCGTTGTACATTAGTTTCGCGACGTTGAATGATGTGGATACATGATGTTCTAGGATGTCTTTAGATAAAGGCTCGTTTTTTACCTTCGGGGGTTTCAAGAAGGATCATCCTGTTGGACGCTATGGATGTTCTAAAAATTCTTCTTCAACTGCTCCATCTTTGCCTTTAGTGCTTGTTGTTTACCACTCTCTGTGGGACTATTGTCAATATCCTCTAAATCTTCATAATCCTCTTCCAGCTCTCGAGCCTGTTCTCCCTTAACATCCTGTTGATGTAAAGTCTGCACTTCTTGAGTCCCTTTGGCTCTAGCCTTTCTAGATAATTGCCTGATTAGCCTCTTATTTTTCTCTTTCGCGATTCTGTGTTGTTTAGCCAGCTCTTGCATGGATTTCTGTTGCTGCTCAAACTGTTTTTTTGAGAGCAATAAGGCTTCCTCCATGTTCTTTATTTTTTCTTGTATTTCCAAAAATTGATGGTTGTTGCCTTCCGACGGAGATGCCCCTCTTGCTTGTTGTGTACCTGACCCTACTATAAACCATGGGGGTTGATCCCAAAACTGTTGTCAAAAACTCTACTAGAGTTGGTGTAGCTACTGCGTGGCAACTGTCATCGGTTGTTCCATCAAAACATCATCCTCGCTGATCACTGCCGCCGGTGGAGTTGCCAAGGTGTCCTCTTCTACTATTTTTTTCCTCCGGGTACTTTTGGTTATCTCTTGCCATCCTAAAGGATTTTTAGGGTTACCGATGAATCTGAGGTCGCTTGTTCGGTCCATGCTTGCCGCATCAATTATTGATAGCCAAAGTGAACAAGAGTCGGAGACGGTGGTTCGGCAGTGGTCCGGACAGTCGTCCTAGGTTAGAGTTCATGTATTGCTACTATTTTTGTGGACGATGATATCTCTAGCCGTAGATCCCCATTTCTCTTGTTGTATGTCATTTTTATACTGTTAGGACATGTGTCATGACCAAGAAGTCATGGCGGGCCGATTGGACTGGCTATGATGTGGCGTCCTAGGTTGACATTGTTATTCGCAATGATCTCGTGCATCGTCACATGATCGCTAGGCGTGGTATTTCTTGTAGTCTTACTTGTTCGCCACATGCCATAGAGGATGCTAGATGGATTATGGATGGTTGCCTGTGTTGTTATGTATTCACTGGAGAGTATGCGCTTGGCTTGCGCAGGGACCACGTGCGTTGTTACATGATCGCTAGACATTCTTTGTGTGAAGCTGTTCGTGACCTTGTTTTATTTAATGCGGGCTATGTGGCTTCGACACGTGTCAGTAGGTATTTGTAGGCACTAACAAATTTCTCAGAAAAATATAAGCTATTGCAAATTCAAGGGGGGGGGGAAACAACATGCAAAAGAGATTTTCCGACAAATAAAACCCGATGCATGTCTTTAAAGAAAGTCAAAAAAGAAAAATTAGTGAGCCATTGCAACAGGATGATTGTAATTAAGACTTATCTGTATCAGTATGATCCAAGAAAATTTTGAGTTCAACAACAGAATGCAAAAATGATTCTCAAATCATCAACACAACAAAAACTCTTATATAAACATAGAACATCAAACACCATTTCCTGAACTTAAACTTCTCCGAAAATGTACCTTTGATTTTTTTGAAATGGTGGGAAATTAAGGAGTTTAAGCTGCGCGAATGGTTTTGTCACCTGATTGTGAAGGATTCACTATGAATTAGCCTTCAAATCTTAGACCCTTTAATTTCTTCTTTCCTCATGGCTGTTTTTCTTTT
Organism: Hibiscus mutabilis; assembly: GCA_019671005.1. Lineage (NCBI taxonomy): Eukaryota > Viridiplantae > Streptophyta > Magnoliopsida > Malvales > Malvaceae > Hibiscus > Hibiscus mutabilis. Next base: position 12,292,528 of record CM033738.1, on the reverse strand, counting down.
TATACTTTGCCGTTTTGATCAAGCATTGGTGGCGAAAATGTGCGTTGAGGGTGAAGCCACTCGACTTCATGATGATGCCTTGCCATAGTAACCTTTCTGTACCCAATGACCGATCTTCACGACTCTATTGAAGCCGATGTCGTTGTTGGCGTCAAGGTCTTGTAGGCACCGCCTTAGTTGTGGTTTCCGCCATACAAGGGTGAAAGTCAACCTTATTTATTGAGGAGGCCATTTAAAAATGTCTAATTTAAGAAAGAGATAAAAATATAAACCATGTGTTTTTAAGAGACTAAAATATAATTTTAGCATTACATCAACTCAAAATTTTTTAATTTTAGCCTCCACCGGTCTCAATTGAGTGCCACCCTTGCCGTCTTGCTTATATCCACAATTGTCTGACTTTCTCTTGTTTTCTTCAGCACCACCATTCGTTGTCGACATCGTTTCAAGTACTGGGAAAGGAGTTTTCATTCTCTCTCTGGTTCCATCACATGGTCCCATTCCCCCCAATCGAATGTCTATTCTTCCTCTTTCTCCATAGTTTGAATAGACATAAACTTTTCATCACAGTCATTAATCACAGAATTGAGAGGAGAAAATAAAGATTTTTTTTAGTTTTTATGTATTCTTATGATTTTTTAAGGGTAAAGTACATAAATGGTCCCCGACTATGCTTTAATTCTTTTTTGCATCCCTTGACTACCAGAAGTTACAAACTGGTCCCATGACTTAAAAAAACTAACAAGTTGGTATGATGCCGTTAAAAATTTAACAACTTATGTGTCAGTTAATCACATTTGGTATAGTAATAAATTTAGCCCTTAATTTACACTTTATTTTAATTTGAACCTTCTAACTAATGTACTACGTTCGATGACTTCAAGTTCCATGAAAAAAAAAAGTGGTGAAAACCTTTCTCAAAGCTCTCCGTTCTCTAAAACCAAAAGCCAAGCCAAACAATTCCATGCCCAATTCCTTAAAACCCAACCCTACTCTCCTTCAACTTCAATCCTCTTTTCCATCTGCACTATCTTCAATCTTCTACAACACTCCGTTTTTCTCTTCAACTCTCTTTAACTCCCCTTCACTTCTTGCTTGGGAGTCCAATATCAAATGCTATTCTACTTTATGCATTTTTGCCAACTCTTTGACTTGTTTTTTTTGTCAAAATGCATAATTTTTGTATATACCTAGTGTAATCACCCATTTTCTCCTGGATTCGAATAAACTAAAATAAACCATTGAATCTGAAAAAAATGAAAAATATAAAATTAAATCCAAAAGTCCAAAAAAATCCTATTTATTTAGTGTCCATTTACAATCCAATTACCCTTACATCACCTAAATCCAAATCAACCAAACAATCCAACCGCTCCATCACCTAAACCCAATAAGCCTGAAATAACCCAAATTACAAACCCGATTACACAAACCAACCCAAATCCAAATACCAGATCCACTACCCATTGACCAGGATATCCTAACCCTAGCTAACCCTAACACCCTAACCCTTTAGTCGCTGCCCTTTATTCTAGGACATTCTAACAACCCTCGACCTTCCAGCTTCTGGTCACATCAGCGTCACCTCATCGTCAAGCAAGCTGCCACATCACCTTCAACTCTGCCTTGTACGCGCACATTCGGCCAAGCCTGGCTCCATCCTCAGCCGTACCAGGCACCTGCAAACAAAAGGCACCAAAAATCAGAGAATGAAAACAAAAAACAACAACAGCCAATAGGATTTTTTTTCGCTAGGTTTTGATATCAAATTTTTATGTAAATCAAGGCTATAAAAGGCAGTGACCAATATAAAAAGGAATCTTGTTGCCCTCTCCAGTTAATCAAAAAATCATACTAGGTATTTTCTTCTTCCCTTGTTTTCATTTTCAGTTTAGTATTGTTTTTAAAAAACAAAATAAAAAATCGAAGAGGGTTTTTAGTTTTAAAACCAAAACGGTTCTTTTTTTTTCTTTTTTAAGATCTAAAATAGAAAAAAATTAAAGGGAAAGATTTTGGGTTTACCTGCCGTTTGGAAAAAAAGGTTATTGTGTACCGTCATCTTCAAACGTTAGGTTTAGCCGGTGAGGCAGCGCCGCCGATGAACGGTGCACGAGAAAAGGTGGCTAGGATTTATTTTCTTTTCAGAGCTTTTGCTCTCCTCGTTTTTTGGTTCTAAAATCCGAATAGGGGAAAATAAGGGTTATGTGGTTTTTTTGCCCGATTTTTTATATTTATGTAGGTAGCCATACGACGCCATTTTGAGCAGCCTTCGACCCGCGCCTTGACCTGGATCCGGGAAGGATCCGAGCATTTTTGTCGAGGGACTAATTTTCGTTTCGGCCCTCGAGCATTTTTCCCGTTTTCAAATCGATCCTGAATTAATACCCGTTCTAGTCCCCCATCTTCATTTTCATTTTAATTTCATCCTTTTTTATTTATCCTTTTTTGTATTTACTCCTTTGTTTTATATTTTTTTTTTGCATTTCGGTCCCTTTTTTATATATATTTACTATATGTTATATTATATATTATAGCATTATATTGTATTTATATTATATGTTATTATTATATATTATAGTATTATTCATATTATATTTTATACTATATTATAATAGTTATATGTGTTTATACATTATTATTATTATTATTATTATTATTATTATTATTTATATTTTGTTCAATTCGGCCTTACGGTGACTCGCAACGGGGGACGATCCGTATTATTCATGGCCCGTTTAGTGTAGCATTTATTTTCTTGCATTTAATTTTTCACAATTTAAATTCCGCTCTTTAATTTTCGCATTTATTTTACGCTTATATTTTGCTCGATCTAATCCTTTTTTCTAAATTTTCTTAATTTCTACATTTCTTTATTTTGTTCGATCCTCTTTCCGTATTTACTTTATTGTCTTTATTTGCTTTCTTTTTGGTGACATGCATTATCTAGCATTCATTAAACTTTTAATTTATTTAATTTTACATTGTTAATTGATTAACCTAAATTATAAAAAAGGATATATTTATTAACTCGATTATTTTGATCTTAATCTTGGCTCAATAGATATAGACGAAATATTTGAATTAATTCTTATCGTCTAAAGGTAAATATTAAAATGGGTAAAATTTTGGCAAGTCATAACATCATTTCTAAACTATTTGCATCATGCATAAAAGGTGATGTACTTGATTCGAACCATAAATTAACACGACAGTCAGTCTTATTCAATGTCGATTTAATCTGCGGTCCGATGTACAATCACCCTTATTAATTAAATGGATAATTAATTCAAACCCACCAAACTCTTAAAGCTCGTTCAATTAAAGCTTATATTCGATTAGGAACAATTAATTAAATCTAATTTTAAATTTCAATAGTTTTCATTGATTAAAAGCAACATATAATTTGGTACCGATTTTCAGGCGTGATGGGGGTGCTAATCCTTCTCCACGCGTAATCAACTCCTAAACCCGTTTTTCAAAAGAATCTCTGGTTTTAATGGTGTTTGGCCTACCAAAGTGACCATGCCGACTCCAATCTTCATTTCAAACCAAAAACAAGTCTTTTAAACAAAATTCCCCAAAATCCAATTTATTCCAATTTTCAAAATTTTTCTTCAACAAAAAGCAAACCACAACAAATATTTTTTCGTAGCGACTTTCGATTTTTTGATTTGAAAAAAGAGGTCGCTATACCTAGATCATACAATATTCCCTTTTGTGGTTAAAGCTTGCGTCTTTCTGAAAAACTTGAGGCTGGGTGAGTCTATTCATGGTTGTATTATTAGGTTGAGTTTTGACTTTTATTTGTTCACGGGAAATGCCCTTTTGAATATGTAAGCAAAATTTCAAAGCTTACAATTGAATGGAAGATGTAAAGTTTTCACCTTTAATGTGTTTGATGGAATGCTAACATGAAACCTGATTCATTTACTTTGTCCAATGTACTTCCTATATTTGCAGAGTACGTCGATGTAATGAATGGAAAAGAGATTCCATTGATAAAAGCTTTTGACAACATGATTTGGTGGAATTTCTTCGGTAAAGGTGGTTGGCAATAACATTAGTTTGGTGAGAAAAAGAAGAACAAACTTGGGAATTTTTGATTTAGTTGCTCCGAAATGAATAGAAGTGAAAAAAATTGTTGTATCATGGCAGTGGAGGTGGTTGTACCCGTGGAAGCTTGCCGAGTTTGTCGCGTTTGAGTGGAAATGTAGATCGATTATTTGGGAAAACAAGGTATTTGAGAGGATATTTAGCTTCCATAGAAGTTTCAAAGGAGTTTACTTGAAAGGCTTATTTGTAAGATTTAAATTTTGTTCTTGTTAACCCTAGAATCCATCGCTTTCTTCTCAAGGTCGTGATTTCAAGCCATCTAAGTAATTAAAATTTGATTTGTGTTTTAGAAATATGACACATTTTGTTTAGCATTATGTGGGAAGAAGAAAAAGGACTAAATTGATAGAATTTTGAAATGTTAAGGGTGTTTTTTTTGAATTAGGAACAAGTTAAAATAAAGTGTAGAAGTTGAGGATTAAAGTGTTATTATGCCAATTTTTGTTAACTGCCACGCCACCAGCCGTTAAATTTTTAACGGCAGCAGACCAACTTGTTAGTTTTTTTAAGTCGGGGGACCAGTTTGTAACTTCTGATAGTTAAGGGACGCAAAAAGAATTAGAGCATAGTCGGGGGGATCATTTATGTAGTTTACCCTTTTAAAAAAAATTCATATTTACTTCTTTGCTTTTAAAGATCAATGGTGAAATTAAAAAATAATGAAACGTTGAGAACTATTCTTGTAATTATTCCTTACATATGGACTAAAATTATTTTTAAAACTTATTTCTTGAATTGATGGACAAAAATTAATTTTTTATTAAAATTAAGACTAATTGATTGCATGTGTAAATATGGAAACTAAATGTGTAATTATACAAATTATTTTCAGTTGTTAAAATAAGAGTGAAGAAATAGTTTAGTGACTATCTAGGTAATTTATTCTTCTTTTTACTATGTCAAGTTAGCACGCAATCAGTTGTCTAACGACAATTAACACACGAGTGACCAATTGTTTAGAAAACAAAACGTAAGTGACCACAACGTTGGTTTTTAAAATTGGTGAGCAAAAATGTACAATTACTAAACGTAAGTGGCCATCTCGGTAGTTTATCATTGAAAAATATTAATAAATGAATCTTGTAGGGAACACATGCAAGTAGGGATGACAAATGGGCATGGTTTCGCGGATTTCGCACCGTACCCATCCCATTTGAGGCAGGGATGTGTACGAGTTTGGTGGATAGTGAGCGGGTGTAGATGTAAAATGTCATACCCGCCGTGGGTAGTGGGTAGGTGATAGATTTGAGACCTTACTCGCACCGTATCCTCCTGCCCACTAACTACCCACAATAAGAATTTTGGACATTATGAATTTATGAATAAGTTCACAGACTGTTCTATAAACCCTAAGATTTTAAAGGACGTGCCTTATAATTTAACCAAATATGCTTTTGTTCAGTTAAGTAGAAATTTATACTGGCATAAATATGTTTTTTTGTCTATAGTTAGTTAGTTGTAGTTAAGTATAATTTATATCGGTGTAAATATGTTTTTTGTCTAGTGACAGTTCTAGACAGACGCAATATGAGCAACCACACATGGCCCCTAAAAAGAGGGGCCTAAAAAATTTAATTTAACTTAAATTAAACAATTACAAAAAATTATAGATTTTATGTTTGGTAATTAACAACTTACAAACAATCAATACCACAATCTAAATTTATTCCAAAGTACGAATAATTAACAACTTACAAACAATTAATATCACAATCCAAATTTATTTCAAAGACTTTTAGACTTGAATCTTAGAGCTTTTTATACTCCATGTGGGTGTCATAGTCTTAACTTAATTTTATGTGACATTGCAAACACTTCAATTAAAGCGATATACTATTTTGAAATAGTTCAACGTATTTTTACTTTATTTGCTAATTCTACAAAGAGATGAAATATATTAAGAGAAAATGTGAAGGGTTTAATTCTTAAATTATCGTCAGTCACATGATGGAAAAGTCGCGTTGAAAGTATTAATGCAATAAGATTTTAAATTGTTGAGATAAAGAAAGCATTATTTCAAGTAGCTCATACAGATAATGATCCTAAAATACAAAGTGAAACTAAATCTTTAGCAACAAATGAATTTGGTAGTTTTAAATTTTTGTTATCTACAATCATTTGGTATTAAATTTTGTTTGTTTTGAACTTAGTTAGCAAAAATTTGCAATCAAAATATATGTTGATTGATGTTGCTATAGATGAGATAAAAAGATTTATCTCATTTTCAAAAACTATAGAGATAGTGGGAGCAATGGATTTATTAAGATTTTAAAACTTTTAATTGTTTCCCAAATACGACAATTGCTTGTAGAATCTTATTAACTATTCCTATTACTGTTGCTTTTGCATAACGAAATTTTTCATAATTGAAGTTGTTGAAGTCATACTTGCAAAACAACTATGTCACAAGAAAGATTAAATGGTATTACTTTGATGGCAATCGAGGATATTTTTTGGAAGAAGTTGATATTAAATGCGTTGTAAATGATTTTGTTTTAAAACATATAAAAAACGGCATTTTTTAAGTGAAATATTAGATTATTAGATGTTTATAAGTTATTTTTTGTTGTTCAAGAGGGTAATCTAACAATATTTTTTATATTATGATAAAAAATTGAAAAAAAAAACTTATCTCTCACTATTATAAATCAAGGGTCATATTTTAATAAATTTCACAGAGCCCCTGAATTCTTTGAACCGCCCCTGCTTTTGTCCATATTATTTAGCTAGCTGTAGTAGAATTTATATAGGTGTAAATGTGCTTTATTTTAGTTAGATATAGTTAGTTAGTTAGTTAGCTGTAGTTAAATTTATACCAGTGTAAATGTATTATATATATGCACTTGATCAATTAATAAAATATATGAAGTTTTACTCTTCTTTACAAAAGTCTATGGTTTGTTTTTACAGAATTTGATATTAGTGTTGTTTACTAGGCGAGTACGAATTAGGTGGTGGGTATCCAGTTGAGTAGTGGGGTGGGGTGGATTTGAGAATGCACTTGCGTGGGCGGGTGTGGATTTGAAAATTGTACCCGTCGTGGGTGGTGGGTAGGTGGTGAATATAAAATTTTATGTATGTATGAGTATGGGAGAGGGGTAACCGCACCCGCCCTGCTCATTTACCATTACAACATGCAAATTCTATAAAAAAATTTGTTTTCAGATGCAACTCATTGGGACTACACAACGAGTTCGCCTCTTACCGTAATAAATGCCGCAATTTCTTAAATATTCTCTAACATCCCTTATATCCGTAATGTTATATTTTAAATACATTATTTCTCTAAATTTGCCTTTAATATATACACGTTTCATGTGAAATATTAGGGCAGAAGAGGCCTAAGGATTAAGAAGAAATTTGACTCCCCTATATTTTATAATCTTTTCCGGGAAGCATGGATATGCTTGTTTAATGCCAAAATTTTAATACAGTTGTGGACATGGTGTTATCCTTTAAAAAATTAGAATTAAATCCTGGCAAATCCATTTTTTGTTTTCTTAAGTGCGGGCTCGAATATGAATCTTCAGCATGAAATGAATAATAAAAGTTTATCCATGAATTAGAAAAGATGATGGAAGACTAATCAAACAAACATATTTTTTTTGGTACAATACATGTTTATTTTATGATTTATATAATTTTTAAATTTGAATTTAAATTTTTTATCGTTTAAAAGAAAACAATATGCCTTATTATTTTACGGCCCACAATAACATGCTTACTTTTGACACGGTCTTATAATTGAAAATTAATATAATCTCATCTAGATCTGCAACCAAAACAAAATATTTCGTGGAATCTTTACGATTCCCTCATGGTTTCACATGTTATTTTACAATACAAGACATCAGTTTATCATTGCTTTTAAGTAGCTAAAACGATTACATATTTCTGCACTGATTTCATTTCAGTAATAGCAAACACTTGCTTGTCCGAAAAGAGATCAAATTGCTATGACATCAATGGAGCTTGAAGAATTGCCTTCGGAAACCGAATACTCGGGCTCTGCAACATTCAGAGGTTTCATTATTCCAATGGAAGATCAAGGCAAAAACGATGATTTGGTCCTAGAGATTCCCACAGGTGCCGGCAGCTCCAATGTTCCGATAAAAGATCCGTTTGTTCTTTCCTTCAACAACTTAACTTACGATGTCAAAGTCGGCCAGAAGTCGAGGTTCCCTTTTCCGGGAAAGAAGAACGTTGTTTCACCTGAGAATAATACCAAGAGCTTGCTCAACGACATCTCCGGTGAAGCCAAGGAAGGCGAAGTAATGGCGATTATGGGTCCGAGTGGTTCGGGGAAATCGACGCTAATGGATGCTCTTGCGAATAGGATTGATAAGCATAGTCTGAAAGGGTCTATCACTCTGAATGGTGAACCCTTACCGTCAGGGGTGTTGAAGGTGATCTCTGCTTATGTTATGCAAGATGATATGTTGTTCCCTATGCTGACGGTGGAGGAGACGCTGATGTTTGCGGCCGATTTCCGGCTCCCCCGATCTCTTTCGAAGGAAAAGAAGAAAGCGAGGGTTCAAGCTTTGATCGATCAACTCGGGTTGCGAAATGCGGCCAAGACAGTGATAGGCGATGAAGCGCATAGAGGCGTCTCTGGAGGTGAACGTAGGCGAGTTTCGATCGGAATCGATATAATCCATGATCCGATACTATTGTTTCTCGATGAACCTACTTCGGGGCTCGACTCAACCAGTGCATACAGTGTCATCAAGGTCCTGCAAGGAATTGCACGAAGTGGGAGCGTTGTTATGATGTCGATTCATCAACCAAGTTCTAGGATTGTTGGCCTCCTGGGTAGAATGATTTTCCTATCACGTGGGAGAACTATGTATTGTGGCTCTCCGGCGGACCTGCCACATTTCTTTGATGAGTTCGGGCATCCGTGTCCTGATTACGGAAATCCATGCGAATTCGCTCTCGATTTTATCCGTGAACTTGAAGATTCTCCTTCTGAATCCCAGAAATTAGTTGAATTCAACAAGTCATGGCAGGCCTCGATGAATTGCGATGACGACGTCTCCTATAAGCCGAGTCTTTCACTTGAAGATGCAATAAGGAGAAGCATTTCTCAAGGGAAACTAGTCACTGGTGCCCCTGCCACAGGTGGCCATGACCAGAATCTAACATCTTCAGTCCCATCATTTGCCAATCCGTTGTGGTACGAAATGCTGGTATTACTCAAAAGGCTGTCACTTAACTCGAGAAGAATGCCGGAGGTGTTCGGACTCCGATTCTGGATGATAACACTCACCGCGATTATTCTAGGCACCATGTTTTGGCAGGTTGACGATTCTCCTAGAGGAATCCAAGAACGAATAGGATGCTTAGCTATATCCGTAAGCACCATTTTCTTTACCTGCTCAACCGAAGCCCCAGAGTTCATCCAAGAGAGATTCATTTTCATAAGAGAAACCGCTTACAATGCTTATCGACGTTCTTCGTACGTACTCGCTCGCTCTTTAATCTCGATCCCGGCATTGATCGTCCTTTCCCTCACCTTTTCTTTGATAGCCTTTCCGGCTATCGGCCTCTCCGGTGAGATCTCCGGGTTCATCTTCTTCTTCCTCACCGCATTCGGAACATTCTGGGCCGGAACCTCCCTAGTGGCATTCATTTCAGGGGTTTTCCCAGATTACTTCATGGCCTTTGTGATGTCGATCGCCCTCATTTCCTACTACCTTTTCTTCTGCGGATTCCTCATTTCTCGAACACGACTCCCCAAGTATTGGCTATGGATTCATTACATTTCGCTAGTGAAATACCCCTACGAAGCGTTCATGCAAAATGAATTCCGCGCATCGAAATGCTTCACTCGAGGTACTCAGATGTTCGACAATACACCGATCGGAAGTTTCCCGAGATCGGTTCAGGATGCTATGCTGAGTAGCATGGGAAAGAGTTCGGGCACCAATTTTACGGATTCAACATGCATAACAACCGGGACAGATGCATTGAAACTGCAAGGGATCAATGAGTTGAGCAAATGGAACTGCCTGCTGGTTATTATTGCATGGGGATTCTTCTTTAGGATCTTGTTCTACTTGAGCTTAATGTTTGGAAGCAAGAATAAGAGGAAGTGATCCATGCACCAGCCATATTCAACAAGGGATGAAGCTATTCGACCATTTCTTTTTTTGTTTCTGTAATAATTTTGAAATCTCGTTATAACGTATATATTTTAAACTCTTTGCAAGTAAAACATATATATTTTAAACTCTTTGCAAGTAAAACAACTCGATTGTCCTGTACAATTCCTTTATTTAAACACATGCCACAAGGACGGATCTACAGCTTGGCCTGACCGCGGACCGCGGACCTCAAATTTTATTTTTATAAAAGAGTATAATGGGGTTTTTATCTATTTAGACCCTTAATTTTTAATTTATTTAAACATTATTTTATTTATGATTAATTATACTTTCTGGATTATTGGTTAAGTCAGCCGTTGATAAAAATCTATTCAGAGACTGTGATACAGATATTCAGCCGCACTTGATGGACACATGGCATACACGACAATAAACATTCTCGATAATTAAGACCAATACCTCTTGTAGTAGAAAATGAGCTTGTGATATAAAGTTGTTCTACCGCATATTCTTCATCATCCAATCCTCCGTAAAAAAAATATTCTTCTACATTCTCAACGCTAAAAATTCAAAAGATATACTACACACACCTCTAGCTTTGAGATTACATAAGTTATTATGTATTTATATTCTTCGGGTTCTCTATGTTATTAGTAGATTGTTCGTTTCTTTCGACTGTTGAAGCAGGCTATGTTAAACCACATTAAATATTATCTCATGTACATGTCTTGGTCTATGCCGTTATCTCTTTTGGTTATTTTACCGTATACTAAATTCCTAACAATTCATTTAAACATTATTATATTTATGATTAATTATACTTTTTCGATTATTGGTTAAGTCAGCCGTTGATAAAAATTTATTCAGGGACTGCGACACTGATATCCAGCTGCACTTGATGGACACATGGCATACACGACAATAAATTTAATTATACTTTCTCGATAATTAAGATCAATATCTCTTGTAGTAGAAAATGAGCTTGTGATACATATAAAGTTGTTCTATCGCATATTCTTCATCATCCAATCCTCCGTAAAAAATACTCTTCTACATTCTCAACGCTAAAAGTTCGAAAGACGCACACCTCTAGCTTTGAAACCCCTTCATATTTAGATTTTTTTTATCGGAGGTTACAAAAGATCACCCAAAAACTCTTTCATACATCCTTTAGTTAATTAACATCTTGATAAGACCAACGTCAAGCTTATTTACTTCAGTAATTAAGTACACACAGACCTGTTAGCCGGACTAGTATGTCAATATGTATCAAACCGTAACACCTGTCCTCGCCAGTTGTTCACTGAAGGTATCAACTTCCCTCCATAAATACTCAAGGATGGAATAACAGAGGACAAAACCAATCTCCCACAGGAATACTCCCTCACCTCAATCTTACTCCTTTGGCATCTTCATCTACATCTTGTCTCCACCAATTTTAAACACCGTTTACAACAGCATTCCGTTCAGACCAGAAGAAATAAACCGTCTGTAACCATCACTATAACCCTTATCCATGATACTGTTTGAAGTCATCCGAAAATTGACATAAAAAAAATTCTATTTTAACATCAACCTTGTGCATTTTCTCAGCTTTTGCAATGAATAATCATGTGTTTCATTTTTCATTTTTCCATTTCCCCTTTGTGAAGTAATGGTAAAAATAAATATCATTCGTACTACCTACAATTAACTTTAGGGTAAAGTACACAAATGGTCATTAAACTATCTTTAAAAACATAAAATGGTCACCAAACTTTTAAAATTATATAATGGTCATTAAACTTTAGTTTTATTATAAAATGGTCACTGGGCCATTGACTGTCGTTAACTGGGAGACGTGATAGTTACAAACATTTGTATAATAACATATTAATCCTCAATATTTACACATTCAATTAATTTAGACATCAATAATGAGTGTTAAATTAGGAATAAATTGATTAAACGTATCAATATGGAAGATTAAATGTTTTATTATTTAAATTTTTATACCTGTCACGTCACCCAATTAACGACAGCTAACTGCTCAGTGATCATTTTGTAACAAAAACTAAAGTTTAATGTTTATTATATAATATTTAAAAAATTTGATGACTATTTTGTATTTTTAAAGATAATTTAGTGACCATTTGTAAACTTTACATATAACTTTATGTCACCATTGCTGTTTTGAATATAGTCCTAGTGTGATCTACTTCCATCATTGGCGCATAAAGCAATTATTTTGGTTTGGAATTCCAACTTTTGTTTATAATAATTTCAATGTATTAATATTGTTTTTGGTGTAACAGTGAGTTGTTAGAAAGTGGGTTTCTTAATCTGCAAGAACGTGAATCGGCCATCGGGCAAGCAGTAACCATTTTTTTTCCACTAAAAAAGAGGTGACACATGTTGTTGGCATAAGCACTCGATCAATTTAACGAATTCTATTTAATAATTTAAATTTTATTTAAATTTTTTAAGTTGGGTTAATTGATTTTTTATTTAAATTTAATTGAAAATATTTATAATATTATAGTATTAATTAGTTTTAATTTAAACGACTTTTCATAATCATATACAGTGGCGTTTGGCAAGGGTGAACAACATAAGCCTACCGCTTAGGGCCCTCACCTTCTATCTTTATAACTTTACAGATTTTTTAAATGATAATCTAGTTAGTAGTTGCTCTTTATTTCTTTTAGTTGTATTTATGGCGTCTTCTTAATAAAATAATAAAAATAATATTTTTTTACTCAAAAAAATATGATTTTATTAATTTTAAGGGTAAGCTTCATCAGCAGTCACCGAACTATGGTTTCTTTCTTATTTTGTCACCGAATTATTTATTTATTTTGACAAAAACGTCACTAACGTTAAGTTTCGTTCATGTTTTGGCCACCGGCCGTTAAAAACTTAACGATTATGCTGATGTGAATTTTTATTTTATTCTTATAATTTTCTATATCATTTTCTCTCTCTCATTGTAAGTGATATAAGTGTTATTTTATAATATTTTTATTCAAATCAATAAAATGTTGACACGTATTATTTTTTAATTTTTTATATTATTTTCTCTCTCCTCATAAATAATATATGTGTTACTTTATAATATTTTTATTTAAAATAATAAGACGGTGATAAGTGTCGCGACCAATAACATATTGGTGGAAGAAGAATAGGAAAAATCAACGCCTCCTTACAACCAGCAAGAAACGATCCAAGGACCCCTAGGATAAGGGTCGAAGGCTTAACCAGCATGCTTAGCTTGTAAATATAATCTAACTACAAATATATTTATCTCATAGTTTTGGAGTTTAGAAATGTCCAATGTTCTTCAAAAAGTCTATTGTTTTTTAAATATAATACAAATAGAGGAATTGTAGTTATTCAGAGAGAGACAATACATGACATTGCTGGGTTAGGATGCCATCCCCAATAACCATGCTAGTCCCCAACAGCACAATCCAAGAATACGTAAATGAAAAATAAGTGTCTAAAATACATTATTTTTAAATTTTAGGTGCTTAAAATATTTTTTTATAAAAATAAGTGCCTAAAGTTTCAAAAGTTATAATTTTAGATGCTCAACTGTTGAAGAAAATCGTTGTCCATTTAAAACGTGACACATGACATGAATATTGATTTTTTAAATTATTTTTTGAAAAAAACTTGAAATTTTATTTTTTAAAAAAAAATTGCGAAATTTACAAAAATGTTCAAATCAGTCCCTAAATCCCTACAAATCCTCACCCTTGTAGTCGCCGGCTGCCATCTCTGACCATACCTATTTGATCGTCGGACCCAGCCGGTCATTTCCCCCAACTCGCCGTCATCAAAAACAGGCGAACGGTGTGTTAATCGAAATGTTATTTCACGTTCGACGTTCAATGTTCAGTTGGCACACCGTTCGCCGATTTTTAGCAACGTCGAGTGAGGGGAAATGGTCAACTGGGTCCGACGACCGAAAGGGTGGGGCCGAAGACGGTGGCCGGCGGCGACAGCAGTGAGGATTTGGGGACTATTTTAGAAAGTTTTAAAATTTCAAGATTTTTTTGTAAAATTTTAAATTATTAAAAAAATAATTTAAAGAAATAAAAAATAACACGTGTCAATTTTGTATTGGTTAACGATTTTTTTAACGGTAGTTAATAGCCTGACACCTAAAATTATAACTTTAAAAACTTTAGGCACATAGTTTTATAAAAAATACTTTAGGCACCTAAAGTTCAAAAAGACATACTTTAAGCACTTATTTTTCATTTAAGTCATCCGAGAACTATAATACTTGCCAAGAACTCTTTTAAAATAGAACTAGCTACAGTCTCCTTCTTGGCCGGTCCATAGTTATAGGCTGATATGTCATCATCGGGTGCATTGGAAGCACTCAAAAGACCCAACTTTGAACGCCGGCAAAGCAATGAATATAAAGCAAAGGTTCCACCTACAGGGATGAGGCCTCCTTCAGGAAATCATTACAAAGTGCAGATAATGTTTTCTCAACAAACAAGGTAATAAAATATGCAGGTGTACCTTCACCATCATCATCTGCCCCTAACACAAATAGAATGTACTTGCATAGAGGGATTAGAGTCAAAGTCCAGAAAACCAAAGACAGTACCCCAAGGATTTCATCACCATCCTCGTGAAGTCTTAACTCTTAACCTCCATGAAAACGAGCTTCTGTAAACATAGATTGGTGAACTGCTCAGATCACCATATACAACTCCGATAAGCTAGGCATAAAGTAACCTTGTAAAAGTTCTGCATGTAAAACAAGCATCAAACATATTAGAATTCTCTCATTCATTATAATTTCTTGAACATAATAAAGTACTATTTGTTCTGCAGCAATAGTTTTTCTTTCTTTCATTCCACCAATAAGTGGTAACATGTGTTACCATCTTATTGATTTGAATAAAAATATTATAAAATAACGCTTATATTACTTATAAGGAGAGAGAAAAATGACATGAAAAATTAAAAAAATAAAATAAAAATCCATGTCAGCATAACTGTTAAGTTGTTAATGGCTGATGTCCAAAACATGAACGAAACATAACGTTAATGATGTTTTTACTAAAAAAAATTGTTCGGTGACTAAAATAGGAAAGAAACTATAGTTTGGTGACTGTTGATATAGTTTACCCTAATTTTAATCATACATGCCTAAACCTGGTTGTAAGCCTCATTAAAAACCTCCTTAATCTATTTGAATAACAAACCAATACAAGCCAGGGTATCAAAACATATATGCTAGAAAATAAAGATGTCGAAGCACAGCAAAACAAAAATTCTCCTAACAAGCATCCCCAAAACTCCCATATCATCCTGACCACTAAGCTTTAAATAACTCGGTTCTTCTTATCCCAGTCTTAGCCAGAAAATCTGCCATAAGATTTGCTTCCCTTTGGATATAAACAAACTGAATCTTCATGATCACAGTTACCGTACGATCAATTTCTTCAAAGATGCTCCACCAGCTTCATGGTCTCGCAAGTGTTGGAATATATATTGGTTGAATAATATTAATGTTAAGTCATGTTACTTGGTGAATATACATGCTAATAATAAGTCGTGTCACTTAGTGAATAGACTTATTAATTATTTGCTTAAAGTTGCATCTGTTCAATCGTGTCTATTAATTTTTCAACAAATCTTTCCATCAAAATATTTAATCTTTTCATCAAACGGTTTAATTTTTTATCCACTATATAAACGAGAGATTTTCAAAACATTTTTTCACAAGACAACATACAACTTAACATCTTTGAAACTCAACAACTTTGAAAAAGGTTTTTGATTTCCGATGATAGAGAAAGGCAAGATTGTGTTCGATTATTCACTGCAATTGTGCTATTGCTGCGAATGTTTGTTGTTGTATTCTGAGAGATAGACGTCCAATGTTACTCAAGCACCGAGGAGATGACGAATCTGTCTTAACGAAATTGTTCATACATGCCTCAACAAAAATTCTTATGATTTTAACTATGTTCGATTTTAGGTTCTGTTTTTAATGTATTTGTTATTTATTTTTCTTACGGCATTTTATTATACTTAGATTATTACTACATTATTTTTCTAACAATCTTAAGACAGATTACTAAGTTTTAGTCCAAAATTTTTAGATTAACGTCGTGATTCGAAATTTATACGAAAGTCCGTTACGTTACTTTAAAGAGTGAATCGGTAATGCATGAATCAGAAATTAAAGTGCCATTGACATTGCCTTAATTTCGAAGTTATGAACTTAGTATGTATGTATATGCCAACTATTTTGTAGGGTAACCAAAGTGCAAGTATGGTGGTATAATTTGATATATATATTAGTATGATAATTTCTTGATTTGACACATAAATACATTCATATACACCTGCATGCACGCGTATGATTAGGAAGTATTGTAACCTTTTATATTCTATCCATTATTATCTTTTGGTTTTATGTATTTTTTGTCTTTTTATAGTAAATTTTATTAATAATGGTTATAAGAGGTACATTTTCAATTTAAACATTGAAATATCTATTTTTATGCATAATCAGAACGCATTGTCATGTTTTAATTATTTTGGATGACTCTAATATAGTTTGTTTTCTTGTCGTATGTATCAAGTGGTTTTAACCATTATAAAAATTGCAATACTAATAATTTTCTTGAAATTTTTATAAAGATAACATGACAACTGCGATCTTGGAGAAGTAAAAAGATAGTGGTGGAATGAGAAATTCTTCGAATCAAAAAACTCTCGCATTCTGATTTGATTCTCACACTCTGTTGGAAACTAAAGATAAGGAAATTTTATTATTGTTAGTAAATTATTTATGAGACTAACATTTGTGTGTGTTTAGAGTCGAACAAAATTGTGTTGGCTTTGCACTCCTGTTTCAGGTTTTTAGTTTTACTAAATTCCTGTCATTCAACCGAAGTTGATTAACTGTGTTTTGGTTTTTTGGGTTTTAATTTCTAACCAAATTCCTAACCATTAACAGATTCACAATTATGACATGACATTTAGTTTGTGATTTTGCTATGGCATAATCCAAGAACCCCTTCAGTTTTTAGTCTGATGTTATAATCATAACAACCCAAATTTCGGATTAGTTAAATGAGTCTTAGATTTGAGTTTTGAATCTTTAAGTTGGTAACTAAAAATAAGAAGAATTATTTTGGAAGCTCATTAAGTGGATTATTGGATTGATTAGTAATAAGGATTTTAAGTTCGAGTCTAAAAGTAAAAACAAGAAGAAAGATGGGTGTTTATGATTTGGTTTACCCATTTTGTTTGAAAAGGGTGTATTTATTTTAAAGTGGTTGAAAAGTGGAAGAGAGAAAAAGGAGGGAAATCTGAAAATTTAAAGATGAAAAAGAAAGTAGCTTTTGGGGAGATAAATGGATTTTTAGAGAGAGAAAGTGTTTAAATCAAGTTTGGTTGTCGTCTGTTCGTCCGTCGATGATACCACCGCTGCCATCGAGTAGATCTCACCGAGACGCATTCGTTGGTGATTATCGTTTTGTCATTGCTGTCACCACTCGTTGGGGTAAAGTGTAGAGAGTTTCGAGAGTGCTCAAACGTCAAGTTCGGCCGCGAGTCTCAGTGAACCGACATCACCATCGAGCTCCTTATTGTCAGAAATGCAGATCTAGAGGTTGCCGCTGTCATTTGGCCACCAAATATTGCCGCACGCTCCCCCACGTGCTGCCTCTGCACATGGGCGAGGTTCAGCTGCAGTGGGCAGCTATAACCGGCTTGAGCCAAGCTATTGGGCTCAAGCTGTTAGGCCAGGTGTATAGCCGGCCTGCCAACTGAGCTCGAGTCGACCTACGAGTCGAGGATCAAGCCAGTCCTTCGAGCTGAGCCATGCCAGCCGCCAGCCACCGCTGCCTTTAGTCGTCGCGTCACCGTTGACCGTCGGCTTTGATCGTTGACCGACGTTGACTTTTTTCGGGAGACTTTACGTGGGGGTTTCTCGACATTCTGAGTCCATTGGCGTAGTCCGTTTTGTCAAATTCGAACTTGGTAAGATGTTTTTATGCGTTTTATCCCTTAAAGTAGTCTGATAGGCTGAAATGGCTCATGTAGTCATAGCTGTTTTATCCGAGGTTTTGGTGAACTCGAATATTGGAATTAAAGAAATAATTGAAGGAGCTCAGATGTGGATTTATCGCGTTGGCTTAAGGTTAGTACACCTTGAACTCCTATTTCTTGATGAGCATCATAAATGTGATTGCCTTGCGTGTTAGTATCTGTAAATTAGGTAGACGATGAATAAGCATGAGTAGAGATCGTTATTATGAGATTCGATATTTATGAAATGTATGATGATGCTGTGAATATGATATGACTCGTGGAGGCTTTAGAGACTGTTTAGGGTCGTTCGAGATTCTTATATGAGTATTTGATGATTGTTTGACAGGTTGAAATATTTGTGATGGCTTGTATGTTTGATCGAATAGATTGAGGGGATTTGATGGAAATCATATTAAATGTACTGATTATTGGTAATACTCGAATAAATAATCATGAAGTCGGTAATTAATATTAATTAATAGAATACGTTATTAAATAAACCCTAATGACTTTTATGAACTTTACGGATCGAATAAAGCGTAGTAATATCATAATTCGAGGAAATGGTACGAATTCATAAATAAGGTATCGATATGAGCTTTGGTCGTACCGGTATGCGTTTGGGGACTGTATCGGTACGGGACGACCCTTACCGATATTTGTGGAAATCCTAGATTTCCAATAAGTAATTTCTGTATCGGTATGCGTATAAGTATCGATACCTGAGGTCACTGTATTGATACTCGTGTTCGAGTACCGATACCCGATACGATAAAAAAATCAATAAATGTAAATTAAAGATAGAAATTAATGTGTATATTAATAATTGAATTATACCTTGATAAATGAGATAATATGGATTAATAAAGATTATTAATGAGGATGATTAATGTACACTTCCATGATTATTAATAACTTGGTAAACATTGGGTGACTTGATGATAATAGCAACCGTATGTATCCTTGGTGGATCGTGTGATGATGTGTGTTGTATGGTAGACGTGTCCTTGCTATGTGCTGATATGGACACCCAGATGGTTGAGTTACCATTGTTTAGTAGGATCCGAATACCTAGTGTGAGAAAGAGTATGTTGGAACACCATGGTTAAAGATTGCGAATGTATGATCTGATGCTTAGTGGTATCGGGCCTCATTTAAAGATGCTTGATGAGAGATTCCGAGCATGGGTGTATGATCCTAATGCTTAGTGGTGGCGAGCCTCACCCCATAGAGTGTATGTATCCCGATGCTTGGTGGTCGTGGACCTCACTCATATATTTTGGTATAATGCTTATATGCTATGAGAATCATATGTTTTCTTGCTATGCTATATGATTTGGAGGCTAGAGGTTGCACCATATCTATATGATGTTATATTGCCATGTTCTGAGTATGGTTGGGCCTTGTGTTCCATGTATGATGATTACTTTGATGAGAGCATATGTTTAGGCGACTAGTGGTAGCTTCACGCGTTTATTTATCTCTCCTTATTGCTCTTATTAGCTTGCATGCTTATGTTTATGATTAGCATGAAATATAGTAAAGTAGACGTGTACCACTAAGCTTTGTAAGCTTGGTGCTCAGAATCATTATTTCCATGTGTAAGTTGATCGTGAGTTCGTGGAGTATTGTTTGTACGAAATTTCAACATACAGTGTTTTCCAGAGTACGGTACTTGTGTTTAATAGGTTGTGTATTCATAGGACCTTACGAGGCTGAGTCTATAATTCTTATTTTTGAAATTGTATTAATCAAATCGAATGTTCAGATGTTTTAAAGTAAATTGGAGCTTTTTTGTATCGTTTTGAGTAGTCATCTATATTTTCAACTGTTGGCTTTAAATATTTTGAGAAATACCTTGTTGGGCTAAACCGAATTAAGAACTTTTATGATTTTGGGTTGGGCTTGAGGCCCAAATGTGACATCTGGGTTGAGGGTGTTACACAATGAAAAGCTTGTAGAGAAAGTGTTATTTGACCATGTTGTTCCTCTTATTAGAGAGGATGATGTAGATGTTGCTACCGCTTTCAATGTTACCAAGACATGGAAGTACTCATGTTGCTTACGTCTTTGATGTTGCCAAGGCATGAAAGTACTCTGATTTCTTATACTGTAAATACATTCTCAAAACCATATCTGATGCACGTTATGAAGTGCACAATATTGTGAGAATGATAAGAAATTTTGGGTTATCACAGAACATGTGGGGAAAGCTGTGCTATCAGTGAACTACCTTTTAAATAAGGTGTCCCACAATATGTATATATTGTGATAACCAAGCAACATTTGGTAGATCACAGAACGTAATGGTAAGTCAAGACACTTGTGCCGTCGACATAATATCGTTAGACAACTTATCTCAACTAAAATTATCTCTATTGATTTTGTAAGATCAAAGTATAATATTGCGGGTCCACTAACAAAAAGGTTGAATCGAGATCAAGTTGATAAAACATCGAAAGAAATGTGACTAAAGCCCATGAATTTTTAAGGCGCTATGTGAAGGAAAGCCCAACCTAGTTGACTGGAGATCCCAAGATCTAGGTTCAATAGGACAACCTACTTGCATAGACCTTGTGAGGTCACTATTAGGGTTCTTATCTCAAGTCTAGTCCTATGATGTAAACAATGACTAAAATGTGAAAATCGTCCAGAAATGCTTTTAATGACCATTGTATGTTTCGATAAACCGAACAACATAAGTTGTCTATATGAGAGTAAAGTAGAGCCGCTTCAAGGAGGCTATTAGGGCATAGTTCTCTATGCTCTTGCAGAACCATGAGATGTCCAAGGCTTTCTGGACATAACCATGAGAACCAAATTCTTGTTAGTGAAGTATTTGTATGAGGTATGTCATCGCTTACATAAACGACATGACAGTTTAAGGACATCACGTCTATTGGACAACCAGTAAGGTAAACATATTTTTACAAGGGAATGTTCAAAGGGGAACACCTACCTATCCTATGCAAATATCAAATGTAGAACCTATCACAATTTCGAGTCAGTAGTTTTGAACCATCAATTTTATTCACGTGGGAGATTGTTAGAATATACATATATATATATATTGGTTGAATAATATTGATGCTAAGTCATGTCACTTGGTGAATAGACATGCTAATAATAAGTCGTGTCACTTGGTGAACAAACTTATTAATTATTGGCTCAAAGTTGCATTCGTTCAATTGTCTATTAATTTTTCAACAAATCTTTCCATAAAAGATTTAATCTTTTCCTCAAACGGTTTAATTTTTTATCCACTATATAAAAGAGAGATTTCCAAAATATTTTTCACAAGACAACATACAACTCAACATCTTTGAAACTCAACAACTTTGAAAAACATTTTTGGTTTCCGCGGATAGAGAAAGGCAATATTGTGTTCAATTGTTCACTACAATTGTGCTATTGTTGTGAACATTTGTTGTTGTATCCTGTGAGATAAACGTCCAACGTTACTCAAGTACCAAGGAGAGGATGAATCTGTCTTAAGAAAACTGTCCATACCGGCCTCAACAAAATTCTTTTGATTTTAATTATGTTCGATTTCAGGTTTTGTTTTTAATGTATTGTTATTTATTTTTCTTACGGTATTCTATTAAACTTGGATTATTACTACACCATTTTTCTTACCGCAAGTATGGTAGTGACTCAGTTCAAAGCAACTTAGGAATCGAATTCAACGACTAACTTAGCTTTTCCTAACCAATCAGCTTTAAAAAATAACTCGAGCAGTTTTAATGGCATACAATTCAGCGAAGTCTGAGCCAAAAAAAAGTAACAGGACCAGAAAACATAACTTTAACTATACTAGAATGAGAATCAGTTCTAAGTACTCCACCACAACCAGCATTACCATCCTTTGCAGCCTCATCCACACTGAATTTTACTTGCTCAGCGTTTGGAGGCATCCAGTTCGACTCTGGTAAGTGGTAACCCACTCTTTCGGTTAGCAGCAAGGCATTCATTCCATCGGATTTTTCCACCAGTCTTTTTCGTTCAGCAAATAGTTCTCTTTAATCACCTTGCACCACAAACACAAGCTCTTTGAAATTTGTATTTTCAGCCTAAAAACTTTTCATTTCTGACTGACCATAGACTCCATATCGCAACAACAATACAAATGAGCCAAACTGATCTTGCAACTCCAGTCCAGTGTGCTTGAAAACACAGCTCTAAAAATTCAGCAATGTTGATTGGATTTGTCCAAGGAACTCTTCACCATCTGTAGAATGATTTCCAAAAGACAACTACAAACATTCGGCGGCACTTTTAAACTCCAAATCCTATAAAAGTCAAAATCTGGATCCGAGTTTACTAATAAATCTGTAAGGCTTTTAATCGAGAAGTTTCCAGCTTTGTCGTGGATTCATAAAATTCGATCAGGTATGTCCTATTTCACCATAACCGTTTCTTTTATTCTATCTAGACTCAATATTTTCCGATCCAGTAGAGATCTTGAGAACAGGGCTTCCCACTCAATATTTTCTCAACTTCCTGAACCAACTATTTCTGCTACGGTCATTCCTTTTCTCCATACCAGCCTGTACAAACGAGGAAAACCAGTCTTCAAAGAATTGTTACCACACTAGTAGTCTTCCCAGAACATGATGGTTTTACCATCATCAAGTTGCCTACGAAAGGAATTATAATTCATCCATTTGTCCACATCAATACTCAACAGATTGCCAATCATACGCCTCCTCACAATAGAAGCATTGTTCTGGCAAGATGAGTTCACTTTTCACTACAGTTCATCAACACCATACTTGTGACTAATTATTTTTCTCCATAATGCATCTTTCTCATTTGTAAATATCTAGCCCTATTTTGCTAGGAAAGCCTTGTTTTTGGTTTTGAGGCCGATAACACCAGCCCCTCCTTCCTCTTTGACAGACAAACGTGACACCAATTTACACGAGCCCCACATCTACCCCCACAAGAAGTCTCTTCTAATTCTATCAAATTTTGAGTAGCACCATCTTTGGAACAGCAAAAAGATGCATATAATATAATGGTAAAGCTGAGAGAACCGAGATTACACGGACCACCCTCCCTGCAAAAGATAAGAATCTGCACTTCCATCCCACTAATTTAGATCTGCAATGATCCGCTACAAGATCCCATGTTGCAATTCTTTTAGGATCTGCCCTTAGATGGATACCCAAATAGGTAAATGGCAGCTTACTCGCCACACAACCACAAGCATAAACTAAATCCTCAATTACCGAATCCTCTACCTCCACTCCCCCTAAACAAATTTTTTTAAAGTTTATGCTAAGACCAGAACTGACCTCGAAGCATCTCAGAATCCTCTTGATATTTACCAGAATTCTTACCTCAGGTTGAAGAAACAATATTGTATCGTCTGCAAACTGAAGGTGGGTGATAACAGAGTTTAGAATCACATTATGAATGCCTGCGATTGCGCCTTTATCTAGAGCCTTCTCTAGCAATAGGTAAAGGACCTCTGTTATCATAATGAAGAGAAATGGAGATAGAGGATCTCCATGTCTCAACCCTCTAGATATATTGAACTCTTTTGTGGGAGAGCTATTGAGTAATACCGAAGCACTTACTGTCGAGACACACTTGCTAATCCAACTCCGCCATTTTCTACCAAAGCTCATTCTTTGTTGCATTATATCTAAAAAAATCTCAAAGCACGCGGTCATAAGTTTTTGAGAAGTCCAACTTTAATATCACTCCCCCTGAACATTACTATTCTTTTGCATCATATTTCCAATGGATTGATCACCTACTATTCAAAGTGCATGGAATTTGGCTTGGCGAGGAAAGTGTTTGATAAAATGGGTGAAAGAGATATTGTGTCGTGGAATTCGATGATTTCAGGGTATTCTCAAGGAGGATTTTACGATGAATGTAAGGCATTATATAGAGAAATGGTGGATAGTTTAGAATTTATGCCTAATGGAGTGACTGTACTTGGTGTTTTGCAAGCTTGTGGATAGTCCAATGATCTTATTCTCGGAATGGAAATTCACCAGTTTATCATTGAAAATTCGATTGAGATGGACGTGTTGATTTGTAATGCTTTGATTGCATTATACGCAAAATGTGGGAGTTTAGATTATGCTAGTGAGTTATTTGAGGGTATGAGTGATAAAGATGAAGTTACCTACGGCTCACTTATTTATGGTTGTATGTTTCATGGGTTCACTAACAAAGCTATGGAGCTTTTCCGCCAATTGAAACACCCAAGTTTGAGTACATGGAATTCCGTGATTTCGGGTTTGTTTCAAAACAAACAGTATGATGGGGTTTTGGATTTA
This sequence comes from Hibiscus mutabilis, assembly GCA_019671005.1. Lineage (NCBI taxonomy): Eukaryota > Viridiplantae > Streptophyta > Magnoliopsida > Malvales > Malvaceae > Hibiscus > Hibiscus mutabilis. The sequence goes on along the minus strand of CM033738.1, from coordinate 12,267,960 downwards.
GTTTGGGAAATGCAAGCTGGTTTTAGACCCAATGCTTTGACACTTTCAAGCATTCTTCCAACCTTTTTGTATTTTTCGAACCTTAGAGGAGGCAAAGAGATACATGCTTATGCTGTTAGAAATAATTATGATCACAACATCTATGTTTCGACTGTCATTATTGATACTTATGCAAAGGTAGGGTTTCTACGTGGGGCACAAAGGGTTTTGATCAATCAAAATGTAGGAGCTTGATCATTTGGACAGCAATAATAGCAGCATATGCTGCCCATGGAGATGTTGATGCAGCTCTAGGTTATTTCCATGAGATGATTAATAATGAAATTCAGCCAGATCCTGTCACATTCACCGCACTGCTGTCTGCTTGTGCTCATTCAGGAATGGTAGATCAAGCACAGGAGATCTTTGATTCCATGCTCGAAGAATATGACATCGCTCCCTCAGTTGAGCATTATGCATGTATGGTAGGGGTTCTAAGCCGAGCAGGGAGACTCTCTGAAGCAACAGAATTTATTTCTAAAATGCCAGTTGAACCAAGTGCTAAGGTCTGGGGTGCATTGCTACACGGGGCTTCAGTTTGTGGTGATGTTGAACTTGGGAAGTCAATTTGTGATCATTTGTTTGAGATAGAGCCCGAGAATACTGGAAATTATATCATCATGGCAAACCTATATTCACAAGCTGGCAGATGGAAAGAAGCTGATATGATCCGGAAAAAAATGGTGAATATTGGGCTAAAAAAGATCTCAGGCACTAGTGGGATTGAAACTAGTGGAGGATTACAAAGCTTTATTGCAAAGGATAGATCGAGCGAAAGAACTGAAGAGATATACATTCTGTTAGAAAGACTGCTTGGTTTGATGAAGGAAGAAGGATATACTTTGCATGATAAGTTTGATGAGGATAGCGATTATTGCAACCCTCTCAAGGATTCAAATGCACCCTTGATGCTTTAATTATTATTATTATTATTTTGAAAGATTGTTAAAGATGTTGAGGACAGAGAATTCTTAATGCATTTCACTTTTAGTCGTAGCAGAAGCTAAGTGAAGGGGCACTGTCTGATTCACTTGTAAGCTTTCTATTTTCTCTCTGGAGCAAATATAACCTGTTAACTTGATCAGCGCATTACTTATTGTAGAAAATAGGGAAAAATATTTTGGTCAGCGATCAATTTGATTCACTGCTTTTCCTTGAATTGATTTGAAGAGTACATACAAGCCAACTATTTATAGATTTAGTAGAGGGAGTTCTAATAAAACTCAAACTAGTCTAGATAAAATATGATCTTATAAGATAAGAGATAAAGATTATCTAAATTACTTAGTAGATAAGAGTTATATGCTGTCTAAACTACTTTAAGAGATTAGAGTTATAGGATATCTAAATTACTTAGATATTTACAAAAGAATTAAACTGGTGAATACATATTGTAGATTCCCAGCTTGGATTTAAGATTGTCAAGAATCACTCTTGGAAGAGCCTTGGTAAGAATATCGGCTAACTGTTGTTTTGTAGGAACATAACCGAGTTTGATAACTCTATTGCTGGTTTTTTAGAGATAAAGTGTCTATCTATCTCCACATGTTTGGTACGGTCGTGTTGAACAGGATTTTTCGCAATACTAATAGCAGATTGACTATCAGTTTGCAACTCAAACTGCTTGTAGTGATCTAATCCCATTTCGGTCAACATTCTTTGTAACCACATGCCTTCACAAATTCCAAGTGCTAGTGCTCGATACTCGGCTTTTGCACTGCTCCTAAACACCACGACTTGCTTTTTACTCCTTCAAGTGATCAAGTCTCCCCACACGAAAGCACAATACCCACTAGTTGATCTTCTATCAGTTAACTCACCGGCCCAATTTGAATCAGTAAAAATTCTTACTGACCTTTCTTCACTTTTCTTAAATAATAAGCCATATCCCAAAGTCATTTTAAGGTACCATAAAATTCTATATACGGCGTCAAGATGCTCATCTCTTGGATCATTCATGTACTAGCTAACAACACTAACAGAAAAAGTAATGTCAGGCCTCGTAAGGGACTAATAAATTAGCTTACCAACCAATCGTTGATACTGCTCTTTGCTTACTGGAACACCTCCATCATCTTTTTTGAACTTTAAGTTGGGCTCCATTAGGGTTTCGACTAGTTTACAACCAAGCATGCCAGTTTCTGTCAAAAGATCAAGGATGTACTTCCTTTGACAGATAACTATACCGGATTTTGATCTTGTCACTTCCATTCCAAGGAAGTACCTAAAACTACCGAGGTTTTTGTTTCAAGTTCCTTGGCTAGTGAATCTGTTAGCCTCTTTAATTCTTCAACACCATCCCTAGTGATTATTATATCATCCACATAAACAATTAAAATTGTTCTTTTACCATTTTGATTTACCTTAATAAACAAGGTATGGCTTGTTTGACATTGTTTATAACCATTCCCAATAATTACCTTGGCAAATCTGTCGAACCAAGCCCTTGGGGACTGCTTTAGACCATACAAGGATTTTCGCAATTTGCATACTTTGTGAGCTGTCAAATCTCTCTTGATGCCCTCCGAAATTTCCATGTACACTTCCTTTGTCAAATTGCCATTCAAGAAGGCATTTTTGATGTCTAATTGATGAAGTGGCCAATCCTAGTTCACGGCAAGAGACAATAAAACTTTTATTGTGTTTAGTTTTGCAACTGGAGCAAAGGTTTCTTGGTAATCTATACCATAAAACTGTGTGAACCCTTAGCCACTAACCTGGCCTTGAATCTTTCAATACTGCCATCCGAATTGTACTTTACTGTGAAAACCCATTTGCATCCCACTGACTTCTTTCCTTGAGGTAGATCTGTCAGAGTCCAAGTCTCATTTTTCTCAAGGGCGTTTATTTCTTCCTCGACTGCCTTCTTCCACCTAGGATCATCCAAAGCCTTCTCTATTGTTCTCGGAATCTAAATGTCATCAATTTTTGTCGTGAATGCCTTGAATGAGGCATTAAAAGGGTATAAGCAACATACTTTTCTATCAGATGAGCAGTACACTTCCTCACACCTTTCCTTTGAGCAATCGGCAAATCATATGTATTAACAAAAAGAAATAGGATTTTCATTAAGAAGAGAATCTATACCTTCCAAGTTTCCATGCTAATTTGACTCAGTTCCAATTCTTGGCAGCGTCTAGATTGTAAGGTGGAATTCTTTCTCCTTTTGTAGACGCTAAGTTCTCTCCCTTCTGGTTAGGTCTTTTGAGGAGTTTTGGAAGGTGACGGATGGGTTCTTTGTGGAGTTTTAACAGGGCTGGAATTTTGTCCAGTAAGAGAAGAATGTAGAGATGGTTGTAAAGGAGATGAAAGCACGAGTTGTGGGATAAAAATGGATTGTGAATTAGAAGTCGATTGTAATGATAAACTTGACAAGTTCTGAAAGTTATCAAAAATTTGAAATTGAAATTCATCTTGAATCTCCCCCTGAATTTCGGTTTTAGAGAAATAAAGTTTATTTTCAAGGAAGGTAACATCCATAGTAACATAGTCTTTTTTGTAATTGGGGAATAACACTTGTAACCCATCTTAGTGGATGAGTAACCTAAGAAAACACACTTGAGTGACCTTGGATCCAACTTAGACCTATGTTGTTGATAAACATGAACAAAAGTGGAACACCCGAAAATCTTTAGTGGAAGATCACATGACATAGGTTTGAAGCAAGGAAATTTTTTAAGAAGAACATCTTTAGGAAACTAGAACTTTAGTGTTCGACTACGCATCCTATTAATAAGGTGAGTGGCAGTTAGGACAACTTCCCCCAAAAAATATTTAGGAACATTGGAAGAGAGTAAAAGAGACATAACTACTTCCAAAAGATATCTATTTTTCTTTCGGCAACCCATTCTTTTGAAAACTATCAACACAAGAGCTAATATGAACAATGCCTTTTTCTTTAAAATAGGATCCTAGACTCTTTGAGAAATATTCACTCCCATTATTAGTTTTAAAAATGTGGACTTTACTTTGAAATTGATGTTCGACCATATTGAGAAAGATTTTAAAAATTTCACTAACTTCAGATTTTCCCTCATAAGAAAGGTTCAAGTAGTCCTACTATGGTCATCTATGAAGGTTACAAACCATCTAGATCCACTAACTGTTTTTACTTTGGAAGGGCCCAAAGTATCACTATGGATGATGGGAAAAGGGTGATAAGGTTTATAAGTGGATGGATGGTATATGGTTCTTTGATGTTTGGCAAATTGACAGATGTCACAATGAAAGGATTTGATCTTTTTATTGGTAAACAAATCTGGGTACATCTTGGCCAAATAAAAGAAATTGACAATCCAAGTGGTGAAGTTTGTGTTGTCAACAGTATTTTCAAAAGTGTAGTACCTTCATGTTGCTTGCTAAATTGGCCGCTAGTATTTTTTACAGAGGTGACCAAATGTGATTGATTGTCCTTCTGTGGCCGTGGGGATGGACTAGCCTTTGAGCTAATCTCGAATGTTTTTTTTTCGTCAGCCATTAACTAAGGATTTTTCGGATAGGATTTGAAAAACCTATATTGATACCATGTAGAAAATAGGGAAAAGTATTTTGGTCAGTGATCAATTTGTTTCACTGTTTTTCCTTGAATTGATTTGAAGAGTACATACAAGCCAACTATTTATAGATTTAGTACATGGAGTTCTAATAAAACTCAAACTAGTCTAGATAAAATATGATCTTATAAGATATGGGATAAAGGTTATCTAAACTACATAGTAGATAAAAGTTATAGGCTATCTAAACTACTTTAAGAGATTAGAGTTATAGGATATCTAAATTACTTAGATATTTACAAAAGAATTAACTCTATTTACATGACAATTATATACACTTATCAATTTTAGCATTTTTGATCACATCTTGCTGACATGGAAGTCTCCTGGGTCATGTTTATTTCTTTGCTTGGTAGTTCTTTTGAGTTTGGTTTTCTCTTATGCTAGTGGGAAACCTATGCTTGTACCTGAAACATTCTTTCATGAAAATAAGAATTTTTGGTTCATCCAAGTTCCTCCAAAGAACCAAGATACAAGAAGTTTGCTACACCGGTGGTTCAAGAAAGATTTCACTCCAAGTTTGAAAGCCGAAAGATTTGTGACGACAACCAACACTGAAGATGTCACGGCAACCAAAGCTAAATACGCTCCGGCAACCACTGCAAAAACCAAAGGTAAAGCACCTATGCCCGAATCAACTCGTACTGAATCATTGTCTGATTTTTCAGATTCGGACGAGTCCTTCATTGCACCAACAAAGACCGCACCAATTGAATCCTCCAAGCCCAAGCGAAAAGCCAATGACATTGATAAAGAGGACGATGAGGACAACCCCGTACGAGGATCGATTCCACCAGCGGAAACAAGGAAGCAACCACCACGTTCAAGCAAAGGAATCAAGACACTGACCAAAAGGAAACTAATCATCCACGACAACGAACTCTCGGAGTAAGTCCTCGTTTGCGTATTACTTTTCTTTATTTTTATTTTTCTTTTTTGCATGCATTGAGGACAATGCCTCACTTGAGTTTTGGGGGGATTGTTATTAGTTAGTTACCATGTTTAATTGCATTCATCTTAAGTATTGCATTTAGGATACATAAATTGCTTGCCATGCCTTTAGTTGGAACAAGAATTGCCTAGATTTGATGAATATCCGATGATGACTTTGCCAATGTAATTAATTGATAGAACTTTTTATTCTAGGATAAACATGGAAACACTTAGAATCGTACTATGATGCTAAACTTGATGAAACACTGTGTGGCTTGATTGATTTAAGGAATTCTAGCGAACTTAGGTTGATAGTTAAAAAATTGGGGGATTACAATAAAAATTGGATGAATGCTATAGGTGCCCGAAATTGGCTCTAGTATGTGCTAAAAAATTGATCGCTAGAGGTGCCCGAAATTGGCTCTAGTATGTGCTAATAATTGATCGCTAGAGGTGCCCGAAACTGACTCTAGTCGAATAAATTAATTAACTTAAGAAAACTAAAAACAAAACACTAGAGGTGCCCGAAATCGGCTCTAGTTAAAACATGTTAAAAGAACCCAATGAAGTAATTTGAAAACCTCTTGTTTGCATAGAATCCGAAAAATCAACTTGCACACAACTCCGCACACACTCACAAGCATTATAATTTGATTTCGAGTAACTCCTAAGTTTTCTGAAAAATGAAAAGCCAATCATACTTTGTGCCACGGTTCTGAGAATTGAAATCAAGTTCAAAGCTAAGTTTGTGAAAATTGAAGTCTTGGCGGGTAATTATTAGTTTGCATTGCTTGAGGACAAGCAATAGTTCGAGTTTGGGGGTGTGTTAAGTGTTCAAAAGTACTATTTCTATTACCCTTTTTATTCATATTATTGCTAGACTTAGGCTCATATTAGTTGCATTATTAGCCATTCATGCATGTTTGCATTGTTTCCTTAGTGGACAAGCTTGATTTCATATTTTGCTTAATTTTGTGGAAAAAGATACTGCTTTGGTGTGTTTTGTGTGTGTGTGCAGAATCACTTGCCAAAGCAAGGCTGGAACCAGTTGCCAAGGCAATGCATGAAGGAGATGCCGAGGTAGTTGCCATGGCAATGCATGAAGGAGATGCTGAGCTAGTTGCCAGGGCAATTTTCGATAAGGGATAAGATGATATGGTAGGCGAAATTGATGACTAGATAAGCCCAAGATGACGTGGAGCATAGTTAAATCCTAAAGGAGTTTGATTTCCATGAAGAGGTTAAAGAGAAATTAAATCTCAAGAAGATAGGAGAAGTTCTAGAAGGAATTTAAATATAATAAAGAATTATATTCTTTAAAGATATTTAATTCCAACTTAACTTCCTCCTCAAAAGAGACTTTGACCTAGCCCTATAAATTGAGGACCAAGCCGTAAACTCAAAAGGAAGAGAGGAGAGAAATTTCGACAAGATCAAAGGGGGAGATTTCGACAAAGAGGCTTCAACCATTCTTCATCTTTTTCTTCTTTGTTCAATTAGGTTTATGCTAGGAATTCTTTGTCTTGTGTTTCTTTGGAACCCAGCCATGAACTAAATCTATTTGGCTAAGGTTATTGTGTTTTGTGGTTGTGAGAAACAATTGGATTTTGTTTAGGTAATAAGAGTTTAAACTTTCAATTCAAGGTTTACTCATTCTTGGTTTTTATTCTTGTTTGCGAGTGAATTGGGAGAGGATCTCGTAACTTCATCTATTCATCTAATATCAGGAGAGTTAGATTCAAGAAATGAATAAGTATGGTCTTTATTCAATCTATTGATGGTGAAGATTAATCCGGCTTAGAATAAGTTAAGGATTTCAACGGCTAAGAGGAGCGCAAGATTGGTTGTTGTTCACCCTTGATTCATGCAGGGATGTATTATCAAGGCATGCACAAATAGCTAGAGTTTCGACTTAGGGATAAGAAGAAGCCATTGAGGAACGCTCCGCCGAACCTTGAAGTTGCTGCCCAGCCGCCCAAGTAGTTGCCTAGCTAGTCACCCAGGCAACCATCGATTAGTTGCCAAGGAAACCCCGCTGTACAAGTTGCCACGGCAACTGAGTTGCCCTTGCACTCTTTTGCCAAGACGACCCAATCAGCTATCACACATCAACTCACGATAACCTGGCATATTCTCTCTCATTTGATTACATATTCTTTTACTTATTTGCTTTCTAGTTTAGTTGTTAGTTAAAACTCCTATAATCTTTTACTTGTGTTCTTTTACTTTCTACAGTGCAAGATATTAGATTCTTGAAGTGGCACCAATCCCTGTGGAGATGATATCTTTTATACTATAACTTGTAACGTGTACATTTGCACAATTGCGAAGTGTTGCGCGTAATAAGTGTTACACAATTGTGCAAGTATACACGTTGCAAGTTATAGTATAAAAGATATCGTCTCCACAGAGATTGGTGCCACTTCAAGAATCTAGTCTCTTGCACTGTAAAAAGTAAAAACACAAATAAAGGATTATAGGAGTTTAAATAAAAACTAAACTAGAAGGCAATAAAGTAAAAGAATAAATGAGAACAAATGAGAGAGATAAGCCAGGTTATCGTGAGTTGAGGTGTGACAGCCGATTGGATCGTCTTGGTAAAAGAGTGCACGGGCAACTCAGTTGTCGTGGCAACTTGCACAATGGGGTTGCCTTGGCAACTAATTGATGGTTGCCTGGGTGACTAGTTGGGCAACTACTTGGGCGTTTGGGCAGCAATCTTCAAGGTTCGGCAGAGCGTTCTTCAATGGTTTCTTCTTATCCCTAAGTCGAAACTCTAGCTACTTGTGCATGCCTTGATAATACATCCCTGCGTGAATCAAGGGTGAAAAACAACCAATCTTTCGCTCCTCTTAGCCGTTGAAATCCTTAACTTATTCCTAAGCCGGATTAATCTTCACCTTCAATAGATTGAATAAAGATCATATTTATTCGTTTCTTGAATCTAACTCTCCTGATATTAGATAAATAGATGAAGTTACGAGATCCTCTCCCAATTCACTCGCAAACAAGAATAAGAACCAAGAATGAATAAACCTTGAATAGAAAAGTGCAAACTCTTATTACCTAAACAAAATCCAATAGTTTCTCACAACCACAAAACACAGTAACCATAGCCAAATAGATTTAGTTCATGGCTAGGTTCCAAAGAAACACAAGATAAATAATCCCTAGCATGAATTGAACAAGAAAGAAAAATATGAAGAATGAAGCTTGTCGAAATCCTCCTTTCCCTAGATGCTTGTCGAAAATTCTCTCTTCTTGCTCTCCCTCAAGTTGACGATATGGCCTCTAATTTATATGGCTAGGTCAAAGTCCTTCTTTGAGGAGAAAGTTAAGTTGGAATTAAATTATCTTTAAAGAATATAATTCTTTATTATAATTATATTCCTTCTAGAACTTCTCCTATCTTCTTGGAATTTAATTCTTCTTTAATCTCTTCATGGAAATCAAATTCCTTTGGGATTTAGCTTTGTTCCACATCATCTTGGGCTTGTCTAGTCATCAATTTCGACTACCATATCACCTTGTTCTTTGTCGACAATTGCCCTGGCAACTGGCTCGGCGTCTCCTTCATGCATTGCCTTGGCAACTACCTCGACATCTCCTTCATGTATTGCCCTGGCAACTAGCTCTAGCCTTGCTTTGGCAAGTGATCCTGGATATACACACCAAAGCATCATCTTTTCCCACAAAACTACCAAGTTATGTAATCAAGCTCAACGATGGAAGGAAACATGGATTAATGCATGAATGGCTAATTATGCAACCAATATGAGACTAAGTCTAACAATAATATGAGTAAAAGGGTAAGAAAATAGTAATTTTGAACACTTATCACACCCCCAAACTTGAACTATTGCTTGTCCTCAAGCAATGCAAACTAATAATTACCTGCCAAGACTTCAATTTTCACACACTTAGCTTTGAACTTGATTTAAATTCTCAGAACCGGTGCACAAAGTATGATTGGCTTTTCATTTTTTGAAAAACTTAGGAGTTACTCAGAATCAAACTATAATGCTTGTGAGTGTGTGCGGAGTTGTGTGCAAGTTGATTTTTCGGATTCTATGCAAACAAGAGGTTTTCAAATTACTTCATTGGGTTCTTTTTAACATGTTTTAACTAGAGCCAGTTTTGGGCACCTCTAGTGTTTTGTTTTTAGTTTTATTCGACTAGAGCCGGTTTCGAGCACCTCTAGCGATCAATTTTTTTAGCACATACTAGAGCCAGTTTCGGGCACCGCTAGTGATCAATTTTTTAGCACATGCTAGAGCCAATTTCGGGCACCTCTAGTATTCATCCAATTTTTTATTCTAATCCCCCAATTTGTTAATTATCAACCTAAGTTCACTAGAATTCCTTAAATCAATCAAACCACAACAGTGTTTCATCAAATTTAGCATCATAGTAAAATTCTAAGTTTTTCCATGGTTATCCTAGAATAAAAATTCTATCAATTAAGTGCATTGGCAAAGTCATCATCGGATATTCATCAAATCTAAGCAATTCTTGTTCCAACTAAAGTCATGGCAAGCAATTTATGTATCATAAATGTAATACTTAAGATGAATGTAACTAAACATGGTAACTACTAATAACAATCCCCCCCGAACTCGAGTGAGGCATTGTCCTCAATGCATGTATTAAATAAAAATAACGAAAAATAAATTGCAAATGAGGACTTACTCCGAGAGTTCGTCGTCGTGGATGATTAGTTTCCTTTTGGTCGGTGTCTTGATTCTCTTGCTTGAACGCGATGGTTGTTTCCTTGTTGCCGGTGGTGGAATCGATCCTCGTACGGGGTTGTCCTCATCGTCCTCTTCATCAATGTCATTGGCTTTCCGCTTGGAGGATTCAATTGGTGCGGTCTTTGTTGGTGCAATGGAGGACTCGTCCGAATCTGAAAAATCAGAAAATGATTTCGTAGGAGTTGATTCAGGCATAAGTACTTTACCTTTGGCTTTTGCAGTGGTTGCCGGGATGTCTTTAGCTTTGGTTGCCATGGCATCTTCAGGGTTGGTTGTCGTGGCATCTGCTTGTGCAGGCACGATGTAGGTTGCTGTGGCATCATCTATTGCAGTTGTCGTGGCAGCTGCTTCATTGGTTGTCGGGGCAAGGATCTCGACGGGAAAGATTGGGAACAGCACACGATTGTTCGGGTACTTTTCTAGGATAACTTGGGTGATGGCATTGTTGTGCTCCTTCATGTACCGCATGAACATTATTTGCCGGTCTTCAATTTGCCTTAGGTGGCTCGCCAATGGTTGCAAGATTGCTTCAAAGTATCTCGGGTTTGATGGCTGAGTTGCCCGGGCGTTAGGTGCTTGGCCATTAGGAATTGCTGGGGCGGCAGGAGTTACCGCGGCAATTGGAGGCCTTGAAGGTTTTCCCGGTGCCTCTCCCATTAGCTTTCGGATTTGTGCTTTATTCCAACCGGACTTTGGTAGGGCCTTTTCATCGGTGGACTCACTTGGGACATGCATCTCCTTGCAAAGATTAGAAATTAAGCAAGGGAAGAAAAGAGAACCCTTATCTTTTGAGCTACATACAAAAATCTCATCACAAATAATTTTTCCAATGTTAATGATGCGATTATGCAAAATAGAATGTATGAGCAAAAGACGTGGTATATCAATGGTAGTATTGTGTGTGGTGGGCATTAAAGAAGTTTTAACAAACTTATTCCATAGTTTTGCCTCGGGTTTAAGCCGAAGGCGATTTACCGTGCCCTTGTATTTACATTCGTTCCAATGAGTTCCTGGTTGAGTGAGTTCTTGAAGCACCTTGTCGAGTTGCTTGGGCGTGATTTAATCAATGAAAGCTTGATGCTCGTACTTCTCAATGTAAAGCCCGTAAAAGGTGTTGACGTTTTTGGGGCTTATGAGTATGGCCTTGTCACGAACAAAAACATAAGGATTATCCGGGTTAGGTGAGTGAGCTTAGAATTCTTTTACCCATGAGATGTTGCCCGGTTCTGATTGATGGGAAAAGATTTACCACTTTTGATGTGCAATCCTCTCGAAGATGAATGGTTCAAGGCCGAAATCTTGATGAGAGTTGAAGTATTCAAAGCCTTGTTCTTCATAAATCTTCCGGCTTTCAAACTTGGAGTGAAATCTTTCTTGAACCACCGGTGTAGCAAACTTCTTGTATCTTGGTTCTTTGGAGGAACTTGGATGAACCAAAAATTTAATTTTGGATGCCATGGATGATCTTGGTTGTGAGTTTTGTAAAAACAAAAGAAAATAAAAGAAACTAAAGAGTTACAAGATAAAAAGTAGGAATAGGTTAAGGGTGATAGGTTTTATAGAAAAGATAGGTGGTAAATATGGTGGGTGAGATTAGGGAAGACGAAAAAAGGGTTTTGGTTTAGGGGAAGGGTGACGGTAAGGGGGGTTTAATTAGGGCAAGTTGGAGGCTTTATATAAGCCTTAGATTCAGCCCATTAATTTCCTTGTTGAAGATGTTTTCCTTCTTGGATTAAGATTCCTCTTTATCTTGAACTCTTTTCCTACAATTCAAAGACAAATCAAATAAGGATTAAAATTAAAGATAAACTAATAAAAGAAAATAAATAAAGATGTGTAAAGGGATTCTTAAACTTAAAGAAAGATAAAACAAAAGAAAATCTATCCTAAAAAAATCAAATAATTGAAAGTAATGAAAAAATAAAAAAATAAAAATTAAATAGTTCAAAAAAAATTAAAAAAAAAATAAAATAAAATAAAATATTGAAAGGAGAGCATGCTCATGCATCTCCTAAGGTGACCACTTCTTTGTTACGTTCCACATGGGCACCATTGTAGTGTTACAATCTTTGTCCATTAACTTTGAATTCATGTTTGTCAGTGATGGACTTGATTATCACGACACCATGGGAGAATGGTTTGACAACTTCGAATGGTCCCGACCATCTTGATTTCAGCTTTCCCGGGAAAAATTTTAGCGGAGAATCGAATAGGAGAACTAGTTGCCTTGGCGTGAAATGCAGTGGTAATAGCTTCTTGTCATGCCATTGCTTTGTTTTCTCCTTGTAGATTCGTGCATTGTTATAGGCGAGTGCACGGAATTCTTCTATCTCGTTGCGGTCCAACAAACGCTTTTGTCTGGCACTTTCCCAATCCATATTCACGGTCTTGATTGCCCAGTATGCCTTGTGTTCGATTTCCACCGGTAGATGGCATGTTTTGCCATAGACAAGTCGGAAGGGGGACATACCTAAGGGTGTTTTGAGTGCAGTGCGATATGCCCAAAGTGCGTCATCTAGTCTTAATGACCAATCCTTCCTAGAGGGATTTACAACTTTCTCGAGTATACCCTTCAATTCCCGGTTAGAAATTTCTGCTTGCCCGTTGGTTTGTGGGTGATATGCCGTGGCGATCTTGTGTGATACGCCGAAGCGTTGCACCATCTTGGCAATAAGTCTGATGTCAAAATGCTTGCCTTCGTCACTGATAATTGCTCTCGGCATCCCAAACCGTGTAAATATGTTTTTCTGCAAGAATCGTTGCACGGTCTTGGAATCGTTGTTGGGAACTGCAGCTGGCTCAACCCATTTAGACACGTAGTCGACGGCAAGTAGAATGTAGAGGTTGCCGAGTGAATATGGGAAAGGTCCCATAAAATCGATCCCCCATACATCGATCAATTCCACCTCGATGATGTTCTGGAGTGACATCTCATGTCGTCTAGAGATATTGCTCGTCCTCTGGCAACAATCACATTGCTTGTAAAAGTTTTGGGCATCTTTGTACAATGTTGGCCAATACAACCCGGATTGCAAAACTTTGGCCGCGGTACGAGTTCCTCCAAAATGTCCTCCATAGGGTGAAGAATGGCATTGCCAGAGTACATTCTGTTACTCTTCTTTTGGGACACATCGGCGTATAACCTGATCTACACATTGTTTAAATAAAAGAGGCTCGTCCCAAAAGTAATGCTCAGCATCATGGCGGAACCGCTTCTTCCCTTGGTGAGTAAGGCCATAAGGTAAAATACCACAAACAAGGAAATTAACTAAATCTGCGTACCAAGGTATTGCCGAGGCATGTGCTGCCTTGGCGACTGCTCCCAAAATTGCCGAGGCGTGCGCGTCAAGGGTTACTGCGGCATCGAGAGTTGCTGAGGTATGCGTGTCCATGGTTGTCGAGGCGTCGAGGGTTGCCGAGGCAACTAAAATTTGTTCATCCGGGAATGCATCACATATCTCTAGATCTGCGTCTTCCTCCCTATTGCCTTCTTGTGTAGCATCAACATTTTGATCAGCTTATTTTCCTGGTCGATTGACTAGCCAATTTTCTTTTTCTTGTTGTTCCTCATTGAACGGTTCTTCATACTCCTCAAGTTCCTCTTGATCGGCAATGTAGTTGCCGAGGCAACTAAATTCCTCGACGAAGTTAAACTCTACCGTGGCATGAAGAAGTTGGCATTCTTCTGGATCATCGGCATGCCTTAGTGTTTGGAACACATTTAGTTTAACTTGCTGGTCATTCACCCTCATTGTGAGTTCTCCCTTTTCAACATCAATCAAGGTTCTCCCTGTTGCTAGGAATGGTCTCCCGAGAATGATAGGTGCATGCTCATCTGCTTCACAATCCAAAACATTAAAGTCAGCGGGAAAAATAAATTTATCAACTTTTACCAGTATGTCCTCGATTTTTCCCTCTGGATGCACATAGGATCTGTCGGCTAGCTGTAACATAACTGTTGTAGGTCTTGCCTTCCCGATTCATAGTTTCTAGAAAATTGATTTAGGCATCAAGTTTATGCTAGCCCCAAGGTCGCATAATGCTTTCCCGACATAGTGGTTTCCAATGGAACAGGGTATTGTGAAACTTCCGGGATCCTTCAACTTGGGTGGCATACGATCATGCAACATTGCCATGCATCCCTCTGTTGCGGCAACTGTTTCAAACTCTTCTAGCCTTGTTCTCTCGGACACAATGTCTTTAAGAAACTTGGCATAGTTTGGCATTTGTTCAATTGCTTCCACCAATGGCAAGTTGATGTGGACTTGATTTAGGATATCAAGAAACATCTTGAATTGTTATTCTTGTTTTTGTCGCTTGAACCTTTGTGGGAATGGTGGTGGAAGTCAGATATCTTCGATCTTTTCATTGGTTTGGAACCTGATTGACGGTATTGCCGGGACAACTGGAGTTGCTGAGGCATTATCAATTGGGTTGCCGAGTCATGCTTATCACAAGTTTCTGAAGCATCCTTATCGTCGGTTGCTGAGGCATGCTTATTGTCGGTTGCTGCGGTAATTCCTGGTTCAGCATCTGAGGCTTTGCCGCTAGGTTCGTCTTGATCTTTTTGTGGAATTTTGTTTGATGAGCGGGCTTGAGCCTCTCTAAGTTGTTGGCCACTTCTAGTGGTGATCGCCTTACATTGCTCATGGCTAGTTCCTCTTACGACTTCAGTATCGCTAGGTAAACCTCCTTGCGGTCTAGTATTCATATTTTGAGCAAACTGTCCGACTTGATTTTCCAATGATTTGATTGCCGCCTCTTGGTTTTGCAATCTCATCTCGGTCATATTAATAAAAGCATCAGTTCTTTTTATGAAGTAACTATTCTCAGCCATATAAGATTCATTTTTCATCATAAAAGCATTTAGAGAATTTTCCGAAGAACTAGATGTTGTCGGTTGTTGCTGCGGTAACTGTTGCCGTGGCATATTCTGCTGGAATCCCGATGCTTGTGCATTCTGATTGTTCTAGTTTAGAGCATTGTTGGGATTACTCCATGAAAAATTAGGGTGCGTCTTCCAAGCTGGATTGTATGTATTGGACATCACATTGTTGTTCCGACTGTAATTCCCTACATAGAAGCTGGATTCCGGATTCTGCATACTTTCAGAAGAATCATGGTTATCACCACATAACTCACAAAAAGAATCCATTACCTTGACCTCATGTGTGTTTTTTGGTTTTTGCATGTTCTAGACCATCTTGGTTAAAGTGGCCAATTGTGCCAAAATTGAATCTGATGATCCTAGTTCATGTATTGTGGCTTGGCGTCTAACTCCTCCTCTTCTAGTAGAGGGGAATTGATAATCATTCTTGGCCAGCCTATTTAGAATTTGCATTGCTTCCTCTGGTGACTTATCTAGGAGTATGTCGTTTGCCGAGGCATCTAGCATTATCCTTGTTGATGTATTCACGGCGTTGTAAAACATTGTTACTTGTGTCCACACCGGGAATCCGTGTAAGGGGCATTTGTGTAGAAGTTTTCTATATCGCTCCCAAGCCTCGTACATGGATTCATTATCTGCCTGCCGAAAAGAAGTAATGTCGTTACAAAGCTTATCAGTCAAATTTCTAGGATTAAACTGAGCAAGGAAATCACGACAAAGATCGGTCCAAGATGCTATTAATCCGGCATGAATGCTATTCAACCATGTTTTCGCCCTATCCCTCAGTGAATAGGGGAATAATCTTAATCGTAAGACATCGGGGGTGACTCCGTGTATTTTGAACGAGTTACAAATCTCGAGGAAAGATTTAAGATGTTGCCGTGCATCTTCAGTTGCTGAGCCGCCAAATTGACCAACTGTGTTGATCATATTAAACATTACCGGTTTCAACTCAAAGTGGTCGGCTTCAATTTCAGGTGCGACAACTCATGGATTAAGTCCATGAAGATCTTCTTCAAGATAGTCTCGAATAGTTCTGTTTCGTGCTAGAATCACTCCTCCTCCTGCTGGAACATCTTGATTCATATTGCCGTCTTGATTAGCCATTGCTACTCTTATCCTTCGTCTAAGTCTTTCTAAGGTTCGTTCGATTTCTGGATCAAAGGGATATTCTGATGTAATCGGTCTCGCCCTGGTCATATACCAATGCAAAACCAAAGTTTGTTAGCCCTTTGAATCTTAAACAAGAAAAGTAAAAAGAAAGTGCAAGAAAATAAAAACAAAGTCGCTATTGCCAATCCCCGACAACGGCGCCAAAAACTTGTTGCGCGTAATATGTTCTACGCAATTGTGCAAGTATACAAGTTGCAAGTTATAGTATAAAACATATCGTCTCCACAGGGATTGGTGCCACTTCAAGAATCTAGTCTCTTGCACTGTAAAAAGTAAAAACACAAATAAAGGATTATAGGAGTTTAACTAATAACTAAACTAGAAGGCAATAAAGTAAAAGAATAAATGAGAACAAATGAGAGAGATAGGCTAGGTTATCGTGAGTTGAGGTGTGATAGCCGATTGGATCGTCTTGGTAAAAGAGTGCACGGGCAACTCAGTTGCCATGGCAACTTGCACAACGGGGTTGCCTTGGCAAGTAATCGATGGTTTCCTAGGCGACTAGTTGGGCAACTACTTGGACGTTTGGGCAGCAATCTTCAAGGTTCGGCAGAGCGTTCTTCAATGGTTTCTTCTTATCCCTAAGTCGAAACTCTAGCCACTTGTGCATGCCTTGATAATACATCCCTGCATGAAACAAGGGTGAACAACAACCATTCTTGCGCTCCTCTTAGCCGTTGAAATCCTCAACTTATTCCTAAGCCGGATTAATCTTCATCATCAATAGATTGAATAAAGATCATATTCATTTGTTTCTTGAATCTAACTCTCTCGATATTAGATAAATAGATAAAGTTACGAGATCCTCTCCCAATTCACTCACAAACAAGAATAAGAACCAAGAATGAATAAACCTTGAATAGAAAAGTGAAAACTCTTATTACCTAAACAAAATCCAATAGTTTCTCCCAACCACAAAACGCAATAACCATAGCCAAATAGATTTAGTTCATGGCTAGATTCCAAAGAAACACAAGATAAATAATCCCTAGCAAGAACCTAATTGAACAAGAAAGAAAAAGATGAAGAATGAAGCTTGTCGAAATCCTCCTTGCCCTAGATGCCTGTCAAAAATTCTCTCTTCTTGCTCTCCCTCAAGTTGACGATATGGCCTCTAATTTATAGGGCTAGGCCAAAGTCCTTCTTTGAGGAGGAAGTGAAGTTTGAATTAAATTATCTTTAAAGAATATAATTCTTTATTATAATTATATTCCTTCTAGAACTTATCCTATCTTCTTGGAATTTAATTCTTCTTTAATCTCTTCATGGAAATCAAATTCCTTTGGGATTTAGCTTTGCTCCACGTCATCTTGGGCTTGTCTAGTCATCAATTTTGACTACCATATCCCCTTGTTCTTTGTCGACAATTGCCCTGGCAACTGGCTCGGGGTCTCCTTCATGCATTGCCCTGGCAACTAGCTTGGCATCTCCTTCATGTATTGCCCTGGCAACTAGCTCTAGTCTTGCTTTGGCAAGTGATCCTGTACATACACACAAAACACACCAAAGCAACATCTTTTCCTACAAAAACTACCAAGTTATGTAATCAAGCTCAACGATGGAAGGAAACATGGATTAATGCATGAATGGCTAATTATGCAGCTAATATGAGCCTAAGTCTAACAATAATATAAGTAAAAAGGGTAAGAAAAATAGTACTTTTGAACACTTATCACGGAGCACTTATTACGCGCAACAGCGGGGGTAGCAAAAAGAGTCAATCTTGACATTGGTGGTTGGACCGGTAAGAAAGCTATCAAGATAATCAGTCTTGATAATTTTGATTTTGTGATTGGGCTTAGCTTCCTTGACCAGATTAATGTGTTCCCTATTCTATTTTACGATTGTTTGCTCATACTTGACCTGGGGAAACCATGTGTCTTTCTGGTGAACTGAGAGGCCAGAGTTGGGGCCAAGATGTTGTCAACCATTCAGTTTAGCAAGAAGTTACGCAAGGAGAAACCCACCTACATAGCAGCATCGGTGCTTAGTGAGCCGACCATGTCTGATGATGTCCAATCGATGTGAGACAGGTCTTGGCAGATTTTCGTGATGTGATGCCTGCTGAGATGCCCAAGAGCCTCTCACCGAAGTGGGAGGTAGACCACAAGATTGAACTTGTGCCGCATGCATAGCCACCAGCCTAAGCCCCCTACTGAATGGCTCCGACAGAGTTAGAGGAGTTGCATAGACAATTGAAAGAACTCCTAGATGCAGGGTATATCTGACCGTCTAAGGCACCCTATGATGTGTAGGTGCCATTCCAAAAGAAGCATGATGGCTAGCTTTGAATGTACATTGACTATTGGGCTTTGAACAAGCTCACTATAAAAAATAAGTACCTGATCCCTCTTATTGTTGACTTGTTCTATCAACTTGGTGATGCAAGGTGGTTCACCAAGTTAGATTTGCGGTCCGGATACTACCAAGTTAGAATTGCAGAAGGGTATGAGTCGAAGACAGCTTTTGTAATGCACTACGGTTCATATAAATTTCTTGTAATGCCTTTTAGTCTTACAAATGCTCCCGCTACCTTCTACACCCTTATGAACAAGGTACTACAACCCTTCCTTGATCAGTTCATTGTAGTTTACCTTGATGATATTATGATCTATAGCAAGACCCATGGGGAGCATGTTAAACACTTGAGAAAGTTGTTCGAGGTTTTGCAGTAGAATAAGCTCTACTTAAAGAAGAGAAATGCTCATTTTCCCAAAATGAGGTTTTACTCCTAGGCCACATTGTTGAAGGTGGCAAGATCCAGATGGATGGGGCCAAAGTTCAAGCGATTGAAAATTGGGAGCCACCAACCAAAGTGTCTGAGTTGAGATCCTTCTTAGGGCTAGCCAACTACTATCGAAAGTTCGTCAAAGGCTACTCTAAGATCGCCACCCCTTGACCAAGTTACTGAAGAAGGACAAGGTGTGAGATTGGAGTTCTGAATATCAGAAAGCTTTTGAGGACTTAAAGCAAGCCATGGCGAGTGAGCCAGTGTTGGTGTTGCCAGATCACACCTAGCCTTTTGAGATCTATACCAATGCATCCGATGTTGCCATTAGAGGGGTCCTTATGCAAGAAGGACATTTGATTGCATTTGAAATTCAGAAGTTCAATAAAACTGAGATGAGGTACTCAGTCTATGAGAAAAAGATGACCACGATAGTGCACTATTTGTGCATTTGGCGATATCACATACTTAGGTCCAGGTTTATGGTATTTACTAATAATGTTGCCAATAGTTACTTTCTGACTCAGAAGAAATTATCTTCCAAGCAGGCCTGTTGGCAGGAATTCCTTGCAGAGTTTAATTTTTCCATGGAGTACAAGCCATGAAAAGTGAATTCTGTTGCTGATGCCTTAAGCCAAATGTACAACATGGAGTTTGTTAGCTTGCCAAAGGGACAATTGTTGGAGCGCATCAAAGAGGGGCTATCACATGACCCAACGGACAAAATGCTGATTAACTATGCAAAAGAGGAAAAGGCCAGAAAGTTATGGCTCAAGGGGGACTTATTGTATAGTCGAGGATATTGCTTTTATGTGTCTTTGTTCGGGGAGTTACGCAAGGAACTCATGAAGGAGTATCATGATTCCAAGTGGGCTGGACATCCGAAGATGAACCAAACTCTAGCCTTGATTACCGAGCATTACTATTAGCCACACATGAGTGGGGACATTAAAGCCTATGTGAAGAATTATCTTGTGTACCAATAGTACAAGGTAGAGATAAAGAGACCAGCGGGACTGTTGTAGCCATTGCCCATTCCTGAACGATCATGAGAGAGTATTTCTATGGACTTTATTGTCGGTTTGCATAGCATTGATGGCCTGTCTATTGTCATGGTTATTGTTGACAGGTTTTCGAAGTGTGGGACGTTTATTACAACGTCTAAGGCTTGTCTAGTGGAGGAGGCAGCTCATATTTTCCTCAAACACGTGGTGAAGTATTAGGGAGTGCCAAAGACAATCATCAGTGGTCGGGACACGTGGTTCACTAGGAGGTTTTAGACTGAATTGTCAAGCTCTTGGGATCAAGCTTGAACTTCTCGACTAGTTTTTACCCACAGACCGACAGGCAAACCGAGTGAGTGAATGCTTTGTTGGAAGTCTATTTGAGGCACTCTGTGAGTGCCATACAACGCGACTGTCCAAAGCTGTTAGATGTGGCCTAATTTTCCTATAACTTGCAACAGAGCAAGGCAACCAACTAAAGTTTGTTTGAGATCGTGAACGGGAAAAAACCGCTTACACCCAACGCGGTTGCTACCAAGTATGTGGGGCCTCATCCAGCAGCACACAAGTTTTCCAAGGAGTAGCAAGAGCATCATGACTTAGCCCAAGCTTATTTACACAAGGCGGGGAAGCAGACCAAGAAGTGGGTGGATCTAAAGCGTAAGGACGTGAACTTCCAAGTGGGTGATTAAGTATTTGTCAAGTTGATCGGGATCTTGCACAACCTAAACATACACAAGGGGCTTGTGCAAAGATACGAGGGTCTATTCAGAGTTGTAAAGCGGGTAGGCATCATGGCCTACATATTGGAGTTGCCACCGACCATCCGAGCTCATCTAGTGTTCCATGTCAGTCTACTCAAGCATACCATCAAGATGAGTCAGATCCGGATCAATGCAAGTTAAACATAGTGCCAGTCAGAGTAAAAGTCTCCTATGAGAATGAGGTTCAAGAGATCTAAGGAGAGAGAGTCGTTCGACGGTAGAACTATCAGTAGAGGTATGAGTACTTTGTTTAGTGAAAGGGACTTTTCGACAGTGAGGGCAGTTGGGAACCAGCCGAGGCTCTATGGCAATTCAAAAAATAAGTGGACCAGTACCATAGTAGCCGAGTGACGAGGGTGTCACTAGAACTAGTAGGGGAGAATGTCACAAACCGCACCCTAGGGTTTGAGCCCAGCGCACACCAGGCAGTCGAGGAAGCCCTCTACACCATCTTGGGCCTCTTAGCACCCATCCGAGTTGGCCCGTCACTTGGGTTTGAAGAGCCATGCACATCGGATATGGAAAGAAGCACAAGTCAACTAACATATTCCACTTGATTCTTTCCATATATGTTGTAGTCTCTAATCTTTGACAAGTTTAACCCAAGTTCCCATTAGATCAAGGGATATTAGTGTGTAGCTTTAATCTTGACCATCAATGTACTTTAATCTTAGCCATTGGATGTAGGGGGCTTTGACTATAAATAGAGGCTTACCCCCACCTCATTTCCTCACTTCTGATTTGAGTAATACTTTGAGCATTCACTCATTTCCCCTTGTTGTTCTTTTGTGAGCCATTTGCTTTCATTGTTCGTTTGCTTTCGCAAAGATCCAAGCACTCTTGCTTAGATCGGTTTAGGTTTACTTGGTCGCTGCACCATCCCGAAGGCACCCAAGGCCGTACGTCCCAGTTTAAGTGAATTTACGGACGTGACAATTCATAGGACCCTATGTTGTATTGTAACTCATGTTTTGGTTTTTAACTATATGTCAAATGCTTTTAAGTATATTGTTGAGCGTAATAAGTGCTACGCAATTGTGCAAGTATACACATTGCAAGTTATAGTATAAAAGATATTGTCTCCACAGGGATTGGTGCCACTTCAAGAATCTAGTTTCTTGCACTGTAAAAAGTAAAAACACAAATAGAAGATTATAGGAGTTTTAACTAATAACTAATCTAGAAAGCAATAAAGTAAAATAAAAGATGAGATCAAATGAGAGAGATAGGACAGGTTATCGTGAGTTGAGGTGTGATAGCCGATTGGATCGTCTTGGTAAAAGAGTGCACGGGTAACTCAGTTGCCGTGGCAACTTGCATAACGGGGTTGCCTTGGCAACTAATCGATGGTTGCCTGGGCGACTAGTTGGGCAACTACTTGGGCGTCTGGGCAGCAACCTTCAAAGTTCGGCAGAGCGTTCTTCAATGGTTTCTTCTTATCCCTAAGTCGAAACTCTAGCTACTTGTGCATGCCTTGATAATACATCCCTGCGTGAATCAAGGGTGAACAACAACCAATCTTGCGCTCCTTTTAGCCGTTGAAATCCTTGACTTATTCCTAAGTCGGGTTAATCTTCACCATCAATAGATTGAATAAAGATCATATTCATTCGTTTCTTGAATCTAACTCTCCCGATATTAGATAAATATATGAAGTTACGAGATCCTCTCCCAATTCACTCGCAAACAAGAATAAGAACCAAGAATGAATAAACCTTGAATAGAAAAGTACAAACTCTTATTACCTAAACAAAATCCAATAGTTTCTCACAACCACAAAACACAATAACCATAGCCAAATAGATTTAGTCCATGGCTAGGTTCCAAAGAAACACAAGATAAATAATCCCTAGCATGAACCTAATTGAACAAGAAAGAAAAAGATGAAGAATGAAGCTTGTCGAAATCCCCTTGCCCTAAATGCTTGTCGAAAATTCTCTCCTCTTGCTCCCCTTGAGTTGTCGAAATTCCCCTCTAATTTATAGGGCTAGGTCAAAGTCCTTCTTTGAGGAGGAAGTTAAGTTGGAATTAAATTATCTTTAAAGAATATAATTCTTTATTATAATTATATTCCTACTACAACGTCTCCTATCTTCTTGGAATTAAATTCTTCTTTAATCTCTTCATGGAAATCAAATTCCTCTGGGATTGGGCCTTGCTCCACGTCATCTTGGGCTTGTCTAGTCATCAATTTCGACTACCATATCACCTTGTTCTTTGTCGACAATTGCCCTGGCAACTGGCTCGGCGTCTCCTTCATGCATTACCCTGGCAACTAGCTCGGCATCTCCTTCATGTATTGCCCTGGCAACTAGCTCTAGCCTTGCTTTGGCAAATGATCCTACACATACACACAAAACACACCAAAGCAGCATCTTTTCCCACAAAAACTACCAAGTTATGTAATCAAGCTCAACGTTGGAAGGAAACACAGATTAATGCATGAATGGCTAATTATGCAACTGATATGAGCCTAAGTCTAACAATAATATGAGTAAAAAGGGTAAGAAAAATAGTACTTTTGAACACTTATCACACCCTCAAACTCGAACTATTGCTTGTCCTCAAGCAATGCAAACTAATAATTACCTGCCAAGACTTTAATTTTCACAAACTTAGCTTTGAACTTGATTTCAATTCTCAAAACCGGGGCACAAATTATGATTGGCTTTTCATTTTTCGGAAAACTTAGGAGTTACTCGGAATCAAACTATAATGCTTGTGAGTGTGTGCGGAGTTGTGTGCAAGTTGATTTTTCGGATTCTATGCAAACAAGAGGTTTTCAAATTACTTCATTGGGTTTTTTTTAACATGTTTTAACTAAAGCCAGTTTTGGGCACCTCTAGTGTTTTGTTTTTAGTTTTATTCGACTAGAGCAGGTTTCGGGCACCTCTAGCAATCAATTTTTTTTACACATACTAGAGCCAGTTTTGGGCACCTCTAGCGATCGATTTTTTAGCACATGCTAGAGCCAATTTCGGGTACCTCTAGCATTCATCCAATTTTTATTCTAATCCCCCAATTTGTTAATTATCAACCTAAGTTCACTAGAATTCCTTAAATCAATCAAACCACAACAGTGTTTCATCAAATTTAGCATCATAGTAAAATTCTAAGTTTTTCCATGGTTATCCTAGAATAAAAATTCTATCAATTAAGTGCATTGGCAAAGTTATCATCGGATATTCATCAAATCTAGGCAATTCTTGTTCCAACTAAAGGCATGGCAAGCAATTTATGTATCCTAAATGTAATACTTAAGATGAATGTAACTAAACATGGTAACTACTAATAACAATCCCCCCCCAAACTCAAGTGAGGCATTATCCTCAATGCATGCATTAAAGAAAAATAAAAATAACAAAAAATAAAATGCATACGAGGACTTACTCCGAGAGTTCATCATCGTGGATGATTAGTTTTCTTTTTGTCGGTGTCTTGATTTTCTTGCTTGAACGCGCTGGTTGTTTTCTTGTTGCCGGTGGTGGAATCTATCCTCGTACGAGGTTGTCCTCATCGTCCTCTTTATCAATGCATTATCTTTTCGCTTGGAGGATTCAATTGGTGCGGTCTTTGTTGGTGCAATGGAGGACTCGTCCGAATCTGAAAAATCAGACAATGATTCCGTAAGAGTTGATTCGAGCATAGGTGCTTTACCTTTGGCTTTTGCAGTGGTTGTCGTGATGTCTTTAGTTTTGGTTGACGTGGAATCTTCAGGGTTGGTTGCCGGGGCATCCTCTGTTGTGATTACCGTGGCAAGTAGTCGGTAGTGAATTTCCTTAGCATAGTAGTTGTGAGTCTTGTTGTGTAAAAGAAAACAAAGAAAACCTGGAAACTAAAGATAATGAAGAAAAATAAAATATCTCATAAAAATAAAAATAAAATATTGAAAGGAGAGCATGCTCATGCATCTCCTAAAGTGACCACTTCTTTGTTACGTTCCACATGGGTACCATTGTAGTGTTTCAATCTCTGTCCATTAACTTTGAATTCATGTTTGTCAGTGATGGACTTTATTATCACGGCACCATGGGAAAATGGTTTGACAACTTCGAATGGTCCCGACCATCTTGATTTCAGCTTTCCCGGGAAAAGTTTTAGCCGAGAATTGAATAAGAGAACTAGTTGCCCTGGCATGAATTGTCGTGGCAATAGTTTCTTGTCATGCCATTGCTTTGTTTTCTCCTTGTAGATTCGTGCATTGTTATAGGCGAGTGTTCGGAATTCTTCTATCTCGTTGAGGCCCAACAAATGCTTTTCTCCGGCACTTTCCCAATCCATATTCACGGTCTTGATTGCCCAGTATGCCTTGTGTTCGATTTCCACCGGTAGATGACATGTTTTGCCATAGACAAGTCAGAAGGGGGACATACATAAGGGTGTTTTGAATGCAGTGCGATATGCCCAAAGTGCGTCATCTAGTCTTAATGACCAATCCTTCCTAGAGGGATTTACAACTTTCTCGAGTATACCCTTCAATTCTCGGTTGGAAATTTTTGCTTCCCCGTTGGTTTGTGGGTGATATACCGTGGCGATCTTGTGTGATATGCCGAAGCGTTGCAACATATTGGCAATTAGTATGTTGTCAAAATACTTGCCTTCATCACTGATAATTGCTCTTGGCATCCCAAACCGTGTAAATATGTTTTTATGCAAGAATCGTTGCACGGTCTTGGTTGCCCAGTATGCCTTGTGTTCGATTTCCGCCGGTAGATGACATGTTTCGCCATAGACAAGTCGGAAGGGGGACATACCTAAGGGTATTTTGAATGCAGTGCAATATGCCCAAAGTGCGTCATCTAGTCTTAATGACCAATCCTTCCTAGAGGGATTTACAACTTTCTCGGGTATACCCTTCAATTCTCGGTTGGAAATTTCTGCTTGCCCGTTGGTTTATGGGTGATATACCGTGGCAATCTTGTGTGATATGCCGAAGCGTTGCAACATATTGGCAATTAGTCTGTTGTCAAAATACTTGCCTTTGTCACTGATAATTGCTCTTGGCATCCCAAACCGTGTAAATATGTTTTTCTGCAAGAATGGTTGCACGGTCTTGGAATCGTTGTTGGGAACTGCAGCTGCCTCAACCCTTTTAGACATGTAGTCGACGGCAAGTAAAATGTAGAGGTTGCCAAATGAAGATGGGAAAGGTCCCATAAAATCGATCCCCCACACATCGAACAATTCTACCTCGATGATGTTCTGGAGCGGCATCTCATGTCGTCTAGAGATATTGCCCATCCTCTGGCAATGATCACATTGCTTGTAAAAGTCTTGGGCATCTTTGTACAATGTTGGCCAATACAAATCGGATTGCAAAACTTTGGCCGCGGTACGAGTTCCTATAAAATGTCCTCCATAGGGTGAAGAATGGCATTGCCGGAGTACATTCTGTTGCTCTTATTTAGGGATACATCGGCGTATAACCTGATCTGCACATTGTTTAAACAAAAGAGGCTCGTCCCAAAAGCAAAGCTTCGCATCATGGCGGAACCGCTTCTTCCCTTGGTGAGTAATGCAATAAGGTAAAATACCACAAACAAGGAAATTAACTAAATCTGCGTACCAGGGTATTACCGAGGCATGTGCTGCCGTGGCGACTGCTCCTAAAATTGCCGAGGCGTGGTGTCAAGGGCAGCTGCAGCGTCGAGAGTTGCCGAGGCGTGTGCATCCATGGTTGCCGAGGCGTCGAGGGTTGCCGAGGCGTGTGCATCCATGGTTGCCGAGGCGTCGAGGGTTGCCGAGGCATGCGCGTCCATGGTTTCCGAGGCAACTAAAATTTGTTCATCCGGGAATGCATCGCATATCTCTAGATCCGCGTCCTCTTCCCTGTTGCGTTCTAAACGTGATAAGTGATCGGCCACTTGATTTTCTGTTCCTTTCCTGTCCTTAATTTCAATATCAAATTCTTGTCAAAGTAATATCCAACGAATCAAACGAGGTTTGGCATCCTTTTTAGCAAATAGATATTTGACTGTCGAATGGTCCGTATGAACAATTACCTTTTTACCAATCAAATAGGATCGAAACTTGTCAAATGCGAAAACTACAGCTAGTAACACTTTCTCCGTTGTTGTGTAATTCACTTGAGCACTATTAAGAGTTTTACTAGCGTAGTATATCACATGGAAGGTCTTACCTGTGCGTTGGCCTAGGACTGCTCCTACCACGAAATCACTTGCATCATACATGAGCTCAAAAGGTAGCGTCCAATCTAGTGGAACGACAATGGGTGCCGAGGCAAGCTTTTCCTTTAGGGTTTCGAATGCTTGGGTGCAAGAATCATCAAAATTGAAGACTTTATCCTGTTCAAGCAAATTGCACAAGGGTTTAGTGATTTTAGAAAAATTTTGAATGAACCTCCTATAAAAACCTGCATGTCCAAGAAAACTTCGAATTCTTTTAACCGAACTTGGTGGGGGTAATCTCTCGATCACGTCCACCTTGGCTTTGTCTACTTCAATTCCCTTGGATGAAATCTTGTGGCCGAGCACTATTCATTCATCTACCATAAAATGGCATTTCTCCCAATTGAGGACTAAATCAGTTTCTTCACATCTTGCCAACACCTTCTATAAATTGCTGAGGCAACTGTCGAAGTCATTACCAAAAACAGAAAAATCATCCATGAAGATCTCAAGGAAGTCTTCGACCATGTCTGAAAAGAGAGCCATCATGCATCTTTGGAAGGTTGTCGGGGCGTTACACAATCTGAACAGCATCTTTCGGAAAGCATAAGTACCGTATGGGCATGTGAAGATTGTCTTTTCTTGATCTTCTGGTGCTATGGCAATTTGATTGTAACCTGAATAACCATCAAGAAAACAATAAAAGGGTTTACCTGCAAGACGGTCAAGCATTTGATCAATAAAGGGTAATGGGAAGTGATCTTTCCTAGTGGCTTTGTTTAGCTTTCGATAATCCATACAAACCCTCAACCCAGTCATAGTCCTGGTTGGAATTAGTTTATTGTTTTCATTACTTACTACTGTTATACCTCCCTTTTTCGGTACACATTGTACCAGACTTACCCATGTACTATCAGAGATAGGGTATATAATGTCGGCGTCAAGCCACTTGATGATTTCTTTCATTACAACCCCTTTCATGGCATGATTCAGTCTCATCTGGGCCTCAATTGTAGGTTTGTGATCATCTTCCAACAAAATATTGTGCATGCACACTGCCGGGCTAATTCCCTTCAAGTCGGCAATTGTCCACCCTATTGCCTTTTTGTGTAGCTTCAACATCTTGATCAGCTTTTTTTCCTGCTCAGGCTGTAACTTAGAAGAAATAATTACAGGCAATGTATTATCGGTTCCTAAGTATGCATATTTTAGTTGCTCTGGCAATTATTTCAACTCAAGAATTGGTGGTTGTTCAATAGAGGGTTTTTCGAGTTTACCTTCCTTACCTGAGTAATCCAGTGGTTCAAAGTATGTACCTGGTCGATTGACTAGCCAATTTGCCTCTTCTTGTTGTTCCTCATCGACCGGTTCTTCATACTCCTCAGGTTCCTCTTGATCGGCAATGTAGTTGTCGAGGTAACTAAATTCCTCGTCGAAGTTAATCTCTGTCGTGGCATGAAGAAGTTGGCATTCTTCTGGATCATCGGCATGCCTTAGTGTTTGGAACACATTTAGCTTAACTTGCTGGTCATTCACCCTCATTGTGAGTTCTCCCTTTTCAAAATCGATCAAGGTTCTCCTTGTTGCTAGGAATGGTCTCCCGAGAATAATGGGTGCATGCTCATCTGCTTCACAATCCAAAACAATAAAGTCAGCGGGAAAAATAAATTTATCAACTTTTACCAGTATGTCCTCGATTTTTCCCTCTAGATGCACATAGGATATGTCGGCTAGCTGTAGCATAACTGTTGTAGGTCTTGCCTTCCCGATTCCTAGTTTCTGGAAAACCGATTTAGGCATCAAGTTTATGCTAGCCCCAAGGTCTCATAATGCTTTTCTGGCATAGTGATTTCCAATAGAACAGGGTATTGTGAAACTTCTGGGATCCTTCAACTTGGGTGGCATACGATTGTGCAACATTGCCATGCATCCCTCTATTGCGGCAACTGTTTCAAACTCTCCTAGCCTTGTTCTCTTGGACACAATGTCTTTAAGAAACTTGGCATAGTTTGGCATTTGTTCAATTGCTTCCACCAATGGCAAGTTGATGTGGACTTGCTTTAGGATATCAAGAAACTTCTTGAATTGGTATTCTTGCTTTTGTCGCTTCAACCTTTGTGGGAATGGTGGTGGAAGTCGGATATCTTCGAACCTTTCATTGGTTTGGAACCTGATTGACGGCACTGCCAGGACAACTGGAGTTGCCGAGGCATTATCAATTAGGGTTGCCGAGGCATGCTTATCGCAAGTTTCTAAAGCATCCTTATCGTCGGTTGCCGAGGCATGCTTATTGTCGGTTGCCGAGGCAATTCCTGGTTCAGCATCTGAGGCTTTGCCGCTAGGTTCGTCTTGATCTTTTTGTGGAGTTTTGTTTGATGAGCGGGTTTGAGCCTCTCTAAGTTGTTGCCCGCTTCTAGTGGTGATCGCCTTGCATTGCTCATGGCCAGTTCCTCTTGCGACTTCAGTATCGCTAGGTAAACCTCCTTGCGGTCTAGTATTCAGATTTTGAGCAAACTGTCCGACTTGATTTTCCAATGATTTGATTGCCGCCTCTTGGTTTTGCAATCTCATCTCAGCCATATAAGATTCAGTTTTCATCATAAAAGCATTTAGAGAATTTTCCAAAGAACTAGATGTTGTCGGTTTTTGTTGCGGCAACTGTTGCCGTGGCATATTCTGCTGGAATCCCGATGCTTGTGCGTTCTGATTGTTCTGGTTTAGAGCATTGTTGGGATTACTCCATGAAAAATTTGGATGCTTCTTCCAAGCTGGATTGTATGTATTGGACATCACATTGTTGTTTCGGTTGTCATTCCCCACATAGAAGCTGGATTCCGAATTCTGCATACATTCAGAAGAATTATGGTTATCACCACATAACTCACAAAAAGAATCCATTACCTTGACCTCAAGTGTTTTGTTTGGTTTTTGCATGTTCTGGACCATCTTGGTTAAAGTGGCCAATTGTGCCGAAATTGAATATGATGATCCTAGTTCATGTATTATGGCTTGGCGTCTAACTCCTCCTCTTCTAGTAGAGGGGAATTGATAATCATTCTTGGCCAGCCTGTTTAGAATTTGCATTGCTTTCTCCGGTGACTTATCTAAAAGTATGCCGTTTACCGAGGCATCTAGCATCATCCTTGTTGGTGTATTCACGACGTTGTAAAATATTGTTACTTGAGTCCACACCGGGAATCCGTGTAGGGGGCATTTGTGTAGAAGTTCTCTATATCGCTCCTAAGCCTCGTACATGGATTCATCATCTACCTGCCGAAAAGAAGTAATGTCGTTACGAAGCTTATCAATCAAATTTGTAGGATTAAACCGAGCAAGGAAATCACGACAAAGATCGGTCCAAGATGCTATTGATCCGGCAGGAATGCTATTCAACCATGCTTTCGCCCTATCCCTCAGTGAATAGGGGAATAATCTTAATCGTAAGACATCAGGGGTGACTCCGTGTATTTTGAACAAGTTGCAAATCTCGAGGAAAGATTTTAGATGTTGTCGTGCATCTTCAGTTGCTGAGCCGCCAAATTGACCAATTGTGTTGATCATATTAAACATTACCGGTTTTAACTCAAAGTGGTCGGCTTCAATTTTGGGTGCGACAACTCCTGGATTAAGTCCATCAAGATCTTCTTCAAGATAGTCTCGAATAGTTCTGTTTCGTGCAAGAATCACTCCTCCTCCTGCTGGAACATTTTGATTCATATTGTCGTCTTGATTAGCCATTGCTACTCTTATCCTTCGTCTAAGTCTTTGTAAGGTTCCTTGGATTTCCGGATCAAAGGGATATTCTGGTGTAGTCGGTCTCGCCCTGGTCATATACCAATGCAAAACCAAAGTTTGTTAGCCCTTTGAATCTTAAACAAGAAAAGTAAAAAGAAAGTGCAAGAAAATAAAAACAAAGTCGCTATTGTCAATCCCCGGCAACGGCGCCAAAAACTTGTTGCGCGTAATAAGTGCTACGCAATTGTGCAAGTATACACATTGCAAGTTATAGTATAAAAGATATCGTCTCCACAGGGATTGGTGCCACTTCAAGAATCTAGTCTCTTGCACTGTAAAAAGTAAAAACACAAATAGAAGATTATAGGAGTTTTAACTAACAACTAATCTAGAAAGCAATAAAGTAAAAGAAAAGATGAGATCAAATGAGAGGGATAGGTCAGGTTATCGTGAGTTGAGGTGTGATAGCCGATTGGATTGTCTTGGTAAAAGAGTGCACGGGCAACTCAGTTGCCGTGGCAACTTGCACAACGGGGTTGCCTTGGCAACTAATTGATGGTTTCCTGGGCGACTAGTTGGGAAACTACTTGGGCGTCTGGGCAGCAACCTTCAAGGTTCGGCAGAGCGTTCTTCAATGGTTTCTTCTTATCCCTAAGTCGAAACTCTAGCTACTTGTGCATGCCTTGATAATACATCCCTGCGTGAATTAAGGGTGAACAACAACCAATCTTGCGTTCCTTTTAGCCATTGAAATCGTTGACTTATTCCTAAGCCGGATTAATCTTCACCATCAATAGATTGAATAAAGATCATATTCATTCGTTTCTTGAATCTAACTCTCCCGATATTAGATAAATAGATGAAGTTACGAGATCCTCTCCCAATTCACTCGCAAACAAGAATAAGAACCAAGAATGAATAAACCTTAAATAGAAAAGTGCAAACTCTTATTATCTAAACAAAATCCAATAGTTTCTCACAACCACAAAACACAATAACCATAGCCAAATAGATTTAGTTCATGGCTAGGTTCCAAAGAAACACAAGATAAATAATCCCTAGCATGAACCTAATTGAACAAGAAAGAAAAAGATGAAGAAGGAAGCTTGTCGAAATCCCTTGCCCTAGGTGCTTGTCGAAAATTCTCTCCTCTTGCTCCCCTTAAGTTGTCGAAATTCCCCTCTAATTTATAGGGCTAGGTCAAAGTCCTTCTTTGAAGAGGAAGTTAAGTTGGAATTAAATTATCTTTAAAGAATATAATTCTTTATTATAATTATATTCCTACTAGAACTTCTTCTATCTTCTTGGAATTTAATTTTTCTTTAATCTCTTCATGGAAATCAAATTCCTTTGGGATTGGGCCTTGCTCCACGTCATCTTGGGCTTGTCTAGTCATCAATTTCGACTACCATATCACCTTGTTCTTTGTCGACAATTGCCCTGGCAACTGGCTCGGCTTCTCCTTCATGCATTGCCCTGGCAACTAGCTCTGCATCTCCTTCATGTATTGCCCTGGCAACTAGCTCTAGCCTTGCTTTGGCAAATGATCCTGCACATACACACCAAAGCAGCATCCTTTCCCACAAAAACTACCAAGTTATGTAATCAAGTTCAACGTTGGAGGGAAACATGGATTAATGCATAAATGGCTAATTATGCAACTAATATGAGCCTAAGTCTAACAATAATATGAGTAAAAAGGGTAAGAAAATAGTACTTTTGAACACTTATCATATATATTTTTAAATGGAGCTCACATGTAAAGTTTAAATTGGTTTATCGACTTTGAAATACTCAAACTTATGGATTTTATGAAGTAATTGCGTTGGGCTAAATCTAGTAACGAAATTTTATGGCTTTGGGCTTGAGGCCCAATTTATGACATCCGGGTTGGGGACGTTACAATCATAATTTTGGCATTGATGACAGTTGTAAATTTGAAAAATTAGGGTTCTTTTTTGCAGGAAGAATTTAACGTGCTACATCAACATTTTTTAATGGCAATGGTCGTAATGAAATCAAATTAAAAGCTTATAAAGTTTTTCGATTTCAGTAATCAAAGTAAAAGCACCCTAAAACTTCAATGACTACAAATGCAATTTACCCTAAAAATATTAAGTATGTTTTTTGTTTAAATGAAAAAATAGATTTTAAATTATTATTTTTCTTTGAGGTCCTAAACTATTTTGGTCAAAATAAGTACCTACACTATCATTCTATAACTATTTTAAGTATATTTGTTAGTCCCGTTAAAAAATCTTGGGTAAATACATTAACACTCATGTCAAATAATTTAACTAAAATTTTGATTTAAGATTTTAGAATAATTATAATTTAATTTAAATAAAATAAAATAAAATAATATTAAAAACTAATAAAATATTTGTTAGTTCTAAAAGAAACACGTTTACCTCTAAAACATTTTTTCTAATCGTGTAACCATCTTCATTTGGAAAAGCTTTTCTAGTTCCGACCATTTTGAAACCTAAATTCCTTTTCGATTTTTTTGTTTCCAATAAATTTTAATCAATTTAAATATTTGAAACCTAAAACCATTTTGATTTCGTAATCTCTTTGAAAAATCCAAGAATTCTAAATCGTTTTTGAAATATAAAACCCATACTTGCTTGCACCAATGTAAATTAATACTGTATTATTGCACTGATCAGTGAACTACCAAGTTTAAATTTTTGGATCTGCCCCTACACTCAAGTAAAATATTATTACAAATAGATCATTAAATATTAGATGAGAATAGTGACAAATATAATAACAATTTTAGTCATCAACACTTATACAATTTATTAATTTGATCCTAATTTACTTTGACTATCTCTCGTAATAGATTAAATACTGGATATTACAAAAAAATTAATCTAAATTTGTCCTTATAATAGGCATGCATGCATACTTGCCCATTACTTTATCCTTTCACCCTCCTACCTACTTTAATAAAAAAAAAGTAGTAAAATAATATGACATTCAGCTATTAATGTTGTTCTACAGTGGAGATGATGGTGTTCCATGGTTGGAAATGGTCCTAGAGGACAAGTGGGCGGTGAGCCAAAATTGAACTATACTGCTGCTGTCCATGTAGCTGAAAAGAGAAGAGCTGGAATGCATGCACCAATTGAATATCAGTCAATGGAAAAACCAATCTCATGGACCCCTTTTCCCAGCTGTTTCAAACTCAAAAACACTGTAATCCTTAATCAGTCCTTCAGATTCATCTAAAACAGAATAATATATTGTTTGGGTCACAAATCTTGAGGATTAAAACTGGACAAACACATCAATGGAACTTTGCTAATTGAAAAGGAATCCTATTCTTTTCCAAGCATGTTTGCAGGAAATGAAGTTTTGATAAGACATGTTATACTTTTAATGAGAGAGTTCAAGTTCTAATCTTAGTAGCGGAATAGTTATGAAATAGTGTTATTACAGAATATCAAACATGGAATAATGTTGGATTATTGCAAGTAAATAAAGGGGGATAAGAACTTAAAATTTCAGACATGCAATATGCCTTACATTAGACAAGCCCAGTAACGGCATTATTGTCTCAATATTTTCTTTTGGGAAAAAAATCTAATAACCACCCGCTTTGAACTACATTTGAAAAAATACCCCCCATTGTGCACACATAAGCAGGGTTCGCGTTTTTCATAACGCGAATCGCGTTCAACGAAATGCGAATTTTAGCTTATGTGGCGCCGCCTTTCGTATAATCGTTTATTTTAATTGGTTAACATAACTCACGTTTGTCGAAACACGAGTTCAGCGATAATTTCACACGAAATGACATGAAGATATCGTGACAGATAATCAAGGAACTCGCGTTCAATGGAACGTGAATTCGTGTAAATTGCTGAATATCCATGGATTGATAGGCATGTTGTAGGTGAATTTGCATTGTGTTGGGTGATAATTTTTCTTGTTATTGAACATCGACGTCTTATTATGGATTCATCTCTGTAAAACGGTGTAAAAATAATCCAGTATAAGGTATTGGAACGTTGCTAAAAAGTGCGTTAAAAACGCTATATAGCCTTGTTTTTGTGCATTGAGTAACATCAAAACCAGTGTCGCTAGGCATGTTTTAGGTGAATTTGTACTGTGTTGGGGGATAATTTTTCTTGTTATTGAACCTTGACGTCGTACTATGGATTCATCTCTGTAAAACAGTGTAAAATAATCCAGTATAAGGTATTGGAACGTTGCTAAAAGTGCGTTAAAAACGCTATATAGCCTTGTTTTTGTGCATTGAGTAACATCAAAACAAGTGTCGGTAGGCATGTTTCAGGTGAATTTGCACTGTGTTGGGGGATAAATTTTCTTGTTATTGAACATTGACGTCGAAGTATGGATTCATCTTTGTAAAACGGTGTAAAAATAATCCAGTATAAGGTATCCGAATGTTGCTAGAAATTGCGTTAAAAACGCTATATAGCCTTTCCTGTTATAATTTAAAAAGTACAATTAGAAGAACAACTAGTTGATTCGAGGCCCTGTCCTAAGAGGACATTTTCTCCTGTCATGTCCAAGGTTCCTACATTTTGTACACAACCTAGGTTGCCATGTCTGTTCTTTTGGAACCATATCCTCGGCACAATGAATCCTAGTTGAGCATGGGCGACCTTTTTTCTTGCGTCGCAAGGAAGGATCTGGCCGTATCTTAGGTTCATCGTCGACTAATGCATGATCATGTTCATTTCTGATAGGAGCAAACTCATTACAGTATACCTTGAAAATGTTTTCAAGTCGGTATACCAGATCAAGGAGTGTTATTGTGTCAAAATGAACAGATGCACATGCAGCAAATGAGTGCGCACACGGGTACTTGAAAGTCTGAAAACGTCTGTAGTCACATGTTCTTCGTCGTAGGTTAACAACGTAATTGTTCTGCATGATGCCTTCAAGCGGGCGTGAAAATTCAGTAACCTGAAAGCTGTGTTCGTGACGGGAGAAGCATATAGCACCCATCACGTTTGCGTGCGACATGGATATTTGAAATGTTTGCTGGAGATCTGGATGGAACTTGTGGCCATTTTCCATTCAGTTCATTGCTTGTTTTCCCAAGGTTGCAAAATGGGTAGCCAGTCGATAATATGTCGCCTTGACAACGGATGTGATAGGTAAATGACGTGTTCCCTTCAGAGACGACTTGATCGCATCAGCCAAGTTCGTTGTCATGTGACCATATCGATGCCCTCCATCATAACATCGTAGTCATTTCTCCCTCAGGATATCAATGGTATAATTATATCCATCTATATTCCTTAATCGAAACTCCTTTAACAGCTCCTCAAATTCATCAGCTCGGTGTGCGTTCCCTATTAAATAAAAGATTGAATAATTAATTAGAAATAATACTAAATGGCATGACAATGGATATAATTTTGATAGTGAAAGGCTTACCCATACGAAGAACCATTATACGCTCATCATCATTCTTGTATCGCTGGTAGTAGTTGGCAGCAATGTGTCGCAAACAGAACCTATGATGAATAAATGAAGGTTCCCAAGACGGGTCCAATTGTGTGATGGATCCCCAAATCCATGTGCCTCTGTCTGAAATAATATCCTGTCTGGTTTTTCTCGTAGAACACGACGCAAGACATGTCTGTGCAGATTGGTGAGAAAAAACGTCCACGATAGGATATCTTCCTTTTCAACAATAGCGAATACGACCGGAATACATTTTCTATTTCCATCTTGTGCAACTGCAAGTAGTAAAATATGTGTGTACCTGCCATACAAGAAAGTTCCGTCGATCTGTACCATCGGCTTGTAGTGGCGAAAAGCTTTAAGCATTGCGGAAATGTCCAAAAAAGGCGAAAAAATTGGCGCTCCCCATGAACAACTCGATCGTTGTAGTAAGATAGCACTATCTCAAGTTTCATGACTGTTCCTTGGTTGTATTTTTGCATCAGCTTCAGCCATGATCGCAACTCGTTGTATGATTCCTCCCACTGGCCATATAGTTGTTGGATGGCGCGATATCTTGCATACCATGACTTATCGTATTTAACAGTATATGTGAATTGAGATTTAATGGAAGCTATACATACGGACACAGTTATGCGTGGATTAGCTTTCATGAGTGGAAGAAGATGATCACAAAGCACGTGCACATCTAAGTTCGGATGATCTTGACTCAAGCTTCCGACGGAGCATGTATGAGGTCAGTTGTATTTGGTTATCCTCCATAGGTTGTTCAACCTCTTCAATCGCGATACACGGACCCTCCACTGACATCCCTCAGACTTGTGGGGGCATTCTGCAATATATTTGTCAGCTTCAGTTTTCCTCACTGTGGAAGTAACTGATCTGCGCATGCTGTAATGCTTAATAGCAGCTATCGCCAATTTTTTTGTCTTGAAGACCATTCCACGACGCAAATCTCCATCATTTCGTCCAGTGTAATTCTCCAACGGTGGGTATTCTAGAAATTCGGTAGTGTTAAATCCTTCCATATCCACTGTTGTTAAGTGGGATGGTGGTTCGTAATAGGATGCGCTACTAGCAGTATAACTGCACCGGGCAACCATTTGTATAGGTTCAGGTTCGTTATCGTCCTCTGTATCTTCTTCTGTCTTAACCTCTGTATCATCCTCTGTACTAATGGGCTCGTCAAGGTCTATTGGTTCTTCTGGAAATAAACTTATCCCATCACTATCTGGCCCAACCTCTGTAAGTGGTTCTTTATCAGAATTATCCCCGTCAAAGCTGTATAGTTCTGCTTCATCAACAACCCTGCTATGTACTACACGGTTAACCTGATCACGAGAGTGCTAATGGGGCCTATATCCAATATTCGACGGGTTAAACTCTTCAAGGTACGACGGCATAGTGGATGATGATGGGCCCACAGTAGGGATATAAGTCGAGTGCCTCCCAGATGAAAAATCATCGAACAGATTGAATTCTTCACGGGAGAACGGCATCGTAGATAAGGATGGCCTCAGACCACCACTGTAAGGATTGTACGGTGACTCTTGGGTTTGTGGCAGGTTCAGGTCTAAGTCAAACCTGGCGACGCAAGAATGCCTTGGCCTCGATGCAAACGATGATGCTGGCTGGTCACCGCTCGTATTTAGTAAGTTGATTCCTTGTCACAAACTTGATGTGGGGCTATGAGCATTCGGGTCGAAGTCAAGATTTGTGCGCGGCCAATTTGAAACCATAGTGTTGCCTCTGACATTTCGTTCAAAATATGTTACAAACAGCTCAAGGTCCAATCCTGTGGAAAACTGGGTATGGGTATCGATCATCAGTTGAACACCTTCATTGTCTAGAACATCGAATATTACGAAATACAATGGATCTAGCAAAGATGGCAGTCGATACCTCAGTGAATTAATTTCCCTCCTAGAAGCAACCTTCCGCGATATCATTCGCTTTAGCCTTTCAAATGTTACTTCCCTCGAAATTTGTAGCGAAATAGTATTGTTGGACTGAAACACGACACCAATTTCCGCATCAGGAATCATCTCACCGTCGTAGTATACTACTGCAGCAACTCTTCTTGCCATTTTTTAAAGAAATCAGACGTGTATATATTTTTTTGAGTGAATACTGATGCATCAAAATGTTCATCCGTTTAATCAGGGAATTTATAGTAAGGTGGCCAAATTCGAGTCCTGTAGGACGCGAGTTACATTATGTCAGTAAAATCGCATTTAATAGAACGCGAATTTGGGTCTGAAATGATTCCTGGCGTGTCAGGCTTTCTCAGAAAACTCGCGCTCATTCGCTTTAGCGTGTCAGTAAAATCGCATTTAATAGAACGCGAATTTGGGTCTGAAATGATTCCTGGACGTGAGATGATTCCTGATGCGGAAATTGGTGTCGTGTTTCAGTCCAACAATACTATTTCGCTACAAATTTCCCTCCTAGAAGCAACCTTCCGCGATATCATTCGCTTTAGCCTTTCAAATGTTACTTCCCTCGAAATTTGTAGCGAAATAGTATTGTTGGACTGAAACACGACACCAATTTCCGCATCAGGAATCATCTCACCGTCGTAGTATACTACTGCAGCAACTCTTCTTGCCATTTTTTAAATAAATCAGACGTGTATATATTTTTTTTAGTGAATACTGATGCATCAAAATGTTCATCCGTCCACACAATGAACCTGCCCAAAAAACAATTTAAACCCATATTTAAGGTACACAGCAACCAGCACACCTCCATATTCTCTGAACTCACATAAAACTATTTGCTTCCTTGTCTCAAATACACGCTTAGCAGTTGAGTTAGCCCATACCCCAACTTTGGTCCTTGTCTGAGAATTGTCAGACACTCAGATTAATGGTGTCTACTATCTAATTCTTTGGTTATATAGTTTCCACCTAGTGGGATTCTAGTATATTGTAGAACAAAGACAAAAGCTTGACCCCAGATTGACTCTTGGTCTTCTTGCTTCACTTAATACATTTGAAATATTGATTGAAAATGGTTAAATCCTGTTGGAATCCATCGGCTGAAGTCGATTCTTGCTGCCGCGTTGATGGTTTATCCTGGTATAAAGATTTGGGGCAACATGCTTATGGAGAATTCTCCATGGCAGTGATTCAAGCCAATAGCTTGTTGGAGGATCAAAGCCAACTTGAATCGGGGCCGTTGAGTTCGAGTGTTTCCGGTCCTTACGGAACGTTCATCGGTGTCTACGACGGACATGGTGGAACTGAGGCTTCCCGCTACATCAATGACAACCTATTTTACAATCTTAAGTGTACGTTTTCACTTAAACTTCTTTTGTATTGCCGAATGCTTATTTTGCATTCCTTTGATGTGCAGCAATTGCAACTGAGCATCAAGAAATATCAGTGAATGTTCTTAGAAAATCTTTCTTGGCAATAGAAGAGAATTTTCTGTCCCTTGTGAGGAAACAATGGCTCGGTAAGCCGCATATGGCGTCGGTGGGATCGTGCTGTTTGACTGGAGTGATCTGCAATGGACTGCTATATATCGCTAACGCCGGTGATTCGAGAGTAGTTTTAGGCAGATCAGGAAGAGGAACAAAGGGAGTTAAAGCCCTGCAATTATCGATGGAACATAATACTAGCATAGATGCTGTAAGAGAAGAGCTTCGCTCATTGCATCCCAATGATCCACAAATTATTGTGATGAAACACGAAGTTTGGCGTGTCAAGGGCTTGATACAGGTTTATATTCTGTTCTTTTTTTCCTTCAAGAAAACTGAACTGGAAGTGAATTTAAATTGTGGGTTCTTTTGTAGATCTCCAGATCCATCGGTGATGCATATTTAAAGAAGGCAGACTTCAACAAAGAGCCTCTCCTGCCTAAGTTTAGACTGCCTGAACCTTTGCGAAAGCCGGTCCTTAGTGCCGAGCCATCGCTGTTAGTACACAAACTGAACCCTGATGATCAATTTCTCATATTTGCTTCTGATGGTCTGTGGGAGCACC
Source organism: Hibiscus mutabilis (assembly GCA_019671005.1). Lineage (NCBI taxonomy): Eukaryota > Viridiplantae > Streptophyta > Magnoliopsida > Malvales > Malvaceae > Hibiscus > Hibiscus mutabilis. The sequence goes on along the minus strand of CM033738.1, from coordinate 12,227,827 downwards.
TTACAAACCAGGAGGCTGTTAAACTTGTCCAGAGTAGCCCACGCTATGTAAGTTTCCACTTCCAGATAGCAAGGAAATGCTGAAATTGGTTGATCATGATTTGATTCTTATTTTATGTCCCCTTTTAATGCAGGGAGTTGCTAGGAGACTTGTGAAAGCTGCACTCAAGGAAGCAGCAAAGAAGAGGGAAATGAGATACTCAGACCTGAAAAAGATTGATAGAGGGGTGAGACGGCATTTTCATGATGATATCACAGTCATAGTTGTGTTTATAGACCCCCATTTGATCAATGGGAGCTCCTCCTACTGCTCCCCCTTATCGATAAAAGGCGGAGGACTGGCTGCTGCTTGTGGTGGTGGCGTCTCATAGCCAGCAAAGATTGGAGCTAAATTTTTCAAAATTTATCCTCCATAACCATGAGAAAGAAGGGTCTTTCTTTCAGTAAATTATTCTCATAGGGTAATAGTAAAATATAATTTGAGACTGGTATTTGCCAAAGAAACTTAGGATGAGGCTGCAAGATAACCTGTATATATGATTTCCATGTAATCTAATAGTTGATTGTTTGCTTTCCTTCAGAACGTGTTGATAAATGTTGCTCATTTAGTACCCAATTTTATGTTTCTTAAGCCTCGACTTGCTTCATATTCCTGTTTAATATCAATGTCCGGACATCAAATCCAGCAAATGCACTGTTAGAAGAAAATTTATATCTAATGTGAGTTCAATGCCATAAGAATCGAGACCAATTTTGGGTAAAAAATTTAAGCCTGCTCTCTCCTTATTCTCTGAATTATTATGGCATTTTCCATTAATCCATTTGCTGATATACCAACTCCAAATTTATTAAAGGTCAAATTCTGTACTATTTCCCATCCTTTTCTATCCACTTAATCAACTTCTATACCATTTTATATCCTTGTGTTTCCATAGAATGAGTATTTATCAACTAAACTAAAAATTGTGCCGAAAAAAAACCCAGAGGCTTAAACAAAAGTTGGTAAACAAAATGTTAGACATTCTAATTCCCCCAATCAATGTTTAACCGGTCTTCCGTTACAACCAGAAAACAAATTCCAAAGAAGCTAAGTACTGTTAATTTTTAGTGAACAAAAGAAAAACAACCCTATTACATGATTGACAAAAACTGAGAAAACATTACACAGCCTTCATTCCCAGCATACATTTACCTTGCAGATCAGTGGATTAACAAGGTGAGACCAAGGGAAGCTAGCAATCACCAAAAAACTGTTCACTTACCTCAAACACAAACCACAAAAAATCAGAAATTCTGAAGTAGCAGGTAGAGCAAGAGTTTTAGCTTTTGGATCAAATAATCTCATCATCCATTGAATATATTCTCTGCAGGCAATTGTCAAACCTTAAAACCATTCCCAATTTTCAACATTTCTCTCATGATAAAATGCTGAACAGCAGTAGTAACATATAGACGATAACGTCACAGATTATTTTGTGAAAAGAGAGATGCTAGTAACTAATGATGTTTGACTTAATGCAATTTGAACCTTGAGTGTGATGACATATAGCAGAGACATGCATACAAACATAGAAACAAATGCATACAAACATGGAAACATGCACATCAAGAACCAGGCATGCTCATGCACACATATCCATCAAAAGGTTATATTTCCTTTCCTTTTATTATGAGGAAAATATGTCGTATCTATCTAAAAGGAGCAAAAATAACAAGATGACAGTCAAATCAAAAGAAAAAAAAAACAATCTTAACAAAGAGAACATTCTTTTTTTTAATCTTAAGTAGAGAAATGAAGTTATCAATGTTTATTCAGATCAAAATCATCTACAAACTATGATTACCATTTACCCTACAGCCAAAGACGACCCCCCCCCCCAAAAAAAAAAAACAGAACAGAACCGAACCTACAAACTCCAACATAAAAAAAAGGCAAAGCAAGAATAGAAATTCGTCCTGCATTTCAAGCTGGACAGACAAAGAATTCTTATAAAGCCAGGGATATAGATGTCAGACTCAGTATGAATTACTACTGCTGTCTCACACATCATCACACAATGCAACTTAGACGAGTATAAGCTGCTACCATAATTTTAACTTTAAAAGGAACAGGTCAATTAACTTTTTTAATAGGAAACTACTTAGCACTCACTACTTTCTCATTTATATTATCAAAAGGTAAAGGTTGAAAATATTTTTAGACACTACTTCAGAATTTCTAATGCTCTTTGTAAAGATTTGAGACAAGTCAACAGTACAGGTGGTTGCTGATTCCGACCTCACCAAATGAATCGAAACCATAGCTGTGCCTGAAATGAGAAGGAAAAAAACACCTTCCATATCGCAGAAAGAGTTCACTACTTTGGAATTGATGTGGGGATGAAGGAATGCTGCATCTAAGAATTATGAGGTTGGAAAGAAAGCATTGTAAAGAAGCCATTGAGGGAATCACAAGCTGTTAGAACATTAGACCTGACAAGAAAAACAAAGCGATTATGTAAAATATGTCATTGATAAATAAATTAATAATATGAATGGACATATCTAACTTAGTTGTATATATACAAGATTAAATCAATGCATATCTCCAACAATACCATCTAAACTACATGGACAATTTCTATTTAGATTTCTCCATCAGCCTTTCCAGCAACAGGAGCTTCCTGAAAAAAGGAGGGGGCATACAGAAATCAGTATCTCAGACAGCACCTTTAAAATACTTGACTTTGCGTATCAAAGAAATTTGTACGAAAAAACAACTAACAAGGCCTTACTGGCTCAGGATTTCCCTTGCCATTCTCCTGTGATAAAGAACTAGCGGAAGGATTTGAAAACCTGGAAAGACCAGAAAATATTAAATTTCAATTTCAAGCATAAACCTATTAAATAAAGTTTTCTGAAGGCGATTATATATCTCTAAAAATGTAGGAAACAGTTCTTTAGCAGAGGAACATACCTGATTGCCCTTGCTTTTCTTTTTTCCTCTTCTACTAAATCAGGTTTGGAATATGGTGCAAATCTGGCAAGACGGGCTTTCTTCTTTGCATCCTCGTCAGTAGCTGTAGTGGGTGCAGCAATCCCAAACCTGAGAACCAAAAAATATAATAAACAAACTTATAATTACAACTGCAAGCTAGAGTATCACTAGGTAAGGTGGCATGAAATAAAAACCTCTCTGCCCTAGCCTTCCTCTTCAATTCCTCTGATTGCTTAAATGCTTCTGATCCATTTGAGCTCGGTGCAGTGCCAAACCTACAATATTATTGACCCACAATCAGCAAGTTACAAAGACACGGAGAAGTCAAGAAACGGTGTCCACCATCAACAACTGCACCTTTACCAGATTATCATCAAGAAAACTCTTCCAGTATAAAAGAGTAAGGATTCATAAGATTTCTCTTTAATCAAATACAAGTAGTATATATCTAACGTGATATTTACTTTATCCAGCCAAACTTTCCCAGGCTTCAATCCAAACATGCAGGCATGTTTTAGTAAGGTAACTAGGTAAGATTATGATGGGTTAAACTCATCTCTTGAGAAATAATGGATAAATTGGCTAAATTTAAGACTAGTTTTGAAAATTATGAGCTGTTAAGAGATCCTAAATAAAATTGATCGAGAACTTAAAGTGGTGAACAAATTCAAGAGCATTAACCTAAGCTTATCGAGAATCAAAATTTTAATTTAAAGAAAATTATCAAGATAGTCATTTTTCAGAAATAAATCAATACAAAATAAACAATTTCTTCTATCCTCTTCTATTTAGAAATTCTCACCAACCAAAAAGAACAAAAAAACCATTCACACCAGATAAACCCTAAATATTACACAAAGAAAAAGGGAAAAAAATAAAAGATGTTACCTTTCAGCCCTAGAATTAAGCTTATCTTGCTCAGATAACTGGATGGGTACGCCGAATCGCTCAGCTCGTCGAATCTTCTTCTGGATATCGTTCACGGAACCTCCGCTTTCCCCAGCGACCAAACCCGCAGCAGTCCCGGTGGTCTTCGAATCCTTGCTCTCCTTCACAGATAGCTCAGCATTGGAATGAGTGAAATCGCTAGGAGGATCTGACTTGCCCTTGGAAAGTGAGGCGGCGTCAACAGTTTTCTCAGGGTTTGCTTCTCCGGATGAACCGGCGCCGGGTTTCTCGGTGGTGGATGCCATAGGAGTGGTAGGTAGGGTCGCGTGAAGAATACGAGCTGAAACCTAAGAGCGCGGAGGCGGTGGTGTCTTTTTTTATATTCAAATCGGGCTTAAATTATATTTTATTTTAATAATAAATGTTATTAAAAAGTATTTTAGGTGTTTATTTTAATAAAAAAATTAAGTATTTTTTTAAATAAAAAATAGTTTAAGTACTTATTTTAATAAAAAATAAAATTTTAAACACTTATTTTAATAAAAAATATTTTAAGTATTTATTATAAAAGGTATATAGTTTAAGCACTTATTCTAAAAACAAATGCGGCAAGTTAAAAATGAAAAAAATTTGAGTAAATTATCGGGTAAATTTTTGATAATTTTACCCAAATATGTATATTTACATTATAAACTCAAACATTAAATTTTAATCTTAATTTCTAAAAGAATTATAAGTTAAATCATATACCTTAAATTTTAAATTATGTACCCTAAATTCTAAATATTAATTTTAAATTTTAAATCCTAAAATTTAAACTTTTAAACTTTAAACCCTAAATAAAAATTATAACCTCTAGAACTAAAAGATTGATGTAAACTAAGCTTACGCAATCTATATGCCATTTTTTTCTCATTTTATATCACTTAAAAATCTTTAATAACAAAGGCTAATTTCTGAGTCGTGTTTTTAATTTTTAGTAAGGGTAACTCTAGATGGAATGGAAATCAACACTGAGGAAATTCTAAGCACCGAAACTCTAGATGGTATAGAAGTCAACGTGCCGATGGATAAGCCGTCGGATCCCCCGGAGGAAATTCTAAATGTGAGATCGCCCCGATCAAGAGGCAAACGACCTTATTTCACTTCCCTTCGCTTGCTTTTCTCGAGAGAACTGGATCTCCCGTGGCTATGAAAGATCAGAAGACAATAAAGCTTGTTAAAAGCAGAGATATTGACTGTGTTGATGGCTCGGAGGATTCTGCGAAGGCAGATACTGCCATGGGAGACAGTGGTAGTCACGATGGGACTATAGGTAGAGATGTCCAAGCCATGGAACCGAACGTATCTAAGGGTTCAACACTTTCTTACGCCGATGCGATTTCATGTGGAACTGAGAGTGGTGGGGTTGCGCAGGACACTTGCTATGAAAAGGAAATTGTTATCAATGATGAGGATGTCATTGTTGACATGAAGGGCCCGTTTCCCAAAATTCAATTTGCTGATAAAATGCAGAAGTAACTAGATTTAAACATGCAAAGGACGATCATTGTTCGATTACTGGGATGTCCGATAGGCTTTAGAGCCTTACTTAATCGCCTTCCGTCCTTATGGCAAATTATGGTAAATTTCAGGTTATAGACTTGGAGAATGAGTATTTTGCGGTTAAATTTTCTTTGGAAGCTGACTATGTTCATGCCCTTACCGAAGGACCATAGACTATCTACGGGAACTACCTCACGGTGCAACTTTGGAGTCGTGCTTTCTTCACGTCTGAATCACATCCATCCCAATTAATGGTTTGGGAGCGGCTGCCAGGTTTGTCTTTGAGATATTATTTGAAATCTTTGTGTCATTGTATTGCTAATGTGATTGGACAGGTGATTTGCATTGACTATAACACAGAAGTTGGGGAACGGGGTAAATTTACGAGGCTGGCGGTGATGGTAAACCTGAAAAAGCCCTTAATACCTTGTATTGGTATTGATGGCTTGGTGCAATGGATTCAATATGAAGGTTTGCAAAACATATGCTATCAATGTGGATGCTGTGGACACCTTGAAGCTCAATATGGATCGAATATGATCAATGTGCTGGTGCAACAACCGCTTACCACGAGCGAGGTGGAGTCTTTTTCGGTTGATGCGAGGTTTTGATCGTGGATGGTAACTGAAGCGTAATCGTAAAGGGAAGAAGTCGGGGCCTAAAGATGCTCGCACTAATAATTATAAAGCTCAAGGTTACGGCTTCGTTTCAATGTGTTGTTTCAAGAGGATGAGCACTTGGATACGGAAGATGAGACTAGGAGCCTCTATGATACTGCCCCTGCACAGATTGGCGATATGGACCAGTTTAGGGCTAAGGCAAATGTCAATGCTCAAAAGGTCTCACGGCCAAAGGGTGCTACCAAGGCCTTGTATGGAAATAAGGAGAATGCCATAAGGAAAGTTGTGAACCATGGGAATGAGATTAGTCGTAATGATGTTGTAGCATTGAAAGAGGGACATGCTATTACGATTGAAATTCATAAATCGTCGGCTCCTTTTGGACATTATTCTTCTTTGGTTATCACAGAGAAGGATGAGCAACAACTTGGCTCTAAAAAGGCTAATGGGAAGTGTATTACTGGAATTCAAAAAATGTGGTGGTGGAAAGTACTAGAGCAAGTATAAAGGTGAAAAATAGTCTACTTATCGACCCCTTGCAAGATCGGTGCTAGAGGATTGGATTCAAACAATTGGGCGGAAGGTTTCTATGCATGGGGCGAGTAGTAGCAGGGCGTCGAACCCCATTGATCCTGGTGATAAAAGGGGCCAGGGAAATAACGAGGGATCTTTGCGCTCAGAGAAGGTGACCCATGAGGTTGAGACTGTAACGCCCCGGGTTTTGGGCCTAGCGGTTTTGAGGCATATTAGACGGTCCGGTGGACCGGGTTAGAGATTCGAGTCAAATTTGAGACAGTATATTTTTCGGTAAGAGAAAAATATGGAAAAATGGTTAAAAATCATATTTTAATATATGATTAATATTGGTGGAATTAAATTTGGAAAATGAGATTTTGAAATGTGACATTTTGGTTGGTGACCAAAATGCGATTTTTGAAAACTATTTTTAAAGTGACTGATAAGTGTTCAAAAGTACTATTTTTATTACCCTTTTTACTCATATTATTGTTAGACTTAAGCTCATATTAGTTGCATAATTAGTTATTCATGCATTAATTCATGTTTCTTTCCACTGTTGAGCTTGATTACATAACTTGGTGATTTTTGTGGAAAAAGATGCTGCTTTGGTGTGTTTTTGTGTGTGTATGTGCAGGATCACTTGCCAAAGCAATGCCGAGCTAGTTGCCAGGGCAATGCATGAAGGAGACGCCGAGCCAGTTGCCATGGCAATGCATGAAGGAGACGCCGAGCCAGTTGCCATGGCAATTGTCGACAAAGAGAAAATGCAATAGCGATGTCGAAATTAATGACTATACAAGCCCAAGATGACATGGAGCAAGGCCCAAGCCCAAAGGAATTTGATTGCCATGCAGAGATTAAAGAAGAATTAAATTCCAAGAAGATAGGAGAAGTTCTAATAGGAATATAATTATAATAAAGAATTATATTCTTTAAAGATAATTTAATTCCAACTCAAACTCCTCCTCAAAGAAGGACTTTGGTCTAGCCCTATAAATAGCAAGGAGATTTCGACAATCCAAGGGGAGAAGGCTAGGGGAATTTCGACAACTCCATAGAGAGCATTAGGGGAAATTTCGACTTCTTCTTCTTCTTTGCTTCCATTAGATTCATGGTTTGGGGATTATTTTTTGTATATCTTTTGAACCCAACCATGAACTAACTTGATTGGTTGGGGTTATTGTGTTTTGTTGTTGTGAGAAACAATTGGATTTTGTATAGGTAATAAGAGTTTGCACTTTTATATTCAAGGTTTACTCATTCTTGGCTTTTATTCTTGTTTGCGAGTGAATTGGGAGAGGATCTCGTAACTTCATCTATTTATCTAATATCGGGAGAGTTAGATTCAAGAAACGAATGAGTATGGTCTTTATTCAATCTATTGATGGTGAAGATTAATCCGGCTTAGGAATAAGTTAAGGATTTCAACGGCTAAGAGGAGCGCAAGATTGGTTGTTGTTCACCCTTGATTCACGCAGGGATGTATTATCAAGGCATGCACAAGTAGCTAGAGTTTCGACTTAGGGATAAGAAGAAACCATTGAAGAACGCTCTGCCGAACCTTGAAGTTGCTGCCCAGACGCCCAAGTAGTTGCCCAACTAGTTGCCCAGGCAACCATCGATTAGTTGCCAAGGCAACCCCGTTGTGCAAGTTGCCACGGCAACTGAGTTGCCCGTGCACTCTTTTACCAAAACGATCCAATCGGCTATCACACCTCAACTCACGATAACCTGGTCTATCTCTCGCTTTTTCTCTCATATTTTCTTTTACTTTATTGCTTTCTAGTTTAGTTATTAGTTAAACTCCCATAATCCTTTAATTGTGTTTTTACTTTTCAAAGGCAAGAACTTAAGCAAAGTGGCCCAAACCAATCCCTGTGGAGACGATACTCGATACTCATATCACTTTATTACTTGCGACGTGTATACTTGCACATTTGCGTAGCACTTATTACACGCAACAAGTTTTTGGCGCCGTTGCCGGGGATTGGCAATTGGTGTTAGTTGTTTTTGTTATTGCATTTTTTCTCTTAGTTTTACTAACTTTTCTTTTTGTTTGTTTTATCAAAAAAAAAAAAAAATTAGGTGCGCTACAAGTTAAGGGACATCAACATGTCGGGAAATAAAAGCCGATCTATTCGAGAGATGATGTTGGAAGATATGAATCAATCCAATCAAGAGTTTCTTGCACCCTTTGATGATTACCTATACCAACCGAGAAAAGCCCAAAGAACTTATACCGTGGAAAAATCTTGTGCTATGTGTGGAGAACATCATGTGTTTGAAAATTGCCCTCACATTTTCGGTGCATATAACTACATGGAGGACCATAGAGGGAACCAACAGCAAAATTCTTCATGGTATGATCAAAAAGCTCAAAAATTTTTTCACCATAACAATTTTGCCGCAGCAACAGATATGCCATGGCAATGTAGTCCTTTTCAAGAGCATTCCAATTCCTTGGAGGAAACTTACTAGCTTCCTTGGCTAGACTTGACGGATCAATTGAAGAGATTCGAGAACTATCAAAATCTATGGATACGAGGATAGCTCAGTGGGATGCAACCTTAGGGGATTCAGAAGATCAATTGGGGAGATCCACATATATCATGGATAACATGCACCAACAATTCATTCCTAGGGATACTGACGTCCCAAGGCAAGAGGATAAGGAGAAATACAAAGAAATCTCTCCGATGTGTGAGGAACAACTAGAATCTCAAAGTCAAGAGGATGCCAATGAGAGAGACTGCCCAACACATGATGAGCTTGAACAACAAATTGCCTCGACAATGATTGAGGAGCACGAAGCGAGCAATGCCGCGACAACACTCGGTGAAGCTGAGAACAACAATACTACAGCAAATTCTGAGGAACCTGATGCCCATAAAGTTACAACGTTGATGTTGAAGCAGGAATGTGTAGATTGCTCTCATCTACAATTGCCACGGCAATTACACGACCACATGCAAGATCAACGAGATGATAATACTTTGCCAATGGAATATGAGCAGGTAATAGTTGAACCTTTTGAATTCTTTAAAAACTCACATCGTCCATTGCAGGTATGTCTTGAGGAACCGAGGTTGGTAGATTTGAAGCCATCGAAATCTCTACTGATGGAGATGTTTGAGAGGCCAAAAGAAAATGGTGTTTGGATTCATAAAGCTCTTCAGAAAATTGATTCTTCCCTTGACTTACAGCAAATTTTGGCAACTGATTGCCACGACAATTGGCTTGAGCAGCAATTGCCACGACAACAAAGGCTACATCCAACCATGATAGAAGTTGACAAGAATGAGGTAATTGAATGGTTGAGAATGGATATAATTTTTCCTATTAATATATTTGTGCCTTCAGGAATAGTAGCAAGGTGGAGAGTATACATGGACTACAAGTGAACAAAGAAGAAAGACACCTCCACCATGGTAATGCAAAAGGGAGTAGCTGGGAGCATATTGGCCCAACTCTTTTTGGGCAATATTGTCACCCGATGGAGGGTACGGATGGACTATAAGAAGTATCGGAAACGACTCTCTTCAAGTTTTCTCAGATACGCAGTAACATTAGAAGTGGTCACTTTAGGAGATGCCTGAACATGCTCTCCTTTCAATATTTTCTTTTTCTTTTTATTTTCAATTTTATTTTTAGGAGATATTTTATTTTTCTTCATTATCTTTAGTTTCCAGATTTTCTTTATTTTCTTTTCCACAACAAGACTCACAACCACCATGCTAAGGAAATTTACTGTCGACTACTTGCCACAGCAACCACAACAGAAACTGGTGATGCCCAGGCAACAACAATGGCTTTGGCAACTACTGATGCCCATGCAAGTGAACCTGTATCGGCAAACATGGATCAAATCAAAGCAATATTATTCACGCGGCACCAGCATTCAACCACCGACTGAAAAATGAATCAAGCAAACGACACGAAAGAAACTTATCACTCGAGGTGACGACCTCTTCGACTAACTCATTTCATTTAGTTTCTTTTAAATTTTGTTTCACTCTTACATGCATTGAGGACAATGCTTCTCTCGAGTTTAGGGGGTGTTGGTTTCTAGTTAGTTTCATGTTTAGTTGCATTCATCTTTAGCAATCACATATAGGTTGCATATGTTACTTGCCATGCCTTTAATTGGATTTAATTGCTTAAGACTTGTTGAATATCCAATGATGAATTTTTGCCACTGCACTTAATTGAAATAACCTTTAATTTTAGGATTGCATGAAAAGAACTTAGAATTTTACTATGATGGTGAATTTTTTTTACACGGTTGTGGCTTGTTGATTGAAAGAAACTTAGTGAACTTAGGTTGCTTAAAATTTGGGTAAATTTAAAATTGAAAATTAAAAGTTAATTTCTTACTAGAGGTGCCCAAAAACTGGCTCTAGTAGTAAATGCACTTTCTTGCTAGAGGTGCCCGAAATTGGCTCTAGTCGACTAAAATAAAATGAGAAATTGCTTACTTTACTAGAGGTGCCCGAAATTGGCTCTAGTGAAAATTAAAATAAATGCCCCAGTAATTAAATTGATAAAGCCTATTATTCACATAGAATCTTGAAAATCAACTTGTTCACAACTACGCACACACATTGTCACGAGCACTATAGTTTGGTTCCGGGTAATTTTTGTGCTATCCGAAAAATTAAAAGGTGATCATACTTTGTGACACGGTTCCGAGGTTTGAATTCAAGTTTGAAGCATGTCTTTGATGATTAAAGTCTTGGCAGGTAATTGTTAGTTTGCATTGCTTGAGGACAAGCAATAGTTCGAGTTTGGGGGCGTGATAAGTGTTCAAAAGTACTATTTTTATTACCCTTTTTACTCATATCATTGTTAGACTTAAGCTCATATTAGTTGCATAATTAGTTATTCATGCATTAATTCATGTTTCTTTCCACTGTTGAGCTTGATTACATAACTTGGTGATTTTTGTGGAAAAAGATGCTGCTTTGGTGTGTTTTTGTGTGTGTGTGTACAAGATCACTTGCCAAAGCAATGCCGAGCTAGTTGCCAGGGAAATGCATGAAGGATATGCCGAGCTAGTTGCCAGGGCAATGCATGAAGGAGACACCGAGCCAGTTGCCATGGCAATTGTCTACAAAGAGAAAATGCAATAGGGATGTCGAAATCAATGACTATACAAGCCCAAGATGACATGGAGCAAGGCCCAAGCCCAAAGGAATTTGATTGCCATGCAGAGATTAAAGAAGAATTAAACTCCAAGAAGATAGGAGAAGTTCTAATAGAAATATAATTATAATAAAGAATTATATTCTTTAAAGATAATTTAATTCCAACTCAAACTCCTCCTCAAAGAAGGACTTTGGCCTAGCCCTATAAATAGTAAGGAGATTTCGACAATCCAAGGGGAGAAGGCTAGGGGAATTTCGACAACTCTATAGAGAGCATTAGGGGAAATTTCGACTTCTTCTTCTTCTTTGCTTCCATTAGATTCATGGTTTGGGGATTATTCTTTGTATATCTTTTGAACCCAACCATGAACTAACTTGATTGGTTGGGGTTATTGTGTTTTTTTGTTGTGAGAAACAATTGGATTTTGTTTAGGTAATAAGAGTTTGCACTTTTCTATTCAAGGTTTACTCATTCTTGACTTTTATTCTTGTTTGCGAGTGAATTGGGAGAGGATCTCGTAGCTTCATCTATTTATCTAATATCGGGAGAGTTAGATTCAAGAAACGAATGTGTATGGTCTTTATTCAATCTATTGATGGTGAAGATTAATCCGGCTTAGGAATAAGTTAAGGATTTCAACGGCTAAGAGGAGTGCAAGATTGGTTGTTGTTCACCCTTGATTCACGCAGAGATGTATTATCAAGGCATGCACAAGTAGCTAGAGTTTCGACTTAGAGATAAGAAGAAACCATTGAAGAACGCTCTGCCGAACCTTGAAGTTGCTTCCCAGACGCCCAAGTAGTTGCCCAACTAGTTGCCCAGGCAACCATCGATTAGTTGCCAAGGCAACCCCGTTGTGCAAGTTACCACGGCAACTGAGTTGCCCGTGCACTCTTTTACCAAAACGATCCAATCGGCTATCATACCTCAACTCACGATAACCTGGCCTATCTCTCTCTTTTTCTCTCATATTTTCTTTTACTTTATTGCTTTCTAGTTTAGTTATTAGTTAAACTCCCATAATCCTTTAATTGTGTTTTTACTTTTCATAGTGCAGTAACTTAAGCAAAGTGGCCCAAACCAATCCCTGTGGAGACGATACTCGATACTCATATCACTTTATTACTTGCGATGTGTATACTTGCACATTTACGTAGCACTTATTACACGCAACAGTGACCAAAATGAAAAGGATCAAATCCTTAAAATCTTTAAGGAGCTATTTTACCAAGTTTTTGCTGGTGATTTCTCCTTTCAATTTAAATCATTTAACATGTGTTTTAAATGGATTAAAAAGAGATTTTAGATATTAAAGTTAGTTAATTGGTTTGAAAGAAAATTTGACGTAACTTTTCTCTCTACCTCTCTTCAGCCAAACACTCAAGTTTTCATCAAAAACTAGAGGTGAGGGATTATTTTTACTTGGATTCTTGATCTACACTTGATTATTTAACTTTGATTTATAAAATCTCATTGAAAATTTGTGTTTTCCTAGTTTTAAACAAGCAAATTGAAGGAGAAATCACACAATAGGGGTAAGGTCTGTGATCTCCTCTATTGATTGGTTCTTTATTGATATTCCCAAGTATTTGATCCTTGATTTTGTGTTTATAATCTGATTTTAATGTTTTTCCAATGTTTAATTGAATTAATTGGGTAAAATGGAAGTTTTAGGGAATAGATTCGTAATGAATCTAATTTCCAGTGTTATGGATGGAGTTTGATCATATTTTGGATGTTTATTGATGTTATTAAGTTGATTTTATCAATGGAATTTCGGAACTTTTGAATCTCTAATTGTTTAGGTTGTTAGAATTGAGGTTTTGTGGTGTTTTTGTGGTTGTGATGCTGCTAAAGGTATTATCTTGTTATGGATATGTTTTTAGATGTGTTTTGATGTTGAAAGTGGAGTTAGATTGTTAGGTGTGGCTAGGTTGTGTTTGTGAAGGTTTTGATGATGTTTTTGGTTGTTGTGGAGGGTTAATTGTGATGGTTATGTGGGAATCCGAGAAGGATTGGTGCTGATGTGTTTTGAATGCATGGCGATACATTAATCTTCTGTTGTTTTGTGGCTAAAATATGGGAGGTTGTTCCGGAAGCTAACGAGGTTACGTTGGAAGCTTAGGACGTGTGAATTCGTATTGGTGAATCAAGGTTTCGCGTATCGGTGAATGAGAACGTCGATTCCAGCTTTAGAATGTTTTAAAGGTGGTTTATGGGAGTTTAAACTTAGCTTTATATGCTGGTTTAAACTCGAAAGTAAGTAAAGTGGATTTTTTTCTCTCAATCTTGCTAGTGTTAAATGGTTTTATGCACTTATTTTGATTTACATGTTATCTACAGTTTAAGCATGTTTTAAAGTATTTGATATACTGTTTTTAAGCATGAAATGCTGAAAGATGCTCATGGTAAGTGATCCTTGTAAGTATATGGTTTATACTTATGTTTTAAATCATGGTTGTTGCTTTGGAAAATAGTTTGGTTAATGTTCGTTAAAAACAACGAGGTAAGTGTTAAATGGTTAATTATATTGGCAAATGATGTGGTTTTAAAATTGTTATCGGATATAGTTGGTCGGCCATAGGATTGAGTGCTCTATAATAAGTCGCCTTGGATGTTAAGAGGTTTAGATCCATGTATCAAAAACTTCATTCGAGTACCCTAACGGTAGATGGGTTAAACAGTACTGAAAACTCTTATTAGTGGATTAAGCGTCTAACCGATGATTGGGGTTGGTGTCCCCGTAGGTTGAAATGTGTACCCAGATGTTAACGTACCGGGATTGTGATTGTATCGCTATTCCGGTTGAGATGGCTTGAAGTGTTGGTTGACCACTTGTTGAATCCGTGTATCTGATGAACTCTTTAAGTTATTGGACTTGTTAGATGATCACTTGTAAGCCAATATAATTGTTAATGTATCATTGGAAGGTTTATGTTGTATAATGTGATTTATACATGTTTACTTTTTAAGCTTTGCATATGGTTGTTATGCATGGGAAGGCTTAAATTGAGGTTGAGCAATGGAATTTATTGTTGTAAAATGATACATGTTGCATATGGTTTAATATGCTAGTTTTAAAAGGGTAAAGTGCATGGTTAACAAGGCATGATGTAGTTTAAAATGTGGTTTGAACATGATTGAAATTGGATTTCAATGTGATGTTGTAAAATGGTTTAAAATGCATTGATGGTGTTTTTGGTTTTTGAGCGCTCCTCACTAAGCCTAGTGTGCTTACGCTCTCTTTGTCCATCAATGCAGATTATTAAAGGCTTGGAAGGCAGCATGAAGCATGGGATCTAGTAAGACTTGGTATTCAAAGTATGTTTTTGGATTACACTATAGATAATAAGGGCAATGAGGGTTTCCTTATTTGATTGGGATATGTTTTGTTAAACTCTCTGGTTGAGCAAGTTTGGTTTGCTGTTCATGGCTTGTAAGTGACAATTGTGGATTGTTTATAGTGATGGTTTGGAATTTCATATGTTGCTTGAATGGTTTTATAGGGTGCATGCCCATAGATTTGTTTTTGATGATTGATACCATGAAAAGTTGATGTTATGTCATGAATTATTGAGCCATGATCATTAGAATATGTTGGTTATGTATTAGGGGCTTTTTTAGGGTGATTGTGTGGTTAAAAAGCATGTTTAATAAGCTAAACCGAACCAAAAATACACAGGCGTATCAGTACGCTCTTTGGCGTTTCGGTACGATTGGACATTTTTAGGCATAAGGTTTCGATTCGGATGCTAAGCGTTCTGAAACGCCCAGGCTAATTTGGCCTAGCGTACCGAGACAAGAGGGGGTGTTCTGGTACGAGTTTCAGCCACTGGAATTTACTTTTTAAACCAAGTCCCTAAGTACTGAAACACCACTATCCGTATCGGTGTGATCCATAATACATTTTCAAAAGTTTGTTAATACCGTTGGGCGTGCCAGTACGGGGAGTTATATACTGAAACGTAGGGCTTCAAACCGTACCGGTACGGATGGCAGGTAATTCGGTTATTGTATTGGGAATGAGGTTATGTTTTTTTGTATTGTAGTCCCTATTATTGTGGATGCAAGTTCTGATGGATCCAATGATTAAATTTTGACATGTAAGTATGAAACTTATTTAATTCAGGAAAGGTATGATAAGACTTGGCGTAGACGTTGTATTTTTTCAAAATTGCAATTTGGTCCTTAAATTACGTTTAGGCCAATTGGATGTCGATTCGATGCCCAATTGAGTCGAGTTATCAGTTGCTGTCAGCATGAACATGTAGGGTATTAATGAAGCATCTAGACAAGATAAAAGGAAAAAAATGGTCTCGTTTTGGGGGTTTCTTCTCACGGTTTACCTCGGTAAACCTAATGTGACTCGCTCGGGTCAGTCTGGGTGTTTGTTTGTTATGTTTGGTGATAATTGGTAAATTGACATGATTATTGTGGATTTGTTGTGAGTTATACTCCATTGTTTGCTATTCATGGTGATTGTAATATGCACGTTGGTTGCTTTATGCTATGTTGGGGTGAAATATGGAACCCATTGTCTTATTATCATAGTCTGAAATGTTTTGATTTTGAAATGGAAGTCTTGGATCCTTGCTTGAAGCTGGACTAACTATTTTTGTTTTAAAATAATTATTATGCCTTAGATAATGTGGTATGTTTCAACCGAGATGAGAAATGAGAATAACGTGATGTTGATGCCTTAGGGCAGTGAGTTGAGGAGAGTGTTGTGTCTCATAGGGGTTAGTTATCCTGAAGTATTTACCATATGTGCCTGTTGGGCCAGTGTTGGGTGATATGATGTCTTGGTATAGGCGGTGTTTAGAGCTTTTAAGCTGTTGTTGCTGAAGTGTATGTGTTTGCACCGACTGTTGAGCAAACGAGGTTGCCGTTGAAATATCCTTGTGGTTTAGGTGGAGTTGAGTATCGTGGTTATCACCCGAGGCATTTGAGGCATGTATGACCAGTGTTGTTCAGGTTATGGGTTGAATGGGGTGTTTTGGTACTCGTAGGTTGGGATGTGCTGAATCCCTATTGCATAATGATGTTTTAGTTGGTGGACAACTGTATATGTTAGCGTGGGAACCCAATGTTGTGAATTCAGAGTATTTCTATACTGTCATTTGGAAGAAGTATCTAGGGTTTAGAGTCATCGGTTATGTTGTTGGTTTGATCGATGGATAGGTTATGTTCGTGGGTATGCTGAACCAGGTAGCCCAGGTGTTGTGTGTCAGTTGGTTATGTTTATTGATAGTCTTTTCGTGCGCGAAAGCATCAAGAAGGGTTTAGATCGAGAAGTGTGGATGGTCTAGTGGTTTGTTGGGGAGAAGTGAATATTGCTCCTCTGTTGGGAAGTGTGAGTTTTGAGCATGTTGTAAAGAGTTTTAGTTCTGAGAATGTTATTAGTAAGTGTGAACAGAAAAATATGCACAGTGCATAAACACTTATATGTATATGTAAATATGTAAGTACATGCATACATTTGAGCATGACATTAGAGGTTTTGCATACATACGCAAAGACATCTATGAGGGCATATAAGTAATCATGCATATATATGTTCACACTTACGGATGACTGACCGAAAATCAGTGGAGTAGTGGTGTAAGTTGTTTTGGTAATATGGTTTGTGGAGGTCTGGCTTGTGCTAGTTTGTGAACAACCAAGGCTGGAAATAGCAGTTTGTGGGTTTGCTAGATCCAGTTGTTTAACAATAAGGTTTGTTGATATTGTATCTTGTAATGGAAGTTGCAGTTTATGAATCTGGATAGTCAATGGTGCAAGAGCGTATCTGCTCTACGCATGATGCAGAGCTTACTGTGGTTGTGTTGGTTAGAGGTTGGAGACACCGGTTCTAGGATGATGAGTGTGTTGTGTACACGGTTCATGTGTGGTTAAAAGAAAATGAATGAATGATGGTTTAGGTTCTTGATAGTTTGGATGGTTGGAGTTATTTAAGAGTTGTAGTTTAATGATTGATTATCGCCCGAGCTCAGGTTGTAGCCGATGCCTCGTATGTGTGAGTTACGGTAGAGTTAGGGATGTTGTTTATGCGGTCGAGTATAATGCGCGATGGAGGCTTGATGACTGAATTGTAAGTGAGGTTATTCGGATAGCAGTTGGATAGCTAAGGGAAACCTTACGATGTTGTGTTGTTACCACATGTTCAGGTTATCGGTGAAGGAAACCTGATGGATTTCACGTTAATGATGATATGGTGTTGTGTTTTAAGGATTGAAGAGTGGTGTCTCTTGATGTTGAGTTGAGGTGTATCTTTTTTATGGAGGCACATGCAAATTGTTGTTGGGTTGGTTTAAAGGAAAATGTGGCTGATTGTGTTGATCGATGCATGATATGACAGCAAGTGAAAGCTGGGCATCAGTTTCTTTCGAATTGTTGTATCGGTTGTGGATGCCGGAATGAAGGTGGGAAAGAATCACCATGGATCTTGTGTCTGGGTTGTCTTTGACACTGACCAAAAAGGATTCATTTGGGTGGTTATTGATCAAGTTGCGAGGTGTGCGCACCTTTGTGGCCATGCTTGCATTATGTGCTTTGTATAAGCTGGCAGGTTGGTATATTGCCGGGTTGGTATGTTTATACAATGTTCTTGATTCCATGGTGTGGATGGAAATCTATGGTTTATAGCGAGGTTTTGGGGATGTTATTTTGAGCATTAAGTGTGTGGTTGAGTTTCAGTGCCTTGTATCATTTCTGGATGGATAGTGGATCCGAGTGTGAAATTCAGGTTTTGAAAGATATATTGAGTTGTTGTACCACTGCGTTCCAGGGAACGTGGGAAAAGTAGTTGGCTTTGGTAGAGTTTGCTTTAATAGAAATTGTCAGATGAGTGTGCGGATGGCACTGTACGAGGCGTTGTGTGGTGGGAAGTGTCGTACACCGTGAGTTGGGCTAAAATGGGGGAAGGTACGTTCCCATGTTCGATATGTTGAAAGGCACCAGTGAAAAGGTGAAGTTGATATGTGAGTGCTTGAGAGCAGCTTTATATGGTTAGAAATTCTACGCAGGTTTGAAGCGTAGTGATACAGTGTATGTTGTTGATGATCGGGTGATCATATAGTTGTCGCCTTGGAAGAAGGTAATGTGTTTTTGGCAGGTAGGAAAGCTTAGCCCAAGGTTTTGTGGACCCTACGAGAGTGTTGAGCATGTGGGTCCTGTTGCTTTTTGTTTGAGGTTACCTCCTGTGTTGGAGGGGTCCATGATGTGTTTCATGTGACGAGGTTGCACAGGTAACAGTTGGATTCCTCGCGTGTTGTGTCGATGGAAGACGTTGTGTTGGGATCAGATTATTCTTGTAATAAGGTCTGGTGGGGATCTTTAAAGCCAGCAGTAGGGTTCTGCGTGGAAAGAGGGTGAGCTTGTTAAGGTGTTATGGAAACACCGCAGTGTTGAGGAAGCTATGTGGGTGAAGGTAAGTCGGAGATGTTAGAACAGATTCTGCCTTGTTTTCCCTGAAAAATTTTGGGGACAAAATTTCTTAATTGGGGGAGAGTTGTAATGCCTCGGGTTTTTAGGGATATTATACGGCCCGGTGGACAAGGTTAGAGATTCGAGTCGGATTTGAGACAGTATATTTTTTGGTAAGAGAAAAATATGGAAAATGGTTAAAAAATCATATTTTAATATATGATTAATATTGGTGGAATTAATTTTAGAAAATGAGATTTGGAAATGTGACATTTTGGTTGGTGACCAAAATGCAATTTTTGAAAACTATTTTTAAAGTGACCAAAATGAAAAGGATCAAATCCTTAGAATCTTTAAGGAGCTATTTTACCAAGTTTTTGCTGGTGATTTCTCATTTCAATTTAAATCATTTAACATGTGTTTTAAATGGATTAAAAAGAGATTTTAGATATTAAAGTTAGTTAATTGGTTTTAAAGAAAATTTGACGTAACTTTTCTCTCAACTATTCTCTCTACCTCTCTTCATCCAAACACTCAAGTTTTCATCAAAAACCAGAGGTGAGAGATTCTTTTTACTTGGATTCTTGATCTACACTTGATTATTTAACTTTGATTTATAAAACCTCATTGAAATTTTGTGTTTTCCTAGTTTTAAACAAGCAAATTGAAGGAGAAATCACACAATAGGGGTAAGGTCTGTGATCTCCTCTATTGATTGGTTCTTTATTGATATTCCCAAGTATTTGATCTTTGATTTTGTGTTTATAATCTGATTTTAATGTTTCTCCAAGGTTTAATTGAATTAATTGGGTAAAATGGAAGTTTTAGGGAATAGATTCATAATGAATCTGATTTCCAGTTTTATGGATGGAGTTTGATCATGTTTTGGATGTTTATTGATGTTATTAAGTCGATTTTATCAAAGAAATTTCTGAACTTTTGAATCTCTAATTGTTTAGGTTATTAGAATTGAGGTTTTGTGGTGTTTTTGTGGTTGTGAGGTTGCTGAAGGTGTTATCCTGTTATGGATCGATTTTTAGATGTGTTTGGATGTTGAAAGTGGAGTTAGACTGTTAAGTTGTGGCTGGGTTGTGTATATGAAGGTCTTGATGATGTTTTCGGTTGTTGTGGAGGGTTAATTGTGATGGTTATGTGGGAACCCATGAAGGATTGGTGTTGCTGTATTTTGAATGCAGGGTGATGCATTAATCCTCTATTGTTTTGTGGTTAAAAAATGGGAGGTTGTTCCGGAACCTAACGAGGTTGCGTTGGAAGCTTCGGACGTGTGAATTCACATCGGCGAATCAAGGTTTCGCATATCGGTGAGTGAGAACGTAGATTCTAGCTTTGGAATGTTTTAAAAGTGGTTTATGGGATTTTAAGCTTAGCTTGATACGCTAGTTTAAACTCAGAAGTAAGTAAAGTGGATTTTCTCTCTGGGTCGTGCTAATGTTAAATGGTTTTATGCACTTGTTTTGATTTACATGTTATCTCCTGTTTAAGCATGTTTTAAAGTATTTGATATACTGTTTTTAAGCATGAAATGCTGAAGGATGCTCATGGTAAGTGATCCTTGTAAGTATATGGTTTATACTTGTGTTTTAAAGCATGGTTGTTGCTTTGGAAAATGGTTTGGGTAATGCTTGTTAAAAAAGTGAGGTAAGTGTTAAATGGTTAATTATATTGGCAAGTGATGTGGTTTTAAAATTGTTATCGGATATAGTTGGCTGGCCATAGGATTGAGTGCAATATAATAAGTCGCCTTGGATGTTGAGGGGTTTAGATCCGTGTACCGAAAACTCCATCTGAGTACCCTAGCGGTAGAGGGGTTAAACAGTACTAAAAACTCTCGTTAGTAGATTAAGCGTCTAACCGATTATTGGGGTTGGTGTCCCCATGGGTTGAAAAGTGTACTCGGTTGTTAGTGTACCGCGATTGTGATTTTATTGCTATTCCGGTTGAGATGGCTTGAAGTGTTGGTTGAACACTTGTTGAATCCGTGTATCCGGTGAACTCTTTTGGTTATTGGACTTGTTAGATGATCACTTGCAAGCCAATATAATTGTTAATGTATCATTGGAAAGTTTATGTTGTATAATATGATTTATACATGTTTACTCTTTAAGCTTTGCATATGGTTGTTATGCATGAGAATGCTTAAATTGAGGTTGAGCAATTGGATTTGCTGTTGTAAAATGATACATGTTGCATATGGTTTAATATGAAACCATATGCTAGTTTTAAAAGGGTAAAGTGCATGGTTAACAAGGCACGATGTAGTTTAAAATGTCGTTTGAACATGATTGAAATGGGATTTCAATGTGATTTTGTAAAATGGTTTAAAATGCATTGATGGTGTTTTTGGTTTTTGAGTGCTCCTCACTAAGCCTAGTGTGCTTACGCTCTCTTTGTCCATCAATGCAGATTATTAAAGGCTTGGAAGGCAGCGTGAAGCAAGGGATCTAGCAAGACTTGGTATTCAAAGTGTGTTTTTGGATTAGACTATAGTAATAAGGGCAATGAGGGTTTCCTTATTTGATTGGGATATGTTTTGTTAAACTCCCTGGTTGAGCAAGTTTGGTTTGCTGTTCATGGCTTGTAAGTGACAATTGTGGATTGTTTATGGTGATGGTTTGGAATTTCATATGTTGCTTGAATGGTTTTATAGGGTGCATGCCCATAGATTTGCTTTTGATGATTGATACCATGAATGATTGAGCCATGATTATTGGAATATGTTGGTTATGTATTAGGGGCTTTTTTAAGGTGATTGTGTGGTTAAAAAACATGTTTAATAAGCTAAACCGAACCAGAAATGCACAGGTGTATCGGTACGCTCCTTGGCGTTTCAATACGGTTGGGCATTTTCAGGCTCTTGGTTTCGATATGGATGCTAAGTGTTCCGAAACGCCCAGGCTAATTTGGCATAGCGTACCAGTACAAGAGGGGGTGTTCCAGTACGGGTTTCAGCCACTGGAATTTGCGTTTTAAACCAAGTCCCGCGTACCGAAATACCACTATCTGTATCGGTACGATCCACAATACATTTTCAAAAGTTCGTTAATACCATTGGGCACACCGGTATGGGGAGTTATGTACCGAAACGGGTTAGACCGTTCTGGTACGGGTGGCAGGTAATTCGGTTATTGTCTTGGGAATGAGGTTCTATTTTCTTGCATTTTCGTCTCTATTATTGTGGATGCAAGTTCTGATGGATCCAATGATCGTTTTGAGTTAATTTTTGACATGTAAGCATGAAACCTATTTAATTAAGGAAAGGTAAGATAAGATTTGGCTTAGACCTTTTATTTTGCTGAAATTGCAATTTGGTCCCTTAATTGCGTTTAGGCCAATTGGATGTCGATTCGACGCCCGATTGAGTCGAGTTATCAACTGCTGTCAGCATGAACATGTAGGGTATTAATGAAACATCTAAACAAGATAAAAGGAAAAAAAATGTCTCGTTTTGGGGGTTTCTTCTCACGGTTTACCTCGGTAAACCTAATGTGACTCGCTCGGGTCGGTCTGGCGGCTAGGCCGGGCCGAGGGGTTACAGAGACGATGTCCTTAATAATGTTGGAAATCTCAGAAAGGAGAATGTCCCACCAGTATAATAAGTTTTTCGGGGTAATCTGCTCTTTTTCATATTGGTTAAATGTTTAAAGCTATATTCTGGAATTGCCAGGGGCGCTAATCCTTCTTTCTGCAGGTTTTTTAAGAATTTTGTCAGGATACGCCACCCTTATTTGTTTGTGATTATGGAACCAATAATCAGTGGTGCTGGTGCTGATAAAGTGATTCGCCGTTTGGGGTTCAATAATTCTTTTCATATTGAAGTGCACGGGTTTAGTGGTGGAATATGGATTCTCTTGACTGATGATCTTCAGATTGATGTTCAGAAGATGTCAAATCAATTTATATATGGGAGAGCTAGACTTCTTACTTCTAATCAGTGGTTCTTCTTTACTTTGGTCTATGCAAGTCCCAATGCTTCTAAACGCAAGCATGTCTAGGAAGTGCTTCAACATCTTGATTCAGGGTCGGGGGTTCCGTGGTTTTAGGCGGTGATTTTAACACCATTTTTCGACCGGAGGAGCGACAGTGAGGTACCGGGGTTGGCATTGGTGGCAGCCATTTGTTTAATGACTTTGTGTTTGACTGTGGCTTGATTGAAGCTCCTTTTTCTGTGTCTAATTCATCTGGTCAAGGGGAGATTTATCTGAAAGACTTGACCGTTGTTTGTTCAATGTTAAATGGATCTCTTACTTTTCGAATACTCATATTACGCACCTTGCTAAATTAGGATCTAACCATTGTCCTTTGCTTATCAACTTGCGTCTAGATAATGAAGTCGTCAATGACAGACCCTTTTGCTTCTTGGCTGCGTGGCAGGATCACCCTAGCTTCCTGGAATTATTATCTGAATCTTGGGATGTTAAAGGTGATATCTTCTTTAATTTACAGACGTTCACTACAAAGGTAAATGAATGGAATGGTACAGTTTTTGGGCATATTAGACGGAGAAAAATGAATTAATGAAGCAGATTAAGGGAATCAAGAAAGCCCTCAATACTCGCTACTCGACTTTCCTGATTGATCTCTTACAGAAACTAAAGGGGGAATTGGATAAGGTGCTTGCCCAAGAAGAGGGCATATGGATCCAAAAGGAGAGAAGTCAAGAGACCTAGTTTGAAGATCGTAATACCAAGTTTTATCATTCCTGTTCGGTGAGCCGCCGACGTTTAAATACTGTTCTTGCTCTTAGAGATTCCAGTGGTGAGTGGCGTTTCGATCAATCGCAGCTTCAGTCCATGGCTGTGGGTTTCTATAAGACTCTTTTCTCAACTGACCATGGGAACGACTATGATTATAGTATAAAGGGAGCTTTCCTGAGACTTTTACAAGCTGAGATGGACCTTTAATGAGACTCATTACGGATGATGAAGTGAAGACTACAGTTTTTGAGATGTGACCTTTAAAAGCGTCGGGTGTTGATGGGTATCATGCTCTTTTTATCAGCGGAACTGAGGGACGATTGGACCTAGTGTATGTAATTATATTCGAAGTGTGTTCAATGAGCAATGTTTTGATGCTGAGTTGATCGCACTTTATTGGTACGTATTCCGAAGACCAATAGTCCTGAATATATGCATCAATTTCGTCCTATTAGCCTGTACACTATTTTATACAAGATTGTGTCTAAATTGATTGTGAATCGTATCAAGCTTGTCCTTGCAAATTCGGTGTCGAGTAACCAAACAAGTTTTATCTCGGGCTGTGCTATTTCAGACAACATAATTGTGGCCCAGAAGGTAATTCATTCCATGCGTGGGAAGAAAGGTAACAAAGGGTGATCTATCAAGGTCGACCTCGAAAAGGCATGTGACAAACTCGAGTGGAACTTTATTGATGACACACTTTGCGACATTGGGTTCTTGGATTCTTTGCGCCGTTTTATTATGCAATGTGTCTCTACAGCTTCTATGTAGATCTTTTGGAATGGGTCTACGTCTTCTGCGTTTAAACCGAGTAAAGGGATCCGTCAAGGGGATCACTGTCCCCGTATTTATTTGTATTATGCATGAAAATCTTGGCTTAGAATATTCAACAGGATATTGTTTTCGGCTCGAAAGATCTGGACCTGGCATATCCCATTTATTTTTTGCAGATGATCTAGTATTATTTGCAGAGGCATCCATGAACCAGCTTAATGGTATTAGTTTGATTATGGAGAGGTTTTGTACTGCGTCTAGTCACCTAATAAGTGTTTAAAAGACTAACATTTTTTCTTAAAAAATGTTTCGGCTAATTTAAGACAACACATCAGCTCTACTTTCGCTTTTTTGAGGTGATAGATTTGGGTTTGTATCTTGGAGTCCCCCTTCTTCATACTAGAGTTTCCAAAGCCTCTTATGATTATCTCCTGCAGAAAGTCCACGATAAGCTTAGTGGTTGGAAGGCTAAGGCTCTCTCTCTCTTTTAGAATTACGTCAGCCAAGACTGTGCTATCGGCAATCCCATCGTACATTATGCAAACAAATTTTTTTGTCGCAAGGGGTTTGTGATAAAATGGAAAAGATTACTGATAATTTTATTTGGGGTAAACAGAATGTGAACAGGGGTATTCACCTTGTTAAATAAAATGATCTTTATCAACCAATTGAATATGGAGGTCTCGAATTTAGACATCTGACAAGCCAAAATGATGCGTTTTTAATGAAAATTGCATTTGATTTACTCACCAAAACAGATCATCTTTGGGTCCATGTGCTGCAGACCAAATATAAATAGTGGGATGGTATTCCGGATTCATTAGAACGACGAAATTGTTTGAGATTATGGAAAAGATTATCTATGGTTTGGGATGAAGTCCGCGCTAGTATTGTATGAAATCTCGGTAATAGT
Organism: Hibiscus mutabilis; assembly: GCA_019671005.1. Lineage (NCBI taxonomy): Eukaryota > Viridiplantae > Streptophyta > Magnoliopsida > Malvales > Malvaceae > Hibiscus > Hibiscus mutabilis. The sequence goes on along the minus strand of CM033738.1, from coordinate 12,202,304 downwards.
ATGAGTGTTGATTTCTGGAAAGACTAGTGGGTTGATGATATTGGACCTTTGGTCGAATTTGTGGTGGGGGAATTCAACATCCCATGGGATTTTACTTCTATACATTCCATGATTGATGATAATGGCCAATGGAGATGGGACTGTTTGGCGGATCTGCTGCCTACAACTGTCGTCCTAACGATTGCAGCTATTAAACCACCCTTAGTTTCGGCTAATGAAGACTCACCTGGTTGGAAATGATGCGACGATCGCGTTTTTACAGTGAAGTCTGCTTATGCCTTGGCATGATCTAATGATAAAATTTGGACAACAATTTCAATGTATCCGGCTCCAAAAGATTAAAGTTTTCCTTTGGCTCGTTGTTCGCAGTCAGATTCTAATGAAGAGAGAAACCGGCACCATTTCACCAATGATGTGTATTGTGGGGTGTGTCGCGCTGAACCGAAAACTCTTGATCACCTTTTTCGTTCATGCTTTCTAGCTAAGAGCGCGTGGATGTGTCTGATTCTCAGTGATAGATGGAATGATTTCTTTGCCATGGAGTTTACCGAGTGGATACATAAAATATTGAGGGTAAGGGTAGGTTTTCGGTAGACATTGAGGAGTGGCCAATCAGGTTTGGCGCGGTTCTATGGGCTATTTGGCTCACTCGTAACATGCTCACTTTTTGCGCATTGGAAGCCGATATGGAATCAATCTTGGAGAAAAGCAAACGCCTCATGGAGGGGTATAGATCAGCCTAGGTGTTGTTGACATGCCAAGAGGTATCCTCTAGGAGTTTGGATAGAACTTCTCGTTAGTAACCACCATGTAAGGGGTGGGTTAAATTGAACACCAATGGGGCCAAATGCACCAATAATGAAGTGGCTTCATGTGGTGAGGCGGTTATGAATGAAATGGGGAGTTGGATTTTTGGGTTCACAAAATCTATCAGAATATGTTCGATAATGGAAGTTGAGTTATGGGGTGTTTTTGAGGGCATTCGACAGGTTTGGCAGTTGGAACATAGGCAAATTGAGGTTGAGCTCGACAATAAAAATGTTGTGAATTGGCTTAATGGGAGAAACCCCACTGCAGCTCACTCTACTCTTATGCAGCACATCCGGGTGCTTTTGAATCGTGAGTGGTTGGTAAACTTCACCCATGTGGTTCAGGAAGGTAACCAACTTGCAGACGCCCTGGCAAAGATTGGTAGGAACCCCTCGTTAGACACTTCAATTTTTTTGTACCCGCCAGACTCGGTTCTACAAGTCTTTATGAACGATAATGTTGGCCTCCCATCTTAAGGGTTTTGCAGTATGTGGGATTAGCTTTCTTATGTTGTTTCTTCTTATGTATGGATTTGTCGAGCCGAGCTCGCCTTGTTTCTGTAAAATATTGCTATGTGTACTCTTTTTTCCTATTTAAGATTAGAGAGTTTTAACGAGACACGTAGTAATATCCATTTTATCTTATAAAAAAAGATAACTACCTTATTACTTATTAGTCACCAACTATTATTATTTTTTCACTTTGGTCACAAAATTATTTTTTATATAAAATTTTTTTGTTGTCCTTCCAATTCTCCAGGACTTTGATCTGACTAATCTGGATCAAACTGCATCGCACACCTAGTTTTGTTGGGTGAGTCTTTCAACGAAGATTTTTTTGCATATACAAAGTCTCGAACTCGAGACACTCTTAAGCGATATCAAATTGCTTACTGTCCTATTTATACAAGGTTACATATTCCATATATCGACTTTCTCTTTATTTGCCTGAAGTTGGCATGTAGTCTGACCGACTTCACTTTTCATTGTAGAAAGTATAATAAATTTGAAAATAAAAAAGAAAATATAATAAATTCAAAAATATTTTTCAACAACAATATTCAAAAACATAAAATATACAAATCATAAGGTTGAGTTAGAATTGTTTTTAATGATAAATTAAAAATTTCAAAGTCAATTCCACCTCAACGAAAAAATGAAAATTTTTAGCTCCTACTTGTACAAGGTTACATATTAGTATCTATAACACTTCAAATCCAACCCATCTATAGATCTAAAGCGTCGCATAGGTTTGTTATAGTATATTTAAGTTTTTTTTTTTATTAAAAGGAGGAGGATATATCTATCGGTCAATACCATTGTTCAAAAAGAATATATCTATTGGTCAATATAAACAAAAATTGTTCGAAGTTGAGTAATCATTATGTAAAATATGTAAAATCCTATTTGATGAATTGTGAAATTCCCGAAGACCTAACGAGATCTATCACGTTATTTGAATCATACCATTAGTTAACATATTATCTTTCCAACGAGTGTGTGAAATGTAGGGGTGCTTATTGAGTTAGAGCAGCTCGCAAATAACTCGAGCTCGACTCAATCAAAACTCAATTAACACTCGATTCGAGTTGAATTAACTCAAAATCGAGCTTGACTCGATATCTTAGCGAGTTGAGTCGAGCAAGGTCCAGCTCGACTTGATAAGTTCGTGGAAGCTCATTATTTTTTTTATAAATTTTTTTATGATTCTTTTGGTGGATATCTTAAAAAATATGTTCCAAGAAGTTTAAATATTAGTTGAAAACTTTAAAAAAAATTCAGTGAATTCCTAGATAATTTACCCATAAAAAATTAGTTTTAAATTTCCAAAACATTTTGTATTTTCCGAGAATTAAAAAAAGTTCATTTGTATTAATAAAAAATTAAATTATAATAATAAGTTTTTTATTTTTATATAAAGTAGAAAAGAGAAAAAGTCTTTAATTTCCACTTCAAGTAAAAAAATACGATTAAAAGTTAAAACCTCGAAATTCCTAAGGCATTCTCTCATGTGTTGTTCATCGAAGATTGTTGAGAAACTAAAAAGAGTCTCACACTCGAATATCGACTTCATCTCTAACTCGGACATGGCAAGTTCGTTTATTTATCTCCTCAGATCTCATGTTTTTTTCCTGAATTTCTATGTTTATATGAAGCTCTAATAGTATAACTAGATTTTGCCTATATTTAAAAAAAAAACAAGGTAAAATTTTGGTGAGCTTAACGAGCACGAGTCGATAAAAATTTTATCAAGCTTAACGAGCAACGAGTTGAGTCGAGCAACGTGATTTTTTAACGAGCACGAGTCGAGCACTACTCAACTCGCGATCGACTCGCTCGACAAGCACTATAGTGAAATGATAATTTCCCACTGACGTTCCAAAATAGTTTGATTGTGGTGTACAATTGTAAATAGTCGCCCTCCCGAAGAGTGATCATTGAATATCTATAGGGTTAAGCTCAGCCTCCATGTGCAATATAGTCCTTCAAACACACCCCACAATTTCGTTTCAATTGTCGGACATATTTCGATACTCTTTGAAAAACCTATAAGCCCGTAGCCTTTTTGGTTACCAATCATGCCACCACAAGTCACACTACCCTCTTTCAATCGTCGGGCAGCCACAAGCACCAAACAACAAGTCCCATTCAATATCATCCTTAGAGAAATAGCTAGGGTGCTTGAGATTAATTTAAACCCTTTCTACTAGATTTCCAGTGACAAACTCAACGATCTTATATAATTTAATCAGCTGTGACTATATTGCAAATGCTTTTCTGCAGCGAGTTTGATCCCATTCTTTCCTTTGGGAGAAAGTCGAGCTCTTCCTCCACCTATGACTCTTTGTCTACATCAAAATGGATGAATCACCGTCGTCAATCGTCGACGTCGTCCTCAAATTTCATCCCAACAGTTTTCTATCCATATTAAAAGGGGTGAAGTGACAACAACCTATCTTCATCTACCATTTAGTACATCAATAGATACAACATACATTTTATATTATTTTTAAAAGTTTAAATCATCATTCTCATATTATATGTCTCCATAAAAACAGAGCAGGGAAGGATCCTTAGTCCAGTTTAATTTCATAAAACTTTACGGATTTAGGAACACTTTGGAGTGTTGCTTAGATTATCATAAAAAAAGGGTAATTGCCTGATGCCGTCGTTGATGAAGACTTTCAAAACTCTCCATTGGATTAGGTCAAAGTAAAACAAGGAAATATACAAGAAAATCTGTTAGGAAAAAATGGCCAAGTTTCTTCACTATTATTAGTAGTATTAGTATTATCATCAATTCCGTCATTCCTGACTCTTAACTTTAATAGTTCCGAGGCTTATATAAAGCCAAAGAACTCCTTCCTGAATATCTACAACATTGTTAAGCTAAACTAATAACACCCACAAAAGGCAAAACTTTTGAATTCTCCGGCAGCAATGGCTACTGCGTATTTGCCTCTTCCATTGGACGCTACCGCTGAGCCACCCGCTCTCTTTGATGGAACTACCAGGTTCCAGTTCCACTCTTTCTTTTCTCTTCTCTTCTCCCTGCTTTCCTTTCATTTCCTAACATCTATCTTGTTTGCTTGTGTTTATTCCTAGTCCTACACAATAAAGTTGACCCTTTTCTTCTTCCTTGTTTTGAAGGTTGTATATGACCTATACTTGCCCCTTTGCACAGCGTGTGTGGATCACCAGGAATTATAAGGTTCTCACTTTCCCTCGGTTTTGTTTGTACTATTCTTTCATTTATTCATGCAGATTACCCTTCCTTTTCCCCAGTTTTTCATGTGAGTAATTTGGTTGAGTTGCAGGGTTTGCAAGACAAGATTAAGTTGGTCCCTTTGAACCTTCAAAATAGGCCGGCTTGGTACAAGGAGAAAGTGTACCCTGCAAACAAGGTGCCGTCCTTGGAACATAATGGCAAAGTGATGGGAGACAGTATTGATTTGATCAAATATGTGGATACCAACTTTGAAGGCCCTTCTCTTTTACCTAATGTAACATCCGTCGAATTGTTTAGTGCTTTCGGTGGAGGTTTCTCAATTCTCACTCCTTATCTGTATTAATCAAGTCATCTTTTGGAAATGTTTTAGGATGATGACAAAAAGAAGTTGTTTGAGGAGCTGTTATCACACATAGACCAATTTGCAGGGCTTGTGTTTACTACCTTTAAGGGAGACTCAACAACTGAAGCTGGTTAGTCCAACTGAAATCTACTTGTGTTTGACAGAGTGTAGCGTGTATTTGTACATATGAAGCAGCTAAAACTTATGGCTTGCATCAGGTACTGCCTTTGATCGCTTGGAACATGCTCTTACAAAATACGATGGTCCATTCCTTCTCGGCGACGAGTTTAGTCTGGTAAGTAGGCTCTCCAGTGATGCTAGTTTGATTCCCAGGTGCTGTAGTTTTGCTGTTTCTGTTTCTTAAATGTGTTGGAAGATAGATATGTAAAATATTGAGGAGAAAAAGGCTTATAGTTTGGTTGCTCTACTGTAAATCTGTAATGGATAAAAGAAGTATCTCGATATCATTCTTTATGGTTGGAGTTTGTCTGCAAAGATGCCTGAATGATTTTGTGAATCGCAGGCCGACATTACTTTCATTCCTCTGGTTGAAAGATTCCAGATCTACTTATCGGAGGTGTTTAAGTACGACGTCACAGCAGGCAGGCCTATAGTGGCAGCATGGATTGAGGTATAATTAGTTCAGCAACATCTCTATAGATATATAACTTCCAATCAAATGTATGACTTGAGGAACATTTCTTTCTCTATTTCAATTCTTGAATGATAGTCATGACTGCGTGACACAGGCGGTGAACAAGATCGATGCGTATAAGCAGACAAAGCAAGCAGATCCAAAAGAAATAGTAGCACTTTACAAGACGATGTTCTCGGTAATGTCCTGTTTATACTCTGTAACTTAGATCATTAGTACTTCAGCATCAAGTATTATCATACCAGAAGTTGCTAATAGTGAAGGGAACTGTTGTTGGTGTTGCAGGCCAAAAAGTGATGAAATCGCCACCATCATATGATGATATATTTATGTGTGTGGCAATGAATAAGTTCTCCACTTGGATCAGAGTGATTAGTTTTCTCTGTTTAAGAATCTAAGTTGTACTAGTTTTTGGTACTTATATGAATAAATTCGAAGCGTCTAATAATTCCAAATCTTATCTATAAGAATCTAAGTTGTATTAGTTTTTAATAATTGCATCTTCAACCTTGACTCCAGCCCTATATGCATGTACGGCGATTCTTGATCCATTACCGCAAACGTTTTAGTATTATAATTCCAAATCTTATCTATATAATTAAAAGTCAAACCATTCCAATCAACATGTTTGTGATGCACTAGTTTTTAATAAATAAAATATATTAAATTAATTCATTTTACATTTTTAAAATTTTTAATGAATTTACAAAAAATAAAACAATCAACAAATAATATACTTCAAAAAGTAATAGTATATGATATTATTGTAATTATGTGCATGCCCGTTGTATAAAAACTTGCCGCACGCTCTATGTTGATTTTGTTTCTTCTTTCATATTCCTAGTTTGATGTTAAAATTTAGGGATATTTATGAAAAAAATAGTTGTAGCTCTAAAGAATGAGATAAGTATCAATATGGTTGTTTCGAATATAATAAATTAATAGCGTCCATAGATGAGTCAAAGTAAAAAAAAAAAACAATTCTCGTGTGAGTGGGCTAAGAGCTCTACCAGATTCGTCCCTGATCACGTGAACGCTTAGAATATCGAAAACATAATTGTTGGCCGATGCCGTCGTTGATTCAGAACTCTCCATTGGACTGGTCAAGTAAGACAAGGAAATATATACATAAGAAGATGAAGACATTCAGAAGAACTTTCCATTGGACTGGGAAAAGTAAGCCGAGGAAATGTATGTAAGAAAATTTTCGTTTAAGATATATTTTTCTCCTATTCACTTTGGCTTTTTTATTGTTTTATTCATTTCAGTTTCTTTATTTATATTCCATTATTCAATTTAACTCTTCATCGTTAACCGTTTTCGAAGAAAATTATTGAGTTGGATTTTTCAACTTAATTAATAATTTTTAAAATTTTATAAAAATAAATAATGCACTAACTAAAAAAATATGATTAATACATTAAAAATTATTCATATATATATATATATATATCTTGGGTTTAAGATTTTTTTATAAAAATTAAAAAATATTAATTAAGTTGAAAAATCTTATTCAATGATTCTACATATGTGATTATAAAAATAAAATTAAAAAAAATTGAACTTAGTTAAAAAATAAAGATCTTAAACCCATTTTATTTTTTTATTTTTGAATAGCGTGATTACCCCAAATATAAAAATCTTAAACCCATTTTATTTTATTTTTGAATAGTTTAAAGGTAATTACAAAGTATTATTTGTTCATACATTAATTATTGCTTTGGTGCATTAGTAGTTTGGGTTTATATTTTCCGGCTTAATTGCCCATGCTTAAGTCCCTGAAATTCGTCAAGGAATTTTGTACTAATAATTTCAGGAAATGATCAATACTGGCTTCAGGGTGGCAATCTATGGACTGATCTTTTTGATTCCAAATCTTCTTCCACAAGTAATTCCATGGACTGATTCTGTTTTGTTTATTTCTTTATTAAACTCCGTTGTACTTCTTGATAAGCTGTGGTCGATGACAGGGGATTTTCCTCAATTTGAAGTTAAATTGTTATTTTATCTAAAGTTTATAGTTAAATTAATGTTTATCTAAAGTTTACGGGTCAAATCAGAGATTTACCGTTTTTAATGTGTCACATAAGCATATTAACGGGAGCTAAGGGTTCAAGGGGTGAATATATAATAAATCGATAAAGTAAGTGATTAAAATGTAAATTTTTGAAATTCAATGACCAAAATCAAACAGACCTAAAATAAAAGTACTTCCATTATTGTTTACTCATTTAATATTTTATAACCGTCCGGCTGGCCGGCGTGTTTGACTTCACCAAATCATCAAATTCGTGTATGCTTACATTTTGTCTTTATTTTTGGTAAATGATTTTAATAGGAGAAAAAATATTGATACAATATAAAAAAATATTGGTGCAATATAAATTGAATTATTAATGTCGATAATCTCATTGTTCTAATAATAAAATGATACTGATTCTTTTTTTTAAGATTCAAATTAGGTATGTGAATTGGGTGGAGGAGTGCAAAGGGATTCTTTTTTTAAGATTCAAATTAGGTATGTGAATTGGGTGGAGGAGTGCAAAGGGTACTATTCCTACACTTATTACAATCAAGAATTTTAACCTTCATTTCTACCAATTGATATGTTGCGAATACAAAATTTAAATCCATTCATTTCTCGCAATTCGCAAGACTAAAATCATCTTCATCCCATCACCTATGTGAGTTCTAGACCCGCCTCATGAATCATGACTCACTCATGTAATATATTTATAAGTATTAATTAAATAAATATAAATCAAATTCATTATGAAAAAAGTATAAAATATTTGTCGTTCGGACTCCCATTACATATGTGATATTATTCTAATTGACGCTATTAATAATAATAATATATGAAATTAGATTTTGTACAACACAAAAGCTTGGACTAAAAAATTAAAATCTATTGTAAAGGACCAAAAAATAGCACAAAACATGTAAAATAATACTTCAATTGCCGTAACAAATAAACAATATATAAAGAACTAAAAAGAAAACAATAATGAAAAAACAAGCTTTAGAAAATAAAAACAAATACCAATAGAATCTAAATAGCATACAATATTAGAAAAATAAAAATAAAATAATAAATTAATAACATACTTATGGTGAAGACTGAAGAGAAAGAAAATAAACCTTAGAAAGAAGGCTTAACAGTATGCAACAATAAAGAAGAATATATTAAATTTGACTATGACCTAAAATGATATTTTTTAAAATATATATAGATTTGATGCGATCAATCTCAAACTCAAATACGTTTTTTAATAAATATTTTAAATAATATTTATAATAACATATTATAAGATATATTGGCCGGATGAGGAGGATGGGATGATGCAAGGCAGGTAGAGATAGACTGGGTACAAAGTTATATTCACGTCTGTCCTACTACCCAAGGCGAATTTAATTTTTATCTCTATTCTCGTCCACAACTCGCGAAATCTATAATTATCCTTACTTAAACGAATGCGAAGTGAAACCCGTAAAACCCACTCATTAACATTCCTAATTCAAACATGTCTGTTTTCCATTTATAGAAAATGTAACATTTAAATTATGTTTCCATTGGATGGGTACAACTTTAATACTTAATAACTTAATATTATTGTTATCGTCAATTTCGTCATTGCTGACTCTCACCTTAATAGTTCCTAGACTTATATATACGCACAGAAGTCCCCCCTGAATGTGTATAGAACTGTTGAGCAAAGCAACTAACATCAACTAAACACACAAAAGCCAAAACTTTTGAAATCCCCGCAGCAATGGCTACCGAGTATTTTCCCACTCCATTGGATGCTACCGCTGAGCCACCGGCTCTCTTTGATGGAACCACCAGGTTTCACTCTTGCTTTTCTCCGTGTTTTTGCAATAATCTTCCTCTGTTTTTCTTTCCTTTCCTAATAGCTATCTTGTTTGATTGTGTTTATTTCTACACAATAAAGTTAACCCTTTTCTTCTTCCATGTTTTGAAGGTTGTATATGACCTATACTTGCCCCTTTGCACAGCGTGTGTGGATCGTCAGGAATTATAAGGTTCTCCAATTCCCTTGTTTTTGTGGATTACTTTTCCTTTTCCCCAGTTTTTCAGGTGAACAATTGTTGTGTATTTGGTTGAGTTGCAGGGTTTGCATGACAAGATTAAGTTGGTCCCTTTGAACCTTCAAAACAGACCAGCATGGTACAAGGAAAAAGTCTACCCTGAAAACAAGGTGAGATTTTTGAAGCTATCAAGATACTATACTGTTTGAATTTGGTAGTGCATTCTGCAACTTCCTTGGAGAATCAAAATTGTGCTTTGTTGAAAATGTTGATCCAATGTTCAATTATTAATTAATTTCGTTTTCAGGTGCCGGCCTTGGAACATGATGGCAAAGTCATTGGGGACAGTCTTGATTTGATGAAATATGTTGATACCAACTTTGAAGGGCCTTCCCTTTTACCTACTGTAAGATCTGTTGAACTTTTTACGGTCGAGGTTTCTCGCTCGTTATCTATATTAAACAAGTCGTCTTTCGAATATGTGTTAGGATCCTGACAAAACAAAGTTTTACGAGGAGTTGTTATCACACATAGACCAATTTGTAGGGATGGGGTTTGGTGCAATTAAAGGAGGCTCAACAACTGAAGCTGGTTAGTATGAATGAAATATACTTCTGTTTTACCAAGTTTATCCTGTATTTGTATATAATATGAACCAGATAAAACTTATGACTTGCATCAGGTACTGCTTTTGATCACTTGGAACAAGCTCTTACAAAATTCGATGGCCCATTCCTCCTCGGCGGCGAGTTTTCTCTGGTAAGTTTGCTCTCCTGTGATGCTAAATTGCTTTCTCGGTGCTGTAATATTGTCATTGTCTGTTTCTTAAACGAGTGGCAATGTGTTGGAACTGATGTAAAAGGTTGAATTAATGATAAACTCAGGATAAAGAAAATAAAGGGTTAATGGCTTATAGTTTGCTTGCACTACTGTAATCAGTAAAATAACTATGGCGATATAATTCTGTATCGTTTTGTGTTATTTTTTTTTGCAAAAATATATGAATGAGTTTGTGAATTGTAGGCGGACATTGCCTTCATTCCTATGGTTGAAAGATTCCAGATCTACTTATCGGAGGTGTTTAAGTACGACATCGCAGCAGGCAGGCCTAAAGTGGCAGCATGGACTGAGGTATAATTTAGAGCATATCGACAGACATATATGTTTTGTCTGCAACAACTTGTGAAATTTAACTGGTATGATTTTAGCATGGATTGAGGTATAATTTACAAAAATATATGTTTTGTCTGCAACCACTTGTGAAATTTGACATATATGTTCTATGTCTCAGCAATGTTTGAATCAATTGCATCGAAAAAATGCAGATGAAGATGCTTTAGATATAGCTAATATATTACTATGAGCAACATTTCTTTATCTATCCCAGTTCTTGAATTGTACTTTTTATTGTCATAACTTGGTGATGCAGGCAGTGAACGAGGTCGATGCCTATAAGCAGACGAAGAAAACCGAACCAAAGGAATTAGTGGAACTTTATAAGAAAATATTCTCAGTACTGCTCTGTTTATACCCTGAGATTTTTAGTATTTCACCATTAACTATTGTTATACCTATACAAGAAGTTGCTAACTACGGAAACCAACTCTTATTGTTACAGGCTCAGAAGTGATGAAATTGCCAGCACCTGATGATTAAGCATATTTGTGCGCGGGTGTGAATGACAATAACGCCTGCTGGAGCAGTGATTCGTTTTCTCTGTTAAGAATCTAAGGTGTAGTAGTATTTGCCAGTATTTGAATAAATTTGAAGCGTCTGATCTCATTGGGCTAAATTTGGTAGTTATGTGTGTGTGTATAAGCGCAGTCTGGTTGTAAGGTCTGCTTTGTAGTATTGGAATATGACTTGGAATACCACGTTTGGTAACCTGGATTGTAACACAACTTAGTTCTGAAGATTCAAATAGTGGTCCGCTATTTAGCGATAGCGGCATCGTCCGAATCGTTACTTTAAAAAATAACGATATGCAATAACTATAATACCTTTGTTATTGTCCGCAACCATGATAAAACACTGCGATCGAAAACATGACTGCAACCGCAATTTAAATCTTTACTTAGTTCCTGAGGCATAAATAAAAACGACTACAATTTGCTTAACTATGATGGAAAAAAATATGAAACTTGCGAATTTTGATCTGACTCGAAGTCATAATCTTTCTAAATTGAGTTTAGACCGAATCTAGCCGTACAAAAGATGAGTTCGAAGTCGGATAGATATCGAGTTTAAAATATAATCGCACTTAACTTGTAATTATGCTTCTCTATAGATTGTATCAAGGGTAAATTACAAATTTCGTCACTCAACTTTCTTCTCACTCTTATTTTGAACACCCAAATTTAAATTTTTTTAATTTAATCATTGAACTTTTAATTTGCTCTTATTTTGGCCACTCTTCCGTTAAATACTTAACAACGTTATGATTGACATCCATCTTTTAAAAATTATGAAATGACCTATTTTTTTATTTTTATAAGAGCTCCCTAACTTCGGATTTTCTTTATTTTCTCAGCGATGGATCATCTTCTTTCAAATCCCAACAATGAAGAGGTGGAGAAAAAGGAAGAGAGCAATATCGAACGGGGTATATTGCATATTGGAGTAGTTTGAGGTTTTGCACATTTTAGGTTTCGGTTGAGTTTTAAAGTGATTTCGACATGATCTAACTTGATAGTGGTAGGACGAGTTTGTTAGTGTCTCGAGTGGTAAAAAAAGACGCAAAAAATAATTATTTTATAGACGACGTGATAGAGAGGTGAATTTGTAAAACTTTCATCTTTAGAGAAAGAGGATTAAATAAAAAAGAATGAAAAATAGAAAAATTGATGAGGGTGATATGTGGCTATCATGTCAAAAAAATGCCACATCAACACACCTTACTGTCGTGACACCCTTTTATTTCTAATTTAATTTTAGAATGATCAAAATAGAAACAAATCGAAAATTTAATGATTAAATTTAAAAATTTTAAATTTAAATGAATAAAATAAGAGTAAGAAAATTGAGTGATGAAATTTGTATTTTATGGAGTATTATATTAATAAGGATTTCACATTTTTTCCGTTTGTTTTCACTGCAGTTTCTTCTCACCTTTTACATTCTTCTTCTCCTTCATTGCTCTGTTTTTAACGGTTTTTTTTTTAGTTTTACGATTTAAATTTTTACATTAGGGCGAATTTAGAATTTTATTGTTTGAGGATGATTTAGATTTTCTTTTAGTTTTACGATTCTAGTTTTCATTTGCTATGATTAATTTAAAGAATTTTTCGAGTTAAAAAAATGCATAAAGAATGGAATATCATAAGCTTAAGTTCGAGGTTGATTTAAGGGGGTGTTTTCGATTTTTTAAGCATTTTTCCTGATTGCATCATCCCTAAATCGAACAATAATTTTTATATTTAAGACTTGAGATTGCATCGTCCCCTATCTGTTGGAGGTTGATTTAAGGATAGGAAGTTGCAAGTTTCATTTTTTTCTTCTTCTTTAATGTTTTCAATTTTTTTGTTTGGTTGTCGAGAAAGTTGTTTAAGCCCAATTTTGAGGTGGGTTCGGGACGGACAAAACACCTTAATTATTTGGGTTTGGTCAAAATAGATGAAAATTTTCATTGTTTGGATTAAGATGAAAAATGACTAAAAATTTGATTCGGTCCAACATGTTGGCATCCCTGCTTAAAAAGAATTCTACTACTAAAATGCAGGGTACAAAGAATGATTTAAGCCCAAATTTTGAAGATTTTACATTTTGCCCCTCAAGGTTTTGAAAATTTTAATTTGGTCACTTCAAATATTTTAAAATTTTAATTAAGTTTTCATTTTTAAAATATTTTTAATTAAGCCCCGTATTAAAATTTTGAAAATTTCTCATGAAATCTCAATTTTTGAAAATTTTAGTTTAGACTTCTAAAACTTTCGAAAAATTTAAATTGTCCCCCAACTTGATAGACCTAGATCTGCCCCTAATCCTAACACTCAGATAACTGTAGCCTTACCCAAACACATTTAGTATCAACTCTCCCAAAAATAAACAATCCACGAATATCCCCTTGATGAGAAACCTTTTACTTTTAGGGAAAACTCCAGTTATTTTTTTCTCACTCTTTTCTATTATTGTTGTTTTAGTTTTTTTTACACTGTTGGCGGAGAATATCCCTTTTCTATTGGGACGAGTCTAAAGAATGGCAAGTTAGTATACGGCTAATAAACGGCAGGATGTTAGAGCCGCTAGATGGGAAAACTTTTGATTTTGGCCGTTAGATTTAGATTCCAAAAAAAACACACGAAGAGGTGTTGACGGTAAGTTTCGAAACTTAGTAAGTAGTATCGATACTTTATGGGGATAATATTCATTTTGAAACATAAAATGCTACAATTACGCATAACTTTCGGATCTCTGAGATATGTACTAGAATAGGTAGATAAAAGTTTAAACCTAAATTGTTAGTAAAATTTGTGACAATTAATGTTGGCGGAAGATGTCTCGGAATTTGATATCGAGCACCGAAACTGTAAGTTGTGAAAGTAACATTTTAGGGTTAACACGTAACAGTTTACGTTTTTCTCCTGATATCGAAACTTTTGTACATGTACTGAAACCTGTAGAAAATGGTAAACTAGAAATGTTTAAAGTCCCTTTAACAATACATATTTGTATAGTATGCTTCAGAACTTAAGTATCATTACCGAAACCTGGAGTATAGTATGTTGGGTAGATAAAATTAGACGTTGAAACCCTAAAAGTAAAGGAAGTAGATAACATATTAGGTTGAATCGCCAAGTATCAAAATTCATCAAAGAGTTTCACAACCTAAACTATATGATTATAACATTTTTGGTTTAATGATTCATATTTCCAATTTTTTTGTAGGTCTCGCAACGTACTTAGGCGTTTCGGAACTCGTAGCGATTAAAACCCTTCGGCTCCCTAGAATGAGAATCGAACCTTCATTTGTTTAATAACATTTTAGGGTTAGAACTTATTTCCCCATTAAAAATTTAGAGAACCCTCTCAATTTGTGAAAAACGTTTCAGTCAGTATAAATGATCAAAACCTCAATTTAGGTCTGCAACTGAACCTGTGCAATCGTCTCCATTGCGAAGGTAACAAGCAAAATCCTATGTTTGTTTATTTGCAAAATACTTGAAATCTAGGGTTTGTGTTTTGAAATTTTGGTATGGAATTGTAGTTTTTGTTGGAGGAAATCTGTTTAAACTAAATATTTTGTCATGTTTCATTTTTTAAATGTTACCATTTCCATCTCTTTGAACCTAAAAAGGTTAGATTTTTTTTTGTAATGAGGATGGGTTTATTTATGAGTGAGTTGGTTTGTTTCTGCTTTCTGCACCGATTCATGTGAAGATTTAATTTTTAGGATGACAACTTCAAATTTGAATCCCGTTTTTTACAAAGCTGCTGATAAAGATGGTAATAATGAAATTGTTGAAAAAGTTGCTGATAAATATGGTAATGATAAAGATGGTAATGATAAATATGATAATGAAGTTGTTGATAATGAAGTTGGCGAGGAAGCTGGTGCTGAGATGTTGGACATATGTGATAGGACGTACGCACAAAAACATGTTTTCCCTTCATTAAGTTTTAGTAAGTTGATATTTATGTATTCTTATTGAATCCCAGAATGAATGATTAAATGTATACCTTTGTTATTTTAATGTTTTACAGTAAATGAGAATGTATAATGATGAAGCAAACTGATGAAAAAGTGACTAATGAGGTAGGTTTCAATGGTTTATGATGCTTGTTAAAGGCGCATGCAAAATTTTAAATTCGTTTGAATTTGTCATTCGTAGGTTAGGAAAGAGTTAGGCAAGAAATGTGGGAAGATGCCGAAGAAAGACAAACAACCTTACATCAATGAAACTGAGAAGGAGAAGGCGACATACAAAGACTATAAATCAGGACAGCCGAAGAAGGTAATAGCAGTATAAAGACATTCTTCATTTGATAGAGTATAAGTTTATATTGAGATTGACGTAGGAAGTTGTTATCTTATTCCCTGTAGACATCTTTTGAAACAAGGTATAGTCAGAAGAAATTGTACAATTTCATACAAGAAATGAAGACGATGATGATTGATCTAGTTCTTGATAAAATTGGTTTTGGGTCATTAGGTTTTATAAAATCACGCATTCTACGGTGAACCTATGTGGGGAATTTATGGAAAGTTTTTGTTACCCTAAGCCTGGCCTAGCCGAAACTAGACTAAGAGAGTCACATTAGGTTTGCCGAAGAAAACCTGAACTATTAACCTAAACAAGGCTCATTTTTTTCTTTTTATCTTGTCTATATGCATATTAACTTTATCTTATATGTTCATGCTTCAGCGAAAACGTTACAATGAAAACTAATTGCAAAAGGAAATTCAATTGATTAACATTTCACATAAGGGACCAAATCATAATTTTCGTAATTTATAGGATCTTCTTTACATTTTATATTACCAAACCACAATTAGTCCAATTTCATGCTCTCATGCTAAGTTCATGCTCCTAACAATCATTAGAACTCATTCAATTTCATACATAACCTTCAGGGACCAAACTGCAAGATTCCTAACTTCAGCAGATTCATTACGCAAAATAAGCTAGGCGTACTGATACGAGCAAGGCTGTAGCGATACGATTAACTAACAAAATGGCACTCTGTACTGATACACGTATAACCGTATCGATATAGTATGTTGACCAAACCGTACCGATACAATTTTAACCCCGTACCAATCCCCCTTTGTTATTTTAAATAAACTCAGAACTCCAGTAGCTAGAGCCTGTACCGATACTGTACCATTCGTATCGATATGGCTTGTCAAAATCAAAGGGGTCATTTCGGTACGCTGGCCCGTGTACCGACACATATGCCTAATTTCCTTCAAGGAGTACCGATAGGATGGCTAAGCGTATCGGTACGCTAAGCTTAATTTCGACGATTTGAGCCTCAACAGGACCCCGCGTACCAAACCTTAGGGTATCCGTACCGGTATGCAGAGGCCTGTAATGTCCTCTAGGTCCAACATATGACACTTTGACTCATTCCAAACAACATTAACACATAACTAATGAACATATAACATCATTGACATGCTTAACATCATTATAGCATCATTTTGGAGCAATCTAGCAAACCTAGCAAAATCAAACACAAAGACTATAGGCATGCTTCCTAGTCCACATCCAAAACACAAATCCGTCCACATCTCAACTACTTAAAACTTATTACAAGTCCAGAACAACCATTGAAGCTTGCATCAATAGAGAGTTCATAAAAAAACCTTTTCAAAATCTCATTCGACACATTGCCTTTATTACTACTATATACGTTTAAACCATACTTTGAAAATTAGTCTTCGAAAATCCTTTCTTGCTTCCTTGCTGCCCGGAACTCTAATTATCTGCATTGATGGAAGACAAGAGCGTAAGCACACTAGGCTTAGTGAGGAATGCTCAAAACCAACAACCATCAATGCGTTTTAAACCATTTTACCAACATTTGATAAACACTTTCCAAGATACTTATAAAAACTTCATTTCAACATTATGCCTTATCAAAACCATGCGCTTAACATTTCTAAAATAGCACATTAAACCATATGCAGCATGTATCATGGATTCAACAATAAAATTCCATTTACTACCCTCAATTTAAGCTTTCCCATGCATACCATCAATGCAAGGCTTAAAGAATAAAACATGTTTAACCACCTTAAACAACATAATCCACACATGACACATCCTCAATTATATTGGCTTACAAGTGATCATTAACCAAGTTCCACTTTACAAAACATAACATCGGATACAAGGATTCAACAAGTGTTTCCTCAACGCTTAACATACAATCTATCGATATTACAAGGTTTACACACAGGATTTTTCGATACTCATAAACCCCTCCATTGTTGTGACACCCGTGGTGGAGTTTTCGGTACACATAAACCCCCCAACACCACTCATCGATCAGATGTATAATCCACTAACGGGAGTCTTCGGTACGATTAAACCCCTCAACCGTTAGGGGTACGACATTTTATAGTGCACTATCAATCCTATGGCCGACCAACTATATCTGATAACATTTTCAAAGCTTTTCATCTCATCACCTGCCATTATAATTCATTTTATCAACAACAACTCGCTATTTTATATGCATCATAAAAATCATTAAGCCAATGCAACATAAAACATTAACGAAATATGCATTAATTCCAAATGCATCCTCAACATTTTGCAATCATTTTCCAGCATTAAACCATGCTCTAAACATGCATATTCAGTGAGTAATTAAACCATTTAAACAAGTTCATAAAATCAATTGCCAACCCGAGTTCGAGAGAGAAATTTCATCCTTTACTTACTTTCGAGCTTAGACCAGCGTTTCAAGCCTGATCTAAACTCCCAAACATAACTTTCAAACCTTTGAATAGTAGTAAGACACGTTCTCACTCATCAACGCACAAAGCCTCGCTTACCGATACGATATTCATGCCTCCAAATATTCCAAAACCAAAGCTCAAGCTTGAGGACCAACACCCCTGCTTTATTCACACAAAACAAAGGGTGCATTGCATCAAAATGCAATCAACAACGCAACAATACAAATCTTCAACATCCACCACTCAAATTTACTCCACAACAACCAAAATCAACATCAAACATCTTCCAAACCTTACCCAGCCACAATCTAACATTTCAATCCATCAATTAACAACTAAAAACATATCGCCAACATCCTTATACCTCCAACATTCATAAAACCTCCACAACTCCTCAAATGCACATAATTAACAACCTAGAAAATTAGGATTCAATTAGTTTCGGGATTCCTATGATTAAACCATCTTATTAACATCATTCAATATCAAAATCATGATTTATATCAATCCAAATCACGAGAAAATAGAATACTTACGAGAGTGAACAAATTTCACAAATTAAACCTTGATTTAACCATTTTTCTTCAATTAAATCACTAAAACAAGTTAGAAATCATAAGTAAAGGATCAAGAACTTGGGAATTTCAATAAAGAACCTTGTATTAGAGGAGAAGAACGAACCTCACGTCCAATGGCTGCTTTTCCCCTTAATTAGATGAGTTTCCATAGCAAAACATTGAAAAACCAAATTGATTTAGTTAAGAAATCATTATAATCTCAATTGAAATCAAAAGATTAATTAAAAGAAGATTTTACCTGAGAATTTTGAAGAGAAGAGAAGTGTTTGGCTGGAGGGAATTGGAGAGAAAATTCTTTTGTGAAAAGTTAGTTACGTCAATTTTGTTTTAAAACTTTTAATTAACCAATTTAATTCTCCAACCTTTTATATTATTTTAAACCATTTAAAATAGCTAATTAAAGGAAAAAGTCTGATATTAGACTTTAGGTTAAATAGCTCCTTATAGATTCAAAGTTTTGAACCTTTTATAAAACAATCACCAAAAACAATTTTGAAAGCTTTATATTTTGGTCACTAACCAAAATGTCCACTATTGAGACCCCTTTTTGTAAAATTGATTTCACTAAAATCATTTCCATATTAAATAACGATTTTAGATAATTTTCCATATTTTTATCCCTTCCAAAAATATTTAATCCAATTTAAATCCCAAAATTGACTCGAATCCACTAACCCGGTATTATAGACCGTCTAAACCACTTAGAAATTCCTAGGCCCAAAATCGGGGTGTTACAACTCTCCCCATTAAGAAATTTCGTCCTTGAAATTTATATAATGGAAATAGATGCGAAAACTTAGCAACCATGTCCGATCTACTCTCCCACGTGGCCTCATCAACACCGCGATGTCACCACAACACCTTAACAAGTTCAATCGTGTTGCCACGAAGAACTTTACTACTAGAGTCAAGGATCTCCACTAGTTCCTCATCATAAGACAAATCCGGTCGCAACTCAACATCCTCAACTGGCATTACATACGACTGATCCAAACGGTACCTCCGTAACATGGATACATGGAACACATCATGAAGCTTCTCCAACTCAGGGGGCAAACTCAACCGATAAGCCACATGACCAACTCGTTCCAACACCTCGTACAGTCCAATAAACCCCGGCAAAAGTCTATGGTGATCCTCTCCTATTTCTACTTTGAAATTTTCAACAGCTGCAACAACCCGGAAGGAAATTGATGTTCAGCCTTCACACGCTAACGTACCATACATTTAGCAACAAAATTAGCCACATCCTTTTTCAAACCCACCCAATAGTACTCTTCTTTCAAACCTCGATGCATCTTAGTACTACTAGGGTGCATAGCAAAATGACTATCATGTGCCTCGGTTAAAATCATTTGCCTCAACTCTATATTAGTAGGCACCACTATTTGATCTGTGAAACACAACACCCTATCACTGTTAAAGTGAAAATCTGTAGGATTTCTATCCATGATGTCCTCAACATGCGATACCAACACTTCATCATAAGGTTGTTTTTCCTTAATCAAATGCGACAAAGATGGTTTCACCTCTAACTCTGCCAATAGACCTCCATTATGGGTCACACTCATTCTCACAAACATGGCCCTCAACTCCTCCACAGCTTTTCTATTCAAAACATCGGCCACAATATTTGCTTTGCCTGGATAATAGTCAATTGTCAAATCATAATCCTTTAGCAACTCCAACCATCTTAGTTGCCTAAGGTTCAACTCCTTTTGCGACATCAAATACTTCAAGCTCTTGTGGTTAGTGTATACAATACACTTCTCACTATAAAGGTATTGCTTCTAAATTTTCAACGCAAACACCACCGTAGCAAGCTCAAAATCGTGCTTAGGGTAGTTGCGCTCATGCACCTTCAATTGCCTCGATGCATAAGCTATAACTTTTCTATCCTAAACCATCACACACCCCAAACCAACATAGGATGCATCACTATAGACCAAAAACTCTTTCCCTGACTCAGGTTGAATCAAGATTAGAGCTTGTGTCAAAGCTTCCTTTAATTTCTCAAAAGTTTGTTATCTAGCTTCCGTCCAATCAAACCGTACATCTTTTTGCAGCAACTTGGTTAATGAAGCAGCAACCCTCGAAAAACTATCTACAAAGCGTCGATAATAACCGACTAAACCCAAGAAACTACGAACTTTCGTCACTGACTTTGGTTGCTTCCATCCCACAGCTACCTCTACCTTTTTAAGATCTACACGAATACCTTCAGCTGAAACCACATGTCCAAGGAAAACCACTTCCCTAATCCAAAATTTGCACTTGCTCAACTTAGAATAAAGCTGATTATCCAACAAGGTCTGCAACGTAGTTCGCAAGTGTCGATCATGATCCTCCTCGGTACAAGAGTACACAAGAATATCATCGATGAACACTACTACAAATTGATCTAAGAATTTATGGAACACTCGGTTCATCATGTTCATAAATGCTGCAGGCACATTTGTCAATCCAAATGGCATCACCAAAAACTCATAATGGTCGCACCTGGTACGAAAAGCATTCTCCAAAACATCTTTATCTTTAACCTTTAACTGATAGTATCCAGATCTCAAGTCGATCTTGGAAAACACCGTAACACCCCAAAATTGATCGAATAAGTCATCAATTCGTGGCAAAAGAAACTTGTTCTTAATCATCAACTTGTTCAGTTACCGATAATCAACACACATCATCAAAGTGTCATCCTTTTTTTTTACAAACATCGGTGCTCCCTACGGTGAAACACTAGGCCGGATGAAACCATGATCCAACAGCTCATGGAGTTGCATCTTTAACTCTTTCAACTCCTTGGATGCCGTGTGATATGGTGCAATCAACAACGGTGCCGAATCAACATATGTCTCAATACAAAATTCCATTTCTCTATCTAGTGGCAACCTAGGTAACTCTTTCAAAAACATACCCGAAAAATCACAGACAGTACGGATATTTTTTGTCCGTACTTCTTCCATATTCGGGTTCATAACACATGCCAGGTATGCTTGACATTCATTTCCCAACATCTTCTGCGCTTCTAAGGCCGATACCATATTGGGTAAGAACTTAACATTCTCAGCCACAACCACTACCTCATAAACGTCAGCTATTTTTAACGAAACCCACTTTGTCTCACAATCCACCACAGCCTAATGCTCGGACAACCAGTCTATACCCAAGATCACGTTAAAATCGTGAAATGATAGGTCTATTAGATCAGCCTCAAACACGTGGCCTTGAATTATCAAAGGATATCTCTGATACAACTTCCTCGTAATAACAGTCTCTCCAAAAGAACTCATTACTTGCATACCAACATCAAGCATTTCTACCAGTATACCAAGCAAATGCGCATGCTCATGCAAAATATATGAATACGTAGAACCAGAATTTATCAAGGATAATAACGAAATAGAATACAAAGTAAAAGTACCTGCTATCACGTTCGTTTCGTTCCCCTATATACGATGTTCATAAACCTTCGCTGGCCTACCACTCTCGGGTCGAACACCTACAGTGTGCGCTACATTCTTTTGTCATTCTTCTATCCGTTGAAAGTTACCTCGACCGCGCCCACGGCCCATCGGTGGTGCAGCAACATGTGTAGGTGTCTGCCTACCTCTAGCAAGCAACGAACAATCACGTCTCACATGCTCCACAGACCCACAACTCCAACAAGAATTCACAGCCACAACTGCAGGAGCCTGCCCCTCTCTAGCCAAATGTGGACAGCCTCGCCTCTCATGATCCCTCTACCACAAACCCAATAAACATTATGCGCTATCCGAAACTAGGTGCTCTATCCATACGATCCTCGATTAGCACTATCTTCACTACGTCTCACATTCAGTTGAAACCTCCAATCACGGTGCCTCTTAGACTGACCACCACCAGATCTAAAGTCTGTTGCTCTTTTCAAAGAGCTAAAACCTCTAGAACGATGAGATAAACCCAAACTCTGCTCAATATCCTTCACCTGTGCAACCAACTCGTCGAAATCAGTATAGTCAGTGGCTAATATATACGTCTTAACATCCTGCACCAAACCATAACAGAAACGCTCACAACTAGGGGTGTGCATTTCAGATACCCGATCTGATCCAATCCAATCCGAAATTTTGGATATCCAAAATTTTTGGATAGGTAAGTTAGCGATTCGTATACGATCCAAAAAAATTGGATACCCAATTTTCGAATATCCGAGTATCCGAAATTATGACTTAACTTAATTATTTTTTAAAATTTGACGGTCCTATCCATAAAAATTTTAGGTTTTCGAATATAACAATAAACAAATTATTGAATATAAAAAAATTTTATCCATAAAATTTTCAAATTTTCATATATAACAAGTAAAAATATTGAATATAACAAGATTTATATCTATAAAAAAATTAAATTTTCAGATATCAGATAATCAGATATCCGATCTGAATGTAAAATAACTATCCGTATCCGATCCGAATTTTTTGGATATCCAATTTGAATTATCCAAAAAATAAAAAATGGATTAGATATCCAAAATTTCGGATCGGATCAACGAATAAACGGATCAGATCAATCAGATCAGATTTTTTTACACACCCCTACTCACAACAATACCTTTCATCTGGTACCAACTCGGGCGTATACTGACTCAGTCTCACAAACTGCACCTCATACTCTAACACTGTCATACTGCCTTGAACCAAGGCCATAAACTCACATTTCTTTTTCATCCAAGTATCTAACTCCCAGATACTTCTTCTTGAAGGCAGCTTGGAAGAATTCTTATGTTACGTCACTGGGTTCCATACTCGCGATCACAGTGGTCCACTGACTGTAGGCATCACCCTGTAACAGAGACACTATACATCCCAGCTTAAGCTCGTCATTGCACCCTATCTGAACCAAAATCTGATTTGTACTGGCCATCCACTCCCCGGATGCCTCGGGTGCCAACCCTATAAACTTAACTCCTCTAAGACTGCACAAACACTCCAATGGCAACCCCATATTAACAGTAGCAGCGGGTGCCCATGCAGGTATATTAACTCCAGCCATCATAGCCTAGAACGCTCTCGTTATCGCCTGAACCAAAGGCGTCATATCACCAAACACTGGACTAGGTGGTGCCAGTGTTACTTATTATACTCCATTAAGAGGATTAGGCGGAAGAGATGGCAATCCTTCAAGATGTACAATCTCGCCGTCAACTCACTGCCCTCCTACAGTAGCATTTATGCTAGATCGTAACTCTCTCCTCGGTGGCATCGTATAAAAACATATTTAAGGTATGATAATTACATCAAAACAAAATCAATCAGGCCAGCCCAAGCAAGGATGTAAGACTTAAATTTTAAACAAAATTTAACTGTGGTAATAAGGCAACGTGTCTTCAAAATACACCTAACATGGCATATTTCAAACACCACGCATATAAAAAATCACCGTGCACAGTAATCAGCATCATACATCATCAACAACATCTAAATTTTTTTCTTTAACCTGGCTCTGATACCACCAAATGTATCCCCCTAAGCCCAGCATTTCCGAAACTAGACTAAGAGAGTAACATTAGGTTTGTCGAAGCAAACCTGAACTATTAACCTAAACCAGGCTCATTTTTTTCTTTTTATCTTGTCTATATGCATATTAACTTTATCCTATGTGTTCATGCTTCACCGAAAACGTTACAATGAAAACTAATTACAAAACGGAATTCAATTGATTAACATTTCACATAAGGGACCAAAACATAATTTCTGTAATTTATAGGATCTTCTTTACACTTTATATAACCAAACCAAAATTAGTCCAATTTTATGCTCTCATGCTAAGTTCCCACTCATAACAATCATTAGAACTCATTCAATTTTATACATAACCTTTAGGGACCAAACTGCAAGATTACTAACTTTAGCAGATTCATTACGCAAAATAAGCTAGGCGTACCGATACGAGCAAGCCTGTACCGATACGGATTAACTAACAAAATGGCACCCTGTACCGATACACGTATGACCATATCGATACAGTATGTTGACCAAACCATATCGATACGACTTTAACCCCGTACCGATCCGCCTTAGTTATTTCAAATAAATTCAAAATTCCAGTAGCTAGAGCCTGTACCGATACTGTACCCTGCGTATCGATACAACTTGTCAAAATCGAATGGGTCGTTTTGGTATGCTAGCCCGTGTACCGATAGCTATGCCTAATTTCCTTTAAGGCGTGCCAATATGATGGCTAATCATACCGATACGCTAAGCTTAATTTTGACGATTTAAGCCTCAATAGGACCCTGAGTACTGAACATTGGGGTATCCGTACTGGTACGCAAAGGCCTGTAATGACATCTAGGTCAAACATATGACACTTTGGCTCATTCCAAACAACATTAACACACATTATCATAGCAGCATTTTGGACCAACCTAGCAAACCTAGCAAAATCAAACACAAAGACTATAGGCATGCTTCCTAGTCTACATCCAAAACACAAATCCGCCTACATCTCAACTACTTAAAACTTATTACAAGTCTAGAACAATCATTGAAGCTTGCATCAATAGAGAGTTCATAAAAAACCTTCTCAAAATCTTATTCGACACATTGCCTTTATTACACTATATACGTTTAAATCATACTTTGAAAATAAGTCTTCGAAAATCCTTTCTTTCTTCATTGCTGCTCGGAACTCTAATTGTTTACATTGATGGAAGAAAAGAGCGTAAGCACACTAGGCTTAGTGAGTAATGTTCAAAACCAACAACCATCAATGCATTTTAAAACATTTTACCAACATGTGATAAACACTTTCTAAGATACTTATAAAACCCTAAACCCTAAACCAATAATCCACTAACGAGAGTCTCTGGTAAGATTAAACCCCTCAACTGTTAGGGTACTTGGATGGAGTATTCAGTACACATAAACCCCTCAACATCAAATGCGACTTTTTATAGTGCATTATCAATCTTATGGCTGGCTAACTATATTCGATAATATTTTTAAACCTTTTTATCTCATCACTTTCCAATATAATTCATTTTATTAAAAATAACTCATTGTTTTCATATGCATTATCAAAATCATTAAACAAATGCAACATAACCTTGCATTAAACATTGTTCATAAATATTAACGAAATGTGCATTACTTCCAAATGCATCCTCAAAATTTTGCAATCATTTTCCAGTATTCAATCATGCTCTAAACATGCATATCCAGTGAGTAATTAAACCATTTAAACAAGAGAGTTATCCTAGAGAACTATCCCAATAGTAATATACCCTTCCAGTGTTCCTTACCGAGTTACTTCTTCGACAACTGAAGCTACACCTGTTACCAGAGACATTACCGTGACAACCATTATCTCATGCAAAGGTAAGGAACTTGTTACTGAACCAAAACGTACTAACTCTTTACATGATTTTTAGGTTCTAACAACACCACTTCTGCACCGTTGAAGTCCCCACCTTTGGCTGCGCTATCAAAGTTAATGTCGAAGCGTAAAGCTTCTACACAAGTGAAGGTCAAGAAGGAGGGTAAGCCCATTGAAGAGGTAGAAGAAATTGTGGTTCATGACCCTATACCACCAGCTTTGCGTCAGCAACCACCACGAGCTGGAAAACAGAGCAAGCAAATGGCTCAAAGAGAACTACTAATTCAAGGTGACGACCTCTCCGATTAGTTTTTTTATTTTGTTTTTTTTTGTATTGCAAGCATTGAGGACAATGCTTCTTTTGAGTTTGGGAGAGGTTTTGTTTTTGTTTGTCTCATGGTTATTTGCATTCATTTTTTCGTCTCATGTTAGTTTGCATATATTACTTGCCATGACAATTACCTGATAAAATTGCTGAGACCTGCTGTGATAACCTATGATGAGTTTTGCCACTGCGCTTAGATAAGAAAATCTTAGATTTAGGATGTGCATGGAGTTTACTTGGAATTTTGCTATGATGCTGCATATATTGACACTGTTGTGACTTGTTGATTGAGGGAGACCTAGTAAATTGTAGTTTATTAATTTGGAAAATGTACTAAAATGCCTAACTGGCTCTAGCCAAAAAATAATAAAATTTGAATACATATAATTTCTTACTAGAGGTGCCCATCTGGCTCTAGTTGATTTAATTGAAGAGAAATTGCTAGTGGTGCCTAAAATTGGCTCTAGCATAATTAATTACCCCGGCAAGATGATAATAAAACCTACGGTTTGTATGGAATCATGTTGATTGACTTGTACACAACTCCGCACAAACATTTTCACTAGCATTATAGTTTAATTTTGAGTAAGCCTCTGTGCTTTCCAATGATCAAAAGGTAATCCACTCTTTGTGTCACGATTTTGAGGATTGAAGTTAAGTAAGAAGCATGCTTTTGGTGGTAAATGGCTTGGCAAGTGATTGTTAGTGTTTTGCATTGCTTGAAGACAAGTGTAGACTCTCTGAGTGAATGCTGGCAAAAGTGGTAGAAAATATGTCTTGGAAAATATAAGAATATGCCAAAAGGAGTCTTTTGCGTGCAAGTATACACGGTCTGCAAGTAATACAGTGGTAAGCTGAGTATCGATCCCACGGAGATTGACTTGGAATTCAACTGCCTTGATTGTTACTTGCCTTAAGAAAAAGTTGATTTGATTTGAAATTGGTTTTGGAAAATAATTAAAAAGTAAAGAAATGAAAGTAAAGTAAAGATGTTGGCAAGGAAAGTGTTTTAATGGATGATGAGCGTTAGCAAGGAATGTCTGGTTTTCATGCTATTCATGCCGTGCTAGACTTTAACAACAACCTGTCTTGGCATTGTTTGCCGAGCATATTCACAATTAGCAAAGCCTCTCTTGATGTTTATTGCCTTAAATTGATCATGTAAAAACCCCTATATGTCTATAGTGTTTGTTTTTAAATAAACCAATTTGATTAAGCTCCAATCTGTACTCTTAAAGGGTAGATTTCACTCCCGAAGTAAGTTCATCTACTTGAACGACTTCTCTCGAAGCTTCTCTCCTCAGTATTCAACAACTTATTCATTGCCACCCCAAGTCTGTTAAGATGTTGAGGCACAATAGGCCAACAGTGCCAGCTCTCGCTTGACAGAGTATTTAGGAAACATTAAAGTATGCCGAATAGATAAAACCATGCCAAGACAAATTTATTATTAAAAACTAAAGTATGAAAATAACATAAAACCCAAACATCCACCCACCAACTATTAAATTAGTTTATGATGAGGGATTTAACCAATAATCCATAAACATTTTTGAGATACATCATCCTCAAAACAAGATAAAATAACTTGGAAGAGAGAATGGGCTAGAAGGGGTCTCTCGATGCAGCCCTTCAAGATCTAGGCTTCTCGGCCAAGCTGGTTAGACCACCCTTCCACGGTGCAGCCGTGCATCAATCATCGCACACCAACTTCTTACGATCCAATCTCCTCTTAAGTCTAGCTCGGTTGGTGTTTAAATAGGCGTGCGGAGAAGGGATATGACCAGCTCTTCAAATTTTGAATTTCAACTGCTCAAGGGATAAGTGATTATCTTCTTATCCAAATTTAAATGAGAGCTGATCGGGCTAGGGCTGACGTCATACTGCGATGCTGCCTTAGCGTCCAAGCTTGGCATGAATCTGCCAACAAATCTTGACACCATCTTATCCGCTATTTTTTCAGAGATTGATCCAATTGCTATCTTTTCGGAGCCTGATCATGTCCTATTTTTTTGGGGTCCAACAACCTCTTTGCATGGCCTCAATTTCACTTCTCTGTCAATCGGTGCTTGGCATTGTCTGGTCCATCTGTGCCAACAGCACTTGGCATTCTCTCTGACGCTTCTTCCTGTGTTGCTTTTCTGGGCCAAATCCTATGCCAAACCTGCAAAATTGCCAACAAAACAACCATTCACACTGGCATAGACAGAATTCTAAACTCCTTATGCAAATGCATGATTCTAACATCCTAATGCAACTAAATGTACCTAAAAACAAGTAAAAGCATTGTAAGATTGGCATTGAAAATAGTACTTTTGGAGAGCTAACAACAAGCAATAGTTTGAGTTTGGGGGTATGTTAAGTGTGTAAAAGTACTATGTTTTCTACCTATTTTACTCATATTATTGATAGACTTAGGCTCATTTTAGTTGCATTCTTAGTCATTCTTGCATAGTTTCATGGTTTCCTAGTGTATTGAGCTTGGCTTTATGTTTTGATGGTTTTTGTAGAGAAATCGCTGTTGGTTTGCCTTATTTTGTGCAGGTTAACATGCTGAAGGATGCCATGGCAAATTAAGATAGGGATGAAGGACTTAACGAACCACTTGTCGAGGGATGCCATGGCAAGTCGCGATAAGCTACAGATTTAATTCAAATGCAAAGGATAATTATCGAATATTCAAAATTCAAATCTTCAATCAGTTAAGGATCTGTTTACATGGACTCTACACGTATTTGGACTCTCTTTCCTCGCCTATTTAAGGAGATCGCAACACACAAACAAGGGAGTCGATTTGGAGAAATCGGATTACAAAAGAATTCACGCACAACTTTTTCTTTTTTATCTTGTATCGTGTGATCCCATGTCTGGTTTTATTCCTTTGTATTTTTTACCCAGCCATTAACTAGTTTAATTTGGCTTGGGTTATCGGGTTTTGTTGGTGTGTAGAGACGAATGAATAGTTTTGGGTTTTTAATTCAATAAATTCATTATTTGTCTATTCTTGGTTCTTGCTTTTCGCTTTAAGGGAATTGGAAAAGGAACTTGAGTGAATCTATTTATCTAGGCTCGGGAGAGCTAGATTCATGAAATGAGTGGACATGGTTTTTATTTAAACAACCGTTGGAGGAAACTAATCCGCCTTAGAAATAAAGATCATATTTTAGCGGCTAAGAAGAGTGCAAGATCGATGTTGCTTGATAAGTGTTTAAAATTACTATTTTTCTTACCATTTTTACTCATATTATTGTTAGACTTAGGCTCATATTAGTTGCATAATTAGTCATTTATGCATTAATTCATGTTTCCTTCCATCGTTGAGCTTGATTATATAAATTTGTGTTTGTTGTGGGAAAAGATGCTGCTTTGGTGTGTTTTGTGTGTATGTGCAGAATCACTTGCCAAAGCAAGGCTAGAACCAGTTGCTAGGGCAATGCATGAGGAGATGTCGAGCTAGTTGCAGGGCAATGCATGAAGGAGATGCTGAGCTAGTTGCCAGGGCAATTTTCAACAAAGAATAAGGTGATATGGTAGTCGAAATTGATGACTAGACAAGCCCAAGATGACGTGGAGCAAAGCTAAATCCCAAAGGAGTTTGATTTCCATGAAGAGGTTAAAGAGGAATTAAATCACAAGAAGATAGGAGAAGTTCTAGAAGGAATATAAATATAATAAAGAATTATATTCTTTGAAGATAATTTAATTCCAACTTAACTTCCTACTCAAAGAAGGACTTTGACCTAGCCCTATAAATTAGATGCCATGCCGTCAACTCCAGAGGGAGAGAGAAGAGAGAATTTTCTACAAGCTTCAAGGGGGAGATCTCGACAACAAGGCTTCATCCATTCTTCATCTTTTTCTTTCTTGATTCAATTAGGTTCATGCTAGGAATTCTTTATCTTGTGTTTCTTTGGAACCTAGCCATGAACTAAATCTATTTGGCTAAGGTTATGGTGTTTTGTGGTTGTGAGAAACAATTGGATTTTGTTTAGGTAATAAGAGTTTGCACTTTTCTATTCAAGGTTTATTCATTCTTGGTTCTTATTATTGTTTGCGAGTGAATTGGGAGAGGATCTCGTAACTTCATCTATTTATCTAATATCGGGAGAGTTAGATTCGAGAAACGAATGAATATGATCTTTATTTAATCTATTGATGGTGAAGATTAATCTGGCTTAGGAATAAGTTAAGGATTTCAACGGCTAAGAGGAGCGCAAGATTGGTTGGTGTTCACCCTTGATTCACGCAGGGATGTATTATCAAGGCATGCACAAGTAGCTAGAGTTTCGACTTAGGGATAAGAAGAAACCATTGAAGAATGCTCTTCCGACCCTTGAAGTTGCTACCCAGACACCCAAATAGTTGCCCAGCTAGTCGCCCAGGCAACCATCGATTAGTTGCCAAGGCAACCCTGCTGTGCAAGTTGCCGCGGCAACTGAGTTTCCCTTACACTCTTTTACCAAGACAATCCAATCGGCTATCACACATCAACTCACGATAACCTGGCCTATTCTCTCTCACTTGATCTCATATATTCTTTTACTTTATTGCTTTCTAGTTTAGTTGTTAGTTAAACTCCTACAATCTTCTACTTGTGTTTTCTTTTACTTTTTACAGTGTAAGAGATTAGATTCTTAAAGTGGCACAAATCCCTGTGGAGACGATATCTTTTATACTATAACTTGCGACGTGTACACTTGCACATTTGCGAAGCGTTTATTACGCGCAACAAGTTTTTGGCGCCGTTGTCGGGGATTGGCAATAGCGACTTTGTTTTTATTTTCTCGCACTTTCTTTTTATTTTTCTTGTTTAAGATTCAAAGGGTTTACAAACTTTGGTTTTGCATTAGTATATGACCAGGGCGAGACCAATTACACCATAATATCCCTTTGATCCAGAAATTGAAAGAACCTTACAAAGACATAGACGAAGGTTATGTGTAGCAATGGCTAATCAAGACGGCAATATGAATCAAGATATTCCAGCAGGAAGAGGAGTGATTCTTGCACGAAACAGAACTATTCGAGACTATCTTGAAGAAGATCTTGATGGACTTAATCCAAAAGTTGTCGCACCTGAAATTGAAGCCGACCACTTTGAATTGAAACCGGTGATGTTTAATATGATCAACACAATTGGTCAATTTGGCGGCTCAGCAACTGAAGATGTACGACAACATCTTAAATCTTTCCTCGAGATTTGCAACTCATTTAAAATACACAGAGTCACCCCAATGTTTTACGACTAAGATTATTCCCCTATTCACTGAGGGATAGGGCGAAAGCATGGTTGAATAGCATTCATGCCGGATCAATAGGATCTTGGACCGATCTTTCTCGTGATTTCCTTGCTCGATTTAATCCTACAAACTTGACTGATAAGCTTCGTAATGACATTACTTCTTTTCAGCAGGCAGATGATGAATCCATGTAAGAGGCTTGTGAGCGATATAGAGAACTTCTACACAAATGCCCCATACACGGATTCCCAGTGTGGATACAAGTAACAATTTTTTACAACGCTGTGAATACACCAACAAGGATGATGCTAGATGCCTCGTCAAATGGCATACTCCTAGATAAGTCTCCGGAGGAAGCAATGCTTCTAAACAGGCTTGCCAAGAATGATTATCAATTTCCCTCTACTAAAAGAGGATGAGTTAGACGCCAAGCCACAATACATGAACTGGGATCATCAGACTCAATTTCGGCACAATTGGCCACTTTAACTAAGATGGTCTAGAACATGCAGAAACCAAACAACATACATGAGGTCAAGGTAATGGATTCCTTTCGTGAGTTATGTGGTGGTAACCATGATTCTTCTGAATGTATGCAGAATCTGGAATCCAGTTTCTATGTGGGGAATTACAACCGGAACAACAATGTGATGTCCAACACATACAATCCAGCTTGGAAGAAGTACCCAAATTTTTCATGGAGTAATCCCAACAATGCTCTAAACCATAACAATCAGAATGCACAAGCAAAGGGATTCCAGCAGAATATGCCACAGCAACAGATGCCGCAACAACAACTAGCAACATCTAGTTCTTTGGAAAATTCTCTCAATACTTTTATGTTGAAAACTGAATCTTATATGGTTGAGAATAGTAACTTCATAAAAAGAACTGATGCTTTTATTAATAGGACCGAGATGAGATTGCAAAACCAAGAGGCGTCAATCAAATCATTGGAAAATCAAGTCAGACAATTTGCTCAAAACCTGAATACTAGACCGCAAGGAGGTTTACCTAGCGATACTGAAGTCGTAAGAGGAACTGGCCATGAGCAATGTAAGGCGATCACCACAAGAAGTGGCCAACAACTTAAAGAGGCTCAACCTCGCTCACCAAACAAAACTCCACAAAATGATCAAGATGAACCCAACAGCAAAGCCTCATATGCTGAACCAAGAATTGCCGCGGCAACCGGTAATAAGCATGCCTCGGCAACCAACAATAAGCATGCCTCAACAACCGGCAATAAGGATGCCTCGGTAACCAACGATAGGCACGCCATGGCAACCCCAGTCGAAAATGCCTCAACAACTCCAGTTGTCTCGGCAATGTCGTCAATCAGGTTCCAAACAAATAAAAGGATCAAAGATATTCGACTTCCACCACCATTCCTACAAAGGTTGAAGCAACAAAAGCAAGAATATCAATTCAAAAAGTTTCTTGATATCCTCAAGCAAGTCCACATCAACTTGCCATTTGTTGAAGCAATTGAACAAATGCCAAACTATGCCAAGTTCCTTAAAGACATTATGTCCAAGAGAACAAGGCTAGGAGAGTTTGAAACAGTTGCCGCAACAGAGGGATGCATGGCCATGTTGCACAATCACATGTCACCCAAATTGAAGGATCCTGGAAGTTTCACAATACCCTATTCCATTGGAAACCACTATGTCGGGAAAGCATTATGCGACCTTGGAGCAATCATAAAATTGATGCCTAAATCGGTTTTCCAAAAACTAGGAATCAGGAAGGCACGACCTACAACAGTTATGCTACAACTAGCCAACATATCTTATGTGCATCCAGAGGGAAAAATCAAAGACATACTGGTAAAAGTTGATAAATTTATTTTTCCCGCTGACTTTATTGTTTTGGATTGTGAAGCAGATGGGCATGCACCTATCATTCTCGGGAGACCATTCCTAGCAAAAAGGAGAACCTTGATCGATGTTGAAAAGGGAGAACTCACAATGAGGGTGAATGACCTGCAAGTTAAACTAAATGTGTTCCAAACACTAAGGAATGCCAATGATTCAGAAGAATGCCAACTTCTTCATGCCACGACAGAGTTTAACTTCGACGAGGAATTTAGTTGCCTCGGCAACTACATTGCCGATCAAGAGGTACCTGAGGAGTATGAAGAACCGATCGATGAGGAACAACAAAAAGAGGCAAATTGGTTAGTCAATCGACCATATACATACTTTGAACCACTGGATTACTCAGGTAAGGAAGGTAAGCTCGAAAAGTCCTCAATTGAAAAACCACCGATTCTTGAGTTGAAACAGTTGCTAGAGCAACTAAAATATGCTTACTTGGGAACCGATAATACATTGCCTGTAATTATTTCCTCTAAGTTACAGCCTGAGCAGGAAAAGAAGCTGATCAAAATGTTGATGCTACATAAGAATGCAATAGGGTAGACAATTGCTGACTTGAAGGGAATTAGCCCGGTAGTGTGCATGCACAAGATTTTGTTGGAAGATGATCATAAACCTTCGATTGAGGCCCAGAGGAGACTGAATCATGCCATGAAAAGGGTTGTAATGAAAGAAATCATCAAGTGGCTTGACGCCTGTAGCGATGTCCCCTCTCGCTAAGAAAGGAGTTTTCGAAGTTAAGCTCTTCTCTTGGGCCTTCTGGTTGACCTCTGACCAATGCCTGACTGACAAGTTAAGCTCTTCTTTCCTAAGACACCTTTTTCCATGGTGAAAGACTTTCTGATCGGGCAAACCACTTGATCCAGTACCTTTATGTAATGCAAATGCAATAATGTATGAAAAAAACAAAAGCAAAAAAGAAAATAAGTCAGTACCGGATAGAATTAATAAATACATAAATAAAAGGACAAATTAAATAAGGCAAACTAACAAAAAAAACCCTATTTATCCTATCTAAAACACCTAAGGTTATCCGCTTGTCTCTAACAGGGTGGGTTTCTATGTTCTCTACATGCAGTGTTGGTGCTAGGAGGTATCCGAATTGTCCTTGTTGTCCCCTACTAAGGGTAGCAAGGCCCCTAATCATCACCCATTATAGGCTCCTTTCAACCGGGTTCAATTCAGGGGACCCATTCGCTTATGCCTGCACAAAGGAACGATATCATTATGAAAGCATAAGGTACTCAAGCCCCGAAGGTACTTGCTAGGCCTACACGGGAGAGCGATATCTCCACGAAAGCATTAGTGTTTTCCCCCCACTTAAAAAATGGGTTTATATGCCATATTTTAAATGCGTTAAAATAAACGCACAATTATAACCGAATGTTAATTTAATAGTCACTTTAATCCGGAACTTCTAATATTAGTAAAGTGGTAATTATTTGAGAAAGCTTGACTCTCTTTTTTGTTTTTGAAAAACAAAAATGTCCCCAGCGGAGTCACCATCTGTAGCGATGTCTCTCTCGCTAAAAAACGAGTTTTCGAAGTGTTTGTGGTTTTTTGGATATAAAAAATGTTTATTCCGTGGGGGTTTTTAAAAAAACTGTTTATTTAGAAATTGGAGTCGCCACCGGCCACTTAGGTAGGCCGGACACCATAAAAACTAGAGATTTAGAAAACTTTAGGTTCGGGAGTCGGTTACGGATGGGGAAGGATTAGCACCCCTACACCGCCCAAAATTGGTACTTTAATGATTACCGCTTTATTAATATTAGACTTTCCAGATTAAAGTGACGATTAATTTAAAATTTGGTTATAAGTGCGGGTAAATTTTAAGGGCCCCGTTATCCGAGAGTAAACGCCTAAGCACCATCACTACGCCTGATACTGGCCCCATTTACGCTCGGATAAAAGGGCACCGCATTGACAAAATAGATATCCGTTATGCAAACTTAGTGAGCAATATATACAAAAAAACATTCACATGGACATGATATGAAAACTTAAAAAGAAAGTTATAAACTTTAAACAAACATAATATGAAACATGAATATAACTTTGCATACCATAATAAATAGACAAAAATATAAATGTAAATGCAAAAAGATCATATTTCCAAAACTAAACTAATTAATTCTAATGTGCTTGATCACACAAATATATTATATATGACATGCGTGTAACGTAAAACTAAACCAACCTAACAACATGACAATATATAAAAATTTAAAACTTGACTTCTATCATATAACATAGTTTACGTCCGCAAATTAACGTGCTATTTAGATATGATAAAACACCACACTAACATGTAACCCAAAAAGGAAAACGAACATAAAATCCGTGCTAAGACATGTTATCTATACATAAACTAGACAAGCACCGATCAAATAGGTAAAATATGAGCTAACAAATGGGAATATAAAGGTAAAATACGATCAACTAAACATATATTATAAAATATGGGAACATGAAATAAAAACATAAGAACACACAATAGGAAAAGCAAACATACTAAAAACATAATCATAAGAGCACGTGAAATAAAACACCAATGAACTTAAAATACAAACAAAATAAAACATACTTAAACATGGTATATTGATGCTATTAATGAAACTGCAAAGGGACTGAAATGAAAAAAAACAGAAGCGAAAGGAATAAATAAAACAAAAACAAAGGCAAATTCAGGGACATAATTACAAGACCAAGAAAGCCTAAGAGGACTGAACATGTCATTTGACCAAGGGGCAAGCCCAAAGTGCAAACATTCAAAATGTGGGAGGACTCGGGAGGTAATTTCACCATTTAAAAAAGATTTCGGCTTATTTGAGGACCAAATTGAAATATTTTCAAAAATGAAAGGGACTGGGGCTGCTAATATCCCATGCGGCGAGACAGAAACGTAAATCTTAGGAACGCGGGGGGATTTATAACGTTATTTTCCCATTTCTTTTATTTTTCCCCTTTATAAAATCGATAACCGCCCCCTTCATTCATTTTTTCCATTTTTTTAGCCCTAGGATAATACCCCCTTCCCCACTCTCTCATTTTCTCTCAAAAGCCATCTTCAAACCCTCGACGAACCCAAAAACCGGCGACCATCGGCCGTCTCCTCCGCCGCCAACCACCACTAGTCGGTGCCGACAAACCAAAAAAACCCACCAAAACAAACCTCACTCCAACCCGAACCTGAATCTGAACTTAGATCTACACAATGACTCCCCATTTCGCCTAGATCTAAGAAAAATACGAAGCGGAAACTATATATTTTTTTAAATTGAGACCGAAAGAACGTCTCCCCCTTTTATCCGGCTCACCATATTTAGGCTTGTTGCCGGTAGGGGAACTGGCGACCGAAGGTAAAATCCCCCACTCCTTTTCTTTTGTTATTTTTAGAACATATGCATGCATGCAACACTCAAGGTGGATGGATACCTTTGTATGTTCGAAAAAAGGAACGGGATGATGAAACTCTTTTTTTTATTTCTAGAAAGCTCCTTACAACTGAAAACCCCCTTTTTACAGATTACTTGTTTGATACCTATATCCCCCATTTTTTGGTTTGGTAGAAAATATGTCAAATACATATTTTGGGTTGATTGATACTGACAAAAAATTTGATTTTCCTTGTCTTCGGTGATCCCTGAGCACGGTGGTTGGTACGGCTGGCATGGTGGGATGGTGTGGTGGTGACCGTTCTGCCAGAAGCTCCCAGGGCCATTGGATCAGATTTGATCCAACGGTTGGATTTGCACGAGATGAAGAGACAGTTCTGATGCAATCTGGAAATCGGTGGGAATACCCGAGATGAAGCCACATGAGTGAGTCGTACGCGCCCTCTGGAAGGTTCTCCCTTTTCGATCAGGGCCATTGGATCAAAATTTGATCCAACGGCTCAGATTGGGCTGCGCAAGGAAAAATGATGATTAGGGTTAGCTTAATCTGATTCGGGCAAAAAATGGGCTCTGTAATTTTAATTTTGGGTTTTGATTTGTAATAATTGACTTGGACATTTAATTTGTCTGGGTTTTAATATATCCATTTATTTGTATTTAATTTATCCCAACCCTACTAATAATAATAATAATAATAATAATACAGGCATATACATACGATGTACGTACATGCAAGCACACATATACACGACATACGAGTACACATATACGTAACATGCAAACATTAATACACAATACATCCTTAATTAATATGATATACCGTCACATATGCATATAGCTATACGTATAATTAACATGAATACCCACACATACACACAATGCACACATAAAATATAAACACACATTTGACATCCATAAACTATAAATATTAACATATACACCCATAGTACGTATAACATACATGCAGTCGCATATGTCACACATTAATCACACATATATAACAGACACATAATATGATATGTATACATGCAATAATAATACGCTAACTATTAAACTAACATATATTAATACAATATTTATACAACGGATAAAAATGAGTGATTAAAGTTGCCCCTCTTTGCTTGTTCTCGTGGAATGGGAACAAAGCAAAGATTTATAAGCACTCATTTTTATCCGACTTCCCTGTTGTAGCTTTGGAAACACATGTTCTTCTGGAACTCTCCGTTTTTCCTCGGCTGAATCTTCGGGCTCGTAAGTTTTTCCTATATAGAGCTTCTTTACCTTTCGATCTTGGAGCTACAGACCCTTCATATATAGAATCCTTCATTCTGAAGCCTTGAGTTATGAGTCCTTCCTATATAGAACTTTTTACTCTGAGACGGTAAAGCTTGGAGTCATTCCTATATAGAACTCTTCGCCTTCAACGCGGCAGGTTTTTCCTATATAAAACCTTCTGCGCCACAGATGGATTCTTTCGACTGGGAGTTCCTCCTATATAGAACTGCTAGTCTTCAGACCCTAGAGCCACCAGTCCTTCCTATATAGAACTTTTAGCTTCTGAAATCTCGGAGCTACGGGTTCTTCCTATATAGAACTTCTCACTCTAAGATAGTAAAGCTCGGAGCCCTTTCTATAAGGACTTTTCGCCTTCAACACATCGGGTTTTCTTTATATAAAACTCTATGTGTCATGGGTGAATTCTTTCGGCTGGGAGTTCTTCCTATATAGAACTGCTAGTATTCACCCTGGAGCTGCAAGCCCTTCCTATATAAAACTTTCAGCTTCTGAAGCCTCGGAGCGGTAGATTCTTCCTATATAGAACCTCTCGCTGTGGGCATTTGAAAATATAGGCCCTTCCTATATAGAACCTTTATCTTCACATTTGGGATTCACGCCAAAATGGCTATCGATGCTTCTTTGAATCTGCAGATACCTGTCTAGAATAAGACAAAATACTATGACAAATGAGTTAGCATGCTCCTAATCCTAGGGATGTCTAACTATTCATGATGCATGAGTGTCAATATCTTGGTAGGCCTGCTTTAGTCCTCAGTCAATCTCGACCCTACGTTGCTTGTTTTCTCCTTTTTCCTTCTTTTAGCGGTGATACCCTATTTCACTGTTGGGTTCAACCATTCCAACCTTTCTTTTTCTGAATTTCTGGTTTGGGGTTCTAAAGTGCCCTTTCAGGTTTTCACCTTAGGGATTTTGGTTTTTGTTTGTTTTTTTCTTTTGTTTTTGTTTTTGCTTTTTCTTTTTCTTTTTTTTCTTCTTTTTTTGGGTGCCTTTCCAAGTTTTCACCTGGGAAATCTCTCTTGTTGTCTCAAATGCTTTCTTTAAACGAGTAGGGCATATGCCATTGGTCCTCTTACTCTGGTGCTCGAAACCTTCTGCTCACCCTATTTCAACATACATCATGTAGGCAGCTGGAGGGCAAGGTTAACATCATTTTCTAACCACCTACATTTTTAAGGTTAGATCACAGCAATGCTCAGAAATCTCTTGTTTATCATAAGCCTATGTTAACTTATTTGTATGATGTTTATGGCAAGTAACAAGAAGACAAGGAATGAAAGCTCGAAATGTGATTTTATTACGATTAAGGATTTGGAACAATTTTGAAAGGGTCATGGCAAACATGAGGAAAAGGAAAAGCCAAACATGAAATGCAAAACCTCCCAATATCCATAGTATGAGTGATACATGATTCCGTCAACTGATGTAGAATCTTTGCCTGAAGCTTTTTCTTTACGGGACTCATGGGGATGACCCTTCTCTCTGGAGATCCAACCTCTCAATTTATCTGAGCCACCCTTTACGGGTTTTCGACTCAGATCCTTCCTTTGCTTCAAGATGCCCTATTTCAGGTTTTTGCCCTGAGCTCTCCATTTTTTTTCTTTTTTTTGTTTGTTTTTTCTCTTTCTCTTTTTGTTTTTGTTTTTTTTCTTTTTCTTTTTCAAACGTAGTATTTCTTAACAGCATCGGAATTTACAGGGCTTTTCAGCTCGTCTCCATCCATTTTATTTAAGATTAAGGCTCTTCATGAGAAGGCCTTTTTAACCACGTATGGCCCTTCCCAGTTGGGCATCCACTTTCCTCGAGAATCTTTTTGAATCGGGAGGATCTTCTTAAGCACCAGATCCCCCTCTCTGAATTATCTTGGGCGTACCTTCTTGTTGTATGCCCGCATCATTCGTTTTTGGTACATTTGACCATGGCAGATGGCCTTTAGCCTCTTTTCTTCGAGGAGATTTAACTGGTCGAGTCTGGCTTGCACCCATTCGGATTCTTCCAATTTTACTTCATTTAAGACTCAGAGCGACATAATCTCCACCTCAATAGGGAGTACTATTTCAGTACAATACAATAAAGAATAGGGTGTTGCCCCTGTCGATGTGCGAATGGACGTCCTATAGGAGAAAAGGGCAAATGACAGCTTTTCGTGCCAATCCTTGTAGGTATTCGTCATCTTCGCGATGATCTTCTTTATGTTCTTGTTTGCTGCTTCCACTGCCCCGTTCATTTTGGGACGATAGGCTGTGGAATTATGGTGTGTTATCTTGAATTGTTTGCACACATCCGTCATCATTTTGTTATTCAGATTGGAAGCGTTGTCGGTGATGACCCTTTCTGACAAACCGTATCGACAAATGATCTCATTCTTTAGGAATTTGCATACCGTCGTCCATATGATATTGGCGTAAGATGCTGCCTCCACCCATTTAGTGAAATAGTCTATGGCGACCAAAATAAAATGATGTCCGTTGGAAGCCTTTGGGTGAATCTGCCCAATGACGTCCATGCTGCAAAAGGCCATGGAGAATTCATGGTGTGTAAAGGTAATGGAGGAGCGTGAATCTTGTTAGCATAAATTTGGCATTTGTGGCACTTCCTGGCGTAATCGATGCAATCTCCCTCCATGGTTGACCATAAATAGCCATACCTCATAATTTTTCGGGCTATAGACAGCCCATTGGCGTGCGTCCCACATATAACGTCGTGTACCTCGGCTAAAATCTCTTTCACCTCCCGGGCATCCACACATCTCAACAATGTCTGATCATGGCCTCTTTTATATAGGATCTCCCCATCCAGGATGTATCATGTTGCCATTTTTCTGAGTGTTTTTCTGTCATTGTCATTTGCCCATTCGGGATACTTTTGAAGCTTGACATATTGCAAGATGTCATAGTACCACGGGTTGCCATCAATCTCTTCCTGCACATTACAACAATGAGCCGGCCTTCAAAAGTCTGCATCTCAATGGGCTTCATTTCTGCCCCCGTGTTTTTTTTGAACATGGAAGCCAAGGTTGCCAAGGCGTCTGCCATCTGAATTTCTTCTCTGGGAAGGTAATTGAAGCTGATATTTCGAACTCCTTGGTGAGCTCTTGGATCAATTCATAATATTTGACCAGCTTCGAATCCCTGGTTTCCCATTCTCCACGCAACTAGTAAATCACTAAGGATGAATCTCCGAATACTCGAAGTTCCTTAATCTTTCTTTCAATAGCTGAGTTCAGTCCTATAACACAGGCTTCATATTCTGCTATATTGTTGGTGTAGAAGAATTCTAGTCTACTAGTGAAGGAATAATAGACATTATCGGGAGAAATCAGCACGGCCCCTATCCCGTGTCCGAGGGCGTTGGAGGCTCCATCAAAGTAAAGCTTCCATGAATTATCATCTGAAACCTCTTCCTCGGTTGTAATTCACATCAAGTCTTCATCCGAGAAATTAAAGTTCAACGCCTCATAATCGTCTGAAGCACGATTAGCTAGGAAATCCGCTACAGCGCTTCCCTTTACGGCTTTCTGTCTTACATACACAATGTCGAATTCAGATAGGAGCATCTGCCAGCTGGCCATCCTCCCCGTCAGTGCTGGCGCTTCCATTAGGAACTTCAAGGAGTCTAGCTTGGATATCAACAACGTAGTATGGTATAGCATGTACTGCCTAAGCCACTTGGTAGCCCAAACTAAAGCACAACATAGCTTCTGAACTGGCAGGTACCGCGCTTCACAATCATTGAACTTTCTGCTTAGGTAATAGATGGCTCGCTCCTTTTTCCCTGACTCATCGTGTTGCCCCAATACACAACCCATTGAATTCTCAAAAACTGTCAGGTAGAGGATTAAAGGCCTGTCTGGTACCGGCGCGACTAAAATCAGAGCATTTGTCAGGTACCTTTTGATCTTCTCTAGGGCTTCTTGACATTCCCCATCCCACACGCCGGGATTATTCTTTCTAAGAAGTTTGAAGATTGGGTCACACCTATTAGTTAATTGGAAAATGAAATGAGAGATATAATTTAGCCTCCCCAGGAAACCACGAACCTCCTTCTGAGTATGGGGTGGTGAGAGATCCCAGATGGCTTTCACCTTATCT
This sequence comes from Hibiscus mutabilis, assembly GCA_019671005.1. Lineage (NCBI taxonomy): Eukaryota > Viridiplantae > Streptophyta > Magnoliopsida > Malvales > Malvaceae > Hibiscus > Hibiscus mutabilis. The sequence goes on along the minus strand of CM033738.1, from coordinate 12,160,143 downwards.
GGATCGATCTCAATCCCTCTTATGCTCTCCACGAACCCCAAGAGTTTTCCAGAAGTAACTACAAAGGTGCATTGGGCAGGGTTAAGCCTCAGCTGGTATTTCCGTAGTCTTTGGAATAGTTTTCTTAAGTTCTGTAGGTGCTCCTCTTCTGTTCGAGACTTAGCGATCATGTCATCCACGTATACCTCTATTTCTTTGTGCATCATGTCATGGAAAAGAGTCATCATTGCTCTTTGGTAACTTGCCCCTACGTTCTCGAGCCCGAAAGACATCACCCGTTAACAAAAAGTGCCCCACATGGTTATGAATATAGTTTTCTCCATATCGTTCGAGTGCATCTTTATCTGGTTGTACCCTGAAAAGCCGTCCATGAATGAGAACTATGAGTGTCCCATGGTGTTGTCAACCAGCGTGTCGATATGTGGCAGATGGAAGTTGTCTTTAAGGCTGGCTCGGTTGAGATCCCTATAATCTACACACATACGGACCTTCTCGTCCTTCTTCGGTACTAGTACAATGTTTGCAACCCATTCAGGGTATTTGGCCACTTTCAAGAAGCCAGCATCAAACTATTTTTTTAGTTCTTCTCTGATCTTTAACAACATGTCTTGTCTCATTCTCTGGAGTTTTTGCTGTATTGGTTTGCATTCCAGCTTCGTCGGTAGTTTGTTTACCACTATGTAAGTATTCAAACCTGACATATCTTGATAAGTCCAGGCGAAAACATCCTTGAATTCCTGAAGTAGGGTTATTAGTTCGTGCCTGGTTTTTGAGGAAAATGGCATCCCTATTTTTACTTCATTTCTCTCTTCTTCAGTCCCTAAGTTTACAGCTTCTGTTTCTTCTTGGTGGGGCATGATTTGCCTTTCTTCGTTGGCCACCATCCTCATCAACTCTATAGGGACCTCGCATTCTATCTCATCATCCTCTTCCCCAATTCCTTCTGAGATCTCGGGGCATTCAAAATCTACTTCGGGATTGGATTCGGCATCATTCATACAGTCAATCATGGGAGACCTGAATTAAATGAGAATGAATGTATTGGGAAGAGAATGGTTTTATATGAAGTGAATGAACATGAAGAATGAATGAATGAAATAAATGAGACGTTTTCCATTTAAGAAAACGGGGAAGATATTTTCATTTCAAACAAAAAGTTAACATAGGTGCCATATACAAGAGATCCCCATTGTTTATGGGCAAGAACAAAAAGGTTGATTCAGAGCATTACTCTGATCTAGTCCTAAAAACCACAGCTAGATCAATGTGGCTCCAGTTATCAAGAGTTTCCCCGAGATGGCAGAGGCGGATGTTGGTCAACATACTACTGACTTGGTCCTTTTCAGCTATCATGTTGATGGACATCCCCTCAAGTGATTCATTAAACATTTCTTTCTCGTTGAGTACGTCATTTTCCTTAATTGCCTCTTCAACCTCCTGTCCTGGTTGGCAGAATCCTCTAGAGACAAAAGTGGTTTTCAAGCTAGGGAAAGACATTGGTCTCCATGGATTGTCTTCTCCCTTAAATCTGGCTATTCTCTGTTCTACTTTTCTCTTGTATTCTTCCTTTCTTTGTTGGACGCTTGGTTTGTAACCCAACCCAAAACGGTCCTTCTTGGTTATCACACTCTTGGCGCGTAGGCTCCCTTGCAATCTTCTCCCTAGCCCTCTTCCTGCTTTGGCTCATCGGCCCAAAGTTTCAGCAACGGTCATCTTGGTACAATTAGATAACCTGGGATAGGGGATCTGACTACCTTCTGCGACGAATGTGACATTTACTAGCTCCAACGCTCGAAAAGAGCATTCTGCAACATCCTCATCATTTTGAATGTAGAGGGCCTCTGATGTCCCCGAAGCAATAATTTCCTACTCGGCCTCTACTATTACCAACTTGCCTTCGATCACAAACTTTAATTTCTGATGTAGTGATGAGGGGACAACTCCTACAGAGTGGATCCATGGTCTTCCCAATAACCAATTGTAGGATGGTTTTATGTCCATCACCATGAAGTCAATCACGTACTCAGTCAGCCCGATCAATAGAGGTACCTCAATTATCTATTGGTAGCTTTTGCAAGGTCACCATAGGTAGTACGTTCGGTGCTGACCCGTTGTCAATCAATACCCCCGGTAACACATAACTTTTACAGTGGGTTGTAATGTTAAGAGCTTTGGTGGACCCCATTCCGCCCTCGGGGATTCATCATCACTGAATATTATATGGTTATAGGCAGTGATATGCCCTACTATTTTTTCCAGTTTTGATACAGAAATGTCCTGGGTACAAAATTCTAGTTTAGTACTTTTAATAGTGCCTCACGGTGTTTTTCTGAACTCAAGAGCAACTCTAGCACTGTGATCCTAGCCGGTTGCTTTCGTAGTTGTTCCACTACGCTGTACTCGCTATGTCTTAGGAATTTTAGAAATTCTTTGACCTGAGCCTCGGTTATTGGTTCATTTATCTTTGGGAGTGGTTCCTTACCGAATATCTGCGCGGGGGTAACCGATGTATCATTTCCTTTATCTTTGGCCACTTCAGCAGCCTTCAAGGTCTCAGAGGAGTAACATCTTCCGCTCCTCGTGAAATGGCCCACCTCACCGACATTCACATCACTCTTGCCTTGCTCGTCTTTCGGTGTAAGCTCTTTTACCTCACCAAATTCTGGCATTTCTGGTATGGTTACATTTATAGCATAGTTCTAGGGAGTTTGCCGCATATCCTTGAATGGGAACGGGGATGGTGCTGAGATGATGATCTTGAGAGTTATCTTAGTAGTTTCTCCTTGGGAGGCACCTGCACTCTCCGGCCTGGAGAAGATGATAAGAGGTCTATCTCTCCCGTATTTAACGTTGGGGTTGTCTGTCATATGTATGGCTGACCCCTTTCTTCCCGCAGACTCTTCGAAGAATTCTATTTACTTGTCATTCATCAATTGTTGTACCAATCTCTTAAACTCGTCGCACTGTTGGATGTCGTGTCTCTGTCCTGATGGAATTCGTAATACACTCCACATCCCTTCTGTATTACTACCATGCCACTGTCGATCACATGGGCCATGCACAATTGCTGAAATACCCACCACAAAGGAGATTTGATTTCTAATACATCATCCTTAATCCTCCTGGTAAAGCATTCCTCAATAACATTTACTCCCCTGTTCCCGTGATTAGGCAATGGGTTAGTAGCTACACTTGGTTCTTCAAACTTCAATATCCCAGAATCGATTAAGTTCTGCACAAGCTTTTTGAAAGCAAGGCAATTCTCGGTGGGATGACCAGGGGCACCACCGTGATAGTCGCAATGCGTGTTCGGGTTATACCAGGACGGGAATGGCAGTTTGAACAGAGTAACATAGTATGGATGAACCAGGTCTGCTTCATACAACTGAGAGTAGAGCTTAGAGTATGGAACGGGTAGTGGAGTAAAAATTTGCCTCTCTTTCTCCTTTCTTAGGGTTCTCTTATCTCTTTGATTCAAGTTTTGCGCTTTCCCCGTAGACGCTTGTGGTTGCAAGACTGTAAAATTCTTCGGGGCAATGTAAGTACTGCAGCATTCGCCTCATTCTTCTTGATGTACTTTCGAGACCCTTCCCCGCTATCAATTCTACCACTCTTGATTTCCAATTCAAGGGACTCCTCGGTCCTAATTAAATCAGCAAAACTCTGTTTCGTGTTATTAATGAGCGATCAAACAGTTTCCCCTTCAGAGTATTAACGAATAATGGCGTAATTTCATGTTTTGGGAGGGGTGGCTGAATTTGGGCAGCCATTTCCCACCACCTCTGAGCATACTGTCGTAGACTTTCATTGGACTTCTGCCCCATATTTTCCAACATAATTCTACTGGGTGTCATGTCTGTTACGTGCTTGTATTGCTTGATGAACGCTCTTGAAAGATCTTTCCATGTTTTAATGTTTACTCGGTTCAAATGGGTGTACCACCGCAACGCCGCCCCAGTTAGGTTGTCTTGGAAATAGTGAATTAATAGTTTCTCATCCTTAAGGTAGGCCGCCATCTTCTGGTAGTACATTGTTACGTGCGCGGAAGGACACGTGGTTACATCGTATTTGTCGAACTCTGGTGTTTTAAATTTTGGTGGCAGGACAAGGTCGGATACCAGACTCAAGTCACTGGCATCATTTCCTTATTCTTCTATAGTTTACAGGGCTTTAAATATTTCCTCCATAAGGCGAAACCTCTCTTCCCACTTCTTTTCTACCTCTGTCCTGATCCTTTCGACCAAGTTCAGGTCTGACACCTCCTCCTCATAGAGTGCTTCAGTGTCAAGGGGTTGAGTCTCAAATGCCCCTACCTGAAGGTTAGCCGACATCCCAGCAGGGTTGATATATACTTTTCTGGCTGGATTCGGCGTAGCCGGTAGAACCTTACTACGAACTGGGGTACTTTCCGGTTCTTGAGCGAATTCTCCTTCAACTCTTTTTTCGAGGCAACAACTAGATTCGGCTTAGCCAACAACGCGGTTATGTCGGACACTATCGACGCTTGCGACTGAGCAATTTGGTCACTGAGGCTTCTTTGGGCCTTGTCAAATCCTGCTTCCAGCTCTCTTTGTCCCTTCTCTAGACTGATTATCCTGTCTTCCATGAGCTTGCTTTGTAGTCGGGTAAGATATGGATGATGAATGATTGTGGCTTAACTTATATTTTCACACTACCATAATATTTATAACATTAATATGGTTGCAAGGAAAATAAATGCGTGTATAATGATGCGAATGTCATGATGCAATGCAAAAATGTATGCAGATAAAGGTACTGATTCTACTGGTAATCACCCTTTTGAACTACTTTCACGGGAATTAAAGGACCTAGATTACAATAGAGTTCATATTACAAAATGAAGGTCCCTAATACAAAAGAGACCTAATTACAATACAGAGTCCTACAGATAAGCCCTAGCTCTATCTCCTAATTTTCCCATAGCCCTGAGCAGCTTGATGAACCTGGGTGCTTCTTCCATGCATGGGGCTACGAAAGGTCGAAGTGCTTCAGCTTCGACAGCTAAGTCACTCACATGCCTGGTGACTCGCTGTATGTCCACCATTAGGTTTGCGTAATATTGGTCCCTATCCTGCACCATCTGGGAAGCGTCACGTAGTCTTCTTTGCCAATAAATGTCCCCTATGGCTGCAGCCTCTTCGAATACACTGATTATTTCCTTATAATCCTGAACAGTTGCTTCAAGGGACTCAATCCGGGTTCGTAACGTGCCTACTTCACGCTCCCTTTCTTGTAGCTCGGTGAAGCCATTCCTCTGGTAGTAAGTTCAAAAGGAGTGTTCTACTTCTGCCACTTTTTCTTCTAATTCAACATTCTAACTTCGGCTCTAATCCAAACTTTGGATAGTGTCGTCGTACAACCTTTGCATCTCTAACAGTCTATTCTGGCTACTCATGGACCTTCTTTTCCAAGCGGCGACATTTTCTCTCTCGTAGTTGACTGCTTGTTTTCCTTTGCTAATCTCTTGCCTAGTTCTTTCCTTTTCTTGATCAATGGCCTCCTTGAAAAACTGTCTTTCTTCTTCAATAGCCAACCTGCAACTTTATATCTCTTTCTCGATTGCTCGCTTGCTGATTTCTCGTTCTTCTTCTACCAAACAGATAACATTAATTATTTCCTTTTCCACGACTATAAACTAACTTCAGTTGGCTTTCTGTATTTTCGCTTGGAGTAGGAGGGTATCCTTCTGGTAAAGAGCGTTCTTCTCGCTCAAATTCGCATTTAATTTCTTTAATTGCCTAATGATCACGTCCCGTTCGTCGACCTCTAAGCTCACTTTATAGAGCTCACCCGCATGCTGAGTCTGTTGGGTGTCCATCTTCCTCTTAATTTCTTCTAGTTCATTCCGTAAAATATCAGTTTCAGACGGTACCACCTTTGTAAGCTCCTCAAGTGATACAACCGGTCCCTGATCGGGTTTGGGAATCAGATCATTAACCCTCAAACGCCTCTAAAGATCGTAGTCTGGGGTGGTCATATGCTCGGTGTCTCCTTCCACTCTGACCCGGTAACAATGGTCCCAATCCCTCATGATAGTCTGGACTTTTTCCTTAAACTCACCTTTGAAAGGAAATTCAGTTCGGCTTAACCCGGTGGTATTGGGGACAAACTGTCGTGATCCGAATTGTCGGGACACCAGAAGCAGAGCACAAGCAATCCCTCTATGCAGTCCCAACATCATCAGCCAGTCGAAATCACCGCAACTGTACAAAAAGTAATTAACTCTACCGAGCCACGGGACCCTCCATACTATGTCTTCGTCTTGAATGTTACTGAAGAAACTAGACCATTTTTTCTTTTTCAAGTTTTCTCGCCACTCTTTTGCTAAGTACTCCCGTAAGGGCGAAAAACCTTGGAAGGATATCCCTAGTAGGACCCTTGTCGGTGTCTTCCACATGTGGCTCTGAACCCATACCTGTAATAGCTGTGCACACCTCCTGAAACGTCCTTCCTCGTGCTTTCGACTGACATTTAAAGAAATGAAGGTCTCGGCCAAGATTGCTGGTACTGGATTTGCCCGCCATTTCATACGCTCGAACAGGTCTAGAATGGCTACATCAATGTTTCCAAAAGTTCTTGGAAATATCACCGACCCATATAATTCTAAGGCAAACATGTCTATCTTTTTCCCCTTATCTGGATGTGCATGTATGATGTCTCGAATGTTCTCCCATGCAAAGACTGTACTATCTCCTCGAAGTCGGATCAGGCCATTAACCCAACTGTCACTCATCTCGGTAAAAGTTTTGAGCTTCGAAGTGTAATTCTGATTCCTCGGAGGTTTTGCGTAGATCCAATCTTCCTGAACGTTCTTCTGATTAAGTAAGGTGGTGTACTCTTCTACTGTAGGTATCATGTCCTGTCCATTGAAGGTGAAGCAGCAAAAGACAGGATTCCAGAACTGAAAAATAGCTCGGTGTAGGGGCTGGTTAACCCGAACGTATAACAACTATGCAATGTCGCCATAACTATCACAGAACCTGTCTTGCAGTCTTTGGTCCCATCCTTCCAGATGCTTTGAAGATCCCATAAGTTGTTCTGTTGAAGACTCACGTAGGTGTATCCTGTTACTACGCGCTCGCTCGGTAAACTGTCCCCTTGGGCCTTCTGGTTGACCTCTGACCAATGCCTGACTGACAAGTGAATCTCTTCTTTCCTAAGACACCTTTTTTCCATGGTGAAAGACTTTTTGATCGGGCAAACCACTTGATCCTGTACCTTTATGTAATGCAAATGCAATAATGTATGAAAAAAACAAAAGCAAAAAAGAAAATAAGTCAGTACCGGATAGAATTAATAAATACATAAATAAAAGGACAAATTAAATAAGGTAAACAAACAAAAAAACCCTATTTAACCCGTCTAAAACACCTAAGGTTATCCGCATGGCTCTAACAGGGTGGGTTTCTATGTTCTCTAGATGCAGTGTTGGTGCTAGGAGGTACCCGAATTGTCCTTGCTGTCCCCTACTAAGGGTAGCAAGGCCCCCGATCATCACCCATTATAGGCTCCTTTCAACTGGGTTCAATTCATGGGGACCCATTCGCTTATGCCTGCACGAATGAACGATATCCTTACGAAAGCATAAGGTACTCAAGCCCCGAAGGTACTTGGTAGGCCTATACGGGAGAACGATATCTCCACGAAAGCATTAGCATTTTCCCCCCACTTAAAAAACGGGTTTATATGCCATATTTTAAATGCGTTAAAATAAACGCGCAATTATAACCGAATGTTAATTTAATAGTCACTTTAATCCGAAACTTCTAATATTAGTAAAGTGGTAATTATTTGAAAAAGCTTGACTCTCTTTTTTGTTTTTGAAAAACAAAAATGTCCCCAGCGGAGTCGCCATCTGTGGCTATGTCCCCTCTCGCTAAAAAACGAGTTTTCGAAGTGTTTGTGGTTTTTCGGATATAAAAAATGTTTATTCTGTGGGGTTTTTAAAAAAACCGCGTTTTATTTAGAAATTGGAGTCGCCACCGGCCACTTAGGTAGGCCGGACACCATAAAAACCAGAGATTTAGAAAACTTTGGGTTCGGGAGTCGGTTACGGATGGGGAAGGATTAGCACCCCCGCACCGCCCAAAATTGGTACTTTAATAATTACCGCTTTATTAATATTAGACTTTCCAGATTAAAGTGACGATTAATTTAAAATTTGGTTATAAGTGCGGGTAAATTTTAAGGGCCCCGTTATCCGAAGTAAACGCCTAACCACCATCACTACGCTTGATACTGGCCCCATTTACGCTCGGATAAAAGGGCACCGCATTGACAAAATATATATCCGTTATGCAAACTTAGTGAGCAATATATACAAAAAACATTCACATGGACATGATATGAAAAACGTAAAAAGAAAGTTATAAACTTTAAACAAACATAATATGAAACATGAATATAACGTAGCATACCATAATAAATAGACAAAAATATAAATGTAAATGCAAAAAGATCATATTTCCAAAACTAAACTAATTAATTCTAATGTGCTTTATCACACAAATATATTATATATGACATGTGTGTAACGTAATGATAAGTGTTCAAAAGTACTATTTTTCTTACCCTTTTTACTCATATTATTGTTAGACTTAGGCTCATATTAGTTGCATAGTTAGCCATTCATGCATTAATCCATGTTTCCTTCAATCGTTGAGCTTGATTACATAACTTGGTGATTTTTGTGGAAATAGATGCTGCTTTGGTGTGTTTTTGTGTGTATGTGCAGGATCACTTGCCAAAGCAATGCCGAGCTAGTTGCCAGGGCAATGCATGAAGGATATGCCGAGCTAGTTGCCAGGGCAGTGCATGAAGGAGACGCCGAGCCAGTTGCCATGGCATTTGTCGACAAAGACCAAAAGCAATATGGATGTCGAAATTCATGATTTTACAAGCCCAAGATGACATGGAGCAAGGTCCAAGCCCAAAGGAATTTGATTGCCATGCAGAGATTAAAGAAGAATTAAATTCCAAGTGGATAGGAGAAGTTCTAATAGGAATAAAATTATAATAAAGAATTATATTCTTTAAAGATAATTTAATTCCAACTCAAACTCCTCCTCAAAGAAGGACTTTGGCCTAGCCCTATAAATAGCAAGAGATTTCGACAATTGAATAGAGAGAGCAAGAGGGAAATTTCGGCAAGTCCAAGTAGGGCAAGAGGAGAGAATTTTCGACAAGCATCAAGGGCAAGGAGGATTTCGACAAGCCTCTTCCTTCATCTTTGTTCGATTGGGTTCATGCTAGGGATTAATTATCTTGTGTTTCTTTGGAACCTAGCCATGAACTAAATTTACTTGGCTATGGTTATTGTGTTTTGTGGTTGTGAGAAACTATTGGTTTTTGTTTAGGTAATAAGAGTTTGCACTTTTCTATTTCAAGGTTTATTCATTCTTGATTCTTATTATTGTTTGCGAGTGAATTGGGAGAGGATCTCGTGATTTCATCCATTTATCTAATATCGGGAGAGTTAGATTCAAGAAACGAATGAATATGATCTTTATGCAATCCAATGATGGTGAAGATTAATCCCGCTTAGGAATAAGTTAAGGATTTCAACGGCTAAGAGGAGCGCAAGATTGGTTGTTGTTCACCCTTGATTCACGCAGGATGTATTATCAAGGCATGCACAAGTAGCTAGAGTTTCGACTTAGGGATAAGAAGAAACCATTGAAGAACGCTCCGCTGAACCTTGAAGTTGCTGCCCGATCGCCCAAGTAGTTGCCCAACTAGTCGCCCAAGCAACCATCAATTAGTTGCCAAGGCAACCCCCACAGCAAGTCGCCACGGCAACCGAGTTGCCCATGCACTCTTTACCAAGACAATCCAATCGGCTATCACACCTCAACTCACGATAACCTAGCCTATCTCTCTCAATTGAATTCATCTTTTATTTTATTTTATTGCTTTCTAGATTAGTAATTAGTTAAACTTCGATAATCCTTTACTTGTGTTTTTACTTTTTTGATTGCAAGAGACTAGATTCTTGAAGTGGCACCAATCCTGTGGAGACGATATCTTTTATACTATAACTTGCGGCGTGTATACTTGCACATTTGCGTAGCACTTATTACGCGCAACAAGTTTTTGCGCCGTTGTTCGGGATTGGCAATAGCAACTTTGTTTTTATTTTCTTGCACATTCTTTTATTTTTCTTGTTTAAAATTCAAAGGGCTAACAAACTTTGGTTTTGCATTGGTATATGACCGGCGAGACCGACTTCACCGAATATCCCTTTGATCCGTAAATCGAACGAACCTTACAAAGACTTAGACGAAGGATAAGAGAAGCAATGGCAAATCAAGACGGCAATATTAATCAAGATGTTCGGCGGGGAGGAGTGATTCTTGCACGAAATAGAACGATTCGAGACTATCTTGAAGAAGATCTTGATGGACTCAACCCAGGAGTTGTCGCACCCGAAATTGAAGCCGACCACTTTGAGTTGAAAACCGGTAATGTTTAATATGATCAATACAATAGGTCAATTTGGCGGCTCAAAGAATCAAGATGCACGACAACATCTGAAATCTTTCCTCGAGATTTGCAACTCGTTCAAGATACACGGAGTCACCCCGATGTCTTACGATTAAGATTATTCCCTATTCACCGAGGGATAGGGCGAAAGCATGGCTAAATAGCATTCTGCCGGATCCATAGCATCTTGGACTGATCTTTGTCGTGATTTCCTTGCTAGATTTAATCCTACAAATTTAATCGATAAGCTTCGTAACGACATTACTTCTTTTCGGCAGGCGGATGATGAATCCATGTACGAGGCTTGGGAGCGATATAGAGAACTACACAAATGTCCTCTACACGGATTCGGTGTGGACTCAAGTGACAATGTTTTACAACGCCGTGAATACACCAACAAGGATGATGCTAGATGCCTCGGCAAACGGCATACTCTTAGATAAGTCGCCGGAGGAAGCAATGCAAATTTTAAACAGGCTGGCCAAGAATGACTATCAATTCCCATCTACTAGAAGAGGAGGAGTTAGGCGCCAAGCCACAATACATGAACTAGGATCATCGATTCAATTTCGCACAATTGGCCGCTTTAACCAAGATGGTCCGAACATGCAAAAACCAAACAACACACATGAAGTCAAGGTAATGGATTCTTTTTGTGAGTTATGTGGTGATAACCATAATTCTTCCGAATGTATGCGAGAATCCGAATCTAGCTTCTATGTGGGGAATTACAATCGGGCAACAACATGATGTCAAATACATACAATCCAGCTTGGAAGAAGCACCCGAATTTTTCATGGAGTAATCCCAACAATGCTCTAAACCAGAACAATCAGAATGCACAAGCATCGGGATTCCAAAGAGAATATGCCACGACAAATGGATGCCATGAGCAACAACCGACAACATCTAGTTCTTTGGAAAATTCTCTAAATGCTTTTATGATGAAAACTGAATCTTATATGGCTGAGAATAGTAATTTCATAAAAAGAAACTGATGCTTTTATTAACAGGACCGAGATGAGATTGCAAAACCAAGAGGCGGCAATCAAATCATTGGAAAATCAAGTCGGGACGGTTTGCTCAAAATCTGAACACTAGACCACAAGGAGGTTTACCTAGCGATATGAAGTCGCAAGAGGAACGGCCATGAGCAATGTAAGGCAATCACCACCGAAGTGGCCAACAACTTAGAGAGGTTCAAACCCGCTCGTCAAACAAAACTCCACAAAAAGATCAAGACGAACCTAGCGGCAAAGTCTCGGATTTGAACCAGAATTGCTGCGGCAACCGGTGACGCCTCGGCAACTTGCGATAAGCACGCCTCGGCAACCCCGGTTGGTAACGATCGGCAACTCGGATGTCCCCGTAATGACGTCAATCAGGTTTCAAACCAATGAAAGGATAGAAGATATCCGACTTCCACCACCATTCCCACAAAGATTGAAGCGACAAAAGCAAGAATACCAATTCAAGAAGTTTCTTGATATCTTAAAGCAAGTCCACATCAACTTGCCATTGGTGGAAGCAATTGAACAAATGCCAAACTATGCCAAGTTTCTTAAAGACATTGTGTCCAAGAGAACAAGGCTAGGAGAGTTTGAAACAGATTGCCGTGACAGAGGGATGCATGGCAATGTTGCACAATCGCATGCCGCCCAAGTTGAAGGATCCCGGAAGTTTCACAATACCTGTTCTATTGGAAATCACTATGTCGGGAAAGCACTATGCGACCTAGGGGCTAGCATAAACTTGATGCCTAAATCGGTTTTCCGTAAACTAGGAATCGGGAAGGCAAGACCTACACTTGATTATCTTTGTAGCTAGCCGACAGATCCTATGTGCATCCAGAGGGAAAAATCGAGGACATACTTGGTAAAAGTTGATAAATTCATTTTTCCCGCTGACTTTATTGTTTTGGATTGTGAAGCGGATGAGCATGCACCTATCATTCTCGGGAGACCATTCCTAGCGGCAGGGAGAACCTTGATCGACGTTGAAAAGGGAGAACTCACAATGAGGGTGAATGACCAGCAGGTAAAACTAAATGTATTCCAAACACTAAGGCATGCCGATGATCCGTAAGAATGCCAACTACTTCATGCCACGGCAGAGTTTAACCGATGAGGAATTTAGTTGCCTCGGCAACTACATTGCTGATCAAGAGGAACTGAGGAGAATGAAGAGCCGGTCGATGAGGAACAACCAGAAGAGGTAAATTGGCTAGTAAATCGACCCGGTACATACTTTGAACCTTTGGACTACTCGGGTAAGGAAGGTAAGATCGAAAAACCCTCTATCGAAAATCCACCAATTCTTGAGTTGAAACAATTGCCGGATCAACTAAAATATGTATACTTAGGGATCGATAATACATTACTGTAATTATTTCCTCTAAGTTACAGCCTGAGCAGAGAAAAGAAGCTAATCAACATGTTGAAGCTACATAAAAAGGCAATAGGGTGGACAATTGCCGACTTGAAGGGAATTAGCCGGCGGTGTGCATGCACAAGATCTTGTTGGAAGATGATCACAAACCTTCAATTGAGGCCCGAGAGGAGACTGAATCATGCCATGAAAGGGGTTGTAATGAAAGAAATCATCAAGTGGCTTGACGCGGCATTATATACCCTATCTCCGATAGTACGTGGGTAAGTCCGGTACAATGTGTGCCGAAAAAGGGAGGTATAACAGTGGTGAGTAATGAAAATAATGAACTTATCCCAACCAGACTGTGACCGGTTGGAGGGTTTGTATGGACTATCGAAAGCTAAACAAAGCCACTAGGAAAGATCACTTCCCATTACCCTTTATTGATCAAATGCTTGACCGTCTTGCAGGTAAACCTTTTTCTTGTTTTCTTGATGGTTATTCAGGTTACAATCAGATTGCCATAGCACCGAGAAGATCAAGAAAAGACAACCTTCACATGCCCCTACGGTACTTATGCCTTCCGAAGGATGCCGTTCGGATTGTGTAACACCCGGCAACCTTCCAAAGATGCATGATGGCGCTCTTTTCGGACATGGTCGAAGACTTCCTTGAGATCTTCATGGATGATTTTTCGGTTTTTGTAATGACTTCACGGCTGTCTCAAAGCAATTTAGAGAGGGTGTTGGCAAGATGCGAAGAAACGGATTTAGTCCTCAATTGGGAGAAATGCCACTTTATGGTAGATGAAGGAATAGTGCTCGGCCATAAGATTTCATCCAAGGGAATTGAAGTAGACAAAGCCAAGGTGGACGTGATCGAGAGATTACCCCACCAAATTCGGTTAAAAAAGAATTCAAGTTTTCTCGGACATGCGAGTTTTTACAGGAGGTTCATTCATAACTTTTCTAAAATCACTAAACCTTTGTGTAATCTGCTTGAACAGGATAAAGTCTTCGATTTTGATGATTCTTGCACTCAAGCATTTGAAACCCTAAAGAAAAAGCTTGCCTCGGCACCCATTGTTGTTCCACCAGTTTGACGCTACCTTTTGAGCTCATGTGTGATGCAAGTGATTTGCGGTAGGAGCTTGATCCTAGGCCAACGACAGGTAAGACATTCCATGTGATATACTACGCTAGTAAAACTCTTAACGATGCTCAAGTGAATTACACAACAACGGAGAAAGAGTTACTAGCTGTAGTTTTCGCATTTGACAAGTTCGATCCTATTTAATTGGTACAAAGGTAATTGTTCATACGGACCATTCGGCAATCAAATACTTATTTGCTAAAAAGGATGCTAAACCTCGTTTGATTCGTTGGATATTACTTTTACAAGAATTTGATATTGAAATTGGGACAGAAAGGAACAGAAAATCAAGTGGCGATCACTTATCACGTTTGGAACGCAATAGGGAGGAGGACGCGGATCTAGAGATATGTGATGCATTCCCGGATGAACAAATTCTAATCGCCTCGGAAACCCTTGGCGCCTCGGCAGCCCATGACGCCTCGGAAACCATGGAAGCACACGCCTCGGCAACTCTTGACGCCGCGGCAGACTTTGACGAGCACGCCTCAGCAATTTTGGGAGCAGACACTACGACGACAAAGACATGCCCGGCAATACCTTGGTACGCAGATTTAGTTAACTTCCTTGTTTGTGGTATTTTTCCGTATGGCATTACTCACCAAGGGAAGAAGCGGTTCCGCCATAATGCTAAGCATTACTTTTTGGGACGAGCCTCTTTTGTTTAAACAATGTGCAGATCAGGTTATACGCCGATGTGTCCTCGAAGAAGAGCAACGAGAATGTACTCCGACAATGCCATTCTTCACCCTATGGAGGACATTTTGGAGGAACTCGTACGCATGCCAAAGTCTTGCAATCCGGGTTGTATTGGCCAACATTGTACAAAGATGCCCAAGACTTTTACAAGCAATGTGATCGTTGCGGAGAAGGCGGGCAATATCTCTAGGCGACATGAGATGCCACTCGAACATCATCGAGGTGGAACTGTTCGATGTATGGGGATCGATTTTATGGGACCTTTCCCATCTTCATTCGGCAACCTCTACATCTTACTCGCCGTCGACTATGTGTCTAAATGGGTAGAGGCAGCTGCAGTTCCCAACGACGATTCCAAGACCGTGCAACGATTCTGAGAAAAACATATTTACACGGTTTGGGATGCCGAGAGCAATTATCAGCGACGGGGGCAAGCATTTTGACAATGGACTAATTGCCAAGATGTTGCAACGCTCGGCATATCACACAAGATCGCCACGGCATATCACCCACAAACCAACGGCAAGCAGAAATTTCCAACCGGGAGTTGAAGGGAATACTCGAGAAAGTTGTAAATCCCGCAAGGAAGGATTGGTCATTAAGACTAGATGACGCACTTTGGGCATATCGCACTGCATTCAAAACACCATTAGGTATGTCCCCCTTCCGGCTTGTCTATGGTAAAACATGTCATCTACCGGTGGAAATCGAGCACAAGGCGTACTGGGCAATCAAGACCGTGAATATGGATTGGGAAAGTGCCGGACAAAAGCGCTTGATGGATCTCAATGAGATAGAAGAATTTCGTGCACTCGCCTATAACAATGCACAAATCTACAAGGAGAAAACAAAGCGATGGCACGACAAGAAACTATTGCCACGACAATTCACGCCAGGGCAACTAGTTCTCCTATTCAATTCTCGGCTAAAACTTTTCCCGGGAAAGCTGAAATCAAGATGGTCGGGACC
Source organism: Hibiscus mutabilis (assembly GCA_019671005.1). Classification (NCBI taxonomy): domain Eukaryota; kingdom Viridiplantae; phylum Streptophyta; class Magnoliopsida; order Malvales; family Malvaceae; genus Hibiscus; species Hibiscus mutabilis. The sequence continues at coordinate 12,144,450 of CM033738.1, read as the reverse complement.
ATTCAAAGTCGTCAAACCATTCTCTCATGGTGCCGTAATAATCAAGTCCATCTCTGACAACCATGAATTCAAAGTTAATGGACAAAGATTGAAGCACTACAATGGTGCCCATGTGGAACGTAACAAGGAAGTGGTCAACTTAGGAGATGCATGAGCATGCTCTCCTCTCAGTATTTCCTTTTTCTTTTTCTTTTTATTTTTATTTTTAATTTTAGGAGATATTTTATTTTTTTTCTTCATTATCTTTAGTTTTCAGGTTTTCTTTATTTTCTTTTTCACAACAAGACTCACAACTACTATGCTAAGGAAATTTACTGCCAAGATCATTGCCCCGGCAACCAATGAAGAAGATGCCGCGACAACTTACTTCATGCATGCACAAGCTGATGCCACGGCAACCAACCCTGAAGATGCCACGGCAACCAAAGCTGAAGACATCCCGGCAACAAGAAAACAACCATTGCATTCAAGCAAGAAAATCAAGACGCCAACTAGAAGGAAACTAATCATCTACGATGACGAACTCTCGAAGTAAGTCCGCGTATGCATTTTATTTTTATTTTTTTATTATTTTTATGCATGCATTGAGGACAATGCCTCACTCGAGTTTGGGGGATTGTTATTAGTAATTACCATGTTTAGTTACATTAATCTTAAGCATTACATTTAGGATACATAAATTGCTTGCCATGCCTTTAATTGGAACAAGAATTGCTTAGATTTGATGAATATTCGATGATGACTTTGCCAATGCACTTAATTGATAGAATTTTTATTCTAGGATAACCATGAAAAACTTAGAATTGTACTATGATGCTAAATTTGATGAAACACTGTTGTGGTTTGATTGATTTAAGGAGTTCTAGTAAACTTAGGTTGATAATTAACTAATTGAGGATTAGAATAAAAATTGGATGAATGCTAGAGGTGCCCGAAATTGGCTCTAGCATATGCTAAAAAAATTGATCACTAGAGGTGCCCAAACTGGCTCTAGGAGGCGTTAAAATTTTTTTGGTTAACTAGAGGTGCCAAACCGGCTCTAGTCGATTAAATTAACTTAAGAAAACTAAAAATAAAACACTAGAGGTGCAGAAATTGGCTCTAGTTAAAACATGTTAAAAGAACCCAATGAAGTAATTTGAAAACCTATTGTTTGCATAGAATCAAAAAATCAACTTGCACACAACTCCGCACACACTCACAAGCATTATAGTTTGATTCCGAGTAATTCATCAGTTTTTTGAAAAATAAAAAGCCAATCATACTTTGTGCCCGGTTCAGAAGAATTGAAATCAAGTTCAAAGCTAAGTTTGTGAAAATTTGAAGTCTTGGCGGGTAATTATGAGTTTGCATTGCTTGAGGACAAGCAATAGTTCGAGTTTGGGGGTGTGATAAGTGTTCAAAAGTACTATTTTTCTTACCCTTTTTACTCATATTATTGTTAGACTTAGGCTCATATTAGTTGCATAGTTAGCCATTCATGCATTAATCCATGTTTCCTTCAATCGTTGAGCTTGATTACATAACTTGGTGATTTTTGTGGAAATAGATGCTGCTTTGGTGTGTTTTTGTGTGTATGTGCAGGATCACTTGCCAAAGCAATGCCGAGCTAGTTGCCGGGCAATGCATGAAGGATATGCCGAGCTAGTTGCCGGGCGTGCATGAAGGAGACGCTGAGCCAGTTGCCATGGCATTTGTCGACAAAGACCAAAAGCAATATGGATGTCGAAATTCATGATTTTACAAGCCCAAGATGACATGGAGCAAGGTCCAAGCCCAAAGGAATTTGATTGCCATGCAGAGATTAAAGAAGAATTAAATTCCAAGTGGATAGGAGAAGTTCTAATAGGAATAAAATTATAATAAAGAATTATATTCTTTAAAGATAATTTAATTCCAACTCAAACTCCTCCTCAAAGAAGGACTTTGGCCTAGCCCTATAAATAGCAAGAGATTTCGACAATTGAATAGAGAGAGCAAGAGGGAAATTTCGGCAAGTCCAAGTAGGGCAAGAGGAGAGAATTTTCGACAAGCATCAAGGGCAAGGAGGATTTCGACAAGCCTCTTCCTTCATCTTTGTTCGATTGGGTTCATGCTAGGGATTAATTATCTTGTGTTTCTTTGGAACCTAGCCATGAACTAAATTTACTTGGCTATGGTTATTGTGTTTTGTGGTTGTGAGAAACTATTGGTTTTTGTTTAGGTAATAAGAGTTTGCACTTTTCTATTTCAAGGTTTATTCATTCTTGATTCTTATTATTGTTTTGAGTGAATTGGGAGAGGATCTCGTGATTTCATCCATTTATCTAATATCGGGAGAGTTAGATTCAAGAAACGAATGAATATGATCTTTATGCAATCCAATGATGGTGAAGATTAATCCGGCTTAGGAATAAGTTAAGGATTTCAACGGCTAAGAGGAGCGCAAGATTGGTTGTTGTTCACCCTTGATTCACGCAGGATGTATTATCAAGGCATGCACAAGTAGCTAGAGTTTCGACTTAGGGATAAGAAGAAACCATTGAAGAACGCTCCGCCGAACCTTGAAGTTGCTGCCCGATCGCCCAAGTAGTTGCCCAACTAGTCGCCCAAGCAACCATCAATTAGTTGCCAAGGCAACCCTCACAGCAAGTCGCCACGGCAACCGAGTTGCCCATGCACTCTTTACCAAGACAATCCAATCGGCTATCACACCTCAACTCACGATAACCTAGCCTATCTCTCTCAATTGAATTCATCTTTTATTTTATTTTATTGCTTTCTAGATTAGTAATTAGTTAAACTTCGATAATCCTTTACTTGTGTTTTTACTTTTTACAGTGCAAGAGACTAGATTCTTGAAGTGGCACCAATCCCTGTGGAGACGATATCTTTTATACTATAACTTGCGACGTGTATACTTGCACATTTGCGTAGCACTTATTACGCGCAACACGTAACACTAAACCAACCTAACAACATGCCAATATATAAAAGTTTAAAACTTGACTTCTATCATATAACATAGTTTACGTCCGCAAATTAACATGCTATTTAGATATGATAAAACACCACACTAACATGTAACCCAAAAAGGAAAACGAACATAAAATCCGTGCTAAGACATGTTATCTATACATAAACTAGACAAGCATCGATCAAATAGGTAAAATATGAGCTAACAAACGGGAATATAAAGGTAAAATACGATCAACTAAACAATATTATAAAACATGGGAACATGAAATAAAAACATAAGAACACACAATGGGCAAAGCAAACATACTAAAAACATAATCACAAGAGCACGTGAAATAAAACACCAATGAACTTAAAATACAAACAAAATAAAACATACTTAAACATGGTATATTGATGCTATTAATGAAACTGCAAGGGGACTGAAATGAAAAAAAAGAAGCGAAATGAATAAATAAAACAAAAACAAAGGCAAATTCAGGGACATAATTACAAGACCAAGAAAGCCTAGGAGGACTGAACATGTCATTTGACCAAGGGGCAAGCCCAAAGTGCAAACATTCAAAACTCGGGAGGTAATTTCACCATTTAAAAAAGATTTCGGTTTGTCTGAGGACCAAATTGAAATATTTTCAAAAAGGAAAGGGACTGGGGCTACTAATATCCATGCGGCGAGACAGAAACGTAAATCTCAGGAACGCGGGGGGATTTATAACGTTATTTTCCCATTTCTTTTATTTTTCCCCCTCTATAAAATCGATAACCGGCCCCTTTCATTCATTTTCCCATTTTTTTAGCCCTAGGATAATACCCCCTCCCCACTCTCTCATTTTCTCTCAAAAGCTATCTTCAAACCCTCAACGAACCCAGAAACTGGCTACCATCCGCCGTCTCCTCCGTCGTCGGCCGTCGCTAGTCGACGCCGATGAACCAAAAAAAACCCACCAAAACAAACCTCACTCCAACCCGAAACTGAATCTGAACTTAGATCTACACAAAGACTCCCCCTTTCGCCTAGATCTAAGAAAAATACGAAGCGGAAACTATATATATATTTTTAAATTGAGACCGAAAGAACGTCTCCCCCTTTTAGCCGGCTCACCATATTTAGGCTTGTTGCCGGTAGGGGAACTGACAACCGAAGGTAAAATCCCTCACTCCTTTTCTTTTGTTATTTTTAGAACATATGCATACATGCAACACTCAAGGTGGATGGATACCTTTGTATGTTCTTTGTATGTTCGAAAAAAAGAACGGGAGGATGAAACTCTTTTTTTTATTTCTGGAAAGCTCCTTACAACTGAAAAAAACCCCTTTTTACAGATTACTTATTTGACACCTATATCCCCCCTTTTTTGGTTTGGTAGAAAATCTGTCAAATACATATTTTGGGTTGATTTGATACTGACAAAAAATCTGATTTTCCTTGTCTTCGGTGATATCTGAGCGCGGTGGTTGGTACGACCGACATGGTGGGATGGTGTGGTGGTGACCGTTCTGCCATAAGCTCCATGGTCATTGGATCAGATTTGATCCAACGGTTGGATTTGCACGAGAAAGTGATAGTTCTGATGTAATCTGGAAATTGGTGGGAATGCCCAAGATGAAGCCACGTGGCATCTTGATATCTAAGGAGTCAGCGTGTGCAAGCCACGCGCGCGTGGAAGTCCAGCAGCCCCGTGAGTGAGTCGCACGCATCCTCTGGAAGGTTCTCCCTTTTCGATCAGGGCCGTTGGATCAAAATCTGATCCAACGGCTCATATTGGGCTGCGCAAGGAAAAATGATGATTAGGGTTAGTTTAATCTGATTCAGGCCAAAAATGGGCTCTGTAATTTTAATTGTGGGTTTTGATTTGTAATAATTGACTTGGACATTTAATTTGTCTGGGTTTTAATATATCCATTTATTTGTATTTAATTTAGCCCAACCCTACTAATAATATTAATAATAATAATAATACGGGCATACACATACGATGTACGTACATGCAAGCACACATATACACGACATACGAGTACACATATACGTAACATGCAAACATTAATACGCAATACATCCTTAATTAATATGACATACCGTCACATATGCATATAGCTATACGTATAATTAACATGAATACCCACACATACACACAATGCACACATAAAATATAAACACACATATGACTATAAATATTAACATATACACCCATAGTACGTATAACAAGCATGTAGTCGTATATGTCACACATTAATCACACATATATAACAGACACATAATATGATATGTATACATGCAATAATAATACGTTAATTATTAAACTAACATATATTAATACAGTATTTATACAACGGATAAAAATGAGTGATTACAACGCCGACATCATATACCCTATCTCTTATAGTACATGGGTAAGTCTGGTACAATGTGTACCAAAAAAGGGAGGTATAATGGTGGTAAGTAATGAAAACAATGAACTTATTCCAACCAGGATTGTGACCGGTTGGAGGGTTTGTATGGATTATCGAAAGCTAAACAAAGCCACTAGGAAAGGTCACTTCCCATTACCCTTTATTGATCAAATGGTTGACCGTCTTGTAGGTAAACCCTTTTATTGTTTTCTTGATGGTAATTCAGGTTACAATCAAATTTCCATAGCACCAGAAGATCAAGAAAAGACAACCTTCACATGCTCATACGATACTTATGCTTTTCGAAGGATGTCGTTCGGATTGTGTAATGCCCCGGCAACCTTCCAAAGATGCATGATGGCACTCTTTTCAGTTATGGTTGAAGACTTCCTTGAGATCTTCATGGATGATTTTTCCGATTTTGGTAATGACTTCAACAGTTGCCTCGGCAATTTAGTGAAGGTGTTGGCCAGATGTGAAGAAACAGATTTAGTCTTCAATTGGGAGAAGTGCAATTTTATGGTAGATGAAGGAATAATGCTCGGCCACAAGACTTCATCCAAGGGAATTGAAGTAGACAAAGTCAAGGTGGACGTGATCGAGAGATTACCCCCACCAAGTTCGGTCAAAGGAATTCGAAGCTTTCTTGGACATGCAGGTTTTTACTGGAGGTTCATTCTTAATTTTTCTAAAATTACTAAACCCTTGTGCAATTTGCTTGAACAGGATAAAGTCTTCAATTTTGATGATTCTTGCACCCAAGCATTCGAAACCCTAAAGGAAAAGCTTGCCTCGGCACCCATTGTCGTTCCACCAGATTGGACGGTACCTTTTGAGCTCATGTGTGATGCAAGTGATTTTGCGGTAGGAGCAATCCTAGGCCAACGCATAGGTAAGACCTTCCATGTGATATACTACGCCAGTAAAACTATTAATAGTGCTCAAGTGAATTACACAACAACGGAGAAAGTGTTACTAGCTGTAGTTTTCGCATTTGACAAGTTCTGATCCTATTTGATTGGTACAAAGGTAATTGTTCATACGGACCATTCGACAATTAAGTATCTATTTGCTAAAAAGGATGCCAAACCTCTTTTGATTCGTTGGATATTGCTTTTACAAGAATTTGATATTGAAATTAAGGACAAGAAATGAATAGAAAATCAAGTGGCCGATCACTTATCACGTTTAGAACGCAATAGGGAGGAGGACGCGGATTTAGAGATATGTGATACATTCTCGGATGAGCAACTTTTAGTTGCCTTAGCAACCATGGGTGCACATGCCTCGGCAACCCTCGACGCCTCGAAAACTATTGGCACGCACGCCTCGGCAACCACTGATGCGCACGCCTCGACAACCATCGATACGCATGCCTCGGCAACCCTTGACGCCGCAGCAGCTCTTGACGCTCATGCCTCAGCAACTCTAGGCGCACACGCCTCAGCAACCCTTGACGCGCATACCGCGGTAACTCTAGGCGCACACGTCTCGGTAATCTTGGGAGTAGTCGCTACGGCAGCATATGCCTCGGTAATACCCTAGTACGCAAATTTAGTTAATTTCCTTGTTTGTGGTATTTTACCTTATGGCCTTACTCACCAAGGGAAGAAACAGTTCCACCATGATGCTAAGCATTACCTTTGGGACGAGCCTCTTTTGTTTAAACAATGTGCAGATCAGGTTATACGCCGATGTGTCCCTAAAGAAGAGTAACGGAATGTACTCGGGCAATGCCACTCTTCACCATATGGAAGACATTTTGAAGGAACTCGTACCGCAACCAAAGTTTTACAATCCGGTTTGTATTGGCCAACACTTTACAAAGATGCCCAAGAGTTTTACAAGCAATGTGATCGTTGCCAGAGGACGGGCAATATCTCTAGACGACATGAGATGTCGCTCCAAAACATCATCGAGGTGGAATTGTTCGATGTATGGGGGATCGATTTTATGGGACCTTTCCCATCTTCATTTGGCAGCCTCTACATTCCTACTTGCCGTTGACTATGTGTCAAAATGGGTTGAGGCAGCTGCAGTTCCCAACAACGATTCCAAGACCGTGCAACGATTCTTGCAAAAAAATATAGTTACACGGTTTGGGATGCCAAGAGAAATTATCAGCGATGAAGGCAAGCAGTTCGACAACAAACTCATCGCCAAGATGTTACAACGCTTTGATGTATCTCACAAGATTGCTATGGCATATCACCCACAAACCAATGGGCAAGCAGAAATTTCCAACCGGGAATTGAAGGGTATACTCGAGAAAGTTGTAAATCCCTCTAGGAAGGATTGGTTAGTAAGACTAGATGATGCACTTTGGGCATATCGCACTGCATTCAAAACACCCTTAGGTATGTCACCCTTCCGACTTGTCTATGGCAAAACATGCCATCTACCGGTGGAAATCGAACACAAGGCATATTGGGCAATCAAGACCGTGAATATGGATTGGGAAAGTGCCCGAAAAAAGCGTTTGTTGGACCTCAACGAGATAGAAGAATTCCGTGCACTTGCCTACAACAATGCATGAATCTACAAGGAGAAAACAAAGCAATGGCATGACAAGAAACTATTGTCGCGGCAATTCATGCCAGGGCAACTAGTTCTCTTATTCAATTCTCGGCTAAAACTTTTCCCGGGAAAACTGAAATCAAGATGGTCAGGACCATTCGAAGTTGTCAAACCATTCTCCCATGGTGCCGTGATAATCAAGTCCATCACTGACAAACATGAATTCAAAGTTAATGGACAAAGATTAAAGCACTACAATGGTGCCCATGTGGAACGTAACAAAGAAGTGGTCACCTTAGGAGATGCATGATCATGCTCTCATTTCGATATTTTATTTTTATTTTTAATTTTAATTTTAATTTTTTTCAAACTAATTAATTTTTATTTTTTATTATTTTTGATTATTTGTTTTTTTAGGATAGATTTATTTTCTTTAAGATTAAAACTACATTTTTCATATTTATCTTTTTAAGTTTAAGAATCCTTTTACACATCTTTATTTATTTTCTTTTATTAGTTTATCTTTAATTTTAATCCTTATTTGATTTGTCTTTGAATTGTAGGAAAAGAGTGCAAGATAAAGAGGAATTTTGATTCAAGAAGGAAACTTCTTCAACAAGGAAATTAATGGGCTGAATCTAAGGCTTATATAAAGCCTCCAACTTACCCCAAATAAACCCCCTAGTCGTCACCCTTCCCGTAAACCAAAACCCTCTTTTTCTCATTTCCAAAATTAATCCCACCCACCATATTTACTACATATCTTTTCTATTTAATCCATCACCCTTAACTTCCAAGAAACCTATTCCTACTTTTCATCTTGCAACTCTTTAGTTTCTTTTCTTTTCTTTGTTTTTACAAAACTCGCAACCAAGATCATCCATGACATCCAAAATTAAATTTTTGGTTCCTCCAAGTTCCTCCAAAGAACCAAGATACAAGAAGTTTGCTACACCGGTGGTTCAATAAAGATCTCACTCTAAGTTTGAAAGCTGGAAGATTTGCGAAGAACAAGGCATTGAATACTCCAACTCTCGTCAAGATTTCGGCCTTGAACCATTCATCTTTGAGAGGATTGCACATCAAAAGTGGAAAATCTTTTGCCATCAATCGGGACCGGGTAACATCTCATGTGTAAGAGAATTCTATGCTCACTCACCTAACCCAGATAATCCTTGTGTTTTTGTTCGTGACAAGGCCATACTCATAAGCCCCGAAAACATCAACACCTTTTACGGGCTCTACATTGAGAAGGACGAGCATCAAGCCTTTGTTGATCAAATCACGCCCAAGCAACTCGATAAGGTGCTTCAAGAACTCACTCTACCGGGAACTCATTGGAACGATGGTAAATACAAGGGCACGGTAAATCACCTTCGGCTTAAACTCGAGGCAAAATTATGGAATAAGTTTGTTAAAACTTCTTTAATGCCCACCACACACAATACTATTATTGATACACCTCGTCTTTTGCTCATACATTCTATCTTGCATAATCGCATCATTAACATTGGAAAAATTATTTGTGATGAGATTTTTGTATGTAGCTCAAAAGACAAGGGTTCTCTTTTCTTCTTTTGCTTAATTTCCAATATTTGCAAGGAGATGCATGTCCCAAGTGAGTCCACTGATGAAAAGGCCCTACCAAAGTCCGGGTGGAATCAAGCACAAATCCAAAAGCTAATGGGAGAGGCACCGGTAAAATCCTCAATGCCTCTAATTGCCGCGGCAACTCCTGCCGCCTCGGCAACGCCTAATGCCCAAGCACCTAATGCCAGGGCAACTCGGCCATCAACCCCGGGACACTTTGAAGCACTCTTGCAACCATTGGCGAGCCGTCATAGGAAAATTGAAGACCGGCAACTAATGTTCATGCGATACATGAAGGATCACAACAATGCCATCACCCAAGACAACCAAAGTTAAAGATGCCCTGGCAACTATTGCAAAAGCCAAAGGTAAAACACCTATGCCCGAATCAACTCGTACGGAATCATTGTCTGATTTTTCAAATTCAGACGAGTCCTCCATTGCACCAACAAAGACAGCACCAATCAAATCCTCCAAACGAAAACCCAATGACATTGATGAAGAGGACGATGAGGACAACCCTGTACGAGGATTGAACCCAACATCGGCAACAAGAAAACAACCATCACGTTCAAGCAAAAGAATCAAGACACCGACCAAAAGGAAACTAATCATCCACGATGACAAACTCTCGGAGTAAGTCCTCGTTTGCATTTTACTTTTCTTTATTTTTATTTCTCCTTGTTGCATGCATTGAAGACAATGCCTCACTCGAGTTTGGGGGGGATTGTTATTAGTTAGTTACCATGTTTAGTTGCATTCATCTTAAGTATTGCATTTAGGATACATAAACTGCTTGCCATGCCTTTAGATGGAACAAGAATTGCCTAGATTTGATGAATATCCGATGATGACTTTGCCAATGCACTTAATTGATAGAATTTTTATTCTAGGATAACCATGGAAACACTTAGAATTTTACTATGATGCTAAATTTGATGAAACACTGTTGTGGTTTGATTGATTTAAGGAATTCTAGTGAAGTTAGGTTGATAGTTAAAAAGTTGGGGGATTAGAATAAAAATTGGATAAATGCTAGAGGTGCCCAAAATTTGCTCTAGTATGTGCTAAAAATTGATCGCTAGAGGTGCCCGAAATTGGCTCTAGTATGTGCTAAAAAATTGATCGCTAGAGGTGCCTGAAACCGGCTCTAGTCGAACAAATTAATTAACTTAAGAAAACTAAAAACAAAACACTAGAGGTGCCCAAAACCGGCTATAGTTAAAACATGTTAAGAGAACCCAATGAAGTAATTTGAAAACCTCTTGTTTGCATTGAATCCGAAAAATCAACTTGCACATAACTTCGCACATACTCACAAGCATTATAGTTTGATTCCGAGTAACTCCTAAGTTTTTCGAAAAATGAAAAGCCAATCATACTTTGTGCCCCGGTTCTGAGAATTGAAATCAAGTTTAAAGCTAAGCTTGTGAAAATTGAAGTCTTGGCGGGTAATTATTAGTTTGTATTGCTTGAGGACAAGCAATAGTTCGAGTTTGGGGGTGTGATAAGTGTTTAAAAGTACTATTTTCCTTACCCTTTTTACTCATATTATTGTCTTCGATTTTGATGATTCTTGCAACCAAGCATTCGAAACCCTAAAGAAAAAGCTTGCCTCGGCACCCATTGTAGTTCCACCAGATTGGAAGCTACCTTTTGAGCTCATGTGTGATGCAAGTGATTTCGCAGTAGGAGCAGTCCTAGGCCAACGCACAGGTAAGACCTTCCATGTGATATACTACGCTAGTAAAACTCTTAATAGTGCTCAAGTGAATTACACAACAACGGAGAAAGAGTTACTAGCCGTAGTTTTCGCATTTGACAAGTTCCAATCCTATTTGATTGGTACAAAGGTAATTGTTCATACGGACCATTCGGCAATCAAATACTTATTTGCTAAAAATGATCCTAAACCTCGTTTGATTCGTTGGATATTACTTTTACAAGAATTTGATATTGAAATTAAGGACAGGAAAGGAACAGAAAATCAAGTGGCCAATCCTTATCACGTCTAGAATGCAATAGGGAAGAGGACGCAGATTTTGAGATATGCGATGCATTCCCGGATGAACAAATTTTAGTTGCCTCGGCAACCCTTGACGCCTCGGCAACCCTCGACGCCTCGGCAACCATTAATGCACACGCCTCGGCAACCCTCGACGCCGCATCAGCCTTTGACGCGCACGCCTCGGCAATTTTGGGAGCAGTCGCCACGGCAGCACATGCCTCGGCAATACCCTGGTACGCGGATTTAGTTAATTTCCTTGTTTGTGGTATTTTACCTTATGGCATTACTCACCAAGGGAAGAAGCGGTTCTGCCATGATGCTAAGCATTACTTTTGGGACGAGCCTCTTTTGTTTAAACAATGTGCAGATCAGGTTATACGCCGATGTGTCCCTGAAGAAGAGCAACAAAATGTACTCCGACAATGCCATTCTTCACCCTATAGAGGACATTTTGGAGGAACTCGTACCGCGGCCAAAGTTCTGCAATCCGGTTTGTATTGGCCAACATTGTACAAAGATGCCCAAGAATTTTACAAGCAATGTGATCGTTGCCAGAGGACGGGCAATATCTCTAGACGACATGAGATGCCGCTCCAGAACATCATCGAGGTGGAACTGTTCGATGTGTGGGGGATCGATTTTATTGGACATTTCCCATCTTCATTCGGCAACCTCTACATCTTACTTGCCGTCGACTACGTGTCTAAATGGGTTGAGGCAGCTGCAGTTCCCAACAATGATTCCAAGACCGTGCAACGATTCTTGCAGAAAAACATATTTACACGGTTTGTGATGTCGAGAGCAATTATCAGTGACGAAGGCAAGTATTTTGACAACAGACTAATTGCCAAGATGTTGCAACGCTTCGGCATATCATACAAGATCGCCACGGCATATCACCCACAAACCAACGGGCAAGCAAAAATTTCCAACCGAGAATTGAAGGGAATACTCAAGAAAGTTGTAAATCCCTCTAGGAAGGATTGGTCATTAAGACTAGATGACGCACTTTGGGCATATCGCACTGCATTCAAAACACCCTTAGGTATGTCCCCCTTCCGACTTGTCTATGGTAAAACATGTCATCTACCGGTGGAAATCAAACACAAGGCATACTGGGCAATCAAGACCGTGAATATGGATTGGGAAAGTGCCAGACAAAAGCATTTGATGGACCTCAATGAGATAGAAGAATTCTATGCACTCGCCTATAACAATGCACGAATCTACAAGGAGAAAACAAAGCTGGCACGATAAGAAACTATTGCCACGGCAATTCACGCCAGGGCAACTAGTTCTCCTATTCAATTCTCGGCTAAAACTTTTCCCGGTAAAGCTAAAATCAAGATGGTCGGGACCATTCGAAGTCGTCAAACCATTCTCCTATGGTGCTGTGATAATCAAGTCCATCTCTGACAACCATGAATTCAAAGTTAGTGGACAAAGATTGAAGCACTACAATGGTGCCCATGTGGAACGTAACAAATAAGTGGTCAACTTAGGAGATGCATGAGCATGCTTTCCTTTCAATATTTTCTTTTTCTTTTTCTTTTCATTTTTATTTTTAGGAGATATTTTATTTTTCTTCATTATCTTTAGTTTTCAGGTTTTCTTTGTTTTCTTTTTCACAACAAGACTCACAACTACTATGTTAAGGAAATTTACTACCAAGATCCTTTCCCCGGCAACCAATGAAGAAGATGTCGCGGCAACCTACATCGTGCCTGCACAAGCTAATGCCACGGCAACCAACCCTGAAGATGCCATGGCAACCAAAGCTAAAGACATCCCGGCAACAAGAAAACAACCATCGCGTTCAAGCAAGAGAATCAAGACAGCGACCAAAAGGAAACTAATCATCTACGATGATGAACTCTCGGAGTAAGTCTTCGTATGCATTTTTATTTTTATTTTTCGTTATTTTTATGCATGCATTGAGGACAATGCCTTACTCGAGTTTGGGGGGGATTGTTATTAGTAGTTACCATGTTTAGTTACATTCATCTTAAGTATTACACTTAGGATACATAAATTGCTTGACATGCCTTTAATTGGAACAATAATTGCTTAGATTTGATGAATATTCGATGATGACTTTGCCAATGCACTTAATTGATAGAATTTTTATTCTAGGATAACTATGGAAAAACTTAGAATTTTACTATGATGCTAATTTTGATGAAACACTGTTGTGGTTTGATTGATTTAAGAAATTCTAGTAAACTTAGGTTGATAATTAACAAATTGGGGGATTAGAATAAAAATTGGATGAATGCTAGAGGTGCCCGAAATTGGCTCTAGCATGTGCTAAAAAAATTTTTTTGATCACTAGAGGTGCCTGAAACTGGCTCTAGTATGTGCTAAAAATAATTGATCACTAGAGGTGCCCAAAACCGGCTCTAGTTGAAGAAAACTAAAAACAAAACACTAGAGGTGCCCAAAACTGGCTCTAGTTAAAACATGTTGAAAAGAACCCAATGAAGTAATTTGAAAACCTATTGTTTGCATAGAATCCGAAAAATCAACTTGCACACAACTCCGCACACACTCACAAGCATTATAGTTTGATTCCAAGTAACTCCTAAGTTTTCCGAAAAATAAAGAGCCAATCATACTTTGTGCTCCGGTTCAGAGAATTGAAATCAAGTTCAAAGCTAAGTTTGTGAAAATTGAAGTCTTGGCAGGTAATTACTAGTTTGCATTGCTTGAGGACAAGCAATAGTTCGAGTTTGGGGGTGTGATAAGTGATCAAAAGTACTATTTTACTTACCCTTTTTACTCATATTATTGTTAGACTTAGGCTCATATTAGTTGCATAGTTAGCCATTCATGCATTAATCCATGTTTCCTTCCATCGTTGAGCTTGATTACATAACTTGGTAGTTTTTGTGGAAAAGATGCTGCTTTGGTGTGCTTTGTGTGTGTATGTGCAGGATCACTTGCCAAAGCAAGGCTAGAGCTAGTTGCCAGGGCAATGCATGAAGGAGACGCCGAGCTAGTTGCCAGGGCAATACATGAAGGAGACGCCGAGCCAGTTGCCATGGCAATTGTCGACAAGAGCAAAGGTGATATGGTAGTCGAAATTGATGACTAGACAAGCCCAAGATGACGTAGAGCAAAGCCCAAACCCAAAGGAATTTGATTGCCATGCTGAGATTAAAGAAGAATTAAATTCCAAGAAGATATGAGAAGTTCTAGTAGGAATACAATTATAATAAAGAATTATATTCTTTAAAGATAATTTAATTCCAACTTAAACTCCTCCTCAAAGAAGGACTTTGGCCTAGCCCTATAAATAGGATGGAGATTTTGACAACTTGGAAAGAGCAAGAGAGGGGAATTTCGACAACTCCAATGAGGGCAAGAGGAGAGAATTTTTGACAAGCATTTAGGGCAAGGAGGATTTCGACAAGCCTCCTTCTTCATCCTTTTCTTTCTTGTTCGATTGGGTTCATGCTAGGGATTGTTTATCTTGTGTTTCTTTGGAACCTAGCCATGAACTAAATCTACTTGGCTATGGTTATTGTGTTTTGTGGTTGTGAGAAACTATTGGTTTTTGTTTAGGTAATAAGAGTTTGCACTTTTCTATTTCAAGGTTTATTCATTCTTGGTTCTTATTCTTGTTTGTGAGTGAATTGGGAGAGGATCTCGTGATTTCATCTATTTATCTAATATCGGGAGAGTTAGATTCAAGAAACGAATGAATATGATCTTTATTCAATCTATTGATGGTGAAGATTAATCCGGCTTAGGAATAAGTTAAGGATTTCAACGGCTAAGAGGAGCGCAAGATTGGTTGTTGTTCACCCTTGATTCACGCAGGGATGTATTATCAAGGCATGCACAAGTAGCTAGAGTTTCGACTTAGGGACAAGAAGAAACCTTTGAAGAACGCTCTGCCGAACCTTGAAGGTTGCTGCCCAAACGCTCAAGTAGTTGCCCAGGCAACCATCGATTAGTTGCCAAGGCAACCCCGTTGTGCAAGTTGCCACGGCAACTGAATTGCCCGTGCACTCTTTTACCAAAACGATCCAATCGGCTATCACACCTCAACTCACGATAACCTGGACTATCTCTCTCTCAATTGATCTCATCTTTTCATTTACTTTATTGCTTTCTAGATTAGTTATTAGTTAAACTCCTATAATCCTTTACTTGTGTTTTTACTTTTTACAGTGCAAGAGACTAGATTCTTGAAGTGGCACCAATGCCTGTGGAGACGATATCTTTTATACTATAACTTACGACGTGTATACTTGCACAATTGCGTAGCACTTATTACGCGTAACACGGACAAACGAGGTTGCGAATAAACTCACGTAAAGGATGTCCAACGATCGCATACGGTCGACCATGATCTGGCTAGCACCTTCCATAACACAAGGCGAACGAGTAAGATCGCAAATAACATCCCACCTAGCGATCATGCGACAATGTATGAGATCACTGTGTGTAACAGTATGAACCTATGACGTCACATCATAACTGGTCCAATCAATGCGCCACGACTACCTAATCATGACACATGCCCTAGCAGTATAAAGAGGACATGCAACGAGAGAAACGAGAGACCAAGACACAAGATACACTACCAGGCACTAAAAAAGGTCAACCGACACCCTCTCACTAAGAACCACCGTCAGGCCATCGTCCCCGATCCTTGTTGATTTTGACCATCAACTGACCCTAATTTTAAAAAATTAACCCACATAATTTTAATAATCTATCAATTTAGTCCACTTTCTTTTTCATTTCTCTTCTCCTTTAATTCTTCAATTCATTTTCACCCAAAATCCATTTAAGATCCCCTATTAGAATGCACCGATTATGTTTGATGAATTGCACGTAACAAAATAAAAATAGAGTAGCTGAAGTAGGGCTCTAACAAGGCATTGACACTACAGCTGTTCCCTTGAAATTCCTGCCCTACCGATTTTGTGGCAATTGTTGCCAAGTTCGGTGTGTGTCAGCTGGTAGGCAATAATAATAATAATAATAATAATAATAATAATAATAATAATAATAATAATAATAATAATAATAAAATGATTTGGACTAGGTTCCAAGGGTGTGTGTATTTCGATGTGGGTGTTGAGATTTCAATTTGGGGGAATTTGATTCCCAGGCAGTGCTGTTTTGTGGCTGAAAGGAAATGAGAAAGCCATGTGCCATGAGTGTACAGGGAAATAATTTTCTTAGGTGAAAATGAATTGGAGAATTAAAGGAGAGGAGAAATAAAAAAAAGATGGACTAAATTGATATATTATTAATATTATGTACGTTAATTTTTTAGAATATGAGTCAAATTAAAATGAGTGTAGAACTTGATGGCTAATTATGTAATTATATCAATTTATATTAACTGCCACGTCATCAACCGTTAAATTTTTAACGACGTCGGACCAATTTGTTACTTTTTTTAAGTTTGGGGACCAGTTTGTAACTTTTGATAGTTGGGGGACGCAAAAAAGAATTAGAGCATAGTCGGGGTACCATTTGTGTAGTTTACCCTAAAAATAATGAAAATGGTAATAATAAAATAATCATAATAAATATAATAAAATAGATGGAAAATATATTACACAATAATTATAATTATAAAGTAGAAAATATCTCATGCACTAGCAGTGAAAACGAAAAGTTTTCATAAGTGTCTTAATTTTAAGTTTTAGGGGTTTAATGTAGGGGGTTAGAATTTAAGATTTATGGTTTAGGGTTAGAATTTAGGGTATAGAGGTTAGGGTTTTGGTTTTAGAGTAATATGATTAGGAGTTTAGGTTTTAACTAATAAACCCTAAATTTTAACCCTAAGCTCTAAATTATAACTACACTACCTAAGTTCAAAACCCCTACACCTAAACCCTTTAAACAGTGTCTCCAAACCCTAAAATCAAGGCACTTGAGAAAACAAAGTTTACACAAGCGCTTGTGCATGGAATAATTACCCTTGTAAAAAAGTACTACTGAAAAATAATAGTGGTGTTTTATAATAATAAAATAAAAAACTAATTACAACAAGGGAAAAATTTACATGCAGTGGCAGTAGAAAACTTGTTTTCCACAATTACATAGCTTTTAGGGTCTAGAGAGTAGAGTTTAAAGTTTAGTGTTTATGGTTAGGTTTTAAGGATTGTGAATAGATTTTATAGTTTAAAGTTTAGAATTTAAGGTTTGGGGTTTATGACCCCAAAAAAGGGCTAAATTGATGCAATTCACGAATTCGATGACCTAATTGGTTGCGTTTTTTTATGGATAGACTATATTAATTAGTTGATACGAATTCATTGAAAAAAATACCCCTTAAGCATTTAAAAAATGAAACCCAACTTTGAGCTTTTAGCATTTTTAAATAATTATTGAAAGCTTCAAGTTTAAATTAGTTGAAAGATTCAATTACTTTTAATGATATTTTAGTCAAATAGATTATGATTGGACAAAGAAATTAAGGGCAGCAGAAATCAAAGGCTTGTGTAGCTTTCAAGTACTTACATTTCAATAATCATCCTATTTTGATAAAATCGGAGTCAGAAAATTTAATTTAGAGGGTTACAATTTAAATTTTTTATAAAATATTTTTTATGTATGTGAGAATAAATGATTAATGTCAATTCTTTTAAGAGGTGCCAAATGTCAATACATGTATAAAATTGTGTTAATTTTATTTTTAATATTATTTTATATTAAATTTATAAAAAAATATTTCTTTAAAATTTGTGGAGTGTCAACTGACACCTATATCCAAAGAGTGGCTCTGCTCATGTATTTTGATAAATAAAAATAAAAGTAAATTATTTTAAGAATAAAGATTTTCAACTTCTTCCGAGAAAAAAACTCAATCAGTCCGAATTTATTTATTTTTTATTAAAATGTTAGAAATGAGTTATAAGATTATTTTTTACTTAGTCAAAGTCAGTCTTGAAATTTCATTTTAGTATGAATGATATTCTAGAACAGATTGGATGAAATAATTTATTGAATGAAGTCAAACTCACTCTAATTACTTTATTAATATTTTATATACTTAAATTCAGATAAGAAAAAAAAACTATAGATGTAGTTTATATCGATCTGAATCAACTTAAATTATAAAATAATTTATCGAATGATCTTGAATTGTAAAATAATTTATCTGTCCTAATTTCTCGTTTGAGAAATGGATTCCAGAAGATTATGTAGTACTTCCTGACAAAATATTAAAGGGTAAACTGTACCAATAATCACCCAACTATTGTTTCGTTCTTATTTTGGTTATCAATTTTTTTTTATAAAACTTCACTAACGTTTATTTTTTTTTAATTTGGTCGTCTACCGTTAAATATCTAACAGTGTTGCTGAGTTGAAAATTTTTATATTTCACAAATTCTACGCAATTTTTATATTCCCAATCAACATACACACACGGTTTTTTGGAAGACCATGATGTGAATCAAAACGAAACGTTTTAATTCAAATAAGCCTCTCAGACTTAAAAAAGAAACCTTCAATTAATCAAATTTCTCAAAGTTTCTTTCATTTGAAAAAAGAACTCAGACACTAACTTCAAAATCCAGCTTTTTTTTTTTTTTGTTGAAGCTTATATTCTTGTTAAAAGTTCACCATTTAGTATGTGTTTATAATGAACAAGTAAGTAATGAATCAAATTTATCACAAAATACTAAAATATTTTATTAACTTCACTTCAAACATCAACCATAAATGATTAACCTTAAGTCAAAATCTAAACTAAAGAAATCCCTAGTACAACATCAAACGAAATCCCTAATACATTTAAGGGTAAAACCCACACAACATTTTTCACCATAAACCAGTTCTTAGCCAGGTTTAACAAAACTCACCGTAAAACCATAAATTATGTTGAGAGCTCGAATGATCAACTAAAATAGCGCCGATGAAGGGCGTAGAGGTTTATTTTGAATTTGGGAAAGCAAAAACCGAAAAAGATCGACAACCGAAATAGCGCCGATGAAGGGTGTAGAGGTTTATTTTGAATTTGGGAAAACAAAAACCGAAAAAGACGGACATTTTGACACGATCGATTTTAAAGTTGTTCGACCTTCTAACCAAGGTCTACATCCACTACCTTAGCATCCACACTAAGGATTTTCCAATTTACTACCAATGAATCCTTCCTTTTTTTTACAGGCTCAAGGGGTAACCTTACATCCCTATCTTTTCACGGGCTAAGATAAAACCCTTTCCCTAGTTTTTATAAGGATCAACTAGAACATATCTCTCAATTACGAGGTCTTGACAATGTAAACATAATTTACCTCTCTAGGTGGGTGTTTTCACATTTTGGTTCACTAGGATTGAACTAAAAAATACAAGAGATTACAAGAAATAAACAATGAAAAATTTTACTCTCTTGATCTTTAAGCTTGGATGTCCATCCTCTTCTTCTTCAAGTGTCATTGGCTTGTATTTATAGAGTAGAATGAAAATTGATAGTTTATAGCCGTTGGGATGAAAACTAGATGTTATGAAAAAGGAACCGTTAAAAATTAGCTGTTGGGGACTTTAGTACCAGCCATAAATGTATTTCTGTAACCTTGAGTATTGGTACTTGAAAGTGGGTATCAGTACCTGCCAAAACAAGAAAGAGCTGTTGCACATAAATACAGAGCGTACCGGTACACGATACTTTCGTATCGGTACAGTACTTCGGGTATCGATACGGAGACTTTCGTATCAGTACGCAAAGTGCTCTCTGAAAATCAAAATGATTTTGCGTATCGGTACGAAAAAAGACCGTACAGGCACGAGCGGTCAATTTTTAACTTTAAGACATTTTAAAAATTTGTTCGAGTCAAAAATCTTTTCAAATGCATTTTTCAAGTTAAAAGACCTTAAATTAATTTTTCAATATTTATTTAGTCTAAAAATATTTTTTACTTTATTATATCAAAATAAATATCTCAATAGAAATGCTATGTACAAAAGAACAGTAAAACAAAACACTCAAAATATTGGTTCATGTTCCTTGCACTCTCCATCGCACTCCACTTTTTTAACAGACCAACGATCACAATCTTTGGGCGGTCAGCATTTTCAACATCAAACCATTTGGAGAAACTATATTTTCTTGTTTTTCTCCCAAAATTTGGACATCTAAAAAATCTTTTAGCCGGATTAGTTGATGTCATCATTGTACTTGCTTCCATTTGCTTCTCTGCGCTCTTTTTTAAAATCTTCTTCTGTGCGTTCTTCTTTAAACAGTACAAAATGAAAGAAAGGGATAATGATAGAAAATTAGGGTTTCAAACCCTTAAATAATTAAATCATCTTAAAAATCATGAGTGTATATGCTGAATATGAATAAAAAATGGCGTGAAATTTGTAAAATATAAAAAAAATTTAACTCGGCAGCCACGTTAGATATTTAACAGTGGGTGACCAAATTAGAAAAAAATATAAACGTTAGTAACGATTTTATCAAAAAAAATAATTCGGTGAGCAAAACAAATATGAACAATAGTTGGGTGACTAGTGTAGTCTACCCAATATTAAAATAGGGTGTTCCGTCATTTTTTAACTTATTTTTTTGTGTGTTTTAAAATTGTCTCATTTAAATTGTTTTATTTAAAAAATCAATAACTATTACAGTGCACATTTCCTTTCCCACCCTTTCTTTAATCTTTCAACAAAACAAAATTTAACTTTTTAAAGGATAAAATTATCATTTTAATTATTTTACATCACATCCCTTACATATTTTTTAAAAAAACTATGTGAAAAGTCAACAATAGGCATATTATGTAAGACAGAGGGAATATGATTTTAAGTAATATATGACTTATCTACGTCTGAATCATTTTAAATTTTTTCTTAACATTTTAATCGGTGACATTAGAATCCAACAAGTGGTTCTAATAGAAAAGAGGATGATATTGTCTTAAGAGATGTGATTTATTTGCAAGGTGTATGTGTCTAATCAAAATATTTTTGCTATATGTAGCCCTAAGTGTTGTCAATAAGAACTAGATAAATCACTATCATTAATGCTTAGTGTTTTCGGATTTAGTTACATTAAGCACTCTACATTAATAGAATATAACTTTTTTAATAATTATAATTAATTATATTCTAGTAGATTCAATTGAAAAGCAAAATAAGCATTAATGATATTGACTTATCTAGTTTTTATTGGCAACTCGTAGAGCTGCATTTAGCAAAATTCTTAAGAAAAAACATGAATAGTTACTACTTTATAATCACCTTACGACTATTAAAAAATTAACATTGGCTTAATGTTGTTATTTTTTTTACCTCCCTTTCTTTTTTTTTATCTTTGAATGATTTTTATTTTACAATCGAGTAGTTTATCATTCGATGTTTCCGCTTCGTGCGGTTCATATTCTCGGTGGAATGGAGCAGGGGATTATCAATTGTCCAGTTTACGTTTATAAAACTTTACAAAATTATATTGTCATATGATATAAAGGTTACTCTATTAAAAAAAGAAATAAATAAAGGCTACTGCCCGATTCCGTCGATGATGAAGACTTTGAGAACACTCCATCTTAGTCGTTGGATTTGGTCAAAGTAAAACAAGGAAACATATAAAGAAAATTTGGTGGCAAAAAAGTCAAATCAAAGTTACTTGACATTTATTTATTTATATCAACTTCGTCATTGCTGACTCTCACCTTAACAGTTCATCCTAGGCTTATTTAAGGGCAAAGAATTCCCTCCTCAATATGCACACAACTGTTAAGCAACAAAACACACAAAAGCCAAAACTTTCGAATTCCCAGGCGGCAATGGCTACGGAGTATTTCCCCCCTCCTTTGGATGCCACCGCAGAGGAACCCGCTCTCTTTGATGGAACTACCAGGCTGTATATGACCTATACTTGCCCCTTTGCACAGCGTGTGTGGATCACCCGGAATTATAAGGTTCTCTCATTCCGTTGGTTTTGTTTGCACTATTCTTTCATTTATGCATGCAGAATTGCATATTACTTTTCCAATTCCCCAAGTTTTTCATGTGAGTAATTTGGCTGGGTTGCAGGGTTTGCAAGACAAGATTAAGTTGGTCCCTTTGAACCTTCAAAATAGGCCTGCTTGGTACAAGGAGAAGGTGTACTCTGTAAACAAGGTGCCGTCCTTGGAACATAATGGCAAAGTCATGGGCGAGAGTATTGATTTGATCAAATATGTGGACACCAACTTTGAAGGCCCTTCTCTTTTACCTAACGTAAAATCTCTCCAATTGTTTACTGCTCTCACTCTCATTGGAGTTTTCTCACTCCTTATTTATATTAACCAAGTCATGTTTGAAAATGTATTAGGATGATGACAAAAAGAAGTTTTTTGAGGAGCTATTATCACGCATAGACCAATTTGCAGGGCTGGTGTTTACTACCTTTAAAGGAGATTCAACAACTGAAGCTGGTTTGTCTGATTGAATGAAATATACTTATTTGTATATATGATATGAAGCAGCTAAAACTTGTAAGTTGCATCAGGTACTGCCTTTGATCGCTTGGAACATGCTCTTACAAAATACGATGGCCCATTCCTCCTTGGCGACGAGTTTAGTCTGGTAAGTTGGCTCACCAGTGATGCTAATTTGCTTCCCAGGTGCCGTAGTTTTGTAGTTTGACAAGTATGGCCATATCATTCTTTATGGTAGGAGTTTTTTCTGCAAAAATGTATGAATGATTTTGTGAATTGTAGGCGGACATTGCCTTCATTCCTCTGGTTGAGAGATTCCAGATCTACTTATCGGAGGTGTTTAAGTACGACATCACGGCAGGCAGGCCTAAAGTGGCAGCATGGATTGAGGTATAATTAGTTCAGCAACATCTCTATATATATAGCTTCCAATCCAATGTATGAGTTGAGCAACATTTCTTTCTCTATTTCAATTCTTGAGTAATTGTCATAACTTGGCGACGCAGGCGGTGAACAAGATCGATGCGTATAAGCAGACAAAGAAAGCAGATCCGAAAGAAATAGTGGCACTTTATAAGATGATGTTCTCGGTAATGTCCTGTTTATACTCTGTAACTTGTATTATTAGTATTGCAGCAGTAACTATTATCATACCAGAAGTTGCTAACTATGGACGGGAATTGCTGTTGTTGTTGTTGCAGGCCAAGAAGTGATGAAATCGCCACCATCATATGATTTACATGTTTATGAGTGAGTGTGTGTGCGACTGTCAATAAGCTACTAGGATTAGAATCCAACAAGTAGTCTCAAAGGTAAATATCATTAATGATTATTTTACTTTTCAATGAAATCTACTAAAATGAAATTAATTACATTCCTAAAAAGTTGTACTTCATTAATTTAGGGTGTTTAATGTAACTAATACTTACCTAAAAGGGTTTAGGATTTAGGATTTAAGTGGTTATAGGGGTTAGGTTTTAGTGTTTATGATTTAGGGTTTAGTGATTGTAGGGCTTATGTTTAGGGTTTAAGTTTTTTGGGTTCATGATTTAGGTTTTAGTGGTTTTAGAGCTTATGTTTAAGGTTTATGCGGTTGTAGTGTGTGGTTTATGGTTTATGGTATAGGGTATATTGTTTAGGGTTTAGGGTTTAGGGTTTATGGTATATAGTTTATGGTTTAAGATATATTGTTTAGGGTTTAGGGTTTATAGTATATTGTTTAAGGTTTTGGGTATAGAGTTTAGGGCTTAGGGTATTAAAGTTTAAATTTTATGTTTATTTTTCAAATAATCATAAATTTTATGTTTAATTTTTAGGATTTAATTAATGATTCTATTAAAAATAATATTTTTGTTAGAAATTATACTTTGATACTTCTATGCTTCATTAATTACAAATGGGTCCTCTAAATGAATAAATTGATTGATTAGAACTTGGTAAATGAATACTATTGGTAATTGGTAAGTATTTATAATATCAAAAGACAAAGAAAGCCAGTCCTAAAATTCATGGAATGTTACAATTAGGTCTGCAAACTTTTAAAGGTTTACAAAGTAACTCTAACTATGTTATATATAATAAATGGTTAAAGAATTTATATAATATTTTTCACATGGTTCATGCGATTAAGAGTACACGAGGGAACAAATAAATCTTGACATTTTGAACGTTTACAAATTGGTCCTAAAATTTGAAGGAAATTTTGTTAAGGATGCTCATATTGCCTCGTCTTGTATGAGTTCAAATTTCGGCATGAGAATGTAATACCTCTCTATTTAATCAAAATAAATAAATCTTGACATTTTAGTAAATTATAGTTTAGCCTGAAAATATTGAACGTTTACAAATTAGCCCATGATTGTATAACTAATAGGAGATGAAGTTGCTAATACATGGTTAAAAGAGTTGTGTAATATCCCAATTTTTGGCTAGTGACTAAAATGTAAATTTTGAAAGTTTTGTGGCTAAAGTATAAACTTAGGAAAAATTTAGGGACTAAATTGTAATTTTCAAAAGTTATGTATTTTAGTCCTATAATGAATAGTTTACCCCCAAGAATGATGTTTTTGTGTTACCCAGATTTTTCGTACGGAGTTTGTGTTAATGGCTATAAAGCGATAAAGTTCAAAAAAATATTCAGATAATCAGATCGAATCAATATCCAGGATATTTTGAAGGATGATAAGGAAAGGTTAATTATGTCATTTTACATGTCTAAGATATTTTCTTTGTGTTGGAAGAATATGAACCCTTGGATTTAAGTTGATTTTCCATGTTAAATATGAGTCATTGGATGAAAAATGGCAAGATCGTAATTTTGGAAAATTATAAGGGCAAGCTTGGTAACTACTAGCTCAAGATTAAATCTAGGCCATTGGATGAAGGAAGATGACATGAGGTACATTATGGAAATATATAATTTTCGGAATAGATCATATAGCTCGGTAAAGGTAAAATTGTAGTAGAAGTATTTATGAATATCGGGAAATCGGATTGAACTAAAATTTTAGAGACTGTTCCATAAGCCATGGAAAATGATAAAATGATATTTATGGAATAGTGGTCAGTTGAGAAGGAACTAATTTAGTTAGATTATAATGTAATGACAATTTTGAAACAAACTAGTAAATAAAGACTAGTTGGAGGGCAAATTGGTCATTTGGCAAGGATGGCAATTTTGAAATATTTTTGAAATGTTGAGGACGTTTTTGGAAGATGAAATATATATGGATTTCATCTTGGCCCTTGATTTTGGATGAGATTAAATTAGCCATTGGATTTAAAGGCTAAATTGGTAATTTCACTATTTAAATGAATTTAAAATTCATTTAATAGTTAAAAGTGTAATTTAATAGTAAAAAGATGAAAAAAATGTTCATCTTTTCCAGCCATAACCATGGAGAAAGAGGAGAAAGAAGAGGGAAATTTCCAAGCTCGATTTAAGCCCTGAATCTCGGCTTTTCTTTCGAACTACAAAGTTGTTCTACTCTCCGAGCTCTATCTTTTGATATAAATAATTTATAGAATACTTGATTGGTTGATGAGATTTGATATGTGGAATAAATTAGGGTTTTTGAAAAAATTGGGGCTTTTATGAACCCATGGTTGATTTTAAGTTAGAACCATGCTTGTAGGATGTTGGAATCATGTTATTGAGTTGGCATTTAAACCCTACATATTTGGTTTGCATAGAGAAGATTAGGGTTTATGGATTCAAGTCTAACTTAGGGTTTTTGATGTTGGATTAATGATCTAGTAAGCTGGATTTGTTGTTTGGAAGCAAAACCCTAAGTTAAATGCATAGGGACCATTTTGGCAAGCTTCAAAATTAAGGGACCAGATCTGATTTTTTTATTGAATTTGATGTGTATTTATATTATTAATAATGTTAGAGACATGAAAATGAAGTTAGAATGCTAAACCGACGATTAATCACATTAGTGACCAGTTTGACAAATTGTGAAACTTAAATGGTCTATTCGGCAAAGAAGATATGTAGAAGGAGTAAATCTAATTTTTAGTTAAAATAATGGAATTAAGGTAGTAATGTTGATTGAAGGACTAATTTGCAAAGTTAAGAAGCTTGAATCCTTATATTTGAAATTTGGTGACCATATCCACAAATCAAGGGAAATTAGAGAAGTGAAGGTTTGAGCATATTTTGATGAAGGATGTAAATAGAACATATGAATACAAGCTTTATTCTGGTCATTTGAAGTAAAGTGATGGGACTAAATTGACAAGTAGAGAAATAATGAGAAGTTGGTGTAAATTAGAAGTTATTTATGGAAAGTTGTGTTGGAATTGAATTATGGCAGTAAGTTTAAAATTTCGCCATAAATTCTAAAAAAATGGTTAGATGATGAATTTTATGCCATTGGAAAGAATTGTTAGTCTAGTTTCGTTTCCAACAAACAGAAACTGATTTCGAATTCCGAGTTAAAAGATATGAATTTTTATTCGAAAGAAGGTCAGAAAAATTATACAGCAGTTTTCTGTATGGACAGTCTGTGACGTGAATTCAGTGATTTTTCATAATTTTGGTAGATTTTATTAATTTATGTGGCTTATGCCGTTAGAACCATTATCGAATCTAGTTTCTCCAGTATAAAGAAAATTAAGATCTATTATGTATTCTACCCTGTATAAGTAAATCTTTGAAAGTAGCGCAAGCTGTCAGGAAATAGAATTTGAAACATTTTGTATTTAAATGTTAGCTAGCAAGCTCAGAAGAATTAATGGAAGTTCAAATTGGTAACTAAGGACTATAATGAGTTTTTGAACAGTACAATGAAGAAAGGAAAAGTATTTGGAAATTTTATATTCAAATGATTATATTAGACAACATGTTTAAGGTATTGTTAG
The DNA here is from genome assembly GCA_019671005.1 of Hibiscus mutabilis. Taxonomy (NCBI): domain Eukaryota; kingdom Viridiplantae; phylum Streptophyta; class Magnoliopsida; order Malvales; family Malvaceae; genus Hibiscus; species Hibiscus mutabilis. The sequence goes on along the minus strand of CM033738.1, from coordinate 12,117,225 downwards.
ATTTGAATCTAACAAATATTTTATTTTATTCATGTGATTAATGACACATTGATGTTTTATACATTATTGAGATGGCTTGCGATGAGCCTGCCCAAATTTTACTGTCATTATATTTATGTCATTGATCATATATTTGACATGTTTTAAATATGTCAAAAATTGAATATAAATGCATGGATCACTAGTTATATATGATGTTATACTATGAATGTTATTTCAGGTATGAACTGCCCAATGTTAAATTATGTTGATATACCTTGCCATGGATGAAATAAATATGGAAAATATGCCTAAGTAAGCCATTGAGGGACATGGTATAGTTGGCATGCCATAGAGTCCAGCAGCACGCTGCATACTCAGTTTAGCACTATAGTGTATATAAAGGACACTTAGTGTATATGGTTAGCACATCCTTATAAATGTGCGGATGGTTAGCACTGCCTTATAAATGTGCAGATGGTTAGCACTACCTTATAAATGTGCGGATGGTGGGCACGACCTTATGTGTATTAGCACTTCGGTGCATATTTGACTCGTGTACCCAGGGTCCTCATAGGCTTATATTTGGGCTATTGTTTATTGGTTAATAAAAGATAAACAGGTGAACAAGCTTATGAGCTTTTGGAATAAATGGCAAGTATATTGGTAAGAAATTTATATCCGATTTATATTATGTTAATATATGATTAACATGATGGTAATACATGTCTAGTGATCAAGATGCATTTATGCATATATGGCATATTATGACAAATAGACAAGCATGAAAGTCTTATGACATTAGCATGTAGTAAATCATTACTAATGCAATGTGAAAGTTGATGCTTTCGCATATATATATATATATATATATATATATATCATGTTATATAAACATAGCCATGAAGTCGAATAAAGTTTAAATTATTGTTATTAACTTCCTTTATTATCTCACTAAGTTCATACTTAGCGTGTGTTTGATTGTGCACACGTAGGTAAATCAAGATAAGAGTGAGAAGAGCATTGCATCAATATTGGAAAGCTCAACAGGTAATCTCAGTAATGACATCCTAATTGAGGTTTGATTATTATAGTTGCATGTATACTTGCTAAACCTATTTGAGTTGTGATTGGCCTTTGAAGTTCGGTAGGGTTTCATGATAATTGGCGTTTCTGGAAAGATACAAAGTTAAGAGTAAACTCAGGTGATGAGTTGTATGCTAAGATAATTGATTTATGATTGGAACTCAAATAAATAAATTATTTTAGTTTTAAATAAAGTTAAGCGTGCTTGGGATAGAGAAATTTTAGGATTGGTGACCATTGAGAAGTTTTCCTAAAAAAATTTAAATTACCCCGATTTTTTATTAAAGAAGTCATAATATTTCTAACTCGTACCCGGTGTACGGATACAGGAAGGGGATGTTACATTTATTGGTTTCAGAGCTATAGATTTATCGGTTATAGAGTTAAACGAAGTATGGTAAAGGTCAAAAGTGTATACATGCCACTAGGATGTCAGAGTTACTGATGATTTTACTTGTTTGAATGGATCCAATTGCTTACTTCATTATGATAATAATGTTAAATTTCAATGTGTGAGGGTAAAAGAATCGTGTTAGGTGTTAGGCAAGTGAATCAATAAGAGATTTATGAGATTGATAAGGTTAATGATAATATTCTACCCTCAGCTTAGCATGGTGCAGAGGCACCAGAGTAACATGATATGCATATTCTGGATTAAGAGTTTTTCTTCCAGACATTATATGCGATCATGAATCAGCCTGCTTAGGCACCGGTTGCAAAAGAATTAAGAGTTTTGACACACTATATTTTCAGAGAGATATTAATGGAGATCCTATGATTGTTAATCTATGGTTTAATGATATAAAAGTTATGTTGAAGGAACTCTGTATTGATGATCAAAGGAGACTCAAAGAAAAAGTATTATCTCATCTGAAAGGATTAGACCCGTATTTGATAAAGTAATGTTACGGTACATATTCAAAAGTATATTAGCTAGAAGTTCTTTCTTTGAGGGTTTCGTAACACAGTTTATCCTAGAGATGTGACAGAGTTTCTTGCATCTTTGTTAGGGCAATTGGATTATTTACGAGTATGAGTGCAAGTTTAATAAACTGTGCTGATTTGCTTCTAAACTACTTCCTACATACAGAAAGAGAGCATGTTATGACAACTCATAGAGGGCTAGAGGTCAGGTACAAAGAAGTACTGACTGCCTATGTATTTCAAAATTCTATGAAATAGTAAATTATGCCAAATGCAATGCAAAGGGTTCAGAATAAGAAAATATCTAAATAGAGATCACAGCTCGTAAAGAGGAATAATGAATCATTATGTATTTCACCAATTCTAAAAAGTGGTGACTATTCCTGGCAAAGATATCAAGCTGAATTTATTACATGGTTCCGCTAAGAGATCAGGACAAGGAAAATTAAGAATTCTCTGACATTTATAATTAATGTTAGAGATTCAAGAAAACCAAAAAACCAATCATGTGAGTGTTGTGATAATTGGCATGCATGAGCATGCTGAGTTTTTATTGGAATTTGTTACCAAAGTGAAAATTATTTAACTTATGCTATGGATACTGAGCATAAAGGGTAAGTTGGAAGAGTATTCCTATTGTTTGTGAGATTTAAATGGGTTTCCTAAGGGGGAGCTATCAGGCTTGACGCTTAATCGAGAGGCTAAGTTTAGGATTGGATTTTAATCTAAAATTGGACCTATATCGATTGCACGCTACGGAATGGCTCTTACTAGATTAAGAAAGCTAAATGCCTAGTTGTAAGAATCATTAGATTGAGGTTTTATATGACCAGTATATCACCTTAGAAAGCTCTAGTGATGTTAGTCAAAAGAAGAAGTAATATTCCTCTAAGATTAAATTACAATTATATTATTACCAGTAGAAGAAGATTTGATAGTAGCACTAGTATTAGTGCAGTATGAATCTAGTAAGGATTCTACCTTATTCAATAATACGTCCCATAATAGGTTGGGATGTGTATTGATGTAATAAGGCTAATATAGTAGTTGATGTATTTAGCCAAAAATCATTCTTTGGCTTATAAGCATTAAATGCCCAATTATCTTTGGAGGAAAATAATGTATTGATTACACAACTTTAGCTCAAGCCTACTTTGAAAAATCGGATCAAAGATTTACAGATGAAAAATAAGATATGCCTGGAAAGAATTCAGTAAGTTGAAAAGGGAAAATTAAAGGTTTCGATGTTTAGTCTAAAGAATGTTCATATCATTAAAGGGTAATCTATATCCCCAACGATAATGAGTTAAAAAGAGAACTAAGAAGTGATTGAATCTGATTTGATTCAGCTCAAGATGTGGAGAATAAAGTAAGAATAGTTCGAAGCAATCTAGAATTGCTTTAGAATGATGAATATTATTTGTCGATCTTAAAAGAAAAGATATTTAATATGAAGTTAAGGATAAAGTATTCTGCAAAAGTTTCACCTTGGAAAGAGGTGTTATGGTTAGGATAAAAAGGGAAGCTGAGTCCGAGAGTTATTGGACCATATAAGATTGTGAAAAGAGATGGTCCGGTGGCTTATTAGCTAGCCTTACCTCCGAAAATGGACAGGATTCACAATATATTTCATGTATCGACGCTCAATAAGTATCGATAAGATCCTTTACATATCATTATCCGGAAGGAATAGAGATTCAAACAGATCTGATTTACAAGGAAGAATCGGTAAAGATTCTTGCACATGGAGTCAAAGAACTAAGGAATAAGATGATCTTGCTTATAAAGTCCTTTGGCGAAATCTTGAAGTCGAAAAAACGATTTGGGAAAGAGAAAAAGATATGAGAAAACAGTTTTCGCATTGTTTTTGAATCAGGTAGGTATTGAAAATTAGAGGATGAATTTTCTTAAGGGGGAGAATTTTAATATCCCAATTTTTGGCTAGTGACCAAAATGTAAATTTTGAAAGTTTTGTGGCTAAAGTATAAAATTAGGAAAAGTTCAGGGATTAAATTGTAATTTTCAAAAGTTATGTATTTTAGTCCCGTAAATGAATAGTTTACCCCAAAGAATGATGTTTTCATGTTACTCGGATTTTTCGTACGAAGTTTGTGTTAGCTATAAAGCGATAAAGTTCAAAAAAATATTCGGATAATCGAATCGAATCGAATATCCAAGATATTTTGAAGGATGATAAGACAAGGTTAATTATGTCATTTTACATGTCTAAGATATTTTATTTGTGTTGGAAGAATATGAACCCTTGGATTTAAGTTGATTTTCCATGTTAAATATGAGCCGTTGAATGAAAATGGCAAGATCGTAATTTTGGAAAATTATAAGGGCAAGGTTGGTAACTACTAGCTCAAGATTAAATCTAGGCCATTGGATGAAGGACGATGACATGAGGTACATTATGGAAATATAGAATTTTTAGAATAGATCCGATAGCTCGGTAAAGGTAAATTTGTAGTAGAAGTATTTTGTGAATATCGGGAAATCAGATTGAATTGAAATTCAGAGACTATTCCATAAGCCATGGAAAATCATAAAATGATATTTATGGAATAGTGGTCAGTTGATAAGGAACTAATTTAGTTAGATTATAATGGAATGGCAATTTTGAAACAAACTAGTAAATAAAGACTAGTTGGAGGGCAAATTGGTCATTTGGCAAGGATGGCAATTTTGAAATATTTTTGAAATGTTGAGAACGTTTTTGTAAGATGAAATATATATGGATTTTATCTTGACCCTTGATTTTGGATGAGATTAAATTAGCCATTGGATTTAAAGGCTAAATTGGTAATTTCACTATTTAAATGAATTTAAAATTCATTTAATAGTTACAAGTGTAATTTAATAGTAAGAATATGAAAAAAAATGTTCATATTTTCCAGCCATAAACCATGGAGAAATAGGAGAAAGAAGAGGGAAATTTCCAAGCTCGATTTAAGCCCCGAATCTCGGTTTTTAGGTAATCTTTCAAACTACAAAGTTGTTCTATTCTTTGAGCTCTATCTTTTGATTTAAATAATTTATAGAATACTTGCTTGGTTGATGAGATTTGATATGTGGAAGAAATTAGGGTTTATGAACAAATTGGGGCTTTATGATTTTATGAATCTATGGTTGATTTTAAGTTAGAATCATGCTTGTATGATGTTTGAATCATGTTATTGAGTTGGGATTTAAACCCTACATATTTTGGTTTGCATAGAGAAGATTAAGGTTTATGGATTCAAGTCTAACTTAGGGTTTGTGATGTTGGATTAATGATCTAGTAAGCTTGATTTGTTGCTTGGAAGCAAAACCCTAAGTTAAATGCATGTGGACCATTTTGACAAGCTTCAAAATTAAGTGACCAAATCTGATTTTTTATTGAATTTGATGTGTATTTATATTATTAATAATGTTAGAGACATGAAAATGAAGTTAGAATACTAAACCGACGATTAATCACATTAGTGACCATTTTGACAAATTGCCAAACTTGAATGGTCTATTCGGCAAAGAGGATATGTAGAAAGAGTAAATATGATTTTTAGTTAAAATAATGGAATTAAGGTAGTAATGTTGATTGGAGGACTAATTTGCAAAGTTAAGAAGCTTGAATCCTTATATTTGAAATTTGGTGACCATCTCAACAAATCAAGAGAAATTAGAGAAGTAAAGGTTTGAGCCTATTTTGATGAAGGATGTAAATAGAACATATGAATACAAGCTTTATTCTGGTCATTTGAAGTAAAATGATGGGACTAAATTGACAAATAGAGAAATAGGGAGAAGTTGGTGTAAATTAGAAGTTATTTATGGAAAGTTATGTTGGAATTGAATTATGACAGTATGTTTAAAATTTTTGCCATAAATTCTAATGTGGGAGGGTAAAAGAATCGTGTTAGGCGAGTGAATCAATAAGAGATTCACGAGAGTGATAAGGTTAATGATAATATTCTACCCTCAGCTTAGCATGGTGCAGAGGCACCAAAGTAACATGATATGCATATTCTGGATTAAGAGTTTTTCTTTTAGACATTAGATGCGATCATGAATCAGACTGCTTAGGCACCGATTGCAAAAGAATTAAGAGTTTTGACACACTAGATTTTCAGAGAGATATTAATGGAGATCCTATGATTGTTAATCTATGGTTTAATGATATAAAAGTTATGTTGATGGAACTCTGTATGCTAAGAATTAAGAGTAAACTCAGGTGATGAGTTGTATGCTAACATAATTGATTTATGATTGGAACTCGAATGAATAATTTATTTCGGTTTTAAATAAAGTTAAGCGTGCTTGGGCTAAAGAAATTTTAGGATGGGTGACCATTGAGAAGTTTTCCTAAAAATTTTTAAATTACCCCAATTTTTTATTAAAGAAGTCGTAATAGTTCTGACTCGTACCCGGTGTACGGTTACGGGAAGGGGATGTTACAAGTTGAGTAAAGCAATTTAAGTGTTAACAAATGAAATTAGACTTGAAAGGTATCGATTGGTTTGGAACAATTAATTGTAATGTAAATGAGTTGAAATGATTCGTTTTGGTTGGAAATTAACAGAATTAAGAATGAACATTCATATTGGAAAATTACGATTTAGTCTCTGAGTCTTGGTAAAATTTTAAAATGATCATTAATAGGAAAGAAAGATAATTTATGGAATTACGATTTAGATTATAAGAAATGAAGATTTTAGCATAACTAATTGTTTGCAATGTGAATTATCAATTGTTGTTCGGTTCATTTTTTTGCCGATAACATCTCTGATCTGATTTACGATTAGACCGGGTAGGGTGTTATAAAACGATAATGGTAACTTTTGACATGAATGATGACATAAAATGACGATAGTTATTGATCAGAGCAAAAAAATTGAGGGAAGCTTTGCATAAATATTGTTGTTGACTTTTTTTTTACAAACATGGCACAAACAAAATTATTTACACAAATATAGTATTTGATACATTAATTTTAAAGATGGGTCCTCTACAAACGTCTTTAAACATTAAAAAGATTTTTCGAATAAAAAAGTGCAGCGTCATCCACGTGGTGCCATTCCTGGAGGTCACTGTTCAAAGACAGAATGCATACTTACCATTTTCAGCTTCTGTCTGTGGCAGATGCAGCAATCGGGTGGCAGGAGAGTATTTTTTAATAAAAAAAAGTAAATTACTGTTTAAAGTCGGATTATAAGCGTTCGGACTTTAAGAAAACTGTAACAAATGTTATATTTCTGAAAATAATTTGAGTTGTGTCATACTTGTGAAAATAAGAAGGGACAAAGCAATATTTGTGAATTTCACCAAAATTGAGGGAGAGGAAAAGAAGAATTTTAGTCGAGTAAAATGGAAAAATGACATTAGCTTTCGAAGTTGACTGAAAAGTATATTTATATCACACATAAAGAAAAACTGCAAGGCGTACCCTTTAATTTCTCTGGGGTTTACAGAAAGGCTACCAAAGTTCAGCTCAAATTCATTTTAATCCCTAATTCCCAAAACCTCAATTAAGTCGCTAATTCCCCCCCCCCCCCTCAATTAGTTCATAAATGTTTCTCAATTCCTCCGTTTAAGCGTGAAACATCTATCCCCAAATTCAAGGCATAAAAATAATAATAATATATATATATTCTTTTAATGGATTATAAATATGTGCAAGTGATTTTGATTGGGACAGAGCCGTGAAAAAACTTAATGGGGCAAATATAAATAATGAAATGGGAACACTGCCTAATTATTAAGCCAACAATATAAACTTTTAAAACTAGAGGCTCAGAATTTATTTTGCCCAATTTTTAAATTGACAATGATCCAATTAGTATTTAAACCAAAAAAAATAAATGTTAAACTTAATTTATCTAATTTCAAAATAAATAATGACCTGAGAAGTATTTAAATAAAAAATGTGGCTCAACAGTTGATTTTTTTAACTTCAAAACAAAGAGGACTTAAAAGTAATTGAACCTAAAAATTTAGGGAGAAATTTTTTATTTTTCTAATTTTAAAAGTATGAGGAATAAAAAAATAGTAAATTGACCCAATTTTTTGAATTAAGAAATCAACCCATTTCAGTACTTGTGTTTAATTTTAAAAAGAATAAACAATTAATCATTCTAAATATATTTTGTATTTTATAAACCGGTGTCATTATGGAGCTTGTTCCATTGGTCAAGTCGGAATTTGGACGGAATCATAAGAATTATTAATTACTTTGTCAAAGTCAATCTTGGAACTTCATTTTATTACGAATGAATTATAAAATATTTTTTTGAATGAACTTGAATTCGTCTAGAATCTGACTCATTCAATTTCTGGTACTGTACATAAAATAATGATAGTGGAAAATTGGGTGAAGATCTACGTAAATAAAATAAAAGAAGATCCAAAACTGATCTTTGATATTTTAGGTTTGGCTTAAGCTTAAGAAGAGGAGTCATTTCACATGCAAAAGTCTCGAATACAATTATTCAAACTTGGAGAGTAGAATACAGTGTATTTCTCTTTATAAAATAATACCTGCAAGCAGGCCGTGCTAAGTGTAAGGTAGGACGGACAGTTGTCCCAAAAATTTGATAGGTTAATTATTTTAGGTTCTCTCATTCCCCTGACTTCGTTTGCATTATTCTTTAGGTTCTCTCATTCCCCTGACTTCGTTTGCATTATTCTTTCATTTATGCATGCGGAATTGCAGATTACTTTTCCAATTCCCCAAGTTTTTCATGTGAGTAATTTGGTTGAGTTGCAGGGTTTGCAAGACAAGATTAAGTTGGTCCCTTTGAACCTTCAAAATAGACCTGCTTGGTACAAGGAGAAGGTGTACTCTGTAAACAAGGTGCCGTCCTTGGAACATAATGGCAAAGTCATGAGGGAGAGTGTTGATTTGATCAAATATGTTGACACCAACTTTGAAGGCCCTTCTCTTTTACCTAATGTAACGTCTCTCCAATTGTTTACTGCTCTCACTCTCATTGGAGTTTTCTCACTCCTTATGTATATTAACAAAGTCATGTTTCGAAAATGTATTAGGATGGTGACAAAAAGAAGTTTTTTGAGGAGCTGTTATCACGCATAGACCAATTTGCAGGGCTGGTGTTTACTACCTTTAAAGGAGACTCAACAACTGAAGCTGGTTAGTCTGACTGAATGAAATATACTCTGTTTAACTGAGTGTAGCGTGTATTTGTATTATTGCATATATGACACGAACCAGCTAAAACTCACGACTTGCATCAGGTACTGCCTTTGATCGCTTGGAACATGCTCTTACAAAATACGATGGCCCATCCCTCCTTGGCGACGAGTTTAGTCTGTTGGATAACCAACCATTAGTGTGGCTCGTGGAGTTGCATGTGGCAACTAAAAGCAACGTGTACGGTTTAACTTCCCATGTTGCACGTTCCACTTTCAGTTGTGGTGGACGTGTGGAATTATGGTTCAAGTTAACCGGTGATTTTGATGGGAAATCACCCCTATAAATACCCATTGGCACAAGGTCCATAAGCACCAAGAATCAAAAGTATTCTACTTCATCTAGTAAGGTTTCTCGAGTGCTTAGAAGGCTTTGGCATTTTAGTTTTTTTGTGTAGTCGAGTTCGTTATATTCGACGGTGGTTCGAGGATTTTCCACGGTGGTTTTAAGCATCCGGCGGTGGTCCGACGTGTTTGACGGTGGTGCAACCACATCTCAATTTGGCATACGATTTTGACAATGGCTGGAGGTATTTATGAATTTCGATCCTTCCACTGCGTTTTGCTCGATTTATGTTTACATTTTATATTTACATTTGGTATCCGAGCATGGTTAAATCTCTGCCTTGTCGTTTTAAAGTTTGCATGATTCTCAAAATTAAAATGTCATGTTGATCTTTAAATTCTAAATTTTTAAGACAAATTATGTTGCAGACTTTTGTTTTAAAATCGCTAGATTTTATTAAATTAATTTCTAAAATTTATTAATAATTGTATTAAAAATAAATTTTAGAAATAATTATTGTATGTGCCTAAATTAAGAGATGATGTATAACTACTAGGTAATTAGTTATATACATAAAATTAGGTACATAAAACTTTAAGATTTATTGCATAAAGTATTAAGCAATAAAACTATAGAATATATGTCTAGGGATCCGAATAATTTATTTAATTAGAGAATTAGCCACAACAACTTTAATTAAATAAAATTGCGGTAAGGATCTCATAAGGATTAGACATAAAATGTTGCAAAATGAATTAGCAACAACTTTGAATAAAGTTTAGGGTTAATATCTAGCTAAGTGATTTTCATAATTTTATTTAGTTAAAGACTAGCCACATCATATCTTTAGTTAAATGAAATTACTAAGGTTAAAAATCACTTACGGAAAGCTTAGATATTAAATCCCATTACATAACTTATTAAAATAAAAAATATTAGATGAGTTTTTATAATTACCCACACGAATTATAAAAATAAATTTAATAATTTTTATATAAGAGATAGAAAAAATTTCTATCATAAAATGGATCTAATCTAATTAAAAATTTAGCCCACATGCAATTTTTATGTCACTAGATTCATTATTTACATAATTTGCATTGGTAAATTATGACTTATGTTTGTCTCAAATTTATAGTAAGCATGCATGTCAATTTATTTTGCAGTATTACAACCTATGAATATGTCTGATAATAAAGTAGATATCCCTGAATTAACCAGTGAGAACTTTAAGTTCTAGAAGGAGGGTATTCTTCTTCAATTAGGGTGTATGGATATTGATTATGCTATAAGGAAATCTGAGCCACATATCACTGACACCATCAATCAGGGTGATCTTGCTCTATATGAAAAGTGGGAGCGATCCAATCGCTTAAGTATTATGTTCATTAAGAGCAAGGTTCCTACTGATGTTCGTGGCTCGATTGAGCATTATGAGAATGTCAAAGAGCTATTAACGACTATAGAGAAATAGTTTCAGACTTCTCAAAAGTCATTAGCCAGCACCCTAATTATGAAGTTCACATCACTAAAGCTCACTACAGTGAAAGGTGTGCGTGATCACATCAGTAGGTGCGTGATCACATCAGTAGTGAAAGGTGTGCGAGATTTGGCAGCTCGACTTTAGGCACTTAAGGTTGAAATGTCTGAATCTTTCCTGGTGCACTATATATTGAACACTCTTCCACCTCAGTATGGGACATTCAATATCTCTTATAACACACATAAGGATAAATGGTCTATTGATGAACTTTTGACCATGTGTGATCAAGAAGAAGGTAGGCTCGTACTGGAGATGGGAGAGAGTGCACTGACGGTTACTCAAGGAAAGAGGTCAGTCCAAGCCAAGCAGAAGGGGAAGGCTAAAATGCAACCCCAAGCTGACATAAAGAAAGAGTTCACGTGTTTCTTCTATAAAAAGAAGGGACACGAAGAAGGACTGTGTCAAGCATAAGGGCTGGCTTGAAAAGAAAGGTAAATCAATCTCACTTGTTTGTTTGAGTCAAATATGGTTGATGTTAATTATAACACATGGTGGATTGATTCTGGTTCTACAATCCATGTCTCAAATTCCTTATAGGGATTAAAAACCTGAGGGAACCATCGGGAGCTGAGCAACACATCTATTCGAGAAACAAGATACGATCGCATGTGGAAGCTATTGTGACTGTGAATTAGTGCTTAGCAAAGTGGCTTTGTTTTAATTTTAGAAAAGACTTTTTATATTCCTAGTTTTTCTAGAAACTTAATTTTCATTTCAAGACTTGCACCTTTGGGGTATTGTTTTAATTTTTTAAATATTGGATTGATTTATTTTATAAATCTAAAATTGTTAGAAATGGTGTTTTAAGTGATGGTCTTTACTCTATTGATTTACAAAATAATGTCACTCATAATGTTATGCACATTCAAACTGGTACTAAACGTTGTGTTATAAATGAATATTCCTCTACTTTGTGGCACCAGAGATTAGGACATATCTCCATTGAAAGGATTAAAAGATTAGTAAATGACGGGGGTGCTCAATACCTTAGATTTTACTGATTTTGATACTTGTGTAGACTACATTAAGGGCAAGCAGACTAACAAGTCAAAGAAATGTGCCAAGAGGAGTTCGACCATATTGGAAATCATTCATTATGATATCTGTTTTCCAGATATGGATGTGCAAGGTCTGAAATACTTCATCACTTTCATAGATAATTACTCGCGGTTCATGTATCTCTACATGCTTCATCATAAAAGTGAAGCGTTAGAAGCCTTTAAGGTTTTCAAGTCTGAAGTGGAGAAACAATGCGGTAAGCAAATAAAGATTGTGAGAACCGATAGAGGTGGTGAGTATTATGGTAGATACACTGAAGATGGACAAGCACCTGGTCCATTTGCAAAATTTCTTCAAGACAACAATATAGTTGCCCAATACACCATGCCAGGCTCACCTGATCAGAATGATGTTGTGGAAAGAAGAAATCAAACTCCAATAGACATGGTTCGAAGTACGCTTAGTAGCTCTAAGCTACCTAAGTCTTTATGGGTTGAAGCTCTCAAGACGGTTGTGTATATATTAAATCGGGTTCCAACCAAGGCTGTCCCAAAGACTCCTTTTGAGTTATCCAAAGGTTGGAAACCGAGTTTACGACATATACGCATATGGGGATGCCTGTCTGAAGTGAGAATTTATAACCCTCAAGAAAAGAAACTGGACCCAAGGACCATTAGTGGGTATTTCATTGGATATGCCAAAAGGTCCAAAGGTTATAGATTCTATTGTCCATCTAACAGCACTAGAATTATGGAATCAAGAAATGCAAAATTTCTTGAGAATGAATCAATCAGTGAGAGTGATCTGTCTCGGGATTCAATACCCGTAGGTCATCCATCCACTTCAAGTGAGAGATTGGTTATCATATATAACACTCCTCAAGCTCAATGGGTGTTGAACAACCAATCAATGAAGTTCCACAGCCTACTGAAAACACTCAAGTAGATCAAGTTGTTCAAGAAAATCCAGAAATTATTGAACAACCAGTTGAACAACATGATCCACAAGAAAATGTTGGTTCAACGTTAAGGAGATCTGTTAGATAAAGAAGATCAACAATTTCTAGTGATTATTTTATGTATTTACAAGAATCTGACTATAACGTTGGAGCTGAAAATGACCCTGAGTCATTTTCAACTGCCATGAGCTGCAATGAATCGAAATTTTGTTATGATGCTATGAAGAATGAGATGAATTCTATGAAAAGCAATGAAGTTTGGATCTTGTACGGTTGCCTGATGGTGTAAAAGCCATTGGATGTAAATGGGTATTCAAAACAAAAAGAGACTCAAAAGGAAAAATCGAAAGAAATAAAGCAAGACTTGTTGCTAAAGGATTCACCCAGCGAGAAGTAATTGATTACACTGAAACTTTTAGTCCAGTATCTAAGAAAGATTCCTTACGCATTGTGTTAGCATTAGTAGCTCAATTTGACCTTGATTTACAACAAATGGATGTGAAAACTGTCTTTCTTAATGGTGACCTAGAGGAAGAGGTATACATGAAACAACCTGAAGGATTTTCCTCTAGCGATGGTGAAAATTTGGTTTGTAAGTTAAAGAAATCTATATACGGATTGAAACAAGCCTCCCGTTAGTGGTATTTGAAATTCCATGAGGTTATCTCTTCATTTGATTTTGTTGAGAATATCATGGATCAATGTATATACCAGAAGGTCAGTGGGAGTAAAATTTGTTTCCTTATTCTATATGTGGATGATATTTTACTTGCATCAAATGACAGGGGTATGCTACATGAGGTGAAACAATTCCTTTCTAAAAATTTTGATATGAAAGATATGGGTGATGCATCTTATGCCATTGGCATTAAGATTCATCGTGATAGACATAAAGGTGTCTTAGGTCTATCTCAAGAAACCTATATCAACAAAGTTTTAGAAAGATTTCGGATGAAAGATTGTTCACCTAGTGTTGCTCCTATCGTGAAGGGTGATAAGTTCAATTTTAACTAATACCCAAAGAACAAATTTGAGAAGGAGCAAATGAAAAACATTCCATATGCTTTTTTCTTTGTTGGAAGCTTTGATGTATGCTCTCAAGTGCGTACAAAGACGACGACATTGCATTTGTCGTTGGGATGTTGGGATGATATTAGAGTAATCCAGGTATGGACCACTGGAGAGCTGCAAAGAAAGTTTTGAGATACCTCAAAGAGACAAAGGAATACATGCTTACGTACAAACGATCTGACCATTTGGATGCGATTGGTTACTCCGATTCAGACTTTGCTGGTTGTGTTGATTCACGTAAATGAACATCAGGTTACATATTTATGTTTGCCGGTGGAGCTATATCTTGGAGGAGTGTCAAGCGGACATTGACTGCCACTTCCACTATAGAGGTCGAGAGTTTGTTTTGTGTTTTTAGGCTACCTCACTTGGAGTATGGTTAAAGAGTTTCATTTCTGGGCTGAGGCTTGTGGATTCAATCTCTAGGCCAATAAGGATATATTGTGACAATTTAGCTGTTGTCTTTATGGATAAAAACAACAAAAGTGGAAGTCGAAGTAAACACATCGACATTAAGTATCTAGCCATAAGGGAACGTGTTAAAGAAAAGAAAGTGACCATTGAGCACATTAACACTAAGCAGATGTTAGCTGATCCTTTAACTAAGGGCATGCCACCATATAAATTTAAGGATCATGTTGTCACTATGAGACTAGTTCCCACTTTGTAAATTTTCGTTGTAAGAACGATTATGTTGAAACTCTAATAAAATTTGATATTTCTCATATATGTTGTGTACACATTAAGTTAATTGTTTCGAGAAATATCACTAAAGTTTGGACCTAGAATAAACACGGGTTTATTCATTAAGTATATGGGCTAAAGTGTTGAGACTTGACGTATTGTGATACATGGAAGATACTACTCAAATCTATAGAGGAAATATCACCATGATTCATACATTATATTTCGACTTTAAAGATAATAAGAACCAAGTGGAAGAATGTTGGATAACCAACCATTAGTGTGGTTCGTGGAGTTGCATGTGGCAACTAAAAGTTTAACGTGTTGCACGTTCCACTTTCAGTTGTGGTGGACGTGTGGAATCATGGTTCAAGTTAACCGGTGGTTTTGATGGGAAATCACCCCTATAAATACCCATTGGCACAAGGTCCCTAAGCACCAAGAATCAAAAGTATTCTATTCCATCTAGTGAGGTTTCTCGAGTGCTTAGAAGGCTTTGGCATTTTAGTTTTTTGTGTAGTCGAGTTCGTTATATTCGACGGTGGTTCGAGGATTTTTCACTGTGGTTTTAAGCATCCGGCGTGGTCCGACGTGTTTTGACGGTGGTGCAACCACATCTCAATTTGGCATACGATTTTGACAATGGCTGGAGGGAGGTATTTACTTTGCGCTTTTGATTTATGTTTACATTTTTTATATTTCATTTGGTATCCGAGCATGGCGTTTTGCTTTGTCGTTTTAAAGTTTGCATGATCAAAATTAAAATGTCATTTGATCTTTAAAATTTTAGAAATAATTATTGTATGTGCCTAAATTAAGAGATGATGTATAACTACTAGGTAATTAGTTATATACATAAAATTAGGTACATAAAACTTTAAGATTTATTGCATAAAGTATTAAGCAATAAAACTATAGAATATATGTCTAGGGATCCGAATAATTTATTTAATTAGAGAATTAGCCACAACAACTTTAATTAAATAAAATTGCGGTAAGGATCTCATAAGGATTAGACATAAAATGTTGCAAAATGAATTAGCAACAACTTTGAATAAAGTTTAGGGTTAATATCTAGCTAAGTGATTTTCATAATTTTATTTAGTTAAAGACTAGCCACATCATATCTTTAGTTAAATGAAATTACTAAGGTTAAAAATCACTTACGGAAAGCTTAGATATTAAATCCCATTACATAACTTATTAAAATAAAAAATATTAGATGAGTTTTTATAATTACCCACACGAATTATAAAAATAAATTTAATAATTTTTATATAAGAGATAGAAAAAATTTCTATCATAAAATGGATCTAATCTAATTAAAAATTTAGCCCACATGCAATTTTTATGTCACTAGATTCATTATTTACATAATTTGCATTGGTAAATTATGACTTATGTTTGTCTCAAATTTATAGTAAGCATGCATGTCAATTTATTTTGCAGTATTACAACCTATGAATATGTCTGATAATAAAGTAGATATCCCTGAATTAACCAGTGAGAACTTTAAGTTCTAGAAGGAGGGTATTCTTCTTCAATTAGGGTGTATGGATATTGATTATGCTATAAGGAAATCTGAGCCACATATCACTGACACCATCAATCAGGGTGATCTTGCTCTATATGAAAAGTGGGAGCGATCCAATCGCTTAAGTATTATGTTCATTAAGAGCAAGGTTCCTCATGATGTTCGTGGCTCGATTGAGCATTATGAGAATGTCAAAGAGCTATTAACGACTATAGAGAAATAGTTTCAGACTTCTCAAAAGTCATTAGCCAGCACCCTAATTATGAAGTTCACATCACTAAAGCTCACTACAGTGAAAGGTGTGCGTGATCACATCAGTAGGTGCGTGATCACATCAGTAGTGAAAGGTGTGCGAGATTTGGCAGCTCGACTTTAGGCACTTAAGGTTGAAATGTCTGAATCTTTCCTGGTGCACTATATATTGAACACTCTTCCACCTCAGTATGGGACATTCAATATCTCTTATAACACACATAAGGATAAATGGTCTATTGATGAACTTTTGACCATGTGTGATCAAGAAGAAGGTAGGCTCGTACTGGAGATGGGAGAGAGTGCACTGACGGTTACTCAAGGAAAGAGGTCAGTCCAAGCCAAGCAGAAGGGGAAGGCTAAAATGCAACCCCAAGCTGACATAAAGAAAGAGTTCACGTGTTTCTTCTATAAAAAGAAGGGACACGAAGAAGGACTGTGTCAAGCATAAGGGCTGGCTTGAAAAGAAAGGTAAATCAATCTCACTTGTTTGTTTGAGTCAAATATGGTTGATGTTAATTATAACACATGGTGGATTGATTCTGGTTCTACAATCCATGTCTCAAATTCCTTATAGGGATTAAAAAACCTGAGGGAACCACTGGGAGCTGAGCAACACATCTATTCGAGAAACAAGATACAGTCGCATGTGGAAGCTATTGTGACCTGTGAATTAGTGCTTAGCAGTGGCTTTGTTTTAATTTTAGAAAAGACTTTTTATATTCCTAGTTTTTCTAGAAACTTAATTTTCATTTCAAGACTTGCACCTTTGGGGTATTGTTTTAATTTTTTAAATATTGGATTCAGTTTATTTTATAAATCTAAAATTGTTAGAAATGGTGTTTTAAGTGATGGTCTTTACTCTATTGATTTACAAAATAATGTCACTCATAATGTTATGCACATTCAAACTGGTACTAAACGTTGTGTTATAAATGAATATTCCTCTACTTTGTGGCACCAGAGATTAGGACATATCTCCATTGAAAGGATTAAAAGATTAGTAAATGACGGGGGTGCTCAATACCTTAGATTTTACTGATTTTGATACTTGTGTAGACTACATTAAGGGCAAGCAGACTAACAAGTCAAAGAAATGTGCCAAGAGGAGTTCGACCATATTGGAAATCATTCATTATGATATCTGTTTTCCAGATATGGATGTGCAAGGTCTGAAATACTTCATCACTTTCATAGATAATTACTCGCGGTTCATGTATCTCTACATGCTTCATCATAAAAGTGAAGCGTTAGAAGCCTTTAAGGTTTTCAAGTCCAAGTGGAGAAACAATGCGGTAAGCAAATAAAGATTGTGAGAACCGATAGAGGTGGTGAGTATTATGGTAGATACACTGAAGATGGACAAGCACCTGGTCCATTTGCAAAATTTCTTCAAGACAACAATATAGTTGCCCAATACACCATGCCAGGCTCACCTGATCAGAATGATGTTGTGGAAAGAAGAAATCAAACTCCAATAGACATGGTTCGAAGTACGCTTAGTAGCTCTAAGCTACCTAAGTCTTTATGGGTTGAAGCTCTCAAGACGGTTGTGTATATATTAAATCGGGTTCCAACCAAGGCTGTCCCAAAGACTCCTTTTGAGTTATCCAAAGGTTGGAAACCGAAGTTTACGACATACGCATATGGGGATGCCTGTCTCAAGTGAGAATTTATAACCCTCAAGAAAAGAAACTGGACCCAAGGACCATTAGTGGGTATTTCATTGGATATGCCAAAAGGTCCAAAGGTTATAGATTCTATTGTCCATCTAACAAAGACTAGAATTATGGAATCAAGAAATGCAAAATTTCTTGAGAATGAATCAATCGGTGAGAGTGATCTGTCTCGGGATTCAATACCCGTAGGTCATCCATCCACTTCAAGTGAGAGATTGGTTATCATATATAACACTCCTCAAGCTCAATGGGTGTTGAACAACCAATCAATGAAGTTCCACAGCCTACTGAAAACACTCAAGTAGATCAAGTTGTTCAAGAAAATCCAGAAATTATTGAACAACCAGTTGAACAACATGATCCACAAGAAAATGTTGGTTCAACGTTAAGGAGATCTGTTAGATAAAGAAGATCAACAATTTCTAGTGATTATTTTATGTATTTACAAGAATCTGACTATAACGTTGGAGCTGAAAATGACCCTGAGTCATTTTCAACTGCCATGAGCTGCAATGAATCGAAATTTTGTTATGATGCTATGAAGAATGAGATGAATTCTATGAAAAGCAATGAAGTTTGGATCTTGTACGGTTGCCTGATGGTGTAAAAGCCATTGGATGTAAATGGGTATTCAAAACAAAAAAAGAGACTCAAAAGGAAAAATCGAAAGAAATAAAGCAAGACTTGTTGCTAAAGGATTCACCCAAATGAGAAGTAATTGATTACACTGAAACTTTTAGTCCAAAGTATCTAAGAAAGATTCCTTACGCATTGTGTTAGCATTAGTAGCTCAATTTGACCTTGATTTACAACAAATGGATGTGAAAAACTGTCTTTCTTAATGGTGACCTAGAGGAAGAGGTATACATGAAACAACCTGAAGGATTTTCCTCTAGCGATGGTGAAAATTTGGTTTGTAAGTTAAAGAAATCTATATAATGGATTGAAACAAGCCTCCCGTTAGTGGTATTTGAAATTCCATGAGGTTATCTCTTCATTTGATTTTGTTGAGAATATCATGGATCAATGTATATACAGAAGGTCAGTGGGAGTAAAATTTGTTTCCTTATTCTATATGTGGATGATATTTTACTTGCATCAAATGACAGGGGTATGCTACATGAGGTGAAACAATTCCTTTCTAAAAATTTTGATATGAAAGATATGGGTGATGCATCTTATGCCATTGGCATTAAGATTCATCGTGATAGACATAAAGGTGTCTTAGGTCTATCTCAAGAAACCTATATCAACAAAGTTTTAGAAAGATTTCGGATGAAAGATTGTTCACCTAGTGTTGCTCCTATCGTGAAGGGTGATAAGTTCAATTTTAACTAATACCCAAAGAACAAATTTGAGAAGGAGCAAATGAAAAACATTCCATATGCTTTTACTGTTGGAAGCCTGATGTATGCTCAAGTCTGTACAAAGACCTGACATTGCATTTGTCGTTGGGATGTTGGGATGATATTAGAGTAATCCAGGTATGGACCACTGGAGAGCTGCAAAGAAAGTTTTGAGATACCTCAAAGAGACAAAGGAATACATGCTTACGTACAAACGATCTGACCATTTGGATGCGATTGGTTACTCCGATTCAGACTTTGCTGGTTGTGTTGATTCACGTAAATGAACATCAGGTTACATATTTATGTTTGCCGGTGGAGCTATATCTTGGAGGAGTGTCAAGCAGACATTGACTGCCACTTCCACTATAGAGGTCGAGTTTGTTTCGTGTTTTTAGGCTACCTCACTTGGAGTATGGTTAAAGAGTTTCATTTCTGGGCTGAGGCTTGTGGATTCAATCTCTAGGCCAATAAGGATATATTGTGACAATTTAGCTGTTGTCTTTATGGATAAAAACAACAAAAGTGGAAGTCGAAGTAAACACATCGACATTAAGTATCTAGCCATAAGGGAACGTGTTAAAGAAAAGAAAGTGACCATTGAGCACATTAACACTAAGCAGATGTTAGCTGATCCTTTAACTAAGGGCATGCCACCATATAAATTTAAGGATCATGTTGTCACTATGAGACTAGTTCCCACTTTGTAAATTTTCGTTGTAAGAACGATTATGTTGAAACTCTAATAAAATTTGATATTTCTCATATATGTTGTGTACACATTAAGTTAATTGTTTCGAGAAATATCACTAAAGTTTGGACCTAGAATAAACACCGGGTTTATTCATTAAGTATATGGGCTAAAGTGTTGAGACTTGACGTATTGTGATACATGGAAGATACTACTCAAATCTATAGAGGAAATATCACCATGATTCATACATTATATTTCGACTTTAAAGATAATAAGAACCAAGTGGAAGAATGTTGGATAACCAACCATTAGTGTGGTTCGTGGAGTTGCATGTGGCAACTAAAAGCAACGTGTTGCACGTTCCACTTTCAGTTGTGGTGGACGTGTGGAATCATGGTTCAAGTTAACCGGTGGTTTTGATGGGAAATCACCCCTATAAATACCCATTGGCACAAGGTCCCTAAGCACCAAGAATCAAAAGTATTCTATTCCATCTAGTGAGGTTTCTCGAGTGCTTAGAAGGCTTTGGCATTTTAGTTTTTTGTGTAGTCGAGTTCGTTATATTCGACGGTGGTTCGAGGATTTTTCACTGTGGTTTTAAGCATCCGACGTGTTCGACGGTGGTGCAACCACATCTCAATTTGGCATACGGTTTTGACAATGGCCGGAGGTATTTATGAATTTCGATCCTTCCGCTGCGTTTTGCTCGATTTATGTTTACATTTTATGTTTACATAGTCTTGTAAGTTGGCTCTCCAGTGATGCTAATTTGCTTTCCAGGTGCTGTAGTTTTGCTGTTTCTGTTTCTTAAATGTGTTGGAAGAAATGTAAAATGTTGAAGAGAAAAAGGCTTACAGTTTGGAGTTTTTTTCTGCAAAGATGTATGAATGATTTTGTGAATTGCAGGCCGACATTACTTTCATTCCTCTGGTTGAAAGATTCCACATCTACTTATCGGAGGTGCTTAAGTACGACATCACAGCAGGCAGGCCTAAAGTGGCACCATGGATTGAGGTATGATTAGTTGAGAAACATCTCTATAGATATAGC
The DNA here is from genome assembly GCA_019671005.1 of Hibiscus mutabilis. Taxonomy (NCBI): domain Eukaryota; kingdom Viridiplantae; phylum Streptophyta; class Magnoliopsida; order Malvales; family Malvaceae; genus Hibiscus; species Hibiscus mutabilis. The sequence continues at coordinate 12,095,952 of CM033738.1, read as the reverse complement.
TTCCAATCCAATGTATGACTTGAGGAACATTTCTTTCTCTATTTCAATTCTTGAATGATTGTCGTGACTGCGTGACACAGTCGGTGAACAAGATCGATGCGTATAAGCAGACAAAGAAAGCAGATCCGAAATAAATAGTGGCACTTTACAAGATGATGTTATCGGTACTCTTCTGTTTATACTCTTTAACTTGGATTATTAGCATTTCAGCAGTAACTATTAATATACCAAAAGTTGCTAATGCTAACTAGGAAGGGAATTGCTGTTGTTGTTGTTGCAGGCCAAGAAGTGATGAAATCGCTACCATCATATGATTACATGTGTGTGTGTGTGTGTGTGTGTGTGGCAATGAATAAGCTCTCTTCTTGGAGCAGAGTGATTTGTTTTCTCAGTTAAGAATCTAAGTTGTACTAGTTTCCGCCACCAATATTAATAATTTTGAAGCGTATAATATGATTGTGATAAATTTGGTAATTAATATGTACTATGATTCTGATCCATTACTGGAAACACTTTAGTACCATGATTCCAAATCTCATCTTTTTATAGTATAATTAAGAAGTCAAACCATTCCAGCCAATGAGTTTAACTTAAAATAATACTATATTTTTTTGGTTACAAAACAGCAACATAGCTGTAAAGGTCTTACTAGAAACCAAGTTGGAGCCAATGCTCCTATCATGCTGAACCATAATAAGCATTACTGGAGGAGGCGAGGGGCAGAAGGAGAGTTCTTTCCCTGTTTAGCGAGAAAATCAGCGACCTTATTTGCTTCACTCGGAACATATACCAACTTCATATTCCAATTGCGATCAAGAAGGGACTGAATACAACCACCTAAAGAGGAAACCTTGCTCGTCTGTCCATTCGCAATCAAGTTAATCGCATTCAAGCAATCTGTCTCAATCGTACCATTCCGAATACAATGGTCTCATAATATTTGGAGGCCGTCTAAGATAGCCCAAAACTCCACATTCAAGCTAAAACACTTGTCAATAATGCGACAAAACCACGGACGAACACAATATTTTATTTTAAGGGGTGAGCGAATCTATAAAATTATAGGTCGCGAACTTATAAAATCCTAGCGGGGCGAAAATATATTTTTAATAAAAAATACATAAAAAATTTTAAAAATTTCTAAATTATATATAAATTTCAAATGTCTAGGGAAGTCGACCGCCCCTCCAATCTCCCTCCGGGTCCATTGCTGCTGACTGGTTAGTAATATCTACCACACCATCAATATTAAGCTTGATCATCTCCTTTGGAGGAGGCATCCATGTGCAACTCAGTCGTGGTGCCACTACATGCTGGTTAGTACCAACATTATGATCACGAAGATTCTTATCTCATGCCATGGATGATCGGATAACACCACAAAACCAACGATCCCTTCAAATACTAGACCATTTCGTTGTTTCCATAATTTCCATAACAAAATATATATTTAGAAGCCATATTTGTTGCAAAGAAGATGATTGAGTTGGTGTAACGAGTCAATTCATTATTACTATAGACAAAAAATTATGAGACTATTTTATTTTAAAGGACAATTTATATTATCATGAGGACGTTTTTATCTTTTCAAATTTTATATGACATTTAAATAAATCGATTTATTACTTAAGGATCAAACACAAAATTATTGAATTAGCATACAAATCCTTTACTACTATACTTATTGTAACACCCCAAAACTGACTCAAAATGCATAAATTGTACAGACACGAAGTTCCAATGTATATTCATACCATTACATAACGGTTCAGACATACAAATTATTAGAATCACACAACAGAGGTTATATACAATCAAAGGAACATAACTTTAAAATACTAGTCACAAAATAGTTCAAAAATGTATATATTGGAGACATCATCTATTAGTATTAATCACAAAATTCAGACAATAAGCAATAAAATCGTATAACACTGAAATGCGACACATATTTTGATATTACAGTTTCACGAATCATTGAGAATATTATAGAATACTAAAATGTCAACTATTTAAAACTTGGTTTGACAATCAACCGTTCCGAAATTGACAAAATACCTTCATAAAGTTAGAGATAATGTTACGAGTCAACAATAGACGAATACATATTAGAATTACATAAAATAAACCGAAAATTTTAAAATGATAATGATCTAATTAGCATTTAAACCATCAATATAAAATATAAATGATGATAAAATGAGATCAATGTCTAATTATTGAGCCATCAATATAAAATTTTAAAATTAGACGCTTGGAATATATTTTGCCCATTTTTTAAATTGATAATGATCTAATTAGTATTTAATAAAAAATAAGGGTTAAACTTAATTCGCCTAATTTTAAAATAATTAAGAACCGTAGAAGTATTCAAACCGAGAAATGTGGGTCAACACTTGATTTTTTTAGCTTCAAAACTAAGAGGTGTTTTAAAAGTAATTGGACCTAAAAATTTAGGGAATAAGACCTAATTTTATTAATTGTAAAAGAAAAAGGAATCGACAAAAATGAGACTCCAGATCCCCTCTCGGCTCTCACTCATAAGATAACTTCATACCTGAATCCGATATATTACTAAAAACTTTTTAGTACCGTAATATCAAATCTTAGCTTCTTACCATTTAATTAAGAAATCAACCCATTTCAGTCTCCGTTCTTAATTTAAAAAGAATAAACAATTAATCATTCTAAATATATTTTGGCATAAACAGTTTTTTGAGCTAAAATTAAAAGTTCGACCAGTCAAATTCGCTAATTTAAATATTTGGTAAATAAAATATTGTAATAGCTTATTGAGGTGAAAGCTCTCACTTTGAAAAAACTCCTAAAGAGTTTTTTGAGTTATAGGCTTAGATAAAAAAAACTTGTAAAGACTATTTTGTCCTTGATAATTATAAAAAAATTCTCTAAATAACATAAATTTGAATAACTAATAAAATTAAAAGGTATAATTTCATAAATAAGAAATTAATATATAAATTAATGAATACATATAAATCTAATCATTAATAAAATTATATTAAAAATATAATTTCATAAATAAGAAATTAATATATACATCTAAATTTAATAATTATTAAAATTATATTAAAAAGATAATTTTAAGAGTAAAAAAATAATATGTACATCCTTCGTGTATGCTCAATAATGATATTAAAAAATTAATTTTCATAATCTAACTAAATATTAATAGATACAAAATATTAGTAACTAGTAAATTATTCAAATAAGTTTAGAATATAATCATGTCATAATATGTCATTTTGTATGCTCAAATAATCAAACAACTATTAGCTATAAGTTAATTTTATCAACAGTTTTATGCAATCAACTAATACAATCTGCTAGTCAAATCAACTAATATAATCTGTTATCCGCTATCAACTAATTGCCAAAACAGTGCTTATTTTTTATAAAACGGTGCCATTATAGAGTTTGCTCCATTGGTCGTTGGAGTTTGGAAGGAATCAAAAGATTTATTTATTACTTTGTCAAAGCAATCATCGAAATTCATTTTATTACAAATGAATTATAAAATATTTTGTTCAATGAACTTGAATTCATCTATAGTCTGACTCATTAAATTTCTAGTACTTAGCGTCAAGTATTCGATCGAATCAAGTAAAATTTTTTGAGTTAGTCAAGTTCACGAGTCTTATTTTATAATTCAAACTTTATTTAAAAAAATTTCTCAGTCAAATTTATGAAATTTGAGTCAAGTCATCTTGTTCTAATTTCTTTTCAAATTTAATTGTAAATATTTATAATGTTATTATACTAATTAGTTCTAATTTAAACCACTTTCTATAACCTTATACGATATATATATATATATATATATATATATATATATTTTTCATAGGCGATATACATATATAAGGAAAAGTTGAAGGACTCGACTTGAAGTTGAAAATTGATTCACTAATTACTAAAAATTTCGAATTTATTTGAGCTATCAGAAGTCCTATTTTATGAATCAAGATTCATTTTAAATTTTTTCGAGTCAAATTTATAAAATTACCATTCGAGTTGAATCAAATCGATTCGAAAAATTAACTTTCTTCGAGTTTTACTCATCATACTAAAATATATACTATTAAAAAATAGTGAAAATTAAAATTTATATTAATAACTTATATAGTTAAATTCAAATAAAATAAAAGAAGAGCCAAAACTGATCTGACATTTTAGGTTTAGCTTAAGCATAAGTATCGAATATTACTCTCTTTGTCTCATTAAATTTGTCTTTTATTGACTTTTTGAGTTAATTTTTTTAACTTTGACTCATCTTATTTAAAAATTATTGTTATACAAATATGAAAAAAATATATTTTATAAAAATTCAATTAAGTCATTTTAAAATATATATTTTTATAAAATTTAATTGTTTAAAATATTTAAAATAATTATGGTCAAATTTTAGAAAAATTTAACTTTTAAAAAGTCAATAAGAGTCAACATTAATGGGACAAAAGGAGTATTCTTCAAACTCGGAGACTAGATTACAATGTATTTTTTATACAAAATATACCTGCAAGGAAGTTTTTAATACACTCAAGCAACTTCTAGAATCACATAAACATGAAATATAATATTACCAACAATATACAAGGAAAATATTTTGTTCATTGGCGGTGGGAAATTTGTTTTTCACAATTGTTTAATTTTTAGGATTTAGAGGTTAGAGTTTAGGTTTAGTGTTTGTGGTTAGATTTTAAGGTTTAAGAATATATTTTTATGGTTTAAAGTTTAGAGTTTAAAGTTTAAAATCTAAGGTTTACGTTTAAGGCCCCTAAAAAGGACACGTGACAGCTTTAAATTCCTGCTTATGAAAAAAAAATTCTACTGACCCTACATCAAATAATTACTCATAATAAATATTATTTTGAGAACATAGTAAATATAAACTCTTGGGTATTATAAAATTACTGATAGTAAAGTTGTTTTAGACAATTTTATCCTTAGAATTTATTATTTTGTTAACTTAATCTTTTAAAGTAACAAAAAGGTGGATAAAAAATAATTATAAAAGTACTTTCAAAAGTTGATATAGATCCAAATACATGTTTTTTCAATATATTATAAATACATGGTTTAGGTTCAATCGCAATGTTTGTAAATTGTGTGTTTTGTCAAAATGTTAAGAATATCTATAAATAGATATTACCTTGTAATCACTTTTAAACAATTTAAAATATATATATATTATAACACTATTAATATTTTTATAAAATAAAGAAGCTAATAAGTTAAATACAAGTTTTGTGAATATATTTACAATTTCTATGTTTGGCCCGATGGCTAAGCATTACATCTTGAATACCCAATACCTAAATTCAAATCATTAAGGTTAAATTTAAGTGAAGATCCATTTTGTTTGGGGTGTGTTTTATTTTAACCACTCAATTGAAAAAAAAAGAGATTATAATGACAACTTACATTTTTAATCTGTTTTATTTTGGTCATTGTACTGTTAATACCCATTAATGTGATGATGTAGTATGTTAATCAAAAGAGCTAGTTTCTAATTTAACCCTTGAACTTTAGATAAAATATTAAAATAATCCCAAAACTCTCTCAATCTCACTTTTACCCACGTCACTGCTCCGACCACCATTTTTGGTGGGTAATAGCTCCAGCTACCGTACTCAGTCGTGCAAAGAAAAATACCAGTTGTAAAAGAAAGGTTTGCTTTTTCGCTCACATGCCGGAGCAGCTCCGCCTATTTGCCCAATAGAATCCGAAAAAGAATATTATGTAGCATTACAGAATTCAGATAAAAATCTTTGTCTTGTGTTTTTTTTTGCTAAAAGCTAGAATTTATTAAAATAAAACAAAAGGTACAAGACAATGGGCACGAGAGGCCCAAAGGAAAAGAGTAACAAGGTATCCAAAGAGTTGTAGTCACCTAATTTTATTTGCCCCTATTTTTTCTGTATATATATATATATATATATATATATATATATATTATTAAACCCAATAATTAAAAATTATAAACAGAGCCCATTAAAAAATAAAAAGAGAGTCCATTAAACAATAAAGGCCTATTCGACCCATTTTGTTTTTGTATATATTTTATTTCACTTTTATTTTTAATTATATCATTATTAATGTATTTTTTGCAGATCACACATGATCCTAATCACATCATATATGAGAAGATTACAAGAGATCCAGTCCAACAAGTATGGAAAGTCAAAGTGATGCGCAAGGAATTCTCACCGTGGACTCATTATAAATTTCTAACAGGATTCGAGTATTTTTGGGTCAGGATGTCTTCTTACGTATTGACCATCTTTCAGTTACCTTTCCAACGCATCTTGAAACGCCTAAATCGAACGTCGGGAGCTCAAGATATGTTCATTTTACTGAAGACAACGCGTACAGAAAATTGGATACGGGTTCAATACTGGAATTTAATTTTATTACGAGTTTTTAATTATTTTATTGAATATTTGTAATTAAATTCAAGATTAGACATTTTCCTATTTGTTTTAACTCATTTAGGATCATATTGAATGTAAGGAAAGTAGTTTGATGCCCAAGTAAAGGCATTATTCCCTTTCCAAATGTATTTAGCATAAATAGGGAATATGTTTTAGGGTTTTGATTTTATGGTTTCTTGAAGCCTATAAATAGGCTTCATTCCATTGTAATTGAACACAGATTACACATCAAACACAACACACAACATTCATCCTTTGTAACACACTGAGTTCAAGATCAATACAAGTTATAGTGATTTTTAGAGGAATTTTTACCCAAACGCTGCTTCTCTATATTTTTATTTTTATTTTTCCTTTGTTACTTGGTTTCGAATAAGGAGGAGAATGGGTATGTGTTCTCGTTAAGTGAAGTTTGTGAAGGATCCATCATCGCTGAGGGACAGAACCAATGCCACCACTGGAGCAGGGGCAGCAGCAGCGGCGCGCTGCCAGTGAGCAGTGATCAGCGTCCAGGCGCAACGGGGACAGCAGTGGTGCAAAATGGTTTGTGGTTTAACCCATACCCCACCTTTGAAGAGCTCACGCTTTGGCCCCACTGTTTGCAATTTCTTCACTCTAGGCCCTTTTTTTATTTTTTGATTTAGTTCTTTAATTCTTTATTCATGTACTTTAACTTTTTGTTTGCTTTGTTCATATTTATTATGTTGTCTAATTTATTCATCTTTATGTAATTTGAAATGTTAAAATGTTAGGGTAAATAGACTTTATAATAATTAATGTTGTGTTTTTTTTTCTTGTAATAAAAGCTTACCAAATAATTTAAAATAAACACTTTTAGGTTAATTTCCCTAATAGATAACTTCAATTTTTGTGATATTAGTTTACCAATAATAAAGTTAAATTAGAGCTTAGATTCCTAAAATAATTTACCTTTTAATAATTAACTTGGTAAGTTAGTTAAAGTAAAGATAATACCTTCCCTTAATTGTAAATAATTAAATAAAATCTTTTAGATAATCTTTTAGAAAAGGTAAATAATTTGTTTCCCTTAGTTGTAAATAATGGTAAATAAAACTAACTTGGTAATTCTTTATGAATAATCTTTTTTCCTTAATTGTAAATAAAACTCTCTTAGATAATTTCTAGAAAAGTGAATAAATAATTTCTTTAATAATAAAATTTAAATAGAGCCTTTAGGATTAGTTACCCTAAATGTGTAAAATCATTGTTTAACCTTTAACATTAAAACACCCATTAAAAATAAATAAAAAAACATAAAATTCCATTAAAAAATATTTTATTTGCATCATAAAAAACGAAATATTTTCTCAAGTAGGGTTAATTCGGTCTTCCCTTAGCAGTTGAGGAAATGTCGAAACTCCTATGCGAGAATATATTTTTGGATTTTAGGGATTAATGTCTTAATCCCTTTGTGTCTAAAATTGATCGGGGTTTCTTCAGCCGTAAGCAAATTCGAGTCACTTTTAGAACTCTGTGGATTGTTACGTTAATCTTTGCAATCATTCATTCGGCTTACCATGGAAAATATTAGTGATCAAGTAAGCGCCGTTTTTACGGGCGTTGTGGGGGTGCTAATCCTTGTCCACGCGTAACTGTGCCCCTGAACCCTCAATCTAGTTTGTTTTAGGTTTTCGGTCCGCCTAATATAATAAAATGGACTGGTGGCGATTCCGTTGTCACAGCTTTGCGACTCTGCTAGGGATGGTTTAAGAGGGTACAAGTTTTACTTGATCACGAGTTATTTTCTTTATTAATCCATTGCATTTTTGTGTGTATTTTTTGTGTTTTAAATTGTCATTGCATCATAACATAAGCCTTCTCTCGGGCTTTATCCAACTTAAGTGGAAGAAAATAGCTATGCCTTCGTGAGTAACCCTCCGCATGGGCTAGTGAAAGTCTTTTGGGGTCCATAGTACTTATGCTTTTGTGAGTAACCCTCCGCATGGGCATAACGAAAATGCATCCCCTCGAACCGTGTTCAATCTGCAAGCCTGTAATGGGCCAAGATCGAACATTTTATCTACCTTAGTAAGGGTAAGGGCGATTCGAGAACCTTTTTAGATCCAAGCCTACATGAATGTATGTTTTTTTTAGAAATGCCACCCTATTAGAGCCATGTGAAAAGCCATAGGGTTTATTTTTCTATATTATTTATATGTTTTCTGTAATTATTTCATATATTTATGTTTATTATTATCATGTATTGACGTTTTTCTTGCCTTATTTGTATTTTATAGAGCATACATCGTATTGCATTCCATTGGTATTCCAAAACACTAGTTAGTCAGCGATTATGATTGTTTAGATTGCATTATCCAATTCTAGGGGTCTCTTGTTCGAACACCTATGTCAGAAATGAGTCCTTAGAGCTTCAGCATCAACACGAAGATAGTGTACAGAAGAAAACTACTGCAAATTTGCCAAAGCAAGTGCATATGGGTTTGCCTCGCAATCATATGTTAGGATTGGTCACTATTTGAGAGAGTTTAGAAGCCCAAGACCGAGCCATATTCACCAAGAGGTATGGAGACGTAGCCCTTTCTACTTGGAGTAGAGATAGACGAGCCTACGGTTCTAGCAGCTGTTGAGTTTTGGGATCCAACCTATCATTGCTTTGTCTTCAATCAGGAAGACATGACTCTCACCATAGAAGAGTACATGGTCTTTGCTACGCCTAGAGTTAGAGAAGCCCAACAAGTTATATTGGAAAAAGAAGAACTCTGGCTATCGGAAGAAATTTGTCAAGCTTGATGGTCTAGACGTGAAAGAGGTGGATACCTATCTTGCTGAAAAAACCTTGCTTCACATATGAATTCATCTATGCCTAGATCATGAAGGACGTAAAATACGGAAGGGTCATCAATTTGCTCGCCTTAGCCATCTATGGTTTAGTGATCTTCCCTAAAGTCCTGGGGCATGTTGAGATAACCCTAGTTGATTTGATATCCTAAAAAAAATGTGAATCATGTTCTAGCAATTTTGGTATAAACCTTTATGTCCCTGAACTTTTTCCAAACCCGAGGAAGAGGTTGTTTCACTGGCTGTTCACAACTCATTTATTTGTGGTTGCGAAGTCATTTCTTGGACAATGAGAAGATAAGAAAACACCTAACATCCATAGATTTAGTACCAATTAGAGAAATTACCAAGAAGCAGTGGTCACGTAATGAGAACCAAGAGCCGTGGATGACATTTTTTAAAAACCTTATGGATGCTGACGTGACATAGAAAGCCATATGCATGTACCCAATGTCGATTCTATACAAGTGTGGAAAGATGAAATGGGTCCCTCTCATAAGCTTATAGGAAGCCACCAGTTATGCACCTTTGCTCGTACAATACCAATATGGGTCCCAGCAGTTCATTACTGTTACTCATAGGTTGCGGGAAGAGGAGTTCTTCTATGCTTGAGGCCTTTGAATCCTATGAGTTGTAAAAGATTTTTATGGCACATGTTATTGCATGATTAGACGAAAATTCTCTGATAAAGTGACGATAGATGTCATTGTCTAATTGAAAGATGATAAACATTTATAAAAGTGATATGTTGTCACCTACGTCATTGTCATGTCATCACTTGACGAAAACTCTTATCTATAATATTGTCATGTCATTACGTCGTTTGCATGTAAAATCAAAGTTCAGTGCTTTAGTTGATAAAATGAAAAGTTGAGTGATATAAGCAATACAACGTTGATGTAATTTTCCATCTTATTATTCTCCATACATAACGTTACAGTATCAAATTTATAAAACTTAAAAAGATGCTTGATCTGTGAAATTTAATTCAACAGTATATTAAAAAAATATAATATATATAATTTAAAAGCATATAATATAGAAATATTAAAATATATTCTGAACTTATATATTAATTTTAAAAGTTTGAATTCATCTTTTCGAATTACTCTGTTCGATCTTGACAACTCTTGTTTTTTTCTGCTCCACCGCTTGTGCAGGCCTCCGTCAATTTCTTTGAGTTTCGGTCTTGCGACCGTACTCTCCAGGCGGAGTGTTTCACGCGTTAGCTGGGCCCCTGATCCGCTTAGACCAAGGGCGAACACTCATCGTTTACGGCATGGACTACCAGGATATCTAATCCTGTTCGCTCCCCATGCTTTCGCACCCCAGCGTCGGTAGGGACCCAGAGAGCTACCAATGCTTTTAAAAGTTTAGGGCCGCCACTCGCGAAAGCGAGGCACCAAGGCTTCTTTTACTTATAAATCAAGAGAAGGTTTCAGAACTCGGGAAAATTCCATTCCAGTCTTCTTAGCAAAACAACTCTTGTTTTTTTCTTACTTAAATTGACAGCACTTGTTAACGAAACTCAAAAATATAAGAAGTATTTTACTTGACATGTCAAAGATATATGAAAATAACAAAATTATCTTTAAATGTTGATGTCCGGAAAACTGTAAAAAAATTTGGGTAAAATCTAAGTATGATAGAAGGTAAAAATGAAAAATATAATTTATTAATATTTATTGATTTTTAAAGTGAATACTGAATTTTAAAACTTAACAGTAACATTCTTAATAAGAGTCAGGGTTATTCTGCCCGATGCCGTCGATGATGAAGACTTTGAGAACACACCATTTTAGTCGTTGGATTTGGTCAAAGTAAAACAAGGAAACATATAAAGAAAATTTGGTGGCAAAAAAGTCAAATCAAAGTTACTTGACATTTATTTATTTATATCAACTTCGTCATTGCTGATTCCCACCTTACCCAGTTCCTAGACTTATATAAAGCCAAAGAATTCCTTCATGAATGTACTCATAACTGTGAAGCAAATTAGCTAACACCAACAAAACACACAGAACTTTTGAATTCCGCTGCAGCAATGGCTACTGAGAATTTGCCCCCTCCTTTGGATGCTACAGCCGAGGAACCAGCTCTCTTTGACGGAACAACTAGGTTGTATATGACGTATACTTGCCCCTTTGCACAGCGTGTGTGGATCACCAGGAATTATAAGGTTCTCTCATTCCCCTGACTTCGTTTGCATTATTCTTTCATTTATGCATGCAGAATTGCAGATTAGTTTTCCAATTCCCCAAGTTTTTCATGTGAGTAATTTGGTTGAGTTGCAAGGTTAGCAAGACAAGATTAAGTTGGTCTCTTTGAACCTTCAAAATAGACCTGCTTGGTACAAGGAGAAGGTGTACTCTGTAAACAAGGTGCCGTCCTTGGAACATAATGGCGAAGTCATGGGGGAGAGTATTGATTTGATCAAATATGTTGACACCAACTTTGAAGGCCCTTCTCTTTTACCTAACGTAAAATCTCTCCAAATGTTTACAGCTCTCACTCTCATTGGAGTTTTCTCGTTATGTATATTGACAAAATCATGTTTCGAAAATGTATTAGGATGATGACAAAAAGAAGTTTTTTGAGTAGCTGTTATCACGCATAGACCAATTTGCAGGGCTGGTGTTTACTACCTTTAAAGGAGACTCAACAACTGAAGCTGGTTAGTCTGACTGAATGAAATATACTCTGTTTAACTGAGTGTAGCGTGTATTTGTATTATTGCATATATGACATGAACCAGCTAAAACTTACGACTTGCATCAGGTACTGCCTTTGATCGCTTGGAACATGCTCTTACAAAATACAATGGCCCATTCCTCCTTGGCGACGAGTTTATGTTAGAACCAAACCATAAATAAATATGAAAACTAAACCCAAGATCTATCATGTCAAATCATCAAGAACAATAAACCGAAAGCGGAAGCGTACCTGAATTCATTGATGGCCTGGAAGCCTTGAATCTTGATGTTGAAATTCTAAATCTTTGGTATTGATCTTCCAAGAAGTTAGGTTATCTCTTGACGTAAAACTCTCTGACGGAGAAGGAGAGAAAAACAAGTTAACCTATTTCTTGGGGACCACTACCTCTTTATATAGTTGATTATTAAATCAACTATTAAATATTTATAACTCTACCCCTCATTGAATTGTAAATATATCTTACGGCATCTACACTTTTATTTCCATGACACTTTAATACCTATGATACACCTAACATAATTGGTCACTTGATTTTGTGTCATACTTAATAATAGCATCATACATTTTACATATGTGCCCACAATTGCGGATTTTAATCCAACAATCTCCCACTTGGACAACATATGTTTTCTGACAAACGTACAACCTTATGAGCTCAAAAATTGCTATTATATAATAGATATTATGTAACAATCTCGTCTATCAACTATATCCATATAGGATCAAAGCAGCCTTTGTCGTATCAATCATGACGAGACTCATCAATGGTCACGTATACAAATATAATCAAATGACATAGATCAATCATGGATGCGTAGCATGGAAAATTACATGAAATGTGAACCAAACATGTCTATTTCTAACTGGTCCTCCTAAACCTTAACGATATCAAACTTTACTGAATTCAGAGTGTGCATAAACCAAAAGAACTTTATTTTTGCAGAAAATAATCTTAAAATGTCCTTAAACTGAAGTAACCAAAATTGTGTCTAAAACGAATGAGCATTTTTCAAAATTACAAACTCTCACTAAAACTGAATATCCTTAAATAACATTACACCCACATGAGTAGTGTGCTCATGAAAAACCTAGGGTGTCAGTTTCTTAATAAACGCGCAATTATGGAGTTTGTACCATCATGCTCTATAGACACACAACCACTCTAAATTTTCTTTAACAACTAGGAACTTAATATTTATGTGCTTTAAATTTGAAGTGTTCCTATTGTTTATAGAATAAATGAATGCATATTTATTGTCACAAAATAACCGAAGTGGTCTTTCTATTCAATCTATAATTAGCAGTCATGTGACAAAATTCTTTTGCATCAATATTCTAATAGAATCGAAGTCTGTAAACTTGATGATCTCTAACTTATCAGAACTCCGATATGTGAGCATGTAGTTTTTTTTTGTTCTCTAAACATATCTCATAACCCTATTGGCTGCTATCCAATGGTTCAAACTAGAATTGCTTAAATATCTGTCTAACATTCCAACAATGTACGCAATATCCGAACGCATACATACTTGAACATAATTAGATTCTCAATAGCTTATGCATATAGAATTATTTGTATTTTCTAAATTTCAAGGTTACTTTTAGGACATTGTGTAAGACTAAATTTATCTTCTTTAGCAATATGAGTACCACTTGGTTTACTCCCATTGAGCTTGTAGTATATACAATTGTCAACCAAATTTATCTCAAAGCCGAATGATATAATCAATGTGAAATTTATAATTTCATTAATGAGAGTCATACTTAAGCTCATAGATGAATTTATTTAATTTACATATCATTGATTTTATATCATTAGACACAAATCTATGATTGTGCCATATAATTCATTTCTTCAATGTCTCCATTGAAAAACACAAGCTTAACATCCATCTTATGTAGCTCAAGATTAAAATAAGCAACAAGCGTCATGATTATCTTGAAAGAGTCTTTCAATGAAACTTGAGAGAAAGTCTCCACAAAATCAATGTCTTCTTTTAGAGCATATCCTTTAGATACAAGACATGCCTTATACTTGTCCACATTATCATTTGCACCCCTCTTGGTTTTAAATATCCATTTACAACCAATTGGTTTGCACCTTCAGGTAATGAGACAAGTTCCTAAACTTTATTGTCATGCATAAAATTACTCTTCTTGAATGAAATCAATCCACTTTTGAGAGTCGGAACTTTTATGATCTGATAAAAAAAAGATTGAATCCTTTTCTACCATTCCATTATTATCCTTATTTTCTTGAAGAAATACAAAGTAATAATCTATAATAGTATTTCTCCTTCCTCTCGTGGATATCTTTAATGACACTTATTTTTTAAAGGTTGTTGAGTTTGTTCTTCTTAAACAATTATCTTATCTTGAATGAGAGTTGTTCAACATTATTTTGCTGAGGTACTTGATTCACTTCTTGATTAATGATAGGTGTGAAAACCTAAACATCATCAAAAGTGATAGTATGAATTAAATTATAATCCAACTCCTCCTCAATAGCAATGTATCTAACCTTATTTCTCCCTCCAAACTCAACATCCTAAAAATGTTATAAATCTCTCCTTAAAATAATCCTTATTGTGGGATCATAAAATTTACAGCCCATGGATCACTCAAAATAACAGAAGTAGTTGCTCACTTTTGAAGTTTAATTTCTTCACATGTGTCCTAACTTATACAAAAGAATCAATACTTTGTAACTTATTGTTGTTTCTTTTGATTAGGACCCTTAGCAATTTTATTCTAATATATTTTTTATTGCCTTTATTCTTAGAGACACTAACTAAATGAGCACTAACCGAATGAGTACTTTTACACTTATAATGCTTCAACTTTTCTTCCTCTTTAACACAATGAGAAATAAGCTCATTTAAAGTCTATTTCTCCTTTTGACAGTTGTAACTAATTTTGAATTGGTTAAACTGTATAGGAAGCGATACCAAAATCATAAGAACAAACAATTGTTAGAAAGTTCGATCTTATGTGCCTTAAGCAATATTAAACATTTTCATAATGTACTCCCTCACATTTCCTTGACCCTTATACTTCATAGACATCAAAGAAGGCATAAGTGATGTCATCTTAACCTTAATGTTTTGGGTAAAATATTTTTTAATTTCATCAAGGAAACCCTTAATATGAGCAATCTTTTTAGATTTTTTTACTCCTAAAGACTTATAGAATGTTATTCATTATAATCATTAGACTCGTGCGATTTTAACAATCTCACATCTCAAAATTCCTTTTATGGGTGCTTACCGCGGTGAGTGGTGCAAGTTATTCTTCCCTTAGTGCAAAGTCTATGTTCATACAACCAAATACTATATGTAAGTGTCTTTTCTATTCCTTGAAACTAGTTTCACTAAACATGAGTGTAGAATGTATTTAACAGATATTGTGACAGCAAAGATAAATTACCTAAATATAGAACAAAAATAAGTAAATAAAATAAAAACAAGCTCACATAAATATTCATAAGTAAACAAATAAATTCAAAATAATGGCTAGTTCCCCTCAAGATACCAAGCACAACATTAATATCAAGTCTTTGGACAGTAATATTAACTGTAAGCGGTACTCTTGTTGTAGCAATCAAACATTGAAAATAAACTATGTCAAACAATATATTAATCTTTGGACTAACATATTGCTTACATAAAATACCTTATCATTGTCACACATTTATCGCCACATTTGTTGTTGTAATTCTGCCAAATATTAAATTTCCTTTGGGCCAATTAATAAACGCATGAATTACAAAAACCCATAATTATCTTAGTATTTTAAATAAATTAATCTACACAAAAGCGGTCACTTTGATGACATTATGTTTCAATTAATCTATTAAAATATTAGACATCCGAAGCCAAAATACGAATTTAATTGTTTCAAAAATATTTGTCTTAATTTTATCTTTCAATCAAATTAAAAGATAACCAAAATAATAATAATTTTGAATAAAGGTAAACCTCATATCAAGATACCAGACACTCCATTAATATTTCATCTTTGGATAAAACATTAACTTGCAAGTGATATCTTTGTAGAGTAATCAAACATTGATAATAAGAATATGTCAAGCATAAATCTTCCTTTGAGTCGATTTATTGCTCACATATAAAAATGAATAATTATCACATATTTATTACCACAGTTGCACATGTAATATTGCTAATTGTTAACCTTCCTTTGGGCCAATTAATAGTAACATAAACTGAATTACATGCACAAAACTTTCTATATTTTAAAATAAAATAATTTTTACAATAGAGGTCACTTTGGTGACTTAATGCTTCAATTAATATATCTCAAAATATATAATATAAATATACCGATATTCAAATTTAAAATTTTATACCAGTCAAAACTGAAATTTCTGATAACACTTAAGTTTCCGAAATAACCCAAAATAAGAGTGTCTAAATGGAGCTATCAGAATTCAAAGAATCAAAATCTTTGATTGTTCCTTAAAAATTTCTTAAACCTTAAACATGCATCTGCAATATTTTCACTATAAACTTGAAGGTAAAATATATAATTTAAACTAAATGTATCAATCCTTAATTTCATATATCACCCAAAGATTGAATTCAAAACAATCAATATTTAACCAGAAGTCCAAGAAAACACGAGTATCATATAAATGAATAATTTATATAATGATCAAATAAAACCTTAAAATATTCATAATAACCTAATGATCATAACTGAAATTTTAATCAAACTGAATCGAATATATATTCCAAAACTAAAACCAAATGCATAATTCAAGATCACAATACTAGACGTGCATTCAAAATTTACCCGGACTTATTTGATTAATAATATTAATCATCAATCCAACTTTATAATGCATTATTCCAGAATCATATATTTACCTAAATTTCCCATCAATCTCAACTTCCGATTTCAATATAAAAATGCAAATTAATATACACTTTGCGGATTCTAACAATAGAATTCTTAAAAAAATGGATTTGAGAAGAAAGGGGAAAAAATTAACCGTATGAATTCACTGTTTTCAAACATAACTTAAATTTGGTCCCTTTAATAAATAAACCTAACTTTAGTTTAGCAAAAAAATATATAATATAAATTAAAAGGCCTACGAATTATGCTTTGGTATTGAATTTCATTAGAAAACAATCAGAATAATTATTTATGCGCATAGTTAAGCACCCAAGATTAATACCAAAGAAAATCAGCCGAAATAGTCATGCAGATCCAAAGTTTCTAATCAAAAATTGTCATCAATTTATGATATCATAGATGCATTAAAAAAATACATGAAGTCAAAAGATCGTTTAATTAGCTATATACACAGAAAAAATCGAGAGAAAACAAAAGTTCCCGAAATCACCGCAAACAAGAGTTTTAATCGACTAATAATCGAATTATATGTAATGGTCATCAAACCCTAAAATTGAATTTGATGAAAAACATAATCTGCCGATATTGAAATTCAATGGCAAATAACCTGATTGAAGAAATAACCCAAGAAGATAATTCAATCCAATAGCATAACAAAGAACATTGAATTTGACAAACATCAAAAGCTTGCTAAACAAAAATTGCCGCTAATTGCATAAGTCATGAATCTTGATCTTATTTATATTAACGCGGCAATAAAAGGAAAAAAAATACTCCTAATCAATCGAATTTAAAAACTTGATTGTTATACAGCAATCGAATCCGACGAACATCAAAAGAAGCAAACAGCAGATGCATAAATTCAATATTTTACGATTCTGATTTTTATTAATAAAAATTGATCGTTTCTCAATGATTCAACATGACAAGTCTCCGATGCCACTTGTTAGAACCAAACCATAAATAAATATGTAAACTAAACCCAAGATCTATCATGCCAAATCATCAAGAACAATAAACCGAAAGCGGAAGCGTACCTGAATTTATTGATGGCCTGGAAGCCTTGAATCTTGATGTTGAAATTTCAAATCTTTGATATTGATCTTCCAAGAAGATAGGTTATCTCTTGACGTAAAACTCTCTGACGGGGATGGAGAGAAAAATAAGTTAACCTATTTCTTGGGGACCACTACCTCTTTATATAGTTGATTATTAAATCAACTATTAAATATTTATAACTCTGCCCCTCATTGAATTATAAATATATCTTACGGTATCTACACTTTTATTTCCATGACACTTTAATACCTATGACACACCTAACATAATTGGTCACTTGATTTTGTGTCATACTTTATAATAGCATCATACATTTTACATATGTGCCCACAATTGCGGATTTTAATCAACAGTTTAGTCTGGTAAGTTAGCTCTCCAGTGATGCTAATTTGCTTTCCAGGTGCTGTAATTTTGCTGTTTCTGTTTCTTAAATGCGTTGGAAGAAATGTAAAATGTTGAAGAGAAAAAGGCTTACAGTTTGGAGTTTTGTTCTGCAAAGATGTATGAATGATTTTGTGAATTGCAGGCCGACATTACTTTCATTCCTCTGGTTGAAAGATTCCAGATCTACTTATCGGAGGTGTTTAAGTACGACATCACAGCAGGCAGGCCTAAAGTGGCAGCATGGATTGAGGTATGATTAGTTGAGAAACATCTCTAGAGATATAGCTTCCAATCCAATGTATGACTTGAGGAACATTTCTTTCTCTATTTCAATTCTTGAATGATTGTCATGACTGCGTGACACAGGCGGTGAACAAGATCGATGCGTATAAGCAGACAAAGAAAGCAGATCCGAAAGAAATATTGGCACTTTACAAGATGATGTTCTCGGTACTCTTCTGTTTATACTCTTTAACTTAGATTATTATCATTTCAGCAGTAACTATTAATATACCAAAAATTGCTAACCAATGAAGGGAATTGTTGTTGCAGGCCAAGAAGTGATGAAATCGCCACCATCATATGATTACATGTTTATGTGTGTGTTTGCGACTGTCAATAAGCTCTGTGCTTGGAGCAGAATGATTTGTTTTCTCAGTTAAGAATATAAATTGTACTAGTTTCCGCCACCAATATGAATAATTTTGAAGCGTATAATATGATTGTGATAAATTTGGTAATTAATATGTAATGTGATTCTGATCCATTACTGCAAACCATTCCAGCCAATGAGTTTAACTTAAAAAATACTATATATTTTTGGTTACAAAACAACAACATAGCTGTTAAGGTCTTACTAGAAACTAAGTTGGAGCCAATGCTCCTATCATGCTGAACCATACGAAGCATTAATGGAGAAATCAGAACAAAATTATTAGGCTATTTCTTATTACTACTCGTCAATAGCTCCGTCCCTGTACATTAGAAAATCATGTATATTCATACTATTACATAACGGTTCAGACATACAAATTATTAGAATCACACAACAGAGGTTATATACAATCAAAGGAACATAACTTTAAAATACTAGTCACAAAATAGTTCAAAAATGTATATATTGGAGACATCATCTATTAGTATTAATCACAAAATTCAGACAATAAGCAATAAAATCGTATAACACTGATATGAGACACATATTTTGATATTACAGTTTCACGAATCATCGAGAATATTATAGAATACTAAAATGTCAACTATTTAAAATTTGGTTTGACAATCAACCGTTCCGAAATTGACAAAATACCTTCATAAAGTTAGAGATAATGTTACGAGTCAACAATAGACGAATACATATTAGAATTACATAAAATAAACCGAAAATTTTAAAATGATAATGATCTAATTAGTATTTAAACCATCAATATAAAATATAAATGATAATAAATTGAGATCAATGTCTAATTATTGAGCCATCAATATAAAATTTTAAAATTAGACGCTTGGAATATATTTTGTCTATTTGTTACGATATTTGTTTTGATATAATAATTAAAAAATAGTTTTGTACTAAACTAAAAAGGTTTCAAAAATGTTTTTTAAGTCCAAACAACTTGAAAATAAGTTTGAGAATTTTTTGAGAGGTTTTGGAAGTGTTTTAAACGTTTTAAAGTAGTCAAACTAAAGTTTTCAACATGCCCGTACCGATACGGTATACCCCGTATCGATACAAGTAAGGGTTTTAGCTACAGTAATTTTTCAGAACCGAAAAACCGTACCGGTACAGGCTTGGCTGTACCGATACGATAAGGGCTGTACCGATTACGCTTATATGCGTACTGGAACCCTATGGTTTAAATCCTAAAGGCTATTTTCAAAAAACCCCAACGGCTAGTTCCCTGTAGATTACAAAGCACCTTTACCGATACGGAACAGTGGCGTACCAATACGGCGTACTGATACGCGTCAAGGCGTTCCGATACGGGAAGGCAGTTAAGAGCTCAACGGCTATTTTTCAAGAAGGGCGTACCGATACGGCTATACGCGTATCATTACGGTCAGATCCAGAACTACATTTATTGCGGGAAATAAAGTCTTCAACGGCTCTAATTCAATCCCAACGGTCTCTAACGGCTAGGAACTCATCTGGGTGTATAAAAGGGACATTCAAGCTCCAGCAACAACTAATGATCCTATTGTCAACAACATTATGATGCAAAAATTGTCTTAATACTTAAATTTCACATTCTTGTATAGACAACACTTGCGAGCTTAAATTGTCAATGCATGCTCAAGTGTTTTAAGTTTTGGGTGAGTGCTTTAGAGTGCAAACAAATACCTTTAGAGAGAGATTTCAGTTTGCTATCAATTCTCTTGTTTAAGAGTGTTTCCAAAGCTCAGTTTGTGACATTTGGATGTTAGGCTTTGTGAGTAAGTCTAGGTTGTAAAAGGTTGCCTCCTAAGCCTTGAAATGAGAAGAATTCTTAGTGAATTGTTGAAATTCTTATAGTGGGAAGGCTAAGGTAGTGGTTGTAGGATTTGGTTAGAAAGCCGAACCACTCTAAAATCTTCGTGTCAATTTTCTATCTTTTACTTCCCACAACCATCACCCAAAATACATCTTCTCCACCACTTGGCAACACAAACGGTTGAAGAAAATCGAGCCCAACACTATTTTTTTAAATTGACGTTCTGATTAGTATTTAAACCAAAAAATAAGGGTTAAACTTAATTCGGCTAATTTTAAAATAAATAAGGACCTTAGAAATATTTAAACCGAAAAATGTGGGCCAACACTTGATTTGTTTTAGCTTCAAAACTAAGAGGTGTTTTAAAAGTAATTGGAGCTAAAAATTCAGGGAGTAAGACCTAATTTTATTAATTGTAAAAGAAAAAGAATCTACAAAAATGAGACGCCAGAACCCATCTCGGCTCTCACTCATAAGATAACTTCGTTCCTGATTCCAATATATTACTAAAAGCCTTTTAGTACCATAATATCAAATCTTAGCTTCTTACCATTTAATTAAGAAATCAACCCATTTCAGTCTCTGTGCTTAATTTAAAAAAATAAATAATTAATCATTCTAAATATATTTTGGTCATGTTTGGTAAACAGTTTTTTGAGCTAAAATTAAATATTTGAAGTTTTTTTAGAAGTTTGACTAGTCAAATCTGCTCATTTGAATGTTTGGTAAATAGAGATTATAATAGCGGATTGAGGTGAAACCTCTCATTTTGAAAAAAACTCCGTTTATGAGCTTTTTGAGTTAAAGGTTTGGATAAAAAAAACTTGTAAAGACTATTTTGTCCTTGATAATTATAAAAAAAAATTCTCTAAATAACATAAATTTAAATAACTAATAAAATGTAAAAAATAATTTCATAAATAAGAAATTAATATATATAAATTAATAAATACATATAAATCTAATAATTAATAAAATTATATTCAAAATATAATTTCATAAATAATAAATTAATATATACATCTAAATTTAATAATTATTAAAATTATATTAAAAAGATAATTTTAAAAATAAAAAAATATATACATCCTTCGTATATGCTCAATAATGATATTAAAAAATTAATTTTTATAATCTAATTAATATTAATAGATACAAAATATTAGTAACTAGTAAATTATTCAAATAAGTATAGAATATAATCATGTCCTTATTTTGCATGCTCAAATAATCAAATAACTATTAGCTATAAGTTAATTTTTTCAAACAGTTTTATGCAACCAACTAATGTAATCCGCTAGTTAAATTAACTAATACTATCAGCTATCCGCTATCCGCTATCAACTAATATAATTCACTATCAGCTAATTACCAAACATGGCTTACTTTTATATAAAACGGTGCCATTATGGAGTTTGCTCCGTTGGTCAAGTTGGAAGGAATCAAAAGATTTATTTATTACTTTGTCAAAGCAATCTTCGAAATTCATTTTATTACGAATGAATTATAAAATATTTTGTTGAATGAACTTGAATTCATCTATACTCTGACTCATTAAATTTCTAGTACTTAGCGTCGAGTATTTATCAAATCAAGTAAAAAAAATTGAGTTAGTCGATTTCACGAATTCTATTTTATAATTTAAACTTTATTTGAAATTTTTTCTTAGTCAAATTTATGAAATTTGAGTCAAGTCGAGTTGTTCTAATTTATTTTTAAATTTAATTGTAAATATTTATAATATTATTATACTATTTAATTCCAATTTAAGCGACTTTCTATAACCATTTACGATATATATATATATATTCATATTTTTTATATGCAATATACATATATAAAGAAAAGTTGAGGGACTCGACTTGAAGTTGAAAAATGATCCACTAATTACTAAAAATTTTGTATTTATTTGAGTTATCAGAAGTCCTATTTTATGACTCAAAGTTTATTTGAAATTTTTTTCAAGTCAAATTTATAAAATTAACATTCGAGTTGAATCAAATCGAGTAAAAAAATAACTTTCTTCGAGTTTTACTCATCATACTAAAATATATACTATTAAAATATAGTGAAAATTAAAATTTATATTAATAACTTATATACTTAAATTCAAATAAAATAAAAGAAGAGCCAAAATTGATCTGACATTTTAGGTTTAGCTTAAGTATAAGTATCAAATACTATTCTTTATGTCCCATTAAATTTGTCTCTTGTTGATTTTTTGTCAAAATTTTTAACTTCGACTCATCTTATTTAAAATTTATTGTTGATAAAAATATGAACAAATATATTTTTATAAAACTTCAATAAAGTAATTTTAAAATATATATTTTATAAAATTCAATTGTTTAAAATATTTAAAATAATCATTGTCAAAGTTTTAAAAAAATTAACTTTTAAAAAGTCAATAAGAAACAAAATTAATGGGACAGAGGGAATATTCTTCGAACTCGGAGACTAGATTACAATGTATTTTTATATAAAATATACATCCAAGGAAGTTTTTAATACACTCAAGCAACTTCTAGACTCACTTAAACATGAAATATAATATTATCAACAATATATAAGAAAAACATTCTATACATTGGCGGTGAAAATTTTGTTTTTCACAATTGTTTAATTTTTAGGATTTAAAGGTTAAAATTTAGGTTTAATGTTTGTGGCTAGGTTTTAAGGTTTAAGAATATATTTTTATGGTTTAAAGTTTAGAGTTTAGGATTTAAAATCTAGGGTTTAGGTTTAAGGCTCCTAAAAAAGACATGTTACAGCTTTAAATTCCCGCTTATAAAAAAAACTTTCCATTAACCCTACTTCAAATAATTACTCATAATAAATATTATTTTGAGAACATAGTAAATATAAACTCTTAGGTATTTTAAAATTACTGATAGTAAAGTTGTTTTACACAATTTTATCCTTAGAATTTATTTTTTGTTAACTTAATCTTTTAAAGTAACAAAAAGGTGAATAAAAATAGTTATAAAAGTACTTTCAAAATTTAATTTAGACCCAAATACATGTTTTTTCAATATATTATAAATACATGGTTTAGGTTCAATTGTAATGTGTGTAAAGTGTGTATCTTGTCAAAGTGCTAAGAATATCTAAAAATAAATACTACATCGTAATCATCTTTAAACTATTAAATATATATTATAACACAATTAATATATTTTTATAAAATAAAGAAACTAATAAGTTAAATACAAGTTTTGTGAATATATTTACGATTTCTATGTTTGGCCCGATGGCTAAGCATTACATCTTGCATACCCAATACCTAGATTCAAATCATTAAGGTTAAATTTCATTGAAGGTCCATTTTGTTTGAGGCGTGTTCTATTTTAATCACTAAATATGAAAAAAGATTATAATGACAACTTACATTTTCGATCTATTTTATTTTGGCCACTGTACTGTTAATACCCGTTAGTGTGATGATGAGGTATGTTAGTCAAAAGGGTTAATTTCTAATTTGACCCTTGAACTTTAGAAAATATTAATTTAATCCTTAAACTCTCTCAACCTCACTTTTACCCACGTCGTTGCTCTGACCACCTTTTTTGGTGGGTGATGCCTCCAGCCACCTTACTCAGCTGTTCGGACTGTGTGAGTGCTTGGCAAAAGGGTAGAAAATGTGTTGGAAATGTCTGAAAACAGTGCCGAGACTAAGTTTTTTGCGTGCAAGTATACAAGGTCTACAAGTAATACAACAGTAAGCTGAGCTATCGATCCCACAAGGATTGGCCAAGATTTTAATTGCTTCGCTTGTTTACTTGTCAAGGAAAAGTTTGTTTGATTTGAAGTTTGTTTTGAAAATATTTAAAAAAAAAAGAAAGGAAAGGAAAACAACGTTGGCACAAGGAGAGTTTAAATGGGTGATGAGCGTTGGCAAGGGATGCCTGGTTTTCACGTTATTCATGCCATGCCAGCCTTTAATAAAGTTTGTCTTGGCATTGTTTGCCGAGCAGATTCAAGTTGGCATTGCCTCTCTCGATGGCAAAGCCTTAAATTAACCATGTAAAAACTCTTATATTCTATAGTGTAGTTTTTCATAAATCAATTTGAATAAGTTCCAATCTATACTCCTAAGGGGTAGACTCAGTTCTAAAGTAAGTTCATGTACTTGAACGTCTTCTGTTGAAGCATCCCGCCTTAGTATCTGGCAACAATCGTTGCCCCCTAAGTCTGTTAAGATATTGAGGTGCAATAGGCTATCAATGCCAGCAGTCACTTGGCACAAAGTTTATAAAAATCAAAGAACATGCCAGATAGAGAAAATAATGCCGAGGTATTTTAATTATTAAAGACAAAACATAAAAACAACGTTCACCGTAAACATCCTTCACCAACTATTAAATTAGTTCATGGTGGGGATATCAAACCAAAAGCCTTCATCATTTTTAACGAACATCATCATTTAAAAGAAATAAAAATAAAATCGACAAAGAGAATGGGATAGAAGAGGATTAATCGATGCATCCCTTCTTGGTCAAGGCTCTCCGTCAAGCTTGGTCTAACCACGTCTCCTTGGTGCAGCCGACTGAGATCAATGAAGCTCTCTAATCGTCCCCCCTCTCAAGTGCTTGCTTGAGTTCTTTAAATAGGCGAGCAAGGATGACCTAGAATAAGCCTTGAATTTAAATTTGAATGCTCAATGATAAGGAATATGACCATCTTATCCATCGTTTGAATCCTAGGGTTGACATCATCAATGGTTCACCGTCCACTCGACCGGGCATCAAACACCTCTTCTCTGCCAACCGGTGCTTCGGTAATTTTTGGTCATTCGCTGCCAACAGCTACTTGGCATCATTCCCTTCCTGCGCTGATCTGCTCTATCATGCCTGCAATACTGCCAACAAGCAACCATTCACACTAGTATTGTTCAATTCAAAACTCCTTATGCAAATGCATGTAATTAACAACTAAATGCAGCTAAATATGCTCAAAGACAAGCAAAGATACTGTAAATTAGGCATGAAAATCAGTACTTTTGAAGAGGTAACACTCCCCCAAACCTAACTCATTACTTGTCCTCAAGTAATGCATGTAAGCTAAGGAAAACAAAAATTGTGAAAATAGTACCTCGACAAAGTTTTGGCCGGAATGCCAACAAATGCTAGCAAGCAGAATTAAGCTTTAGCTCTGTCCTCGGTTATCTTTGTGCAGTAATGCCAAGCAGATAGCAAATTCATGTGCAGCAATATAGATCTAGTCTAAGGTCATTAAGTGTGCAAAAGTGTAGGTGATATGCATCAAATTTACTTAACTCACTTAGTCAATTTTTACTACCCAAACTCAGGAAAATTTTATTATTATTATTCTGCCAAAGGTTTTTTTTTTATTGCTGGAATTAGATTAGGGTAGCATCTTGCACTGTTTGACGTGAGACATAAGAGAGTGCAAACCACGAATACCCACATTAGTCCAGATTACATCACTAGCTAGCCTATTACACTCATACCTAAGTCATGTTGGCTTGAGAACTAAGAGGGAGCAAACCACGAAGACCCAAGTTAATAATTTTCCTTAAGGAAGAGGAGTGCTCTAAAGTTCTTCAGCATTTGGCAAACATTGTTGCCTTATTCCTCTTTTTTTCTTTAGAGTTTCTGTCTTTTTTCTAAGTTCAGTTTCAAGAGAGCCTAAGTTCATTAAGCAGACTAGATGCATACCTCGTGTAAAGTGCAACCAAAGTTCCCTAAACTAGAGTTCAGTTGCCAAGCAGCCTTGGCATTACTACTCTGCTGCATTAGGCAACTAAAGATTTAAAATTTCTTCATTGAACAACTTATTCTTAAAACTAATAAAACTTGCCTAAGAAAGTGTTAACATTCTTCAAAATTTGGCTGAGACAAAATTTTCTTTTTCTTTTTTTATTGGTCCAGTATGCATGGCTAAAATCTAATTTATATGGCATACATGGCATGACAACATAAATGTAAACATGAATGCATGGCATGGTATAAATGTGAGGTAACGCACACCCTCAAACCAAATATATGCATTGTCCTCAATACATGAAAACAACACATATAAACAATTAAACAGAGAAATAAAATGCATGAACATAGGAAATGCAATGACATGAAAAATATGCAAAAGAAGTTTTAGGAAGAAGAGGACTCCCATTCGGATGGTTCTTATCTTGTGACGTGGGTTTTCCTTTTCACAAAGGTCCCACGATCAGGGGCCATGTGCTTATTTCTTTTGAGGTTGGGCTTTGAAGCAGCAGTGGAAGCACCAGCTTCCTTAACGATCTGCACTGGCTCTGATGTGGCAGGAGTGGTAGCAGACGAGGCAGAGGCAACATATTACTTCTAGGCTTCTTCTTCAGATTCTAGTGGCGTTTCAAACTTAGCAGATTCTACTTGAACAAGGGAGACTGGTACTATGGCATCAGAGGGTGTTGGAGTATGAATGGATTGGGGACTGGCTGGCATGACATAATCGTTGGCAAAGATTTCCATAGGAAAATCTGAGAAGGCTAGCATAGAGTCCGGGGATAATTTTTTAAGTATTTCCCTGATAGCAATGTCCCTGGTATGAATGTAATGCCATAGCTTGCTGCTTTGTTCCTCAACTTTTTCCAATTTTTGGAGAATCATTTCCTGGCGTTGGTTGATTTGGCAGAGCATTTCTACTGGAATAGATGCTTCAGACTCAGCCTTCGGTGCTTTTGGCTTTGGTGTTGGCGTGGCAGCCTTTCCCTTATCATTATCCTTCGAATTGGCGGTAGTGAGGTTCTTCCATACAGCCAGTGTGATTGTGGTTCCTTTTACTTCTTGAATTTTTTCCAAATCGGTCTTGGGCACACCGTGCTTCATACAAATGTTAGAAATTAATAACGAAAAGAACAAACCACTAGTTGGCTTACCAGCATATTTGTACATTTCGTCTATGATGATATGGCCAACATTAATCTTTCTGCCCGTGATAATAGAATGCACTAGTGCCACTCTCTCCTTTGATACGGTCTCATTATGAGTCATTGGCATTAAGTTTGCCTTGAGAAAGTGGTTCCACCCCATCGATTGCGATGTTAGTGCCAACCGCTTGATCGTTTGGTGCCCTTTTAAGGACAAAATCCACTCAATGCCCGGCTCACTTAAATCTGCAGCATCTTCTTTTTTGGCAGCGGTCATGGTGGCAACAAACTTTACATTCTCGTTTTCATCATATAACTCAAACATAGTGTTGATGTACCCTTCATCAAACCGCACACATTTTCCTCTAATCATCAAGAATGGATTGGCCTTGGTCGTGAGATATGCGTAGAACTCTCGAACAAAGTTGGGAAAGATTTCACCCTTTTGCTGGCAAAACAATTCCCATTTGTGCTTAGTGACTACTGCCATGAAATTCGGGGTAAAACCTAAATTTCTCTCATTCTTGAAATTGAAGCTCTTTTCATAGAAAATCATCTTCGATGAGAAGTTGTCTTCATACTTTTGGCAGATTTCTTCATTGAAGAAGGTTTTGAAGGGTTTTGATGAAGAAGCCATGGGAGCAAGGTCGAAAGTTTGAACAATTCTTGAGAAAGAGAAGAGAAAGATCGTGAATCTTTGTTTCTTGCTTGATAAAAGATCAAAAGGGAAAAGTGAAAGGTTTTTGAATGGCTAGGGTAGATAAAGTAAAGGTTGAGTGTTTAATGGGGGTAATTAAAGTGGCCGAATTAAAATGGGGTAATGATGGTATTATGCGTGTGTGGGGAAAGTAAAAGGATTTGATTTGACAAAGGTGTAAGTGAAAGTGATGATGTGATAAGGGAGTAAGTGATAAGGTAAGTTTAAAATTTTAAAGTGACAAGAGGTTAAGTCGAATTTAAATTACAACTTATCCATTATTTGGGCAGCTAGGGTTAGGTTTCAAAATTTCACTTTTCATGGGCTAAATTTAACCAAGCTAGGGTAAATTTTCTTTTCCCAAAATTACATCCACCGCATGCCAAACTTGTGTTGGCATTGTGACTGGCACACAGAATTCTCCCACTTGCAATCGTCTCATGCCAAGTCCTACCTTGGTGTTATTCCTGATACACTAGATCTGTACACACTCAAAGAAAACCTTTCATCGCAACAAAGGAAAATCAAAACTAAAACAGAAAAATCAAATAAAGAAAATGCTGAAAAAGAAAAACATCTAACCTAATATTTACAAAAATTCAAAACCTGAGATGAAGTTATGGTACCTCTGCCAATAGGATAACCTCCTTGGCATTCTTCTAATCACTTTCCCAAGAGTGCTTTAAACTCTGGCCGTTTACTTTGAAAATTTCTCTAGACTTCAAATTTTTAATGTCCACGACTCCATGAACATATGGCTTTATAACTTCAAACGGGCCTGACCATCTCGACCTGAGCTTTTCTAGAAATAATTTAAGCCTCGAGTTAAATACTAGAACACGTTGGCCTACCTCAAAGTGTCTTGGCATGATTCTCCTGTCATGCCAACGTTTTGTCCTCTTCTTGTAGAGTCTGGTATTCTCATAGGCTTCTAATCTGAACTCTTCCAGATCGTTTAGGTCTAGTAATCTCTTTTCTCCAACAGTTTTCCATGCCATATCAAGCGTTTTGATAGCCCAATATGCACGGTGCTTCATCTCCACCGAGAGATTACATGCTTTTCCAAACACGAGTCTAAATGGTAAAGTGCCCAAGAGAGTTTTAAATACTATCCTATAAGCTCACAAGGATTCATCTAGTCTCAAGGACCAGTCCTTCCTTGATGGATTCTCAATATTTTCAAGGATACTCTTGATTTCCTTGATTGAAATCTCAGCTTGCCCATTTGTTTAGGGATGGTATGTCGTGGCAATCATTTGCTGAATTCTATACCTGCACAAAGCTTTAGAAATTAGTTTGCATTTAAAATAGGTACCCTCATCATGAATAATCATTCTAGGTGCACCAAATAGAGTAAAAATGTGTTTGTGCAAGAACTTGGCAACAGACTTAGCATCGTTTGTTGGCAATGCCACAGCCTCAACCCATTTAGATACGTAATCCAAAGCTACAAGGATATACAGATTACCAAACGATGGGGAAATAGACCCATAAAGTCTATCCCCAATACATCAAATAAGTCCATAGACGCACTGTTTTGGAGCAGCAGTTGGTGTCTACTAGAGATGTTCCCTATCCATTGGCATTGGTCACATGCCTTGGCATAGTTGTGAGCATCTTTGTATAGTGTGGGCCAAAAAAATTTGGACTGCAGCACCTTGGCGGCAGTTTTTATTCTGACAAAGTGACCTCTGTAGGGAGCGGCGTGGCATACATGCAAAATGTTGTGCTATTCATCCTCTGGCACACACCGCCTTATTAATTGGTCGGAATACTGTTTGAGCAATATTGGCTTATCCCAATAGTAATGCCTGATTTCTCACAGAAAACGTTTCCTGGCATTATGCGCCAAATTTGGTGGCAGAATATTGCTGACTAGGTAGCTGACTATGTCAGCATACCATGACACAGCTTGGACTGCGAGCAAAGATTCGTGTGGGAATTTATCTCTTATGGAAGTGGTCTTACCATTTTCACAGTGATGTTCTAGGCGTGATAAGTGATCAGCCACTAAATTCTCACTACCCTTTTTGTCTCGGACCTCAAGGTCAAATTCTTGTAGTAACAGTGTCCACCGGATCAATCTGGGCTTGGCATCCTTCTTTTCCAAGATGTACTTTAATGCCGAGTGATCTGTATACACAACAACTTTATTACCATCTAAATAGGATCTAAATTTTTTAAAAGTAAATACAACAGGTAGAAATTCTCTCTGTTGTGGTGTAGCTGAGTTGTTCTTCACTCAAACTTCAGTTGGCATAGTATATGGCATGAAAAACATTGCTATGCCTTTCTTCACCATGAAGTGGCACTTCTCCCAGTTTAAGACCAAGTTAGTCTCTATGCATCTCTTCAAAACAAGCTCTAGACTCTGTAAACACTCATCAAATGTCTTGCCAAAGACTGAAAAGTCATCCATAAAAACCTCTAGGTTATGCTCAATCATTTTTGAAAAGATGGACATCATACAACGTTGAAACGTTACCAGTGCATTACACAGTCCGAATGGCATCCTCCTAAAGGCAAATTTACCATATGGACATGTAAATGTGGTCTTTTCCTAGTCCTCTGAAGCTATGGCAATTTGGTTATATCCCGAATAACCATATAAAAATAATAGAAAGCTTTACCTGTCAATCTGTCCAACATTTGATCAATGAAATGCATCGGGAAGTGGTTATTCTTGGTGGCATTGTTCAGCTTCCTGTAGTCCATGCACACACTCCAACTGGTAATAGTTCTAGAAGGGATTAACTCATCTTCGCTATTTTGAACCACGGTCATGCCACATTTCTTTAGCACGCATTGTACAAGGCTGACCCACGAGCTATTAGATATGGGATATATTATCTCGGCATCTAGCTATTTAATAATTTCTTTTTTACGGTTTTCTTTATACTCGGGTTTAATCTTCTCTGGCATTCAATCGTTTTGCCATGATATTCTTCCAGGATTATCTTGTGCATGCATATGGTTGGGCTAATACCTCGAATATCTGCCAAGGTCCAACCCAACGCTTACTTGTGCTTACTTAAAATCTCTAACAATATTCCCTCATGATCATTGGTTACATCAACAGAAATGATCTCTGGCAAGGTCGAGTGTTTACCTAAATATGCATATTGAGGTAGTCTGGCAATGGTTTGAGCTCCAATTCAGGTGGTTCCTCAATAGATGGTTTTGGTGCCACCATCTTTCTAGCAGCCAACTCCAATGGCTCTGGTTGTTCCACATAACTTACTTCTTCAATGTCCTTGCTGGCTTCTCCTTCACTATCATCTAACTGGCATCATCATCAACTTTTTGGCACAGCTGTGCCAGGTCCACCTTAAAAATAGACTTCATCCTATCATCTGCTTGGCATTCGTCCGATTCATCTGCACATTTCAAAGCTTGAAACACATTAAATGTAACTTGTTGATCATTCATGTGCATTGTTAATTCTTCTTTATGTACGTCAATCAAAGCTCTACCAGTGGCAAAAAAGGTCTTCCCAATATAATTGAGACATTTACATCAGCTTCATAATCTAAAATAATAAAATCGGCTGGGAATATGACTTTATCTACCTTTACCAACATATCCTCAATTTTACCCTTAGGATGTGCAAATGATCGGTTTACCAATTGAAGTGTTACGGTAGTGGGCCTTGATTCAACACCAAGCTTCTTGAACACTGACATCAGCATCAAGTTAATACTAGCTCCCAAGTTACATAGTGCCATACCCATGAATCTGTTGCCAATAGTGCATGAGATAGTAAAACTTTCTGGATCTTTCAATTTCGGTGGAAACCGATTGAGTATCCTAGCACTTCATCCTTTAGTGAGAGATATAGTCTCAAAATCACCCAAATTTATTTTCTTGGACAAGATGTCCTTCATGAATTTAACGTAATTGGGCATCTGCTCGAGTGCTTCCACCAATGGAAGATTAATCTGCAATTACTTAAGCACTTCCAAGAAACGCTTAAATTGTTGATCCTACTTATGCTTCTGTAACCTTTGTGGAAATGGAAGAGGTAGATAAACATATGCTGGTTCTACTGGCTTTACCAATGGTTTACTGGCATCAGACTGCTATTTGACATCGGCCTGCTCGTTGGCATCAGTCTGATGGCCGGCAATGCTCATGTCCGCTTCTTTGTTTTTTTGGTTCTTTTAGTACATCTACTGGTCCCTTCTCTTCCTTTTGGCAATAAACTGGTTGTTTGACGGATGTCTTAGCCTCACATTATTTACCACTCTGAAGAGTTAGAACTTTGCATTGTCCGTTATGGCTTTGCTTGGCATCCTTTGTATTGCATGGCAAAGCTCCCTAGGATCTATTGCTGAGTGCATTGGCAATCTGTCTTATTTGTACCTCTAAATTTTGCATCGACGCTGCCAAACTCTAGACAGTTGCATCATTCTTCTCCATGTATTCTGTCAAAGTCCCCTGGTTGTTCCTTTGCCCTTCATAAAAATTGTTTGTGCCCTTTGCGGCATGGCATTGACACTGGGCATTATTGTTATGCTGTTGGGAATTATATTGGTTGCTTCCTTGATTCCCCTAAGATAAATTTGGGTACTGCCTCCATCCTGCATTGTAAGTATTGGAATTTGGATTATAATTATGATTAAAATTGCCAACTAAATTTATCGACTCAGGGTTGGCAGGAAAATCTTCCGTGTGATTATCCTCTCCACATATTGTACAAAATGAGGTTAATGCCTTAACTTCTTGGGCCTCATAACTCTTTTGCAAAGTTCTCACCATGCTAGTAAGATTGGAAATCTCAGCGTGGATGGATGTGAGCTCATCTATCCGTAATTTCCCACCAGTTTTAGAGTCGATCCCAAGTATGGTAGTAGGACATTCAAAATCGTTAATTGAAATCCTCTCAAGGATACAAACAGCCTCTGTATAGTTTTTGTCAAGTAGTGAGCCATTTGTCGATGCATCAACAATTGTTATGGCTTGCGCATTAAGTCCATTGTAGAATGTCTCCATTTGGGTCTATTTTGGGAATCCATGCATGGGACATCTCCTCAACAGATCTTTGTATCTTCCCCAAACATCATATAGGGTCTCATCACCAGCCTGCCTAAATGTGGTGATCACACCCCTCAACTTGGTGGCGAGTTTAGGTGGCTGGAATAGTAACAACAATTTCTTGCATAGATCTCCCCATGAGGTGACAAAACCAGGTGTCAAAGAACTTAGCCACGCTTTTGCTCTATCTCTCAGAGAAAATGTAAATAACTTTAGCTTCACTGCATCCTCTGATACTCCAGGATGCTGAAATAGCTGGCAGACTTTCATGAACTGCTTCAAGTGTTGCCTTGGATCCCCATTAAGTACTCTATCAAATTGTCCTACATTCAAAAGCGTTTGTATTATTACCAGTTTGAGTTCAAGATTGGATGCATTTACCTCGGGACCAATTAGTCCTGGCATCAAATTGTCAATGTTTAGTGCTGAATGTTCACTAATAGGTCTCTCTTCCTCCACATTAACAGTTGGGGCAACAGGAGCTGGTGGTATTACATTGTTATTGAGTGGATCATTATTTAACACACCATTTCCTCCATTTCCATATCGAGCCATCTCTCGAATCTTTTTTTTAACCTTTGCAGGGTTCTTTCGATTTTCTGATCATATAGTCAATCTTTCACCACAAGGCGATTTTTGGTCATACACTAGTCAAAACAAAAAAAATAAAATAAAGAACAAAAATTAAAAGAAGACAAGTAAAAATTTAAAAACAACAAACTCCGTTGCAATCCCTAGCAACAATGCCAAAAACTTGTTTGGACTGTGTGAGTGCTTAGCAAAAGGGTGGAAAATGTGTTAGAAATGTATGAAAACAGTGACAAGACTAAGTCTTTTGCCTTCAAGTGTACACGGTCTACAAGTAATACAACAGTAAGCTGAGCTATTGATCCCATAAGGATTGGCCAAGAGTTTAATTGCTTCACTTGTTTACTTGTAAAGAAAAGTTTTTTTTGATTTGAAGTTGGTTTTGAAAACAGATTAAAAGAAATGAAAGGAAAAGAACGTTGGCACAATGAGAGTTTAAATGAGTGATGAGCGTTGGCAAGAGATGCCTGGTTTTCACGCTATTTATGCCATGCCAACCTTTAATAAAGTCTGTCTTGGCATTGTTTGCCAAGCAGATTCAAGTTGGCATTGCCTCTCTCGATGGCAAAGACCTAAATTAACCATGTAAAATCTCCTATATATCTATAGTGTAGTTTTTCATAAATCAATTTGAATAAGTTCCAATCTATACTCCTAAGGGGTAGACTCACTCCTAAAGTAAGTTCATCTACTTGAACGTCTTCTGTCGAAGCATCTCGCCTTAGTATCTGGAAACAATCGTGCCCCCTAAGTCTGTTAAGATATTAAGGTACAATGGGCTATCAATGCCAGCAGTCGCTTGGCACAAATTTTATAAAATCAAAGAACATGCCAGATAGGGAAAACAATGCCGAGGCATTTTAATTATTAAAGACAAAACATAAAAAACAACGTTCAATGCAAACATCCCTCACCAGCTATTAAATTAGTTCATGGTGAGGATATCAAACCAAAAACCTTCATTGTTTTGAACAAACATCATCATTTAAAAGAAATAAAAATAAAATCGACAAAGAGAATTGGCTAGAAGAGGATTAATCGATGCAGCCCTTCTTGGTCCAGGCCCTCGGTCAAGACGTCTCCTTGGTGCAGCCGACTGAGATCAATGAAGCTCTCTTTAATCGTCCCCCTTTCAAGTGCTTGCTTGAGTTCTTTAAATAGGCGTGTAAGGATGACCTAAGATAAGCCTTGAATTTGAATGCTCAAGGATAAGGAATGTGATTATCTTATCCATAATTTGGATTCTAAGGCTGACGTCATCAATGGTTTACTGTCCACTCGACCACGCATCAAACACCTCTTCCCTGCCAACCGGTGCTTCGACAAATTTTGGTCATTTGTTGCCAATAGCTACTCGGCATCCTCCTTGGCATCGTTCTCTTCCTGCGCTGATCTGCTCTACCGTGCCTGCAATACTGCCAACAAGCAACCCTTCACACTGGCATTGTCCAATTCTAAACTCCTTATGCAAATGCATGTAATTAACAACTAAATGTAGCTAAATATGCTCAAAGACAAGAAAAGATACTGTAAAATATGCATGAAAATCTGTACTTTTAAGGAGGTAACATCAGCCGTGGAAAGAAAAATATCGGTTGTAAAAGAAAGGTTTGCTTTTTCGCTCACATGCTGGAGCACTCCGACTGTTGGCCCAGCAGAATCTGAAAAAGTATATTATGTAGCATTACAAAATTAAGATAAAGAACTTTGACTTGTAGTTTTTTTACTAACGCTAGAATTCATTAAAATAAAACAAAAAGTACAAGATAATAGGCACCAGAGGCCCAAAGGAAAAGAGTAACAAGGTATCCAAAGAGCTGTAGTCTCCTAATTTTATCCGACCCCCATTTTTTCGTGTATATATATATTATTATTAAACTCAATAAGTAAAAAAATATAAAAAGAGTCCATTAAAAATATAAAAAGAGTCCATTAAAAAATAAAAAAGAGAGTCCATTAAATAATAAAGGAGTTCAAGAGCAATACAAGTTATAATGATTTTTGGAGGTATTTTACCCAAACGTTGCTTCTCTATATTTTTATTTTTATTTTTCCTTTGTTACTTGGTTTCAAATAAGGAGTAGAAGAGTTATGGGTTCTCATTAAGTGAAGCTCGTGAAGGATCCATCATCATCGAGGGACAGAACCAGCGCCACCACCGGAGCAGGGGCAACAGCAGCGGTGCACTGCCAGTGAGCACTGATCGGCGTCTAGGCGTAACAGCTGCAACAGTGGTGCAAAACGGTTCGTGGTTTTGACCCCTACCCCACCTTTAACGAGCTCACGCTTTGGTCCCACTTTTTGCAATTTCTTCACTCTATTCCATTTTTATTTTTTAATTTAGTTCTTTAATTCTTGCTTCATGCACTTTAACCTTTTGTTTGCTTTGTTCATATTTATTATGTTGTCTAATTTATTCATCTTTATGTAATTTTACATGTTAAAATGTTAGGGTAAGTAGACTTTATAATAATTAATGTGTTTTTTCTTGTAATAAAAGCTTACCAAATAATTTAAAATAAATAATTTTAGGCTAGTTTCCCTAATAAATAACTTAGATATTTTTGTGAAATTAGTTTACCAATAATATTGTTCAATTATATCTTACATTCCTAAAATAATTTACCTTTTAATAATTAACTTGGTAAGTTAGTTAAAGTGAAGATAATATCTTCTCTTAGTTGTAAATAATTAAATGAAATCTTTTAAGTAATCTTTTAAAAAAGGTAAATAATCTGTTTCTCTTAATTGTAAATAATGGTAAATAAAACTAACTTGGTAATTGTTTGTGAATAAAACTTTTTCCTTAATTTTAAATAAAATTCTCTTAGGGAATTTCTAGAAAAGTGAATAAATAATTTCCTTAATAATAAAATTTAATTAGAGCCTTTAGGATTAGTTACCCTAAATGTGTAAAATTAATATTTAACCTTTAACATTAAATCACCCATTAAAAATAAAGAAAAAACATAAAATGCCATTAAAAATATTTTATTTGCATCATGAAAATGAGATATTTTCTCAAGTAGGGTTAATTCGATCTTCCCTTAGCAGTTGGAGAACGGTAGAAACTCCTATGAAATACTATATTTCTAGATTTTAGGGATTAATTTCTTAATCTATTTGTGTCTAAAATTGACCAGGGTTTCCTCAGCCTTGAGCAAATTCGAGTCACTTTTAGAACTCTGTAGATTTTTACATTAATCTTTGCAAGTATTCATCTGGGTTACCATGGAAAATATTAGTGATCAAGTAAGTGTCGTTTTTACGGGCATTGTAGGTGTGCTAATCCTTCCCCACATGTAATTGTACTCCCGAACACTTAATCTAGTTTATTTTTAGGTTTTTGGTCCGTCTAATATAATAAAATGGACTGATGGCGACTCCGTTATCACAGCTTGGCGACTCCACTAGGAATTGTTTAAGAGGGAACAACTTTTACTTGATCACGAGTTATTTTGATTATTAATTTGTTGCATTTTTGTGTGTATTTTTGTGGTTTCAATTGTCATTGCATCATAACATAAGCCCTCAACCCGGGCTTTATCCAACTTAAGTGGAAGAAAATAGTTATGCCTTCGTGAGTAACCCTTTGCATGGGCTAGTGAAAGTCTTTCGGGGTCCAGAGTACTTATGCTTTTGTGAGTAACCCTCTGTACGAGCATAACAAAAATGCATCCTCTCGATCCGTGTTCGATCTGCAAGCCTGTGATGGGCCAGGATCGAACATCTTATCCACCTTAGTAGGGGTAAGGGCGGTTCGAGAACCTTTTTTAGATCCAATCCCACATGAATTTATGTTTTCTTAGAAAGCCCACCCTATTAGAGTCATTTGAAAAGCCATAGGTTTATTTTTCTGTATTATTTATATATTTTTTGTAATTATTTCTTGTATTTATATTTATTATTATTATTATTATTATTATTATTATTATTATCATATACTAACGTTTTTCTTGACTTATTTGTATTTTATAGATCATACATTGTATTGCATTCTATTGGTATTCTAAAACACTAGTCAGTCAGCGATCATGAGTGTTCGGGTTGCATTATCCAATTTCGAGGTCCCTTGTTCGAACACCGATGTAAAAAATAAGCCCATAGAGCTTCAACACCGACACGAAGATAGTGTATGGAAGGAAACAACCATAGATTTACCGAAGCAAGTGCATATGGGTTTGCCTCACAATCATCTGTCAGGATTGGTCACTGTTTCAGAGAGTTTTAGAAGCCCAAGACCGAGCTATATTCACTAAAAGGTGTTGAGACATAGCCTTTCTACTTGAAGTAGAGATAGATGAGCCCATGGTTCTAGTAGCTATTGATTTTTAGGATCCATCCTTTCGTTGTTTCATCTTCAATCAGGAAGACATGACTCCCATTATAGAAGAGTACATGGTCTTTGGTATGCCTAGAGTTAGAAAATCCCAACAAGATGTATTGAAAATAGAATAACTCTGGCTATCAGAAGAAATTTTCCAAGCTTGATGGTCTAGACGTAAAAGAGGTGGATGCCCATCTTGCCAAAAAGAACAAAAGCCCTTGCTTCATAAGGGAATTCATCTATGCCCAAATCTTGAAGGACGTAAAACATGAAAGGGTGCTCGATTTGCTCACCTTGGTCATCTATGGGTTAGTGATATTCCCTAAATTCTTGGGGTATGTTGAGATATCCCTAGTTGATTTGCTAGCCTAGAAGAATTTAAATCTTGTTCAAGCAATTTTGGCAGAAACCTTTAGGTCTCTGAACTTTTGCCAAACCTGAGAAAGAGGTTGCTTCACTAGATGTTCATAACTTCTTTATTTGTGGTTGTGGAGTCATTTTTGGGACAATGAGAAGATAAGAAAACACCCGACATCCAGAGATTTAGTTACAATCAGAGAAATTACCAGTAAGCAGTGGCCACATAATGAGAAGCAAGAACAGTAGATGCCTTCTGCAAAAATCTTGTTGATACTGACGTGAAATGGAAAGCCCCATGGATGTACACAGTGTTGATTGTATACAAGTGTGGAAAGATGGAATGGGTCCCTTTTATAGGCTTGTGAGGAACCACCAGTTATACACCTTTGCTCGTACAACGCCACTATGGGTCCAGGCAGTTCATTCCTGTTACTCATAGGTTGCGAGAAGTGGAGTTTTCATACACGGAGGATAATTCCACAAAGTGAGTCATAGAGTTGGCTAGTGAGTGGAAACGAACATACCGAATGAAAGTGGCCTTATTTGCTGGTGTTGTGCCCGAATATACCAGTTGGAGGAAGCAAAAGGTGCACAACATAGACGTTCTAGTCTTGGTAAGCCCATCAAATAACCCTTAGCCTGGCACCCTTCTGACCGAGATAGAGATCTACAAACAAAACTTCAAGAAAAAAAAGAAAAAGTTGTGGGGCAGAGTCACTGAACTCAAGGGCAAGCTCATTGCTGAACAGTACCAGAGAGAATGCCACCAAAAAGAAGTAAAAAAACCCTATTGTCAAAGCAAGAACTACACCTGAATGATGTGCAAGAGATGACTATTTGAAGGCTCAAGGGTTACATTCTAGTAGCTACAAAACCACGAAAGAATAAAAGGCACAACTCGAAGAAATGAAGAAAGAACTGAAACTTTGGCAATGATAGGCTAAGAAACAAAAAGAGAAGGCATGCCGAGTTTTTTTGGAAAAGCAACAATTGGAAGGACAATGCTCGAAAATGCGCAGTAGCCTCAGAAAACTATAATACCCCGGTTTTGGGGTTAGATGTTTTAAGGGTTGGTTCGAAGGTTCGGTGGATCGATATTAGAGATTCGAGTCAGTTTTAGGATTAAATCAGATTAAATATTTTTGAAGGTGATAAAATTGGGAAAAATATTCTAAAATCATTATTAAATATATTAATGATTATGGTAAAGTCAATTTTGTAAAAAGAGTTTTGGAAATCAGACATTTTGGACTAGTGACAAAAATGAAAACTATTTTTGGTGGTTGTTTTGTAAAAAGTCAAAACTTTGAATCTTTAAGGAGCTAATTGCCCTAAAAGTCTAATATCATAATTAATCCCTTAATTGGATATTTTTAAAGTGTTTTAGAAAATATAAATAGGTTGGGGAGAATTAATTTGTAATTAAAAACTTTAAAACAAAAATCACGTAACTAACTTTCTCAAAATATTTTCTCTCAAATCTCTCCAGCCAAACATCAATTTCTTCTTCTAAATCTTTAGGGAGATAGCATCCATTAGAGGTAAGGTTCGTTCTCCTCCTCTAATAAAAGGGATAATCAAGGCAACGAAGCTTGAAGTTGTTTGTTGCTTGCCGGGAGCTCGTTTCGCATTGGCGAGCAAAGCGAGGTGAAAAGGTGAGTGGAAACTGGTTTAAATGCAATTTCAAAGGTTTAATAAAGGTTGTTGGGAGTTTAGGGTAAGCACGAAACACTTACCTAAGCTCAGAAGTAAGTTTCCCTTATTTTGCTATTGAATATCGGTTTGGATATGAGCATGTCGATTTCATGTTTTGGTGTTAAACATGGTTTGACTTACTTACTGGAAATGATGATTTTAAGTACATATCCAGGGTTTTAAAATTATAAAAAATGCTAGTAAGCACTGGTTTTCATTCCGGTCAGGAATAGTATTATTGCTTTGACAATGTGATTTGCATGTGTGGTGATTTTTGTATAATGAATTGTAAAACAGTAAGTAAATGGTTTTATAAATGATATATTGGCTATTTTACAAGATGAGAAAACAATCGGATATAGTTGGCATGCCATAGGATTAAAGTACACTATAAAATATGAACAAAATCGATCGTGGCCATGGGTCCTTGAGGTATGGCAGTTAACTAGGCCACACGGACTATTGGGACCTCATTTGGGGCGTGCGGTTTAACTAGGCAACCCAAATTGATGGTGATCTTACTGTGTAACTAGGCAAGGTGCGGTTCAACTAGGCAAGGGTGGTAGAACTCGTAGTTTAACTAGGCGAGGTTGTCAAATCTTACAGTTTAACTAGGCAAGGTTTGGGATATCATGCGGTATAAATAGGCAAGGTTTGGGATATCATGCAGTATAACTAGGAATGGCATGAGAGATCCGTGTATCCGATATGTATGGATAGAGGGTAGTGTATCCGGGGTCACTATAAATGCCAAGATTCGTGAAAGTTCATGTGTTGAACCTATTTTAATGCTTTGGGTTTTAAACATGGTTTATAATTTAGTGCTTTGGGATTTAAGCATAGTTTATGGTTTCATGCTTTGGGATCTAAGCATGGATTTTGTTTATGATGTTGCATAAGGATTATTATGCATGTCTCGATTGGAGACAAGGAAAAATGATTTGGGTTGTTAAGCATGTTTTGGGAATAAGTGGTTTGGTTTTCAAATGGTTTTAATTACATCATTGTTACATGAGCATCCTCACTAACCATGTGTGCTTACGCTATCTTTTTCCTAATGATGCAGAGCGTTGAAGTTTGAGGGCTGCAAAGGCAAGGTTTTAAGCGATTCAAGACAAGGATTACTTTTAGTATCAACTCGATTTATGTTCCGGTTAATAAGGCAATATGTTCACCATATTTTGGGGATTTGTAATTCTGTTTTCCCATGGTTTTTAAGCATGTGAAGTGCTTGGTTTGATGTTGTTGAACTTGTGTGAATCCTTGCGTATAATGATGCTAGATGAGTTCTTAGGAATGCATCTAGTTATTTTGGAATGGTTGCCATGTTTTGATGATTCAAGCAAATTTGTTTTGATGCTTTAGATGTGTAAGCATGATGAGTAGCCTTAAAAGTGCCTAATGTAAGTTTTGGTTGTTTGGTAGAATGATATTAGGAAACATGCCTTTAGAGTATCTTGGGGAGTATTAATGCCATATAATGTTGTTGATTATCTGATATTTTGGTTATGAAAGTATCCTAGTTTTGTTGTGTAAGTGTTAGAAGCATGTTAGAGCGTTTTGGTTGTCGTTAAAGTGTGTTTAGATAGCTTTTTGAGACATTACAGGTACAAG
Organism: Hibiscus mutabilis; assembly: GCA_019671005.1. NCBI lineage: Eukaryota > Viridiplantae > Streptophyta > Magnoliopsida > Malvales > Malvaceae > Hibiscus > Hibiscus mutabilis. The sequence continues at coordinate 12,053,990 of CM033738.1, read as the reverse complement.
CGTATCGAAACAGGTGTCCCTGTACCGGTACGACTAGGTCATTTCAGGCATAGCGTTTTGATATGCGGGATAGTGTTTCTATACGGGTAAGCCTTTACAGGCATAGAGTTTTGATACGCGAGCAGTCATTTCAGTATGAGCCTAGACAAATTTGGCTAGGGTTTCGCTACTCGAGAGGGTGTTTCGATACGTCATAGGGATTTTATGAAAGACGTTTTGATACGCGTAGGCGTATCAAAATGAGTTTTAGCTATTGGAATCTGGGTTTTGGAAAATATTTAGGCGTACCAAAACACCTTCAAGCGTACTGGTATGAATGCAATTAATTATGTTAATTTGGAATATTTTGAAGTTTTTGTTTCTTCCAATTTAGTCCCTAAGTGTTATGAATACAATTATATGAGATTAGATTATCGTATTGACTCAAATTTGACATCTAAGCATGTAATTAGACTAACTGAGGATTGGTAACTTTAATTTTAGTTTTGGTCCTTTATTTTAACGAATTTGCATTTTAGTCCCTAAAATATATGTTATGCAATTGGTCGCCATTTCGTGGTCCGATTCCTTATAAATTCACCCGCTGCAAGTATGTACACAGGATTAATAATATGCTTCTAGGCAAGATAAAAAGAAAAAAAATAGACCGGTTTTCGTAATATTTCTCTGGCTTGCTTCGCCAAACCTAATGTAGTTATCTCGGTTTGATTGGGCATATAGGCCGAGTCGAGGTGGTTATATTTGTTGGTATCAGAGTCATGTTATGAAAGGTTGGGATGTTGTTGTTTGATTAATGGGTGATGTTTGAATTGCACGGTGATTGTGTATATGTTTGATGATTGTGTATATCATGTTGAGGTATGAATTGGGAACACATTGCCTATTACCGAGGTTTTTAAATGTTTTATAAGGTTATCTTGGATCCTTTGCCTAATGCTAGCCTAACTTTAATGTGTTTTGATTCTTTTGTTAGCATGGCTTAACGTGAGACGCGTTCGATGGCTAATAATGTCAGAGATGGGTAGAATATCATTAAGGAAGAAAATCCCCCTAATGTTTTACCTCATCCTCCTACGTTGGTTCCTCATGTTGATGTTTGGGCAGTGGTGTACCATAAGCTCCTCCTGTGCTAGTATTTGGTTATTTGACTCTGTTAATCCAAGCGATGACGGGAGCATTTCAGGCAGGGTGGTTGGAGTGTAAGCATCGACACCTGCTGTAGTGGCTAATCAAGGTTTACCCTTTAAACTTCTTCAAAGTTTAAGAGGCGAGGAATTTCAAGGTTTGAGTCTTGAGGCAGCCAAGGGATGGCTGGAAAAGACAATCTGTATTCTGAACCAGATGGGTTGTAATGAGGAGCGCAAGTTGGGTTACACTGTGTCATTGTTGCAGGGTGGTGCATATCATTGGTGGGTGACCATAGTTGCGAGTGTTCCCAAGGCAGATGTGACTTGGGAGTTCTTTCAGAGAGCTTTCAAGATAAAGTATCTTGGTGCACAGTATTTGGATGCAAAGAAGCGCGAGTTTATGTTGCTGTTGTAGGATGGCATGTCTATTGCCAAGTATGAGGTGAAATTTGTTCGTCTGAGTCAGTATGCCCCGGAGTTGGTTCCTGATGATCAGCAAAGATGTGATAAGTTTTGCTATGGTCTGGTGAAGGATATAAAGACTTATCTCTTGGCTGCGGATTACACAGATTTTGATGTGTTGGTCAACCGGGCCAATGATATTAAGCAATCCTTGGGTACATCAGTTCAGACTATAAGTGCGAGCTTGGGTAAGAGAGTGGCTGATTTTAGCTATTCTGAGAGACAGAGTAAGAGGTTTTAGGACAAGAGGTATAGGTCGGACCATAGGCGTGGTGGCGGTGTTGGTTAGGGTAACCCAAGAGTTTATGTCTTAGCTGAGTGTGAGCGATGTGGTAGGCGCCACACGAGTATGTGGCTGGGTAATATTGGAGTTTGTTGGATTTGTGGGTCTTTCGATCATTTGAAGTGTGACTGTCCTCGTGCTGTGAGAGATGCACCGGTACATGTTGCTACACCTGCTAGAGGCCGAGGCCGTGGCAGGGGTAATTTTCAGAGGCGTGATGATAGTCAGAGAGTTGTAGCTCATGCTGCTACATTACAACTGGAGAATGGTAGACCAGCTCAGATCTACGCTCATCGCGAGGGTCGTAATAACACGGATGTGATTGGATGTACCTTCACTTTGCAATCCTTGTTATTGTTATCTTTGATTAATTCGGTGGTCTACTCATTCTTATATCCCGAGTAAACATGCATCTTTGTTGAATGTACATGTTGAGATCCTTGATGTTGGCATGTTAGTAACTAGTTTCTTTGGTGAGACGGTTACTACTAGGAGGTTGTATAAGAGGTTTCCTTTAGTTGTGCAAGTTATGAGTTTGCCGCAGATTTGATAGAATTGACATCCCTGAGTTTTGATGTTATTTTGGGTATGGATTGGTTAAGCGAGCACAAGGCGATTGTGGATTGTGAATCTAAAAGGATTTCTTTGAGGTTAGCCGATGATTATGAAGTTGTGGTGGTTGGCGAGAATGTGAAGTTCTTGTCCTATATTGTATCGGCTACTCACACGGAAAGGATGATGCAAGGAGGTTGCCAGCTTACTTGGCTATCGTGATGAATCGAAGTTAAAGGTGTTCAGGTGTAGGGCATTCAAGTGTTAGTTAGTAATTTTTAGAGGTTTTTCTAAAGATTTGTCGGGTTTATCGCTAGATAGAGAGGTATAATTTGTATCGAGAGATGTATGCGGTACAGCGCTGGTGTCTTGCTCCTTATAGGATGGCACCGAAAGAATTGAAGGGGTTGAAGTCACAGCTTTAGGAGTTGATGGATCATGGGTTCATTTGACCGATGTTTTGGCTTGGGGTGCTCTATTCTCTTTATGAAAAAGAAGGACGGTACGATGCATATGTGCATTAATTATCGATAGTGGAATAAGCTAACGGTGAAGACAAGTATCCTTTGCTGAGGATTGATGATCTATTTGATCAGTTTTACGGGGCAGCGATGTTTTCTAAGATTGATTTGAGATCAGGGTATTACCAGTTTAGGGTTAAGGATGATGATGTGTGTAAAACTGCATTTTGTACGAGGTATGAGCATTATGAATTTTTGGTCATGCCTTTTGGTTTGACAAATGCCCCGGCTGCGTTCATAGATATGATGAACAGGGTGTTCAATAAATATCTTGATCAATTCATGGTGGTGTTTATGGATGATATTCTCGTGTACTCTCGTACCGAGGAAGATCATGATCGGTATTTGCGAATTGTGTTGCAAGTTTTGAAAGATAACCAACTGTATGCCAAGTTGAGCAAGTGTGAGTTTTATCTTAAGCAAGTGGTGTTCCTTGTTCATGTGGTTTACGAGGAGGGTATTTGTGTCGATCCACATAAAATTGAGGCTATTCTCAATTGGAAACAACCTAAATCTGTTTCGGAGGTTTGCAGCTTTCTTGGGATGGCTGGTTTATCACCGTCGATTTGTAAATGGGTTTTCTAGTATTGCAAAGATTGTGAAGTTGTTGCAAAATAATGTTCCTTATGTGTAGACGGAGAAGCAATAGCTCGGGTTTTAAGAAGTTGAAGGAAGTTTTGACACATGCTCTTATGTTGATTTAACCTGAACTGGATGGTTTATAGTGATGTGCATCTTACGTTGGTTTGGGTTGTGTGTTGATGCAAGATGGTAAGATTGTGTCCTATGCATCAAGACAGTTGAAGGTTCATGAGCGTAATTATCCGACTCATGATTTGGAGCTTGCGTCGTGGGTGTTCGCCCTAAAAATTTAGAGACATTACCTTTATGGTGAGAAGTGTGTTGTTTTTATGGACCATAAGATTTTGAAGTATTTGATGTCTCAAAAGGATTTTAATCTTAGGCAACGTAGATGGTTGGAGTTGCTTAAGGATTACGACTTGAAGATCGAGTGTCATCCTAGAAAATCTAATGTGGTTGCAAATGCGTTGAGTCGTAAAGTTGTGGTTGAGCATAGGGCTATGTTTGTGAGGTTGAGTGTGACACGGGAAGGTGGATTGTTAGCTGAGTTACAAGTTAAGCATATGTTGTCACAAATGATTAAAGCTAAGCAACTGTTTGATGATTCCATTGTTGAGCATGTTAAGGATATATCGAAGGGTAATCCGACGAATTTTTATTTTGATAAGGATGAAGTTTTGTGTTTCAAGGGTCGAATAGTGGTGTCGGATGATCCGAAGTTGAGGTACACTATTTTGATGGAGGCACATTCTAGTCCTTTTGCTATGCATCCGGTAGTGTTAAGATGTATCGTAGATTTAAAGAGGTATACTGTTGGGTTGGCTTGAAGAAGGATATGGCTGAGTTTGTTTCTAAGTGTTTGGCGTGTCAGCGGGTCAAGGCTGAACATCAGTTTCCATCCGGGCTGTTGCAACCATTGAGAATTCTGAAATAAAAGTGGGAGAGAATTACCATGGATTTTGTGTTAGGGTTACCTTTGACACCGGCTAAAAAGGATTCCATTTGGGTGATTGTAGATCGGTTTACGAAGTGTGAACATTTTCTGCCTGTTCATATGACGTACACCTTGGACAAGTTGGCAGATTTGTACATTTTTGAGATCGTGCGTTTGTATGGGGTACCTAAGTCCATTGTTTCGGTTAGAGACCCGAGGTTTACATCGAGGTTTTGAGAGAGTTTGTATCGGGCTTTGGGTATGAGGTTGAATTTCAGCACCGTGAATCATCCTCAGTCGGATGGACAGTCTGAGCTGGTTATCCAGGTTTTGGAGGATATGCTGAGATATTGCATTATTGAATTCCAAGGAACTTGGGAGAAGCATTTACCTTTGGTTGAGTTTGCGTATAACAACAGTTACCAAGCGAGTATACAGTTGGCATCATATGAGGCATTGTATGGCCGGAGGTGTCGTACGCCTTTGTGTTGGGCTGAGGTAGGAGAAAAGCATATTTCCTTTTCGGATGTGTTGAAAGACATGGATGAGAAGGTAAATCTGTGTGTGATCGCTGAAAGTGGCTGCGGATCGCAAAAATCTTACGTCGATTTGAAGCGTAGGGAAATTGAATATGCGGTGGGCAATCGTGTATTCTTGAAAGTGTCACCATGGAAAAAGGTGATATGGTTCGGACGTAAGGGTAAGCTTAGTCCGAGGTTTATTAGACCGTACGAGGTTGTTGAGAGTGTTGGTCATGTGGCTTATCGGTTGAGGTTGCCTCTCGAATTGGAGAAAATACATGATGTGTTCCATATATCTATGTTACAGAGGTAACAGTCAAATCCCTCGCATGTTATGCTGGTGGAGCATATTGAGTTGAGGATGGATTTATCCTATGATGAGGAACCGGTGGACATCCTTGATTCTAGCAGCAAATTTCTTCATGGCACGATGATTGAGCTTGTTAAGGTCTTGTGGCGACACCGTGGTGTCGCGGAAGCCACGTGGGAAATCAAAACGGACATGTTGGAACAACTTTCACATTTGTTTCCTCCAGGTAAAATTTCAAGGACGAAATTTCTTAAATGGGGGAGAGTTGTAACACCCTGGTTTTGGGCTTAAATGTTTTAAGGGTCGGTTTGAAGGTTCAGTGGACCGGTATTAGAGATTCGAATCAGTTTCGGGATTAAATTGGATTAAATATTTTTGAAGGTGTTAAAATTGTAGAAAAATTCTAAAATCATTATTAAATATATTAATAATTATGGTAAAGTTAATTTTGTAAAAGGAGTTTTGGAAATCGGACATTTTGGACTAATGACGAAAAATGAAAACTATTTTTGGTGGTTGTTTTGTAAAAGTCAAAACTTTGAATCTTTAAGGAGCTAATTGCCCTAAAAGTCTAATATCATAATTTATCCCTTAATTGGCTATTTTTAAAGTATTTTAGAAAATATAAATAGATTGGGGAGAATTAATTTGTAATTAAAAACTTTAAAACAAAAATCACGTAACTAACTTTCTCAAAATATTTTCTCTCAAAATCTCACCAGCCAAACATCAATTTCTTCTTCTAAATCTTCAGGGAGAAGCATCCATTGGAGGTAAGGTTCGTTCTCCTCCTCTAATGAAAAGGAATAATAAGGCAACGAAGCTTGACGTTGTTTGTTGCTTGTCGGGAGCTCGTTTCAAATGGGCGAGCAAAGCGAGGTGAAAAAGGTGAGTGGAAACTGGTTTAAATGCAATTTCAAAGGTTTAATAAAGTTTGTTGGGAGTTTAGGGTAAGCGTGAAACACTTACCTAAGATCGAAACAAGTTTCCCTTATTTTGCTCTTGAATATCGGTTTGGATATTGGCATGTCGATTTCATGTTTTGGTGTTAAACATGGTTTGATTTACTTACTGGAAATGATGATTTTAAGTACATATCCAGGGTTTTAAAATTATAAAAATGCTAGTGAGCATTGGTTTTCATTCCGGTCGAGAATGGTATTATTGCTTTGACAATGTTATTTGCATATGTGGTGATTTTTGTATAATGAATTGTAAAACAGTAAGTAAATGGTTTTATAAATGATATATTGGCTATTTTAGAAGATGAGAAAACAATCGGATATAGTTGGCATGCCATAGGATTAAATTGCATTATAAAATATGAACAAAATCGATCGTGGCCATGGGTCCTTGAGGTATGGCAGTTTAACTAGGCCACACGGACTATTGGGACCTCATTTGGGGCGTGCGGTTTAACTAGACAACCCAAATTGATGGTGATCTTTGCTGTGTAACTAGGCAAGGTTCAACTAGGCACTTTTGGTTTAACTAGGTTTAAAGGGTGGTTGTCAAATCGTGATTTAACTAGGCAAGGTTTGGGAATCATCTTGGTATAAATAGGCAAGGTTTGGGATATCATGCAAGTATACCTTGGAATGGTATAAGAGATCCGTGTATCCGATATGTATGGATAGAGGGTAGTCTATCCGGGGTCACTATAAATGCAAAGATTGTGAAAGTTCATGTGTTGAACCTATTTTAATGTTTTGGGTTTTAAACATGGTTTATAATTTAGTGCTTTGGGATTTAAGCATAGTTTATGGTTTTATTCTTTGGGATCTAAGCATGATTTTTTGTTTATGATGTTGTATAAGGATTATTATGCATGTCTCGATTGGAGACAAGGAAAAATGATTTGGGTTGTTAAGCATGTTTTGAGAACAAGTGGTTTGGTTTTCAAATGGTTTTAATTACATCATTGTTACATGAGCATCCTCACTAACCATGTGTGCTTACGCTATCTTTTTCCTAATGATGTAGAGCGTTGAAGTTTGAGGGATGCAAAGGCAAGGTTTTAAGCGATTCAAGACAATGATTACTTTTAGTATCAACTTGGTTTATGTTCCAGTTAATAAGGCAATATGTTCACCATATTTTTGGGATTTTTAATTATGTTTTCCCATGGTTTTTAAGCATATGAAGTGATTTTTGCTTGGTTTGATGTTGTTGAACTTGTGTGAATCCTTGCTTATAATGATGCTAGATGAGTTCTTAGGAATGCATCTAGTTATTTTGGAATGGTTGCCATGTTTTGATGATTCAAGCAAATTTGTTTTGATGCTTTAGATGTGTAAGCATGATGAGTAGCCTTAAAAGTGCCAAATGTAAGTTTTGGTTGTTTGTTAGAATGATATTAGGAAACATGCCTTTAGAGTATCTTGGGAGTATTAATGCCATATAATGTTGTTGATTATCTGATATTTTGGTTAGAAAAGTATCCTAGTTTTGTTGTGTAAGTGTTAGAAGCATGTTAGAGTGTTTTGGTTGTTGTTAAAGTTTGTTTAGATAGCTTTTTGAGACATTACAAAGTCCAGCGTATCGAAGCAGTGTCCCGCACGCATACGACTAGGTCATTTCGAGCATAGCGTTTTGATACGCGGGATAGTGTTTCACGGGTAAGTAAGCCCAGGCATAGAGTTTTGATCTGCGAGCAATCATTTCAATATGAGCCTAGACAAATTTGACTAGGGTTTCGCTACTCGAGAGGGTGTTTCGATACGTCATAGAAATTTTATGAAAGACGTTTTGATACGCGTAGGCGTATCAAAATGAGTTTTAGCTATTGGAATATGGGTTTTGGAAAATATTTAGGCACCAAAACACCTTCAAGCTTCTTGGTATGAATGCAATTAATTATGTTAATTTGGAATATTTTGAAGTTTTTGTTTCTTCCAATTTAGTCCCTAAGTGTTATGAATACAATTATATGAGATTAGATTATCGTATTGACTCAAATTTGACATCTAAGCATGTAATTAGACTAACTGAGGATTGGTAACTTTAATTTTAGTTTTGGTCCTTTATTTTAACGAATTTGCATTTTAGTCCCTAAAATATATGTTATGCAATTGGTCGCCATTTCGTGGTCCGATTCCTTATAAATTCACCCGCTGCAAGTATGTACACAGGATTAATAATATGCTTCTAGGCAAGATAAAAAGAAAAAAAATAGACCGGTTTTCGTAATATTTCTCTGGCTTGCTTCGCCAAACCTAATGTAGTTATCTCGGTTTGATTGGGCATATAGGCCGAGTCGAGGTGGTTATATTTGTTGGTATCAGAGTCATGTTATGAAAGGTTGGGATGTTGTTGTTTGATTAATGGGTGATGTTTGAATTGCACGGTGATTGTGTATATGTTTGATGATTGTGTATATCATGTTGAGGTATGAATTGGGAACACATTGCCTATTACCGAGGTTTTTAAATGTTTTATAAGGTTATCTTGGATCCTTTGCCTAATGCTAGCCTAACTTTAATGTGTTTTGATTCTTTTGTTAGCATGGCTTAACGTGAGACGCGTTCGATGGCTAATAATGTCAGAGATGGGTAGAATATCATTAAGGAAGAAAATCCCCCTAATGTTTTACCTCATCCTCCTACGTTGGTTCCTCATGTTGATGTTTGGGCAGTGGTGTACCATAAGCTCCTCCTGTGCTAGTATTTGGTTATTTGACTCTGTTAATCCAAGCGATGACGGGAGCATTTCAGGCAGGGTGGTTGGAGTGTAAGCATCGACACCTGCTGTAGTGGCTAATCAAGGTTTACCCTTTAAACTTCTTCAAAGTTTAAGAGGCGAGGAATTTCAAGGTTTGAGTCTTGAGGCAGCCAAGGGATGGCTGGAAAAGACAATCTGTATTCTGAACCAGATGGGTTGTAATGAGGAGCGCAAGTTGGGTTACACTGTGTCATTGTTGCAGGGTGGTGCATATCATTGGTGGGTGACCATAGTTGCGAGTGTTCCCAAGGCAGATGTGACTTGGGAGTTCTTTCAGAGAGCTTTCAAGATAAAGTATCTTGGTGCACAGTATTTGGATGCAAAGAAGCGCGAGTTTATGTTGCTGTTGTAGGATGGCATGTCTATTGCCAAGTATGAGGTGAAATTTGTTCGTCTGAGTCAGTATGCCCCGGAGTTGGTTCCTGATGATCAGCAAAGATGTGATAAGTTTTGCTATGGTCTGGTGAAGGATATAAAGACTTATCTCTTGGGCGGATTACACACAGATTTTGATGTGTTGGTCAACCGGGCCAATGATATTAAGCAATCCTTGGGTACATCGAGTTCGGACTATAAGTGCGAGCTTGGGTAAGAGAGTGGCTGATTTTAGCTATTCTGAGAGACAGAGTAAGAGGTTTTAGGACAAGAGGTATAGGTCGGACCATAGGCGTGGTGGCGGTGTTGGTTAGGGTAACCCAAGAGTTTATGTCTTAGCTGAGTGTGAGCGATGTGGTAGGCGCCACACGAGTATGTGGCTGGGTAATATTGGAGTTTGTTGGATTTGTGGGTCTTTCGATCATTTGAAGTGTGACTGTCCTCGTGCTGTGAGAGATGCACCGGTACATGTTGCTACACCTGCTAGAGGCCGAGGCCGTGGCAGGGGTAATTTTCAGAGGCGTGATGATAGTCAGAGAGTTGTAGCTCATGCTGCTACATTACAACTGGAGAATGGTAGACCAGCTCAGATCTACGCTCATCGCGAGGGTCGTAATAACACGGATGTGATTGGATGTACCTTCACTTTGCAATCCTTGTTATTGTTATCTTTGATTAATTCAGGGTCTACTCATTCTTATATCCTGAGTAAACATGCATCTTTGTTGAATGTACATGTTGAGATCCTTGATGTTGGCATGTTAGTAACTAGTTTCTTTGGTGAGACGGTTACTACTAGGAGGTTGTATAAGAGGTTTCCTTTAGTTGTGCAAGTTATGAGTTTGCCGCAGATTTGATAGAATTGACATCCTACAGTTTTGATGTTATTTTGGGTATGGATTGGTTAAGCGAGCACAAGGCGATTGTGGATTGTGAATCTAAAAGGATTTCTTTGAGGTTAGCCGATGATTATGAAGTTGTGGTGGTTGGCGAGAATGTGAAGTTCTTGTCCTATATTGTATCGGCTACTCACACGGAAAGGATGATGCAAGGAGGTTGCCAGGCTTACTTGGCTATCGTGATGAATCCTGAAGTTAAAGGTGTTCAGGTGTAGGGCATTCAAGCTGTTAGTAATTTTTTAGAGGTTTTTCTAAAGATTTGTCGGGTTTATCGCTAGATAGAGAGGTATAATTTGGTATCGAGATGTATGCGGGTACAGCGCTGGTGTCTTGCTCCTTATAGGATGGCACCGAAAGAATTGAAGGGGTTGAAGTCACAGCTTTAGGAGTTGATGGATCATGGGTTCATTTGACCGATGTTTTGGCTTGGGGTGCTCTATTCTCTTTATGAAAAAGAAGGACGGTACGATGCATATGTGCATTAATTATCGATAGTGGAATAAGCTAACGGTGAAGACAAGTATCCTTTGCTGAGGATTGATGATCTATTTGATCAGTTTTACGGGGCAGCGATGTTTTCTAAGATTGATTTGAGATCAGGGTATTACCAGTTTAGGGTTAAGGATGATGATGTGTGTAAAACTGCATTTTGTACGAGGTATGAGCATTATGAATTTTTGGTCATGCCTTTTGGTTTGACAAATGCCCCGGCTGCGTTCATAGATATGATGAACAGGGTGTTCAATAAATATCTTGATCAATTCATGGTGGTGTTTATGGATGATATTCTCGTGTACTCTCGTACCGAGGAAGATCATGATCGGTATTTGCGAATTGTGTTGCAAGTTTTGAAAGATAACCAACTGTATGCCAAGTTGAGCAAGTGTGAGTTTTATCTTAAGCAAGTGGTGTTCCTTGTTCATGTGGTTTACGAGGAGGGTATTTGTGTCGATCCACATAAAATTGAGGCTATTCTCAATTGGAAACAACCTAAATCTGTTTCGGAGGTTTGCAGCTTTCTTGGGATGGCTGGTTATCACCGTCGATTTGTAAATGGGTTTTCTAGTATTGCAGCACTGTTGACGAAGTTGTTGCAAAATAATGTTCCTTATGTGTAGACGGAGAAGCAATAGCTCAGTTTTAAGAAGTTGAAGGAAGTTTTGACACATGCTCTTATGTTGATTTAACCTGAATCTGGGATGGTTTATAGTGATGTGCATCTTACGTTGGTTTGGGTTGTGTGTTGATGCAAGATGGTAAGATTGTGTCCTATGCATCAAGACAGTTGAAGGTTCATGAGCGTAATTATCCGACTCATGATTTGGAGCTTGCGTCTGTGGTGTTCGCCCTAAAAATTTAGAGACATTACCTTTATGGTGAGAAGTGTGTTGTTTTTATGGACCATAAGATTTTGAAGTATTTGATGTCTCAAAAGGATTTTAATCTTAGGCAACGTAGATGGTTGGAGTTGCTTAAGGATTACGACTTGAAGATCGAGTGTCATCCTAGAAAATCTAATGTGGTTGCAAATGCGTTGAGTCGTAAAGTTGTGGTTGAGCATAGGGCTATGTTTGTGAGGTTGAGTGTGACACGGGAAGGTGGATTGTTAGCTGAGTTACAAGTTAAGCATATGTTGTCACAAATGATTAAAGCTAAGCAACTGTTTGATGATTCCATTGTTGAGCATGTTAAGGATATATCGAAGGGTAATCCGACGAATTTTTATTTTGATAAGGATGAAGTTTTGTGTTTCAAGGGTCGAATAGTGGTGTCGGATGATCCGAAGTTGAGGTACACTATTTTGATGGAGGCACATTCTAGTCCTTTTGCTATGCATCCGGTAGTGTTAAGATGTATCGTAGATTTAAAGAGGTATCTTGTTGGGTTGGCTTGAAGAAGGATATGGCTGAGTTTGTTTCTAAGTGTTTGGCGTGTCAGTGGTCAAGGCTGAACATCGTTTCCATCCGGGCTGTTGCAACCATTGAGAATTCTGAAATAAAAAGTGGGAGAGAATTACCATGGATTTTGTGTTAGGGTTACCTTTGACACCGGCTAAAAAAGGATTCCATTTGGGTGATTGTAGATCGGTTTACGAAGTGTGAACATTTTTCTGCTGTTTGTTCATATGACGTACACCTTGGACAAGTTGGCGATTTGTACATTTTTGAGATCGTGCGTTTGTATGGGGTACCTAAGTCCATTGTTTCGGTTAGAGACCCGAGGTTTACATCGAGGTTTTGAGAGAGTTTGTATCGGGCTTTGGGTATGAGGTTGAATTTCAGCACCGTGAATCATCCTCAGTCGGATGGACAGTCTGAGCTGGTTATCCAGGTTTTGGAGGATATGCTGAGATATTGCATTATTGAATTCCAAGGAACTTGGGAGAAGCATTTACCTTTGGTTGAGTTTGCGTATAACAACAGTTACCAAGCGAGTATACAGTTGGCATCATATGAGGCATTGTATGGCCGGAGGTGTCGTACGCCTTTGTGTTGGGCTGAGGTAGGAGAAAAGCATATTTCCTTTTCGGATGTGTTGAAAGACATGGATGAGAAGGTAAATCCTGTGTGTGATCGCTTGAAAGTGGCTGCGGATCGGCAAAAATCTTACGTCGATTTGAAGCGTAGGGAAATTGAATATGCGGTGGGCAATCGTGTATTCTTGAAAGTGTCACCATGGAAAAAGGTGATATGGTTCGGACGTAAGGGTAAGCTTAGTCCGAGGTTTATTAGACCGTACGAGGTTGTTGAGAGTGTTGGTCATGTGGCTTATCGGTTGAGGTTGCCTCTCGAATTGGAGAAAATACATGATGTGTTCCATATATCTATGTTACAGAGGTAACAGTCAAATCCCTCGCATGTTATGCTGGTGGAGCATATTGAGTTGAGGATGGATTTATCCTATGATGAGGAACCGGTGGACATCCTTGATTCTAGCAGCAAATTTCTTCATGGCACGATGATTGAGCTTGTTAAGGTCTTGTGGCGACACGTGGTGTGTCGCGGAAGCCACGTGGGAAATCAAAACGGACATGTTGGAACAACTTTCACATTTGTTTCCTCCAGGTAAAATTTCAAGGACGAAATTTCTTAAATGGGGGAGAGTTGTAACACCCTGGTTTTGGGCTTAAATGTTTTAAGGGTCGGTTTGAAGGTTCAGTGGACCGGTATTAGAGATTCGAATCAGTTTCGGGATTAAATTGGATTAAATATTTTTGAAGGTGTTAAAATTGTAGAAAAATTCTAAAATCATTATTAAATATATTAATAATTATGGTAAAGTTAATTTTGTAAAAGGAGTTTTGGAAATCGGACATTTTGGACTAATGACGAAAATGAAAACTGTTTTGGTGGTTGTTTTGTAAAGAGTCAAAACTTTGAATCTTTAAGGAGCTAATTGCCCTAAAAGTCTAATATCATACTTTATCCCTTAATTGGCTATTTTTAAAGTATTTTAGAAAATATAAATAGATTGGGGAGAATTAATTTGTAATTAAAAGCTTTAAAACAAAAATCACGTAACTAACTTTCTCAAAATATTTTCTCTCAAAATCTCACCAGCCAAACATCAATTTCTTCTTCTAAATCTTCAGGGAGAAAGCATCCATTGGAGGTAAGGTTCGTTCTCCTCCTCTAATGAAAAGGAATAATAACGGCAACGAAGCTTGACGTTGTTTGTTGCTTGTCGGGAGCTCGTTTCAAATGGGCGAGCAAACTGAGGTGAAACAGTGAGTGGAAACTGGTTTAAATTCCTTTCAAAGGTTTAATAAAGTTTGTGGGGAGTTTAGGGTAAGCGTGAAACACTTGCCTAAGATCGGAAACAAGTTTCCCTTATTTTGCTCTTGAATATCGGTTTGGATATTGGCATGTCGATTTCATGTTTTGGTGTTAAGCATGGTTTGATTTACTTACTGGAAATGCATGATTTTAAGTACATATGCAGGGGTTTAAAGTTATAAGAAATTCTAGTGAGCATTGGTTTTCATTCCGGTCGAGAATGGTATTATTGCTTTGGCAATGTTATTTGCATATGTGGTGATTTTTGTATAATGCATTGTAAAACAGTAAGTAAATGGTTTTATAAATGATATATTGGCTATGTGAGAAGATGAGAAAACAATCGGATATAGTTGGCATGCCATAGGATTAAATTGCATTATAAAATATGAACAAAATCGATCGTGGCCATGAGTCCTTGAGGTATGACAGTTTAACTAGGACACTCGGACTGTGGGGACCTCATTTGGGGCGTGCGGTTTAACTAGACAACCCAAATTGATGGTGATCTTGCGGTGTAACTAGGCAAGGTCGGTACACTTTTGGTTTAACTAGGCAAGGGTGGTAGAACTCGTGATTTAACTAGGCGAGGTTGTTAAATCTTGCAGTTTAACTAGGCAAGGTTTGGGATATCATGCGGTATACCTTGGCATGGTATAAGAGATCCGTGTATCTGATATGCATGGATAGAGAGTAGTCTATCTGGGGTCACTATAAATGCAAATATATGTGAAAGTTCATGTGTTGAACCTATTTTAATGTTTTGGGATTTAAGCATGGTTTATAATTTAGTGCTTTGGGATTTAAGCATGGTTTATGGTTTTATTCTTTGGGATCTAAGCATGGATTTTGTATATGATATTGTATAAGGATTGTTATGCATGTCTCGGTTGGAGACAAGGAAAAATGCTTTGGGTTGTTAAGCATGTTTTGAGAACAAGTGGTTTGGTTTTCAAATGGTTTTAATTGCATCATTGTTACATGAGCATCCTCACTAAGCATGTGTGCTTACGCTCTTTTTTTCCTATTGATGTAGAGCATTGAAGTTTGAGGGATGCAAAGGTAAGGTTTTAAGCGATTCAAGACAATGATTACTTTGAATATGAACTTGGTTTATGTTCCGGTTAATAAGGCAATGTGTTCACCATATTTTGGGGATTTTTAATTATGTTTTCCCATGGTTTTTAAGCATATGAAGTGCTGGATTTTATGCTTGGTTTGATGTTGTTGAAATTGCGTGGATCCTTGCTTATAATGATGCTAGATGAATGCTTAGGAATGCATCTAGTTATTTTGGAATGGTTACCATGTTTTGATGATTCAAGCAAGTTTGTTTTTATGCTTTAGATGTGTAAGCATGACGAGTATGCCTTAAAGTGCCAAATGTGAGTTTTGGTTGTTTGTTAGAATGATATTAGGATGTATGCCTTTAGAGTATCTCGGGGAGTATTAATGCCATGTAATGTTGTTGATTCTGTGATGTTTTGGTTAGAAAAGTATCTTAGTTATGTTGTATAAGTGTTAGAAGCATGTTAGAGTGTTTTGGTTGTTGTTAAAGTTTGTTTAGATAGCTTTTTGGGACATTACAGGTCCAGGCGTATCGAAACAGGTGTCCCCCTACAAGTACGACTAGGCCATTTCAGGCAGAGCGTTTCGATACGAGGGATAGTGTTTCTATATTGGTAAGCCCAATCGTTTTGATACGCGGGCAATCGTTTCAATACGAGCCTAGGCAAATTTGACCAGCGTTTCGGTACTCGATAGGGTGTTTCGATACGACATAGAAATTTTATGAAGGGCATTTCGATACACGTAGGCGTATCGGAACAAGTTTTAGCTACTGGAATATGGGTTTTGGAAAATATTAAGGCGTACCAAAACACCTTCGAGCTTACCGGTACGACTGTAGTTAATTCTATTAATTTGGAATCTTTGGAAGTTTCTGTTTCTTCCAATTTAGTCCCTGAGTTTTGTGAATGCAATTATATAAGATTAGATGATCGTATTGACCTGAAATTTAACATGTAAGCATGTAATTGGACTAACTGAGGATTGGTAACTTTAATTTTAGTTTTGGTCCTTTATTTTATCAGATTTGCACCTTTCCGTGGTCCGATTCCTTGTAAATTCACCCGCTGCAAGTATGTACACATAGGATTAATAATATGCATCTAGGCAAGATAAGCGGGAAAAAATGAACCGGTTTTCGTAATCTTTCTTTGGCTTGTTTTGCCAAACCTAATGTATTTCTCTCAGTTCGATCGGGGTATCTCGGCCAGTTCGAGGGTACAAAAACACAGTAAGCTGAATCAAGAACTTCAAGAAAATTTGAATAAAGAAGAAATAAAGGGTGCCAAGGCTAGATTGCTCTATTACGGTCTCGATGATTTGAAGGCACAGTTGCAAGCGCACAAGGAACATATCCTTACCTTTCTCGATGACTGAGACTATGAGAGAATCTAGTGGGCCGATTCTAAGTGGGTCGTTAATGTCACATGCTTAGGGAAGTAATTGTATATTGACCATTTGACCCGTCGAGTTCGAAGGCAGTCTTCAAAGCTTAAGAGATGAAGACAAAGCAAAAGACTTGAGAGAGGTTCCTCCTAACCGGTTAAGATGAGTAAAACTGTTAGATTTCCTAGATGAGGCAATAGACCAATACCAAAATGTGAGTCAATTCTTCGGCCATATTCAAAGGGAGGATGCGCCAGTTGAAGAGTTTGAGCAACCGGAACTGAAGCGCATCAAGGGAGGAGAGGAGAATCAGAATGATAGAACATTTTCTTTATTTTTCAATAAGAATGATGTGTACCTGAACCATATTATCTATGAAGCGTACTTTGATTTCAGATTATCAAAGGTCTTGCATCATCATCATTCGAATCTTATTTTTTCATTCTGAGGTTGGTCAATATGTGTTGTTATATCACCCCCGGTTAAACCTTGTGCCAGGTAAGCTTTATTCTCGTTAGCTCATACCATTTATAATTACTAATATATTTTCTAATGATGAAGTACGATTAAAAGCTTGGATTCAGACAAATGCTTCAAGGTAGGTAAGCTTCGATCTCGTTGGCTCGAATTATTTATAGTTACTAATGTATTTTTCATGGCACAGTGGAAATTAAAATCTTGGATTCAAAAAAAAGCTTCAAGGCCATGGTAAACATGAACGACTCCAAGATAGAAGGAAGTGGTTCCCAAAAATGGTCTCATTTGAGCAAAAGAAAAGCATGCTATTGATGTGAATGATCAATCTGACATGGAAAAGATATGGCTGAGTATGAGGTGTTCACTCAAAAGAAGATTGGCCCATCAGTGATGAAATCATATTTGAAGATTGAAGGGGGCATCACCTTGCGTGAGGAAGGGTTTTATCCTCTACACTTTCAAATAGGAATACATCCTGAAGACATAAAGTCTCTTTTGCACTTACAAACATCTCATGCACTATCAAATGGAGATATCAGAACATCCTATGCACTTTCAAATGGGGATATAAAAGCATCTTCGTATTTTCAAACGAGGATCCAAATCCTCTTCTTAGAGCAAAGCTAATAGGACATACTCTGAACTTTCAAATGGGGGTACCTCCTGAAGATATAAAGTCTATTTCGCACTTTCAAACGAAGAGCAAAATATCTCATGCACTTTCAAACGGAGATATCAAGACGTCTTCCGCACTTTCAAATGAAGACATAAAGTCTCTTTCGCACTTTTAAACGAAGAGCAAAATATATCCTGCACTTTCAAACGGAGATATCAAGACGTTCTTCGTATTTTCAAACAATACCTTTAAAACATCTTCGTACTTTCAAACGAAGATCCAAAGTCTCTTCATAGAGCAAAACCACCAAGCATCCAGCACATGCCCCTAGCCCTATGCCCCGCTTCAAGCGTCCAACAAGGAAGCATGAACCATCCCATCTACAGTAAACTCATTGTTAGTTTTCCTTTCTTTTTTTCTTTTGCATTTATTTTCAAGTAGTTTTATTGAGTGCAATGTCTTTCTCAAGTTTGGGGTAAGTTTGTCCATAGTTAACAATTAGTTTTATTTTATTTGGTCTTGCAATTATTTAAGGTTGCCATGGCATTGGTAGTTTGAGTATGCTGTTTAAATTTTTGATGATGTCCTATGATGATGACTTATGTTTAATTAATAGCAATGTGTTAAAAACTCTAGTGATTTAAACTTAGGGTTGATTCTGCTAAAAATTATACTTGACACATTGCATGCTTTCAAACACTTAAGAAGCCTTAGGAAACTTTAGGTTGACTCTCTGATGCCTTAACATAACTTGATAATAATGAACTGACTGCTCAATGTTGGCATAAAGGCTAAAAATTCATACTCCCAGAAAAATAAAAAAAATGAAAAAGTTGAATTTAAATGTAAACTCAACGCCAAAGACAAACTGTTGATGGACACTCTAATATGCTTTGCTAGCTTAGTACACTAGGTGAGTTGTGCTTGCTCCATTTAACTTTCCTTGGTAAGAATAGTAGTACTAGCATAAGAGTGAATGAAAGTCTTCACATGATCACTCTGCTCGTAGGGCTTGGGGTTGGAGTGTTTGCTCCACTTCTTTTTCAGGCCTGAAGAGTAGTTGTGATAAGCTGAAGCCCCAAGGATACAATTTAATTAACTAAATAACTGAGGGAGTAAAATAATGTACTAAAAAGAAAATGCTAGGCAAAAATAGAGATAAAATCCTAAAAATTCTTTAAGGTCATTAAGTATTGATTATATGCAACATAACACACACTACACTTACAGTGTAATCAATCTTAGGAACAAATCTGTTGAGCTTTGTTATATTGCATACATCTTTGTTTTTTTCTGAGGATTGAAAAAATGATGCAACATGTTCAGACTATTGATGCCATAGTATAGTTTCTTTTTTTTCTTTTAGTTTTGCATGTCATTGCTTGAGAACAAGCCATACCTTGAGTTTAGGGATGTGATAATTCTGAATAAAACCTATATTTTATGCTTTTTTATTTGAGTTGTTGTATGAAATCAAGCTCATATAGTTGCATTAATTTTGGGAGTTTAACTTTGTGCTTTAGCAATTTATATTTGGATGCTATTGATGGGAAAGGTATTTGGTAGGATATTTGTTTTGATATAATAATTGAAAATTAGTTTGGACTAAATTGAAAAGATTTCAAAAATGATTTTAGATCCAAACAACATGAAAATAAGTTTGAGGTATTTACGAAAGGTTTTGGAAGCGTTTAAAACGGTTTAAAGTATCCAAACTCAAGTTTTCAGCATGACCATACCGATACGGTTACACCCCGTATCGATACACTTTAGGGTTTTAGTTATAGGTTTTTTCCACAATCAAAAACCTGTACCGATACAGGCTTATGTATACCGATACAGAGAGGTTCGTACCGATACGCTTATAGGCGTACCGATCCTTGCTTTTCAAATCCCCAACGAACTAGTTCAAAACCCCCAACAGCTATTTCCCTACAGCGTACCAAAACCCCATATCGAACCCTCGTACCGATACAGACTGTAGCATAACGAATCACCTTACTGATACGCTTCAAAGGCGTATCGATTCTCTAAGGCTGTGAACAGTATAATAGCTAGTTTCTAAAGAACGAGTATCGATACGGATAGCCGTGTATCGAAACGGGTGTCTCCAGAACTGTATTTATTGCAGGAAATAAAGTCTCCAATGGCTCCAAATCATCCACAACGGTCTCCAACGGCTAGGAACTTATTTGGGAGGATAAAAGGACCCCTCAAGCACTTGGAAAATCTAATGATCTTATTGCCAACATCTATTATGATAGAAAAAGTGCCTTAGGGCTTTAATTCCCATTCTTTGTATAGACAAACACTTGTGAGCCAACTTGTCAATGTATGCTCAAGTGTTCTAATATTTGGGTGAGTGCTTAAATAGTGCAAAAATCTGCCTAAGAGAGGGATTTTTGTTTGTTTTTCTTCTCTCTTGTAAAAAGGGTTAGCTTGCCTTGGGGTATAGGTCAAGTGATTGTAAAGGTTTCCTCATAAGCCTAGAAAAGGGGAAGACTAAAAGATTTAGTGGATTTGGAAATCCTTAGTGAGGAAGCTAAGGTAGTGGATGTAGGCTTTGGTTAGAAAGTCGAACCACTCTAAATTCTTGTGTAATTTTTCATATCTATTGCTTCCACCACAATCACCCAAGAAATTCCTTCTTCACCACTTGGAAAGCAATTTTGGTTGATTCATCGAGCCCAACAATTGGTATCAAAGCAAGGCTCAATCGTGAAGGATTAATATCCTATTGAGGCAATTCCAGCTAGTGTTGCGTGTGATAAGTGCTACGCAAATGTGCAAGTATACACGTCGCAAGTAATAAAGTGATATGAGTATCGAGTATCGTCTCCACAGGGATTGGTTTGGGCCACTTTGCTTAAGTTACTGCACTGTGAAAATAAAAACACAATTGATAATAGAGGTTTTAATTAACGAGAAAAGTAAAAGCAATAAACTAAAAGAATAGATGAAAGAGAAAAGAGAATAGGCCAGGTTATCGTGAGTTGAGGTGTGATAGCCGATTGGATTGTCTTGGTAAAAGAGTGCAAGGGCAACTCAGTTGCCGTGGCAACTTGCACAGCGGGGTTGCCTTGGCAACTAATCGATGGTTGCCTGGGCAACTAGCTGGGCAACTACTTGGGCGTCTGGGCAGCAACTTCAAGGTTCGGCAGAGCGTTCTTCAATGGTTTCTTCTTATCCCTAAGTCGAAACTCTAGCTACTTGTGCATGCCTTGATAATACATCCCTGCGTGAATCAAGGGTGAACAACAACCAATCTTGCGCTCCTCTTAGCCGTTGAAATCCTTAACTTATTCCTAAGCCGGATTAATCTTCACCATCAATAGATTGAATAAAGACCATACTCATTCGTTTCTTGAATCTAACTCTCCCGATATTAGATAAATAGATGAGTTTACGAGATCCTCTCCCAATTCACTCGCAAAACAAGAATAAGAACCAAGAATGAGTAAACCTTGAATAGAAAAGTGCAAACTCTTATTACCTAAACAAAATCCAATAGTTTCTCACAACAACAAAACACAATAACCCCAACCGATCAAGTTAGTTCATGGTTGGGTTCAAAAGATATACAAAGAATAATCCCCAAACCATGAATCTAATGGAAGCAAAGAAGAAGAAGAAGTCAAAATTTCCCCTAATGCTCTCTATCGAAATTTCTCTATTTTTCTCCTCTATGGATTGTCGAAATCTCCTTGCTATTTATAGGGCTAGGCCAAAGTCCTTCTTTGAGGAGGAGTTTGAGTTGGAATTAAATTATCTTTAAAGAATATAATTCTTTATTATAATTGTATTCCTACTAGAACTTATCCTATCTTCTTGGAATTTAATTCTTCTTTAATCTCTGCATGGAAATCAAATTCCTTTGGGTTTGGGCTTTGCTCCACGTCATCTTGGGTTTGTCTAGTCATCAATTTCGACATCCCTATTGCATCTTCTCTTTGTCGACAATTGCCATGGCAACTGGCTCGACGTCTCCTTCATGCATTGCCCTGGCAACTAGCTCGGCATATCCTTCATGCATTGCCCTGGCAACTAGCTCGGCATTGCTTTGGCAAGTGATCCTGCACATACACACACAAAAACACACCAAAGCAGCATCTTTTTCCACAAAAATCACCAAGTTATGTAATCAAGCTCAACGGTGGAAATAAACATGAATTAATGCATGAATGACTAATTATGCAACTATTATGAGCTTAAGTCTAACAATAATATGAGTAAAAAGGGTAATAAAAATAGTACTTTTGAACACTTATCACGCCCCCAAACTCGAACTATTGCTTGTCCTCAAGCAATGCAAACTAACAATTACCTGCCAAGACTTTAATCATCAAAGACATGCTTCAAACTTGAATTCAAACCTCGGAATCGTGGCACAAAGTATGATCACCTTTTAATTTTTCGGATAACACAAAAATTACCCGGAACCAAACTATAGTGCTCGTGACAAAGTGTGTGCGTAGTTGTGAACAAGTCGATTTTCAAGATTCTATGTGAACTACAGGCTTTTATTAATTTAATTATCGGGGTATTTATTTTTATTTTCACTAGAGCCAATTTCGGGCACCTCTAGCAAGGTAAGCAATTCCTCATTTTATTTTAGTCGACTAGAGCCAATTTCGGGCACCTCTAGCGATTCTTTAATGTGCATTAACTACTAGAGCCAGTTTCGGGCACCTCTAGCAAGAAAGTGTATTTACTACTAGAGCCAGTTTTGGGCACCTCTAGCAAGAATTAACTTTTAATTTTCAATTTTAAATTTACCCAAATTTTAAGCAACCTAAGTTCACTAAGTTTCTTTGAATCAACAACCCACAACCGTGTAAAAAAAATTCAGCATCATAGTAAAATTCTAAGTTCTTTTCATGCAATCCTAAAATTAAAGGTTATTTCAATTAAGTGCAGTGGCAAAAATTCATCATTGGATATTCAACAAGTCTTAAGCAATTAAATCCAATTAAAGGCATGGCAAGTAACATATGCAACCTATATGTGATTGCTAAAGATGAATGCAACTAAACATGAAACTAACTAGAAACCAACACCCCCCCAAACTCGAGAGAAGCATTGTCCTCAATGCATGTAAGAGTGAAACAAAATTTAAAAGAAACTAAATAAAATGAGTTAGTCGAAGAGGTCGTCACCTCGAGTGATAAGTTTCCTTCGTGCCGTTTGCTTGATTCATTTTTCAGTCGGTGGTTGAATGCTGGTGCCGTGTGAATAGCATTGCTTTGATTTGATCCATGTTTGCCAATGCAGGTTCACTTGCATGGGCATCAGTAGTTCCCGAAGCCATAGTTGTTGCCTGGGCATCGCCAGTTTCTGTTGTGGTTGCTGTGGCAAGTAGTCGGTAGTGAATTTCCTTAGCATGGTGGTTGTGAGTCTTGTTGTGGAAAAGAAAACCTGGAAACTAAAGATAATGAAGAAAAATAAAATATCTCCTAAAAAATAAAGAGAAAAATAACCAAAAATAATAGAACAAAATAGTTCAAAAAATAAAAATAAATGTATCAGTAGTTGCCGTGGCGTCGAGGGTTGCCGAGGCGTCAGGGGTTGCCGAGGCATGCGCATCCATGGTTACCGAGGCATCAAGGGTTGCTGCGGTATTGAAGGTTGTCGTTTTCGATACTTCTTATAGTCCATCCGCACCCTCCATCGAGTGATAATATTGCCCAAAAAGAGTTTGGCCAATGTGCTTGCCACTACTCCCTTTTGCGTTACCATGGTGGAGGTGTCTTTCTTCTTTGTTCGCTTGTAGTCCATGTATACTCTCCACCTTGCTACTATTCCTGAAGGCACAAATATATTAATAGGAAAAATTATATCCATTCTCAACCATTCAATTACCTCATTCTTGTCGACTTCTATCATGGTTGGATGTAGCCTTTGTTGTCGTGGCAATTGCTGCTCAAGCCAATTACCGTGGCAATCAGTTGTCAAATTTTGCTTTAAGTCAAGGGAAGAATCAATTTTCTGAAGAGCTTTATGAATCCAAACACCTTTTTTCTTTTGGCCTCTCAAACATCTCCATCAGTAGAGATTTCGATGGCTTCAAATCTACCAACCTCGGTTCCTCAAGACATACCTGCAATGGACGAGGTGAGTTTTTAAAGAATTCAAAAGGTTCAACCATTACCTGCTCATATTCCATTGGCAAAGTATTATCATCTCGTTGATCTTGCATGTGGTCGTGTAATTGCGGTGGCAATTGTAGATGAGAGCAATCTACAGATTCCTGCTTCAACATCAACGTTGTAACCTTCTGGGCATCAGGTTCCTCAGAATTTGATGTAGTATTGTTGTTCTCAGCTTCACTGAGTGTTGTCGCGACATTGCTCTGTTCAGGCTCCTCAATCACTGCCGAGTTTGTTGTTCAAGCTCATCATGTGTTGGGCAGTCTCTCTCATTGGCATCCTCTTGACTTTGAGGCTTTAGTTGTTCCTCACACATTAGAGAGATTTCTTTGCATTTCTCCTTATCCTCTTGCCTTGGGACGTCAGTATCCCTAGGAATGAATTGTTGGTGCATGTTATCCATGACATATGTGGATCTCCCCAATTGATCTTCTGAATCCCCTAAGGTTGCATCCCACTGAGCTATCCTCGTATCCATAGATTTTGATAGTTCTCGAATCTCTTCAATTGATCCGTCAAGTCTAGCCAAGGAAGCTAGTAACGTTTCCTCCAAGGAATTGGAATGCTCTTGAAAAGGACTACATTGCCATGGAATATCTGTTGCTGCGGCAAAATTGTTATGGTAAAAAAAAATTGAGCTTTTTGACCATACCATGAAGAATTTTGCTGCTGGTTCCCTCTATGGTCCTCCATGTAGTTATATGCACCGAAAATGTGAGGGCAATTTTCAAACTCATGATGTTCTCCACACATAGAACAAGATTTTTCCACAGTATAAGTTCTTTGGGCTTTTCTCGGTTGGTATAGGTAATCATCAAAGGGTGCAAGAAACTCTTGATTGGATTGATTCATATCTTCCAACATCATCTCTCGAATAGATTGGCTTTTATTTCCCGACATGTTGGCGTCCCTTAACTTGTAGCGCACCTATTTTTTTTTGATAAAACAAACAAAAAGAAAAGTTAGTAAAACTAATAGAAAAAAATGCAATAACAAAAACAACTAACACCAATTGCCAATCCCCGGCAACGGCGCCAAAAACTTGTTGCGTGTGATAAGTGCTACGCAAATGTGCAAGTATACACGTCGCAAGTAATAAAGTGATATGAGTATCGAGTATCGTCTCCACAAGGATTGGTTTGGGCCACTTTGCTTAAGTTACTGCACTGTGAAAATAAAAACACAATTGATAATAGAGGTTTTAATTAACGAGAAAAGTAAAAGCAATAAACTAAAAGAATAGATGAAAGAGAAAAGAAAATAGGCTAGGTTATCGTGAGTTGAGGTGTGATAGCCGATTGGATTGTCTTGGTAAAAGAGTGCAAGGGCAACTCAGTTGCCGTGGCAACTTGCACAGCGGGGTTGCCTTGGCAACTAATCAATGGTTGCCTGGGCAACTAGCTGGGCAACTACTTGGGCGTCTGGGCAGCAACTTCAAGGTTCGGCAGAGCGTTCTTCAATGGTTTCTTCTTATCCCTAAGTCGAAACTCTAGCTACTTGTGCATGCCTTGATAATACATCCCTGCGTGAATCAAGGGTGAACAACAACCAATCTTGCGCTCCTCTTAGCCGTTGAAATCCTTAACTTATTCCTAAGCCGGATTAATCTTCACCATCAATAGATTGAATAAAGACCATACTCATTCGTTTCTTGAATCTAACTCTCCCGATATTAGATAAATAGATGAAGTTACGAGATCCTCTCCCAATTCACTCGCAAACAAGAATAAGAACCAAGAATGAGTAAACCTTGAATAGAAAAGTGCAAACTCTTATTACCTAAACAAAATCCAATAGTTTCTCACAACAACAAAACACAATAACCCCAACCGATCAAGTTAGTTCATGGTTGGGTTCAAAAGATATACAAAGAATAATCCCCAAACCATGAATCTAATGGAAGCAAAGAAGAAGAAGAAGTCGAAATTTCCCCTAATGCTCTCTATCGAAATTTCTCTATTTTTCTCCTCTATGGATTGTCGAAATCTCCTTGCTATTTATAGGGCTAGGCCAAAGTCCTTCTTTGAGGAGGAGTTTGAGTTGGAATTAAATTATCTTTAAAGAATATAATTCTTTATTATAATTGTATTCCTACTAGAACTTATCCTATCTTCTTGGAATTTAATTCTTCTTTAATCTCTGCATGGAAATCAAATTCCTTTGGGTTTGGGCTTTGCTCCACGTCATCTTGGGCTTGTCTAGTCATCAATTTCGACATCCCTATTGCATCTTCTCTTTGTCGACAATTGCCATGGCAACTGGCTCGGCGTCTCCTTCATGCATTGCCCTGGCAACTATCTCGGCATATCCTTCATGCATTGCCCTGGCAACTAGCTCGGCATTGCTTTGGCAAGTGATCCTGCACATACACACACAAAAACACACCAAAGCAGCATCTTTTTCCACAAAAATCACCAAGTTATGTAATCAAGCTCAACGGTGGAAATAAACATGAATTAATGCATGAATGACTAATTATGCAACTATTATGAGCTTAAGTCTAACAATAATATGAGTAAAAAGGGTAATAAAAATAGTACTTTTGAACACTTATCAGCTAGCTCGATCAACATCTTATCAACTGGTTTCCATGGCGTAATCCATTGACAAGTCACCCTTGTTCAACAGTGAATATTATGTCTATTGGAAGAATATGATAATGTTTTTCATGAGAGCATAGTTCTCGATGGACTGTTCGTGCCACAACGAAGCAAGGAAGAATGGAATGCGGATGATCACAAGAAGATGGAGCTTAATTGTAAGGTCTTGCACATTCTATTTTGTGAATTAGGCCCTGACGAATATACAAAGGTTTCTTCTTGTGAGAGTGCCAAGAAGGTTTGGGACAAGCTTGATGTGATCCATGAAGGTACAAATGAGGTGAAGGAGACAAAGATTGGTCTATTCAACCTCAACTATGAAAACTTCAAGATGGACCCAAAAGAAGACATCAAGAGTATGTTCAGCCGTTTCTCCATAATTGTCAACGAACTCAAAGGTCTTAGAGAAGAGATTTCAAAAATTGATTTATTCACTTCCCGAATCATGAGAGAGCAAGAGGACGGGTATCATTGAGGCTAAGAACTTAAATGAGCTCAAGCTTGATGAGCTAATTAGGTCTATTCTCACCCATGAATTGATGTCCAAACCATTGAGAGATGAGAATGAGAAGAAGATCAAAGAGCTCAGAATTAAAGATCTAAACATAGAAGCTCTTAAATCCTTCACAAGCCATCAAAAAGATTCAAGAAGGGAGAAAAGTGAGGATGAAGAGATGGCCTATCTTTTTGAAAAGTTTGCTCGATTCATGAAGAGCGAAAAGGAAGAATCCAAGCATGAATAGAAAAAGAAAATGAAGGACCCCCAAGTGCTCCAAACGTAAGAAAACGAGGCACACCAAATATGATTGCCCTCGCTTCAACAAAATGGTATCATCTTCAAAGAAAGCATATGCGGCAACATGGATTGATGAAGACTCCACCGATGAAGACGAGGTAGCCCACCTATGCTTTATGACCCTCCAAGAATGAGAGATAGCTTCTAACTCAACTATTTCTAATTCTTATACATTTGATGAGTTGCAAGAAGCATATGATGAATGGGTTTTTGAATTTAAATCTTTATTTTTGAAAAATAAAAAGTTGATTTCAAAATTAAAAATTTAAAATGATTTGCTTTATAAAATTAATTTGGAATTTGAAGCGAAAATGAAGGATTTTGAGCTTAAAGTTTTAAATCTACAAAATTTGCTTCAAAATTTAGAAAAAAGGTCATCAAAAGGAAGTAGATGATCTTAAGAAAGAAAAAGATTTGATTTCCAATGATCTTGAAAAGAAAAACAATTTGGGAAAATCAAACTTTTATGTAAGATAATCTAGTGTCCCTGTATTTTTGAATGGAAAATGCTTTAGAAGTATTTGTGTCCCAAAAGGACTAATTACTTCAAATAAAAAGGATGAAATTGAAAAATGGATTCCTAAGGGGACTAAAGTTTGTGCTACTAATGCCTATGGATCCAAAGCAATTTGGATACCAAAAATCAAATGATTATCTTTTTATAAGTGTGATGGAGCTTTGATCGACAAGTGATGAAATTAAGGGGGAGCTCTATGCACACAAGGGAGATCACTTGAATAAGGAAGGCTCCACATCCTACCTTTGGTTCAAGTGGTAAAATTAGTTGAATTTTTTTTTATTTATTTTAATTTAACTAGTTTATCATATATTTGTTGGTCTAACCTTTCATGTGATACTTGAGTAAAGGGGAGCCTATTTTAACAAAACCTATTTTGTCAAAATTTGTTTTAAAATTCTCCATTGTTATGGACTTAAAAGTTCTCAACCTTTGGTTTGAACCATTTTTTATATAACAAAATGGGGAGAATGTTTAGAAAAATTGAATTTTTAAGAGAATAAGGGGGAGCTTTAACCATAGTTATATTTTTAAAATCTTATTCAAAATTTATTTTTACTAAGGGGGAGAACCTCAAAAAAATTCAAGTTGGTTTTATTATATCAAAAGGGGGTGATTGTTAGGATATTTATTTTGATATAATAATTGAAAAATATTTTAGGACTAAATTGAAAAGATTTCAAAAATGATTTTAAGTCCAAACAACTTGAAAATAAGTTTGAGGTATTTTCAAAATGTTTTGGAAGTGTTTAAAACGTTTTAAAGTAGCCAAACTCAAGTTTTCAGCACGACCTTTTTCCAGAACCGAAAACCCATACCGATACAGGCTTAGGGGTACCGATAAGGAAAGGGTCGTACCGATACGCTTATAGGTGTACCGATCCTTGCTTCTCAAATCCCCAACGGCTAGTTCAAACCCCTCAACGGCTATTTCCTTGCAGCGTACCGAACTCCCATATCGAACCCCAATACCGATACAGACTGTAGCGTACCAAACCACCATACTGATACGCTCCAAAGGTGTATCGATACGCTAAAGCTGTGAAGAGCATAACGGCTAGTTTCTGAAGAACAAGTATATATACGGCTACCCCTCAAGCACTTGGAAAACCTAATGATCTTATTACCAACATCTATTATGATAGAAAAGTGTCTTATGCTTTAATTCTCATTCTTTATATAGACAAACACTTGTGAGCCAAATTGTCAATGTATGCTCAAGTGTTCTAGGATTTGGGTGAGTGCTTAAATAGTGCAAACATCTACCTAAGAGAGGGATTTTTGTTTGCTTTTCTTCTCTCTTCTAAAGAGGGTTAGCTTGGCCTTGGGGTATAGGTCAAGTGATTGTAAAGGTTTCCTCCTAAGCCTAGAAAAGGGGAAGACTAAAAGATTTAGTGGATTTGGAAATCCTTAGTGGGTTAACTAAGGTAGTGGATGTAGGCTTTGGTTAGAAAGCCGAACCACTCTAAATTCTTGTGTAATTTTTCTTATCTATTGCTTCCACCACCATCACCCAAGAAATTCCTTCTCCACCACTTGGCAAGCAATTTCGGTTGATTCATTGAGCCCAACAATATGACATTTTAGTGGTGTTTGTGCAGGAAACTATGAAGTAGTAAAGTACCAGAACAGTGGAGCAGCGCCCTCTCGTGATCACTAACTCATCACAATCATAGCACTTGTTAAATTTTTACAGAGGCCATTTTTTGAATCTACATTACTTCAAGAATGAGAAACAAGATACCCTGCATCGTTTCAAGGAGAAATAGAGCAAGACGCCTTACATCCTAGAGTTTTCCTTTTATATCCCTTTCACCTATATTTGCATTTTGAAATGGGAACCAATAGATTTGTATTTATACAACATAAAAGATTTTTTAGCATTCCCTTGAACATGGTTTAAAAGTACAAGGACTATGATGCATTTCAATATTCTGACTCTAATCATACCACTAGCATAAGACATGAAATTCTGTGCAAATTAGGGCATTTGCTCATATTAAAGAGACAAAGTTCTTCAGGCATTAAATACCATTCAAGGTGGAAATAAGCTTTGATGCAAGGATTCCCATACAAGAAATTCAAAAGCGTTCATAAGAAGCATTGAAGAACCAGAAAGACTACACTACCGATTAGAAGTACAAGATTGTTAGATTGAGCGAGCAAATATGAAAAGATCAAATGTTTTCTACAAAGCAAAGATCAAATGTTTTCTATGAAGCAAAGAGGTGCAGAGACATGGTTAGTTTCAGCTCAGTGTTTTGCACAATTTGAAAAAGCGTCATCTAATTTGTTCTCCTCAGATTCGAAAGGATAGATCACCGACTTAGTGCCCATATGGGCAAGAGTCACCCTACCGACTTAGTGCCCGCAGGGACGAGATTCACCCTACCACTTAGTGCCCACAGCGATGAGATTCACCCTATAGACTTAGTGCTCGTAGAAGCGAGAGTCACCCTACCGACTTAGTGCCTGTAGGGGTGAGAGTCACCTTATCGACATAGTATCCGTAAGGATGAGAGTCAGATTTTTTAGGGCACCTCCTCAAGATAAAAGAAGTGATACTCAACATGCAACTCGGCTGGATAAAATTAGTGCCTTTTGTTCTTTGTCCTATTCCCGTTTCACCGAAATGAGCAAAGAGGGGCATCTATAGTCACCTAATTTTGTTCAACCCCTATTTTTTTGTGTGCATATATATATATATAATTAAACCCAATAAGTAAAAAAAATATGAAAATGGTCCATTAAAAATATAAAAAGAGTCCATTAAAAAATAAAAAAGAGCCCATTAAACAATAACGACCCATTTTGTTTTTGTATATATTTTGTTTTGTTTTATTTTTAATTATATCATTATTAATGTATTTCTTGCAGATCACACAAGATCCTAATCACATCAGATATGAGAAGATTACAAGAGATCATGTCCAACAAGTATGGAAAGTCAAAGTGATGCGCAAGGAATTCTCATTGTGGACTCATGGCAAATTTCTGAAAGGATCCGAGCATTTTAGGGTCAGGATGTCTTCTTACGTATTGACTGTCTTTCAGTTACCTTTTCAACGCATCTTGAAACGCCTCAATCGGACGTCGGGAGATCAAGATATGCTCATTTTACTGAAGACAGCGCGTGCAGAAAATTAGATATGGGTTCAATACGGGAATTTGATTTTTATTACGAATTTTCAATTATTTTATTGAATATTTGTAATTAAATTCAAGCTTAGACATTTCCCTATTTGTTTTAACTCATTTAGGATCATATTGAATGTAACGAAAGTAGTTTGATGCCCAAGTAAAGGCATTATTCCCTTTCCAAATGTATTTTGCATAAATAGGTAATATGCTTTTAGGGTTTCTTGAATCCTCTAAATAGGCTTTATTCCATTTTAATTGAACACAGATTAGAAATCAAATACAACACACAACATTCATCCTTTGTAACACACTAAATTCAAGAGCAATATAAGTTATAGTGATTTTTTGAGGTTCTCTATATTTTTATTTTTCCTTTGTTACTTGGTTTCGAATAAGGAGGAGAAGGGATATGGGTTCTCGTTAAGTGAAGCTCGTGAAGGATCCATCATCACTGAGGGACGAAACTAGCACCACCACCGGAGTAGGGGCAACAGCAATAGCGCGTTGCCAATGAGCAGTGATCGGCGTCCAGGAGCAACGGCGACATCGATGGTGCAAAACGGTTCATCCCGTACCCCACCTTTGACGAGCCACGCTTTGGTCCCACTGTTTGCAATTTCTTCACTATAATCCCTCTTTATTTTTTAATTTAGTTATTTAATTCTTGCTTCATGCACTTTAACCTTTTGTTCGCTTTGTTTATATTTATTATGTTGTCTAATTTATTCATCTTTATGTAATTCGACATATTAAAATATTAGGGTAAATAGAATTTATAATAATTAATGTTGTGTTTTTTTCTTGTAATAAAAGCTTGCCAAATAATTTAAAATAAACGCTTTTAGGTTAGTTTCTCTAATAAATAACTTAAATATTTTTGTGAGATTAGTTTACCAATAATAAAGTTAAATTAGAGCTTAGATTAATACCTTCCCTTAATTGTAAATAATTAAATGAAATATTTTAAGTAATCTTTTAGAAAAGGTAAATAATC
Source organism: Hibiscus mutabilis (assembly GCA_019671005.1). Taxonomy (NCBI): domain Eukaryota; kingdom Viridiplantae; phylum Streptophyta; class Magnoliopsida; order Malvales; family Malvaceae; genus Hibiscus; species Hibiscus mutabilis. Next base: position 12,022,187 of record CM033738.1, on the reverse strand, counting down.
TATTTTCCTTAATTATAAATAATGGTAAATAAAACTAACTTGGTAATTCTTTGTGAATAATCATTTTTTCCTTAATTGCAAATAAAACACTCATAGGTAATTTCTAGAAAAGTGAATAAATAATTTCCTTAATAATAAAATTTAATTAGAGCCTTTAAGATTAGTTACCCTAAATGTGTAAAATTAATGTTTAACCTTTAACATTAAACCACCCATTAAAAATAAAGAAAAAACATAAAATGCCATTAAAAAATGTTTTATTAGCATCATGAAAAACGAGATATTTTCTCAAGTAGGGTTAATTCGGTCTTCCCTTAGCAACTGGGGAACAGTCAAAACTCCTATGGGAGACTATATTTTCAGATTTTGGGGATTAATTCCCTTTTTGTCTAAAATTGACCAGGGTTTCCTCGGCCGTGAGCAAATCCGGGTCATTTTTAGCTGTGGATTTTTACATTAATCTTTGCACGCATTCATTTGGGTTATCATGGAAAATATTAGTGATCAAGTAAGCGCCATTTCTACGGGCGTTGTGGGGGTGTTAATCATTCCCCACACGTAATCGTGCCCCTAAACCATCAATCTGGTTTGTTTTTAGGTTTTTAGTTCGCCTAATATAATAAAAGAGATCGGTGGCGACTCCGTTATCACAAGAGCAGAAGGCCAGCATGGCGTAAGCTGAAAGATCAGAAACAAATCCTAGCAGCAATCCAAGTGAAACAAACCTCCTAAGCAGCCAGAATGACAGTCGGCAAGAAACATCTTCGGCGAAGAGGTGGGCCGATAATCCAGGCCAATAAAGAGACCACAAGCAGGTAACTGAAACAAACAACCACCATATGTCGAAGGTTCGACATCAACTTTCTGGTAACCTGGAAGACGAATCTGAGAGAGCTTCTTGATCGGAGATGACTGGGTGAACCCTAGAGTTCTCAGTCTGCATCACCGGGAGACCACCAGCAAAAACTACAGAGACAACCGAACGGCGAGGCAACCTAGCTCTTAGAGACAATTGTGGAGGTGGCCGAACAGCACATGATAGCCTCGGTGGTAAAAGAATGAGATAATGAATGTGCCCCTTGGCAACCGAAAACTAGTGGTAACCAGAACCACCATAAGAAACCAATCCGCGCTGAAACTTCGCAGAAACCCCAACCCCCATCCTTTGACCCCTACTCAAATGCCACCAAACAATACACCTATTCTTGAACATAACTCCTAGAGGAAGGTTTCTTAGAAGGGGATTCTACACAACCAAGCAAGCAAACGAGCAAATCTCTTGCCGGACTATGCGAATAAGGGTTAGGGTTATTTGGGTAAGAAAGGAAGAAATGCAGTACGAAGAGGATTTCATGAGCGGAGCTAGGGCTTGTTGAGCGTGATCTTTGTCTTGTGGTTTTCCACTTTAGTTTTGTTTATATGTTTTTATCTCATATGCTTGGCCCGATAGCCCGATGGCAAAGCATTACACTTCTATGCTTGGGGCCTTTAGATCCTTGAGTTGTAAAAGATTTTTATGGCACATGTTATTGTATGATTAGACAAAAATTCTCTGATAAAGTGACGACACATGTTATTGTCTAATTAAAAGATGATAAACATTTATAAAAGTGATATGTTGTCATCTACGTCATTGTCATGTCATCACATGACAAAATCTGACATTTATAATAGTCATGTCATTGCGTCGTATGCTTGTAAAATCAAAGTTCAGTGCTTTAGTTGATAAAATGAAAAGTTTAGTGAAACGATAACATTATCAAATTTATAAAACATAAAAAGATGCTTGATCTATGAAATTTAATTTAACGGTATATTAAAAAAATATAATATATATAAATTTAAAAGCATATAATATAGAAATATTAAAAGCATCCATAAACTTGATAAAACATTCTATATCTTTTAAATGATGCATAAAACAGTAAGTAAATCAATCTATGCTTTTAAACCAAAACATGTAAATTAAGGCTCATATCAAACCGATATTTAAAAGAAAAAAATAGAAAAAATTTATTTCCGAGCTTAGCTAAGCTTGCTAGGCTTTAACTGAATCCCAAAGTCATAATTCAAACCTCTTTATAATACCAAAACACATTTGCACTCTCCGACATGATATCGCCTTGATGCCAACTTCTCGACGCCAACGCTTCGACACCTAACTAAAAACATCCAAACACTTGTCATCTTCTACAAAAAAAAATACAAGAGTCAATATAAATTGTACCACACCAAAAGTAACCAATTTATTATAACACCACCATCGCAATTAAATTCCCCAACATTACACTGTTGTTGAACCATTCGACTAAATTAACTCCTCCCTATTTATTATTTTTTTTCCTATGTAAAAGCCACTTACAGGGGAAAGGGCAGCAACTAATTGATTTCTCAATTCAATTGTTGCTGCTTCCCACACAGACCAACCCCGCCTTCGAAGGAGGTAACACGCCCCTGCTACACCCATGTTCCGCACCATCGAACCTCTTTTAATTCTTTTTTTCTTTAAATTACTTATAAGAATTTCATCGAACATATATGGCCCACTCTAATATGTGATCCAAAAATTCAATCAACCATTCTACTAAACACTCCAATCAAGAACTTAAATCTAAACTCAACCAATTAGATTAATTTCAGAATCAATTTCATAAAATTGATATTAAATTTATCTTACCCATAAACTAATTATCAATCCAATCAAAATATCTTGATTTTATCCAAGAAATCTTATAAATCAAATTAAATTCGGTTTCATTCATAAACTCCAATAGAGGTGATAGATAATCAATTAAAAACAATTAGAAAACCTTTAAGAATCAAAAGTTCACCCAATCGATAGGAAAAACGGCAGTTGAATACATCATCCTCCACTTGAACCTAAATCCCATGAAGATTTGATGAAGACTACTAGATCTTGTTAGATTGTTGATTAGAAATCATTTAGGATATAAAAGAGATGAAAAATCAAGAAGGAAAATCATTGTTCTTTAACTTGTGTTTGGCAAATTCAATAGAGAAAATGAGAAAAAAGCTTGGATGTGTTTTTCTCGAAAATTCTTTTGTTAAAAATGAGAGGGAAAAGATATATTAATAATTGATTTAATAATCCCAATAAATATCACTTTAATTCCTTTTTACAATATTCCCATCACTAACATTTTACAACTATTGTAAAATAGTCACTTTTTAATTTAATATTAAATCGACCCATTTAAAAATTACTCAAAACTAAACGGTAAATTTATCGGAAACCAATTTATATTCTGAAATTAATTAATTAGTTAAAGCATTAATTAAAATTCTAGCTTGATTATGATAATTCACCCGAATTTTCTAGCCCGTTTTCCGGAAGGTTTAAAATGAAAAAAAATGACATTAGGATTTCAAAGTTGACTGAAAAGTAATATTTATATCACACATGAAGGGAAATTGCAAGGTGTGCCTTTGCATTTTCCTGGGTTAACAAAAGGCTATCAAAATTCAATTCAAATTCACTTTAGTCCCTAATTCCCAAAACCTCAAATGAGTCAATGAATATTTTTTATTTTCCTCAATTTGGTCCATAATTGTTTCCAATTCCTCCGTTTAAGTGTGAAACATCTAGCCCTGAATGAGGGTCGTGGCAATAATAATACATATTTTTTAATAGGTTATAAATATGTGCATGTGAGTCTGATTAGAGACAGACGCAAGATGTAAGTTCAGGAGACAAATATAAACGATAATAAAATGGGATCAATGCCTAATAATTAAGCCATCAATATAAAATTTTAAAATTAGAGGCTTGGAATATATTTTGCCTAATTTTTATATTGACAATGATCTAATTAGTATTTCAACCCAAAAAAATAAGGGTCTAACTTAATTAGCCTAATTTCAAAATAAATTAGGACCTAAAAGCATTTAAAGCAAAAATTGTCGTCAACACTTGGGTTTTCTATCTTCAAAACTAAGAGGGTCTTAAAAGTAATTGGACCTAAATATTCAGGGAGTAAGACCTAATATTTCTAATTGTAAAAATACGAGAAATCTAAAAATAATTTGACCCGAATAATTTGAGAGAATAATATTTTCTAAAACTAAACGGACTCTAAAGCTTGTCCACTAGTAAAATAACTTGGTCCCTGATTTTGATCTATTACTGAACTTTTTAGTACCGCAATTCCAAATGTTAGCTTCTTACTATTTAATTAAGAAATCAACCATTTCAGTCCATGTGTTTAATTTAGAAAAGAATAAACAATTAATCATTCTAAATATATTTTCTTTTTTTATAAACTGGTGTCATTATGGAGCTTGCTCCATTGGTCAAGTCGGATTTTGGAACTTCATTTTATTATGAATGAATTATAAATATTTTTTGAATGAACTTGAATTCATCTATTGTCTGACTCATTTAATTTTTAGAATTTAGAAATAAGTATTTAATTGAGTCGAGTCAAAAATTTCGATTTAGTCAAATTTATAAGTCTTATTTTATAATTCAAACTTTATTTGAACTTTTTTCAAGTCAAGTTTATGAAATTTAATTCGGTCAAGTCGAGTTGTTCTAGTTTCTTTTTAAATTTAACTGTAAATATTTATAATACTATGGTACTAATTGTTCCAATTTAAATGATTTTTATAACCATATACGATATATGTATATATTTTATCATATTTTATCAGGAAAAGTTGAGGGAGTCTACTCGAAGTTGAAAATCTATCCACTACTTACTAAAGTTTTCGAGTTATTTGAAGTCTTATTTTATGACTCCAACTTTATTTAAAAAAATTCGAGTCAAGCTTATAAAATTACGTTTTGAGTTAAGCTGAGTCGAATTTTTCACATCGAGTAGAAAAATTCGATTTCTTCGAGTGGAGTCAAAAAATTCGATTCTTTTAATCGAGTCGAATTCTACTAATAATGGATATTTAAAAGATAGTTAAAAATAAATTTTATATTAATAACTTATATACTTAAATTCAAATAAAATAAAGAGCCAAAACTGATCTGACATTTTAGGTTTAGCTAAAGCGTAAATAGAGGAGCCATTTCACATGCAAAAGTCTCGAATACAATTTTATTCAAATTCAGAGACGAGAATACGGTGTATTTTTAAAAAGTAATAGGAGTAGTTGCAATTGCAAGGACGTTTTTTAATAGTCAAACAACTTCTAGACGTTTGAAAAAAAAAGCATAAAGTCAGAAATTGTTCCCAACGTTTTATTAAATAGTCACTTTAACCCATATTTTTTTGAGCAATTCAGTCATTAACGTTTTATTTTAGGCCAAATGACCCCTCTGCGGATGAAAACTGTCAGTCAACTGACGAGAAATGGCTTGAATTGACTGGACAAACTTATATGACAGTGCATGCTGACATGGCAATATCATATAGACAAATGTGTTGACTTGAAAAAACGTTACATCAGTCAAAAAATAATTCTATAAATTTATATAAAATATAAAATAATTTTTTCTGCTAACTTATCATTCTATCAAGTTATTTCAAACTGTTTACCGTCAATTTTCTAATAATTTTTATCCGCGGATAGGCTATTTTGATCCAAAATAAAACGTTGAGGGTTGAATTGCTCCAAAACAAATATGGGTCAAATTGACTATTAAGTCAAACGTTGGGTTTTTTTTGACTTTACGCCAAAAAAACAATTTCTAGACTCACGGAACATATAATATTACCAATAATCAGGAGCGTGTGTACATTGGTACCTGGTGGGTCACGTGATCCACCATTAAAAATAGGGATGGACCGAAGGGACTGGTAGGGACGGTAACAGGGATGGACCGAGGGGATTGGAAGGGATGGTAGCCCTTCTGTAATATCCAAATTTCTGGACTAGTGACCAAATTGTAATTTTTGAAAGTTTAGGGTGTTAAAGTGTGAACTTGGAAAAGTTTAGGGACTAAAGTGTAATTTCCAAAAGTTCCCCGTAAATGAATAGTTCACCCCCAAGAGTGGCATTCCCGTGTTACTCAGATTTTTCGTACGAGGCCTATATTATTAGCATTTTTGGATCGAATGAAATTGTTAAGCGTGCTCAAACCATAGTAGTACAAGGATGGGTGACTTAACGGCAAGGTCCCATATTTAATATTTTGACTGATAAAAAGGATTTACTTTAAGTCAACAATATTCGAAATGGATTGTGGAGATAAGATTTCTAAGAGATAATGTATCCGATAAAAATTCCTGAAATTTATCGATATATCGGATCGAATTGAAATTTTAAAGACAGTTACAAGAAACTATGGAAAACTCATAAAATATTATTTTATGAGTATTTTATTACTTTTGGTTGGATTCTAACTATATTTAGTTAGATGGTGATGGAATGACAATTTTCAAGACTTGTTGTAAATAAAGTCTAGTTGGAGGGCAAATTGGACATTTGCCATTGATGGCATTTTTGAAATATTTTGAAACTTTGAGGGCAATTTTGGAAGAAGGTTTACACATGGATTAAATCTTAGCCATTGATTTTTATGAGATTTAATCATGGCCATTATAATAAAAGGGCAAGATGGTAATTTCACTATTTAAATGAATTTTAAATTCATTTAATATTACATGTGGATTAAATAGGTTAAAAGATGAGAAAAATTATCTCATCTTCATCAAGCTGCTCGAAACTAAAAAAAGGAGAAAGTTGTTTCAAGCTTTTCAAGTCATTTTTGAAGAAAATCAAGGCTAGTTTCAAGCAAATTTGTTTAAGGCAAATTGTTCTACACTTGATTCTCTTCAATTTGCTAGTATTTTTGCATGATAAAAATCAAGTATGAGTTATGTTTGGATGAAGATTGATTATGGAAATTGAAGTTGATGCTGGAATTAGACTTGTAGTTAGTTAATTTGATGATTTAAACATGGAATTAAGGTTGAAATTGGATAAATTCCATGTTAGAGATCATAAACCCTAACCCTAAAATTCGGGGGTTTTGATTAGGAAGTTAAATTAAGGATGAAATTGATTGAATTATGATGTTTGGAGACTTATTTTGATGAAATATTGAATAATTTCCCCAAGTTGTAAATTAGGGACTATTTCGAAATTTTGGAAAAATTAGGGGAAATTATTGTAAATTTTATTTTAGCATGGGAATCATGGAATTATGGCGAAAATAGCTTGAATTGGTGATTAGGGACCAAAATGATTTTTTTGGAAATTCAAGGACCAATTTGGCAATTTAGTAAAAGTTAGGGATTGGTCTTGAATTTATGGAAAATTGATAGAATTAAAGATTTGAGAATGTTATGAAAGTTGAAGGATTAAAATGTCAAGAAAGGAAACATAAGGGACCAAATTTGAAAAGAAAGTTTGGTTAGAGACTAAAGTGGATAAAGTTTGGAAGTTAAATGAAAATGTATAAGGATGTTAGAATTAAGAAACATTAATTTAATGTACAAAGGCAATATAGTGACCAAAATGTCACTTTTATAAGTTTGAGGACTAAAAAGGAAATAGTCCAAAATAAGTAAATAATTATGGAAATTGTTTAAACATGGGTTTGAACAATTGTTTAATGTCCAAATTAGTCACTAAAGATCCAAGGACTAATTCGGCAATTTGCAAAGTATTCAGGAAAATTTTCAAAAAAATTTATATTCGAATAGTCATGTTCAAGAATTAAATTAGCAGTGTTAGATTTAAGTTAAACACAAGAATGGTGATGTATATGTTGATTGGTTTATACAGTTTCAAAAGAAAACGAAGGAAACCCAAGTGACAAAAAGAAGGATAAGAATTGAGAGTAAAGCTTAGTAAGGCTGTACTACACTAAAACAGGTGAGTGCATTTACATGTTTAATTTATAAATAGGAAGACAAATGAATAGTCAACCTTAATTATAAATAATATTGCATGATATGTACGTATGTTAATTTATGTTGCTATGAATTTACATACATATGATAAAGCATGTGATACGAATGATTATTTATATGATTAATCATGATAATGGATTGATAAGGAAAATGCCCAAGTATTATGCATGAGAGTCCATGGTATAGTTGGCATGCCATAGAGTCTTTAGCAGCTGCACCCTTATGTTTATGTTATCAAACAGATATTGTGACAAAATGATTGTGTCACATACACCTTGGGGACCTAAGCCCTTGGTGTGCACCCTGGGGATCTACGCCCACTGTGCCCTAGTGCACTATCGATGTGCTTTATGTTTATGGGGAGGAAAGAGCGTCCCTGATTACGTACTCATCTTTATGTTATGTTTGACACCACAGTGTCATTTAAAGATGACTCGCGTACCTAGGTCTCATATAGTGTACCTTGGGCAACGATAAATGAATTATGTCATGTATACGAATAATATCACGTATGTGAAATATGCTATGTATGAAAATTATGTCATGCAAATGAAGTATGCTACCTATGAGAATCATGTTATGTAAATGGATCATGCTCTGATAATGAATCATGTTACGTGTATAAACCATATCATGAAAGTGAATCATGTTATGTATTTGAAAAATATTATATATATGATTTATGCTATGCATATAAATTACTTGATGATGATAGAGTAATAATGTACCGCAAGCTCCACCTCCAGCTCCGCCCCGACTGAACCACTTGTGCAACAAAGAGCTCCGGCACAAGAATATGGGGCATTAGTACAAGCTTTTGAAACTATGGTAAACAGACTTCAGCCCCCAACCCCAGTACCGGCTCCGGCACCTGTGCCAGATAAGGCATCAACATCAGAGAATTTCATGGGGAAGGTGGGCCGATGGCTGCCAATCTGTGGTTAAATGATGTTAAGATTATAGTGGAAGGGCTTGGGTGCACCAACGCAGAGAATTTGGAAGGAGTTGTTTTCCTTATTAAGAGGACATGCTCGTATCTGGTGGTCTAATGCCACGATGTTAGTACCTGCTACTGAAGTAAATTGGACATTTTTTCAGAAGGCATTTGAGGCTAAGTATATTGGGGAACAATTTAAAAGAGAAATGTTGCAGGAGTTTTTAGATCTTAAACAAGATACTCGTACTATTTGTGAGTACGAACTAGATTTCAATTGACTGATTCGGTATGCAGCTGAGTTAATGCCGACTGAAAAGTCTCGATGTCAGTGGTTTATAGAAAAGTTGCACCCAAGGCCCAAGGAGATTTTATTGGGTATGAATCTGGCAAACTTCCAAGAAGTTGTGAATAGAGCGAAGGCTATGGAAAGAGCCTATATGGAACGAGTCAAAGCTCAGCCTTCTCGAGCTTCCAAAAGGTCTTTTACCTCGACACAATCTAAACGAGGTAGAGGTAATCGATCTCAGGGCAGAGATGAGTCAGGATTCACTAAAAGGAATCCTTCATCAAAGAAATGGCAAGGTGCTCAGACGTCAACTGTTGGATCTAGCAGGCCTACGATTCCTGAGTGTGAAACTTGTGGAAAACGACATTTGGGAGTTTGTCGAATGGGTTCAAGCGTTTGCTACAGATGTGGTAGTACTGGACATTTTATCAGAGATTGTCCAGAGGAGCAGGCAAAGAAACCGAACCAGTCTGAAAGATCTGTAGCTGCTTATTCTCAAGGTAGAGGTTGAGGTCGAGGTGGTGGACAACACATGACATCGACTCAGGGAGCCTCGGAGGTTGCATCAAACAGAGAATTCAAGACCCCAGCTTGAGTGTATAACATTCGCATAGAGGAAGAAAAGATCACCCGGATATTATTGCAGGTACGCTCCGACTCTTGGGTGAACTAGTATTTACTTTAATTGATCCGGGTTCGACTCATTCATACATTAACACTAAAATAGTAGAACAAAGAAAGATTCCTATGGAGAAAGATATCTAGTGATGTGATTGCTGAAAATCCTCTTGGACATAGTGTTCGAGTGACTAGGATATGTAAGAATTGTCCTATAGAAATTCAAGGGATTAAGTTTCCGGCAGATCTAATGGAACTTCCATTCCATGAATTTGAAGTCATTCTTGGAATGGATTGGCTATCTACATATGATGCAGATATAAAATGTAAGAAGAAGAGGTTGACACTTCCAGAACCCAATGGTACTGAAGTAATATTTGTGGGAGAAAGAACTGAATGTTTAGAGTCAGTAATTTCAGCAACAACAGCTCAAAGGTTGTTAAACAATGGATGTTAAACATGTTTGATTTATGTGGTGGATACCCAAAATTCACCTAAAAAGATTGAAGATATCCCAACCATGAGGGAATTTCCTGATGTATTTCCGGACGAGCTACCAGGGTTACTTCCGGATAGGGAATACAGTTTGGGATTGATGTTTATCCCATAACTGAGCCGGTATCAATGGCACCGTATAGGATGGCGCCTATGGAGTTAAGGGACTAAAGGCTCAATTACAAGAACTGCTAGACTGGGTTATATTCGACCGAGTGTATCACCATGGGGTGCTCCGATGCTATTTGTAAAGAATAATGATGGTTCCCTATGATTGTGTATAGATTACCGGTAGTTGAATAAAGTAACCATTAAGAACAAGTATCCCCTACAAGGATTGAAGATCTATTTGACCAGCTCAGAGGTGCAGCGGTGTTTTCAAAGATAGATCTTCGATCGGGACATTATTAGCTCAAAGTTAAGGAAGAAGATGTACCAAAGACAGCATTCAGAACTCGTTATGGACTCTACGAGTTTCTGGTGATGCCTTTTGGATTGACAAATGCTCCTGCTGCGTTCATGGACCTGATGAATAAGGTATTCCAACCCGATCTGGATCAGTTTGTCGTGGTTTTCATATATAACATTTTGGTATACTCGAAGACAGAAGCTGAACATGATCATCATCTTCGAGTGGTGTTGCAAACTTTAAGGGATAAGCAACTTTATGCCAAGTTTTCCAAATATGAGTTCTGGTTGTCGGAAGTAACTTTCCTTGGACATGTAGTGTCATCAAAAGGAATAAGAGTTGATCCCAAAAAAATATAAGCTATTATTGAATGGGAAGTGCCGAAAATGTCTCTGAAGTTTGAAGTTTCTTGGGATTAGCTGGATTTACATGCGCTTTGTACAAATTTTTTCCATAATTGTTATGCCTCTTACCCAACTGCTACGAAAGAGTATTCCATTTGTATAGACAGAGAGGTGCTAGGAAAGTTTCGAAAGATTAAAGAAAGTCCTGACTGAAGCACTAGTTTTAATCCAGCCAGAACCAGGAAAAGAATATACTTTGTACAGTGATGCATCTCATTATGGATTGGGTTGCGTACTGATGCAAGAAGGTCGTGTGGTAGCCTATGCATCAAGACAGCTCAAAACTCATGAAAAGAACTATCCAACACATGATTTGGAAATGGCGGCTGTGATTTTTGCTTTGAAAATCTGGCGACATTATTTGTATGGTGAAAGGTGTCACATTTATACGAGTCATAAGAGCTGAAAGTATCTGATGACGCAAAAGGATCTGAATCTGCGTCAACGAAGGTGGGTTGAATTTTTAAATGATTATGATGTGGTTATTGATTACCCACCTGGAAAGGCTAATGTAGTCACAGATGCTCTTAGCCGAAAGATATTTTCTACTCTGCGCATAATGAATGCACAGTTATCGGAGGGACAAGATGGTTCCTTAATAGAAGAATTCCAGATAATGCCAACTTTATTAGATCGAATAAAAAATTTACAGTTTTCAGATGAAGAATGTCTTAAAAAAAGAAGACTAGTTGAAGCAGGAGAAATACAAGATTATGAGATCAAGCCTAATGGTTGTCTATATTATAGAGGTAAAGTTTATATCCCTGATGATGATAATCTGAAGAAAGAGATTTTAATAGAGGCCCATTATAGTCCATTGACTATGCACCCAGGAAGTAACAAGATGTATCAAGATTTAACGACTCGATACTGTGGCCAGGTATGAAAAGAGCAATCTCAGAATTTACAACAAAGTGCTTAACGTGTCAACAAGTAAACACTGAGTATCAAGTACCTTCTGGATTGCTCCAACCTATCTTTATTCTTCAATGGAAATGGGAGAGAGTAACAATGGATTTTATATATGGTTTGCCATCTACACCAAGCAAAAATGATTCAATATGGGTTATTGTGGATCGACTGACAAAGTCTGCTCATTTTATCCCAGTTTGAATGGATTATTCACTAGATAAATATGCAGAACTTTATGTTCAAGAGATAGTAAGATTACATGGTGTTCTAGTATCAATAGTATCAGACAGAGATCCAAGGTTTACTTCAAGATTTTGGGGTGCATTACGTGAAGCGTTGGGTACTAAATTGAATTTTAGTACAGCTTTTCATCTGCAAACAGATGGTCAATCTGAAAGGGTTATATAGATTTTGGAAGATATGTTACGGGCTTGTGTGATCGAGTTTGCGGGATAATGGGAAAAGTATTTGCCTTTGGCTGAATTTGCTTATAATAATAGTTATCAAGCAAGTATTAAGATGGCACCTTTTGAAGCATTATATGGAAGAAAATGCAGAACTCCTCTTAATTCGTTCGAATTGCAAGATCGAAATGTTCAGAATAACTCAAACATTGGAGGAGTTGACTTAACACAAGACATGGAAGATAAGGTAAGGATTATTCAGCATAATCTCAAGGCTGCAACAGATCGACAGAAAGCTTATGCGGATAAGAAAAGAAAAAATATTGAGTATGAAGTGGGAGAAAAAGTGTTCCTAAAGGTTTCTCCTTGGAAGAAAGTGCTACGTTTTGGACGAAAAGGAAAGCTTAGTCCCAGATTTATTGGGCCATACGAGATTTTGAAAAGAGTACGACCAGTGGCTTACCAATTGGCATTACCTCCGGATATGAATAAAATTCATGATGTGTTTCACGTGTCTATGCTACCGAGGTATCGATCGGATCCTTCACATGTAATTTCTCCTCAGAAAATCGAGCTGCAACCGGATCTGACATATGAAGAAGAACTAGTGAAAATCCTAGCATATGGAATCAAAGAATTAAGAAACAAGAAAATTCCACTGGTTAAAGTCCTTTGGAGGAATCATAAAGTCGAAGAAGCCACTTGGGAAACCAAAAAGAAAATGAAAAAGCAGTATCCAAAATTGTTTGAGAAGAATATACGTTGAAAATTCGAGGACGAATTTTCTTAAGGGGTGAGAAGTTGTAATATCCCAATTTTTTTACTAGTAACCAAATTGTAATTTTTGAAAGCTTAGGTGGTTAAAGTGAGAACTTGGAAAAGTTCAGGGACTAAAGTGTAATTTCCAAAAGTTACGTAAGTTAACCCCGTAAATGAAAAGTTCACCCCCAAGAGTGTCATTCCGTGTTACTCGGATTTTTCGTACGAGGCCTATATTATTAGCATTTTGGATAGAATGAAATTGTTAAGCGTTCTCAAACCAGAGTAGTACAAGGATGGGTGACTTAATGGGAAAGTCCCATATTTAATGTTTTGACTGATAAAAAGGATTTACTTTAAGTCAACAATATTCGAAATGGATTGTGGAGATAAGATTTCTAAGAGATAATGTATCCAATAAAAATTCTCGGAATTTATCGGTATATCGGATCGAATTGAAATTTTAAAGACAGTTCCAAGAAACTATAGAAAATTCTTAAAATGTTATTTTATGAGTATTTTATTACTTTTGGTTGGATTCTAACTATATTTAGTTAGATGGTGATGGAATGGCAATTTTCAAGACTTGTTGTAAATAAAGTCTAAGTGGAGGGCAAATTGGACATTGGTCGTGGATGGCATTTTTGAAATATTTTGAAACTTTGAGGGCAATTTTGGAAGAAGGTTTACACATGGATTAAATCTTAGCCATTGATTTTTATGATATTTAATCATGGCCATTATAATAAAAGGGCTAGATGGTAATTTCACTATTTAAATGAATTTTAAATTCATTTAATATTACATGTGGATTAAATAGGTTAAAAGATGAGAAAAATTATCTCTTCTTCATCAAGCTGCTCGAAACTAAAAAAAAGGAGAAAGTTGTTTCAAGCTTTTCAAGTCATTTTTGAAGAAAATCAAGGCTAGTTTCAAGCAAATTTGTTTAAGGTAAATTGTTCTACACTTGATTCTCTTCAATTTGATAGTATTTTTGCATGATAAGAATCAAGTATGAGTTATGTTTGGATGAAGATTGATTATGGAAATTGAAGTTGATGGTGGAATTAGACTTGTAGTTAGTTAATTTGATGATTTAAACATGGAATTAAGGTTGAAATTGGGTAAATTCCATGTTAGAGATCATAAACCCTAATCCTAAAATTTGGGGGTTTTGATTAGGAAGTTAAATTGAGGATGAAATTGATTGAATTATGATGTTTGGAGACTTATTTTGATGAAATATTGAATAATTTCCGCAAGTTGTAAATTAGGGACTATTTCAAAATTTTAGAAAAATTAGGGGAAATTATTGTGAATTTTATTTTAGCATGGGAATCATGGAATTATGGCATAAATAGCTTGAATTGATGATTAGGGACCAAAATGATTTTTTTTGAAATTCAAGGACCAATTCGACAATTTAGTAAAAGTTAGGGATTGGTCTTGAATTATGGAAATTGATAGAATTGAATATTTAAGAATGTTATGAAAGTTGAAGGATTTATATGATTAATCATGATAATGGATTGATAAGGAAAATGCCCAAGTATTATGTATGAGAGTCAATGGTATCGTTGGCATGTCATAGAGTCTTTAGCAGCTGCACCCTTATGTTTAAGTTGTCAAACAGATATTGCGACAAAATGATTGTGTCACATACACCTTAGGGACCTAAGCCCTTGGTGTGCACCCTGGGGATCTACGCCCATTGTGCCCGAGTGCACTGTCGAGGTGCTTTATGTTTATGGGGAGCAAAGAGCATCCTCGAGTACGTACTCATCTTTACGTTATGTTTGACACCACGATGTCATTTAAAGATGACTCGCGCACCTAGGTCTCATATTGTGTACTTTGGGCAACGATAAATGAATTATGTCATGTATACGAATAATATCACGTATGTGAAATATGCTATGTATGAAAATTATGTCATGCAAATGAAGTATGCTACCTATGAGAATCGTGTTATGTAAATGGATCATGCTCTGATAATGAATCATGTTACGTGTATGAACCATATCATGAAAGTGAATCATGTTATGTATGAGAGTTATGTTATGTATATGAAAAATATTATATATATGATCTATGCTATGCATATAAATTACTTGATGATGATAGAGTATTGGAATCATGATTAAGTTGGAAATTGGACATGCCATTAATATTTAGTGACTATGGAAACTTTGATAGTACTATCCTATTTTAGGTAGAGAACTTAGTAAGATAGCATGAGATAAGTATTATTTTACCTTATGTTTGTTAAATGAAATTATGCCTCACTAAATTCGCACTTAGCATGTGTTATTTTACACGTAGGTTCTCCGAAGTAAAATAGCAAGAATGAGCAGGATTTTGGAAAATATCAAGTTACAATAGTAGCTCACGGTATGTACATTTTAAGTTATAATTTTGATGTCTAGTGGGCATGTATCCGAACATATGTGAGTTTAAAGTATGACTGTTTGTAAACTAAGTTTTAATGTGTTTACGTACTATTACGAATGTATGGACTTAGAATGTGGTTTAATATAAATGGTTGTGATTTATAACATAGTTAAATATTGTTTAATTTTATTCTCGTAACAATTTTTAAAACTAAGAAAGGGCCTAGACAGAGTACCTAGATTTCACCCTGAATAATATTTTTATTTCAAAAACGTATTTATTAATTTTATAAATTAATTCAGGGTTGAAACTAGTTGTTATAGGTTGATGTAGTTTTTAATTTAAACTGAGAAAGGGTTAAACAACAGAATAAAGTTTGATAAAAAAAATAAAAATATTTATTCAAGTTTTTTAATTAAATCAGTAACATCTTTAGTGTATATTCGGCTACGAGTATACGTTAAAGGTGTTACACCTTCTAAAAATTTTAAATTATTATATGATTTAGAATTTTTTAGAAATTTTCTAGGTACTTTCTATTAAAAATATTTTTTCGCCCCCCTAAAATTTTATAAGTTCACCCCCTAGAATTTTATAGGTTCACCCCTAGCATAAAGTCAAGCTTCCGTCCCTATTAAAAATGAAAAAAAAATCTTACTTACCTTTTCGGGTAATTTTCGTATTGGTCTTTCCCTTTTGTTTGTAAGTCAATTTAATATAATTTCACATAATATAATTTCCATATAGGTTAGTTTGACCCGTTAAAGTTTTATTGGCACTGTTTGGCAATTAGCGGATAGCTGATAGCGGATTACATTAGAGGATAGCTGATAGCTTATTGCATTAGCTTATTTGACTAGCGGATTGTATTAGTTGATTGTATAAAAGTATTTGGTAAAATTAAATGATAGCTGATAGTTGTTTGATTATTTAAACAAGCAAAATGACATATAAGGACATGATTATATTTGATACTTGTTTGAATAGTTTATTAATTATCAATATTTTATATCTATTAATATTAATTAGATTATGAAAATATTTTTTAATATAACACTATTAAGCATATTTGAAGGATCTGTATATTAATTAATTATTTATATAATTATTTTTAATATAATTTAATTAATTATTAAATTTAAATACAAATATAAATGTGTGAGAATAAAAAAGTATTAGTTTACAAATGTCACAATGTAAATATGTGAGGGTGAATAATTAAAATAAACATATTAAATTTAGATTATTTAGAGATTTTTGTTAATTCTTAAGGGTAAAAGGGTCTTTATAAATCTTACATCAAAACCTCTAATTTCAAAAAGCTCATATTAGCAGCTTTTTCAAAATTAGAGGTTTCACCCCAAATTACTATTCCAATCCGCTATTCACCAAACATTCAAATTAATTGATTTAACCGGTCAAACCTCTAATTTTAGCTTAAACCTCTAATTTTGGCTCAAACTGTTATTTACCAAATAGGGCAAATTTTCTTTCAGTTTGATCCCTAGTATGTTTATTTTATTTTCATATTATTTTATTGTATTGTATATTTATGGTTATTAGATTTTCATTTTATTATTATAAAACATAACTATTATTTTTCGGTTGTTAATATACTTTTTATTATTGTAATTGTAATTATTGTGTAATATATTTACCCTACTATTATTATATTTATTATGATTATTTTTTGTAACGATCTAGATTTTGAAATTCGAGGGTCGATTTTAACCGAGGTATGGGCCTTGTAATTGGGCTTATATAAGCCTTTTGGGCTAGCCTAGTGTGTTGGGATTGTGGTTGAGTTTGAATAGTTGGAGGTTGAAGGGATAGGAGTGTAAATTCACTTTTGGGATGAAAAAGATGGGGAAGGGGATTAATTTTTCTACTCAGATTGTAAGAGTTGACCTCATTTGTTCATACACTTTTCTCTCATCTTCTTCATTCATCTTTCATCCACAAACCAAGAGAAAGGTCTCATCTTTCACCATTTTCTTTTGAAATCCCGTTTGGGTTTAGAAGGGAAGTTTGCTCAGCCTCATAAGATCTATATTTCAAGGTAAGAATGGTTAGTTTTGGTGGAGAATGGTGTTTTGGTGACGTTGTTGAGGGAGAATGGGAATGGGTTTTTAGAAGCTTCATTCACGTTTAGATATGTGTTTTTGACTCCCTTAATCACCTAACAATGTTGTAACATGTTTGGTAACATCTCTTGTAGTGAAAGAGGTTGGGAACTCTTCCAAGGATCAAGGGAAGAGCAAGGCTTGAAGTCGTGCTAGGGACTTCATTCTCAGCTCTAGAATCAAGGTTAATACACTACTAACTCCTATAGTTTCCTGAAAATCATAAAAATAGGCTTTGATGCATGATTTTGGTGTTTTGGTTGAGATACAACATTGGTTGCTCTTTAATGGCAAATTGTGAAATTGATGTTAATAAGGCTTAAAATTGATAGAAACTGGCCCTAAACACCTTCCATAAGTTGTAGGTTGAGTTTTGAGGGTTACCAAGTTGGTTTGGGGATTAAAGATTAGAAATTCGAACCTCAGTGTAACACCCTTAATGTATACTCGTAAATCGAATATACATTAAAGATGTTACGGAGTCATTTAAAGAAATCTTGACTTATAAATTTAATTTTACTAGTATTTACAAATTTTAGTTTGTAAATCTAACCATTTCTCGATTTTCTTGAAAACACAACCTATGTGCAGTTAGCTAGTTTCAACCCTGAATTAATTATTTTAAAACATATTTGGCAATTATTAAAAATAACAGTTTAATTCAGGGTGAAAACTAGGTTCGCTATTTAGGCCCTTTCTTGACTTTAAAATCTTTACGCGTTACCGATTATTCTTATTAGCAAAGTAATTATCCTTTCTACCTTAGCTTTATTCTGTTACAATGCTAATGCCTTATTTTGCTTTATCCATATACGATCCATCATCATAATTGATTACTTATCTATCATTTAGTCTAATTTAATGCATTATACTCTATTAGCAATTAAATAATTACATGCCCACTAGAGATTATCATAAGCTACAATATCTTACTGATGTTTTCCAGATTGAAGCTTGATCAGCATGCTCGACTCCTCTTCATATACTCCATCTTAATCTACGTGTGAAACAAACACACGCTAAGTACGAACTTAGTGAGGCAAAACTTATAAATCAAAGTAAAGCATTTTAATTTTAATAAAAATTGCATAATAAATAAAATACTGAATAAAATTACTTATTGGGGAAATTTACACTTTAGTCCCCAAACTTTATACTTTAACCACCAAAACTTTCAAAGTTTACAATTTGGTCACTAGCCAAAAATTGGGATATTACACTCAGACCTAGAAATCAGGGTTCGCGTACTGGTACGGGTGGTTCGGTATCGGTATCCATCTCTATGTAAAGAGTCAAAACATGAAGGGTGTACCGGTACAGCTTCCCGAGTATTGGTACCCCTTGCTTAATGAAAATCCAGTAACATTTTTGTGTACCGGTACGCTAGGGGGCATATCGATACTAATGTTCTATTACCCGAGAAAGGTTTTCGTGTACCATTACGCAAAGGTGAGCGTACCAGTACAAGTGAGGATCAGCACGGGGTGGTTTATATACTGATACTGAGTACCGATACGAGGGTAAGCGTACCGTACGGCTTAAGGACCTATTTTTTTTCAAACCTAATTTGAGTATCAATACTCGTAGAGGAGTACCGATACCTAGAGAGGCGTTTCGATACCCATATAGGAGTATCAGTACTCACTGGATAATCTCTCCAAAAAAATTGAGTTTGCGTTCGGGGGTTCTATAATTCGAGACAAAGGGCCCAATGGGTCTCTTAAGGTATAAAATGAATATTAAAACTGAGGAATGGAGTTTTAAACCCCGTATGTGAAATAAAAAGCTATTGATTCAGTAAATATTAGGAGAATTGTGTGAAGTAGCAACCCATAGGGATCCATGGTGAATCAATTGATGTTGTATGGTGGCTAGGGCCCTTGCTGTGTGCTGATAGGTTACCTAGATAGTTGAGTCATCCCTTGTTATTGGGATTTAGATACCCATAGAAGTGTGTTGCAACACTTTGAAGACTCTCGAATGTAGGATCCTGATGCTATATAGACGCGGGCCTCATTCGAAGATGTTTGATAAGAGATTTCGAGCATAGATTGAAGATCATGGGGCTTTGTGGATGCGGGCCTTACTCGTAGTGTAGGATCTCGTTACTATGTGGATGCGAACCTCACTTAATATTATTGGTATTATTTATGTGATAGTGTGTGAACTTATAAGGTATATGTATATGTTGTGTGCAAGATCATACTTTCATAATGCTATGTGTTTATGTGGTTATAGAAGCACCATCGTTACCTTGCCATGATATCATTCATGTTGTATTGTTTTATTTATGATTTGCTGAAGCATGGTTGAATGGCGATGTATCCACTGAGCCTTGTTAACTTAGTATTCGAAATTGTTGTTTTCGTTCACAAGTAGGTTGTTGTGTGGCTTGGAGGAACACCACTAGGGCTTAGATTTCAGCATCGACTTTAGTTGTTGAGTACAAGTGCTAGATGTATTGGGCTATGTATTTTGTAGAACCCTATATGAAATTTGTAACTTATTTTTTACTACGTGGTCAAAGTCGAGTGTTTTAAGTATTTGTAATCGGAGCTCCATTGATATTGTTTTAAATACTTGGATTTTATCTATGTTTTAAAACTATGGACTTATGTTTTATTAGACTTGTCATGTTTTTGTGTGTGAAAATAAAGAATTTTATTTGTAAGGGTTTTGGGATTAGGGCCCAAATGTGACATCCGGGTCAAGGGTATTATATTTAGTGGCATTAGAGCCTAAGTTTAGCCGGTTTTAGGAAGTCCTCAAAAAAGTCTAGAGGAGTATATAGGTTTCTAGCGAATACATGCCCATGAGTTAAAATTGTACTTATTTTAATGTTGAAATTCGAAAGTGTGACCTCGTTTGTTTGTTGTGCAAAATAGAATCATCCAAGGAAGGAAGGAGACCGTAAAAAAAGTTTTTGTTCCCGAGAAGGGAGCTATGATGTGGATTATGTGCCCAGCACGGAGGATACAGTTGACCATAGAGTCAACTATTTCTTACATTTAAACCGAACGTTGTATCGGATTGTGACAGCTATACTGAGGGCATCCGTTACCCTTTCGAGAGACACCTATTGAAAGGGTGCGAAGGCAAGGTGCTATAGGCTTTTATGGGACGGGGCAAGATAACACAGTGCAAGTAAAACAATGGTTACAAGATATGCGTTGGATTATGAGACAGAAAAGATTGAGATCATACGACAAGTTGTCATGTGTTTTGTTATTGTTGAAAGGCAATGCTAGAGAATGATGGAAAATAGTTCAGCTTGGGTGGTGCCCCAATCAACTAACTTGGGACGACTTTCTCAAAGAGTTCGAGAAGAAGTATGTGGGCGAAGCTCACATTGACACCCTGAGGGATCGATTCAATCATCTTGTGCAAGGGAATCAATCGGTCTTTGAGTATAAGCAAGAGTTTTTCCAGTTGAGTAGATATGCTTTCGAGTTTGTCGCCACTGAAAAGATGAGATGTAAGAGATTCTTTAAGAGTTTAAGGAAAAAATTCAGACTTATCCAACTGTTGCACCACTTAAGGTGTTCTCAGAGTTGACTTTGAGTGCCAAGTCTCTTGAGCAGGTACAAGGCTTAATGTATGACACGCCTAGTGGGCAAGGAAGTTCTGGTGGGAGGACCCAGAATCCTTCCAACAATGACTTGCATTCCTACTCTAGAAGGAGTAGAAACCGGTATAACCATAATAGAGGAACCTCGAATCAAAGTTTGAGATTTAACCGAAGGTCTGAGTCAGCTAGCCGTAGGAGGCCATCGTCGTCTTTATCCATGATGAGCCCAGAAGGTTCACAGAAGAGTGTAGGTGCACTAGTTTGCGATCAATATAGAATCAAGCATGAAGGTGAGTGTTGGGGAGCAGTAAGAGTTTGTTACTAGTGTGGATCACTAGACCATTTCATGAAAGATTGTCCAGTAGTTGTTGTGACCTCTCTAGATCAAGTTTAGAGGACTGTATATCCGGCCTAGAGGGGTCAAGATCTTGCTCAGGGAGGAGCGAGCCATGTGTCGGAAGGCACTTTTCAATCTACTACAAGAGCACCAGCTATGCTGTATGCGGTCAGAGTTTAGGAGGACTGCATAGCTACAGATGTTATTTCAGGTACGTTCACCTTGTTTTCAGTTCCTATAGTTACTTTTGTGGATTGGGATCTACCCACTCCTACATCCGTAGTGGGATATCTCATCAATAGAGTATTCTTACCGAGGATCTTAAAATATGAGTCTGTGTGACTAGTCTTTTAGGGTACGATATATTAGTAGATAAGGTGTATCAGAGGTGCCCGATTGAGGTTCAAGAGTTATTTTTTCGTAGTAGATTTAATAGTTCTACCATTTTAAGAGTTTGATGCCATCTTGGGGATAGATTGGCTCTTCGAGCATGATGCTAGTCTAGGATATAGAGCGAAGAGCTTAAAGCTTCGTGTTGCGGATAGTTCTAAGCTTGTTGTGAAAGGCGAAAGAAACTAGTGCCTTTCCAATATGGTATCGGCTTTGTCAGCTCAGAGGTTAATGCAATAAGGCTGTGAAGCCTTCTTGGCTCATGTTGTTGATACGAGGATTGAGGGCCCGATGCTTGAGAACTTTCAGATTGTTAACAAGCTTATCGATGTGTTTCTAGAATAGTTACTTGGACAACCTTCTGACCATGAGTTAGAGTTTCAAATTAATGTGATGCTAGGTACAACAATAGTATTCATCGCACCATATCGGATGGCATTAACATAGATAAAAAATTAAAAAAAGCAAATCCAAGAGTTGCTAAAGAAAGGTTTTATTCGACCTAGCATCTCGCATTGAGGATCATCGGTCCTGTTTGTTAAAATGAAAGATGCGTCTATGAGAATGTGTATTGACTATCGGTAGCTCAACAAGGTAAAAATAAATAACTATTATCCCCTTCCGAGGATTGATGATTTGTATAACCAATTGAGAGGTGCCCGCGTGTTTTCTAAGATCGACTTTAGGTCGGGATACTACCCGTTGAAGATAGTGGATGAAAATGCCCAGAAAACTGCTTTTAGGATGTGGTATGGGCTCTACGAGTTCTTAGTAATGCCTTTTGGTCTTACCAACGCACCTACGGCTTTCATGGACCTAATGAACATAATCTTTCAATCGTATCTGAATCAATTCGTAATGGTCTTCATTGATGACATCTTGGTGTACTCGCGCTTGGAAGAAGAGTATGATTACCATCTGCGTGTGGTTCTATAGAATCTTAGAGATAGACGTCTTTTTGCCAATTTTAGTAAGTTTGAATTTTGGCTTTCAGGGGTGGCATTTCTTGGCCACATAGTTGTCGCGGATGGGATCCGCGTAGTCCCTCAAAAAATTCAGGCCGTGGTGGAGTAGAAACCCCTAAGGAATATTTTGGAAGTCTATAGTTTCCTAGGTCTTGCCAGGTATTATAGGCGATTTGTTAAATGTTTCTCCATTATTACTGCACCATTGACCAAATTGTCTCATTCGAATAGAATGAGAGAATATAGTAAAGTTTTGAGCAACTAAAAGCTTATCTCACAGAGGCTTCGGTCTTAACATAACCCAAGCTGGGGAAAGAGTATATCGTGATTAGTGTTGCCTCCTTAAATGGGCTAGGTTGTGTGCTCATGCAAAAGGGTAAAGTGGTTGCTTACACCTCAAGGCAATATAAACCTCATGAGAGAAATTATCCTACGCATGATTTGGAGCTTGCTGCAGCTATCTTCGCGTTAAATATTTGGAGACACTACCTATACAGAGAAAAGTCATATATCTACACCAATCATAAGAGTTTGAAATACCTGCTTACTCAAAAAATTGAATTTGAGGCAACGTCGGTGGATTAAATTGTTGAAAGACTATGATTGCATCATAAAGTATCACCCTGGTAAAGCGAATATTGTAGCTGATACCTTGAGCCAAAAATCTATGTTAGACTTGAGGGCCATGTTTGCCCGGTTGAAGATGAACAAGGATGGTGGTCTTTTAGCCGAGTTGTGTGTTGAGCCTACGTTGGTACAAGAAATAAAGAGGACTCAGGTTTTGGATGAAGACTTGGTAGCATAGATTGAGGCGGCTCTAAGAGGCAAAGCCTCAAACTTTAAGATATGAAGTGGTGGCTACTTGTACTTCAATAGACGATTGTGTGTTCCAGTCTTAAGAGATTTGAGGGATTGCATCTTGAGGGAGGCGCACCGTAGTCCCTTCGTTGTACATCTGGGGAGCAACAAGATGTACCAAGATATTTAACCTTTTTATTGGTGGTCGTGTATGAAAAGGGATATCTCTAAATTTGTGACAAGATGCTTAGCTTACCAACAAGTAAAAGTGGAACATCAGATGCCATCAGGTTTACTTTAGCCCATTCATTTCTTGCTTGTACGTATAGATTTCACCTTGGAGAGGTTGGCTCAGCTGTATATCAATGGGATAGTAAGGTTGCATGGAGAGCCATCATCGATCATTTTAGATAGGGACCCACGTTTCACAGCTAGGTTATGGAAAAAGATCCATAATGCTTTGGACACCAAGTTGCATTTCAGTACAGCTTTTCACCCTCAAATTGTGACCAGTCTGAGCGTGTTATCTAGATTCTTGAGGATATGCTCCGATATTGCATTGTGGACTTTGCAAAGAGTTGGGAGGATCAGTTACCCTTTGTAGAATTTCCTTACAATAATAGTTACCAATCGAGCATAAAGATGGCTCCTTTTGAGGCTTTGTATGGCGTAGGTGTATGACACATTTATGTTGGACTGAGCTTGATGAGAGGAAGATTGTGGGATCCAAATTGGTTAGACAAACTGAAGATAAGGTTCAGATCATCAAGAAAAATTTACAAGCGGCCTTTGATCGTCAGAAGGCCTGTGCGGATCGGAAGCGCAAACACATTGAGTATGATGTTGGTGAAAAAGTATTTCTCAAGGTATCTCCGTGGAAAGGAATCATCCAGTTTGGAAGCAAGGGAAAATTGAGCCCAAGGTACATCAGACCATATGAGGTTCTTGAGAGAATTGGACCAGTGGCGTACCGGTTAGCTTTTTCGTTGGAGTTGACACGTATCCATGATGTTTTTTATGTGCCTATATTGAGGCGTTACAATTCTGACCCTTCGTACATTGTTTCGTTCAAAGAGATTGAGGTCAATGTCGATATAACGTATGAGGAAGAGCCAGTTAGAGTACTTGACACGGGAGTCAAGGAGCTTCGTAACAAGTGTGTACCCTTATTTAAAATTTTATGGAGGAACCACGGTGTTGAGGAGGCAACGAGGGAAGTCGAGGAAGACATAAGAGGACTCTACCTGCATCTATTTCTATCGGGTAAATTTCGAGAATGAAATTTTCTTTAAGGATTATAGAGTTGTAACGACCCAAATTTTAGAATTCAAGGGTCGGGTTTAACCGAGGCATGAGCCTCGTAATTGGGTTATACTAATTGGGCTTATAAGAGCCTTTTGGGCTAGCCTAGTGTGTTGGGCTTGTGGTTGAGTTTGAATAGTTGGAGGTTGAAGGGATAGGAGTGTAAATTCACTCTTGAGATGAAAAAGTGGGGGAATGGGATTAATTGTGTTTTGCTCAAATTGTAAGAGCTGGCCTTATTTGTTCATATTCTTTTCTCTCATCTTCTTTATTCCTCCTTCATCCACAAACCAAGAGAAAGGTTTCATCTTTCACCTTTTTCTTTTAAAATCCCATTTGGGTGTACAAGGGATTTTTGTTCAACCTCTTAAGATCTACATTTTAAGATAAGAATGGTTAGTTTTGGTGGAGAAGAGTGTTTTGGTGGGGGTTGTTAAGAGAGAATGATAATGGGTTTTTAGGAGCTTTATTCTCGTTTAGATATGAGTTTTTGACTCCCTTAATCCCCCAACAATGATGTAACATGTTTGGTAACATCTTTTATAGTGAAAGAGGTTGGGAACCCTTCTAAGGATCAAGGGAAGAGAAAGGCTTGAAGTTATGCTAGGGACTTCATTCTCAACAGTGGAATCAATGTTAGTACACTACTAACTCCTATAGTTTCATGGAAATCATAAAAATAGACTTTGATGCATGATTTTGGTGTTTTGGTTGAGATAGAACCTTGGCTGCTCTTTAATGGAAAATTATGAAATTGATGATAATAAGGCTTAAAATTAATAGAAACTGACCCTAAACACCTTTTATAAGTTGTAGGTTGAGTTTTAGAGGTTACCAAGTTGGTTTGGGGATTAAAGATGAAAATTTTGAACCTTAGACCTAGAAATCAGGGTTTGCGTACTGGTATGAGTGGTTCGATATCGGTATCCATCTCTATGTAAAGAGTCAAAACATGAAGAGCGTGCCAGTATGGCTTCTCGAGTATTAGTACCCATTGCTTAATAGGAATTCTAGTAACGTTTTCGCGTACCAGTACGCTAGATGGCGTATCGGTAGTACTATTTTATTACTTGAGAAAGGCTTTCGTGTACCGGTATACAAATGTGTGAGTACTGGTATGGGTGAAGATCGGTATGGGTTGGTTCACATACCGATACTGAGTACCGATACAGGGGTGAGCGTATCGGTATGGCTTGAAGACCTATTTTTTTCAAACCTAATTTGAGTATCGATACTCGTAGATGAGTACAAGTACCTAGAGAGGTGTACCAATACCCATATAGGAGTATCGGTACTCGCTGGATAATCTCCCAAGGAATTTGAGTTTACTTTTAGGCGTTCTATAATTCGAGATAAAGGGCCCAAGAGGTCTCTTAAGGTATAAAATGAATATTAAAATTGAGAAATAGAGATTTAAACCATGTATGTGAAATAAAAGGCTAATGATTCGATAAATATTGGTTTAAATTGTGTGAAGTAGCAACCCATAGAGATCCTTGGTAGATCGATTGATGTTGTGTGGTGGCTAGGGCCCTTGTTGTGTGCTAATAGGTTGCCTAGATATTTGAGTCATCCCTTTTTATTGAGATTTGGATACCCATAGAAGTGTGTTGTAACACCTTGAAGACTCCCAAATGTGGGATCCCGATGCTATGTGGACGCAGGCCTCATTCGAAGATGCTTAATGAGAGATTTCGAGCATGGATGAAGGATCCCGATGCTTTGTGAACGCTAGCATCATCCCCACGAGTATAGGATCCTGATGCTTTGTGGACGCAGGCCTTGCTCGTAGTGTAGGATCCCGATGCTGTGTGGATGCGAGCCTTACTTAATATTATTGGTATTATCTGTGTGATGCTGTGTGAACTTATGAGGTATATGTATATGTTGTGTGCGAGATCATACATTCATAATGCTATGTGTTTAGGCGGTTATGGTAGTGCCATCATTATCTTGCCATGATAACATTCATGTTGCATTGCTTTATTTATGATTTGCATGAAGCATGGTTGAGTGGCAGTGTATCTACTGAGCTTTATAAGCTCAGCGTTCGAAATTATTGTTTTCATTCGCAGGTAAGTAGGTTGTTGTGTGGCTTGGAGGAGCACCATCAGGGCTTGGATTTCAGCATCGACTGTAGTTGTTGAGTACAATTGCTAAATGTATTGGGCTATGTATTTCGTAGGACCCTATATGAAATTTGTAACTCTTATTTTGTACTAAGTGGTCAAAGTCGAATGTTTTAAGTATTTTTAATCAGAGCTCCATTGATATTGTTTTTAAATACTTGGATTTTATCTATGTTTTAAATGTATGGACTTATGATTTATTGGACTTGTCTTGTTTTTGGGCTTGAAAACGAAAACTTTTATTTGTAAGGGTTTTGGGCTTAGAGCCCAAATGTAACATCCTGGTTAAGGGTGTTACATTTTTATTATTATCACTTTCATTATTTTTATTACCATATATATTATTTTTTCTATTACTACTATTTTATTTTTATTTTTATTATTTTTACTAATTAAGTTTATTTGTAGTTATTATTATGTCTTAGTAATTATTAATTTAATTTTTAAGAACTTTCAATTTACTCTCAGTTTACATGTGATTATATTTATTGTTGATTGGTGAACTATCAAGCTTAAATTCCTAGATTTGCCCTTGCTAATAATAAATATTATTTTGAGAATATAGTAAATAAAACTATTATAAAATTACTGTTAGTAAACATGCTTTTAGACAATTTTATTTCTTAGAGTTTATTGTTTTGTCAACTTAATGTTTTCAAATAAAATACAAAACAAAAAATAAATAAGAAAATTGTCATAAAATATGTGTCTTGTGAATTTGGGTCTTTTTATGATGTGTCAATTAATGATTAGATATTATATTTTTTAAGTCAAACATCTATTTCGACAAAAATAAAAAAATTTAGATAACTATTTTTCAAAAAAAAAATTATTTAGACACTCAAATGAAAATATGATATTTTGAGAGAAAAATATTATATGATTTCGGCCCTCCACGTTGTGTATGGTCTCGTCCACTAAAAATCAGACAACTAATTTCTTTGTTTCCATATTTTTTTTCAAAGGTGAATATTCACTTTTTTATGTCATGTAAATAAGGAGTGTGTAGTTACATAAAAGTTGATTATGAATGAATTAGTGACATGAAAAAAAATTAATTGGTTAATTTTTATTTGATAGGACCATGAATAACGTGACGAGCCGCGTATATAAAATAATTTCTCGATACTTTAGACTTATTTTATATTTAATCCTAAAACTTAACAGTAACATTCTTAATAAGAGCGAGGTTATTCTGCCAGATGCCGTCGATGATGAAGACTTTGAGAACACACCATTTAAGCCGTTGGATTTGGTCAAAGTAAAACAAGGAAACGTATAATGAAAATTTGGTGGCAAAAAAGTCAAGATCGAAGTCACTTGACATTTATTTATTTTTATCCATTTCGAATTTCGTCATTGCTATGGGCCTTTCGGTTCGGGTCCTTTCGGTTCAGTTTATTTCAGGTCTGACTACACTCGGTTTAAATTCGATTCGGGTCTGGTTCAGTTTTAGTTCGGGTCTATGGTGATTTTGGTTCGGGTATCGGGTCAAGACTTTAGTTCGGTTGATTTTCGGTTCGGTTGATTTCGGGTCGGTTGATTTCGGGTCGGGTCAATATCGGATTAATAGGAGATCGATCGTATTAATCGGGTTTTCAGGCCATGTTAGGTTTTTCCACCCTATACATGACTTTATATAGCCTGTATATTTGGCTTTTTAGTGTGTTGTGCGATAATTCAAATCACATATTTATTTATTTATTTTAATATATTTTTTATTTCGGGTTGCCTTCGGTTTGGGCTGCTTTCGGTTCGGGTGAAATCGGTTCGGTTTCATTCGGTTCGGTTGAAAATCGGTTTGGGTCCATTTTCGGTTCAACTGAAATTCGGTTCGGTTTATTTCGGGTTTCAGATCAAATTTGGGCCATCGTTTTCAGGTCTCGGTTCGGTTTTCGGGTCTCGGGTCAAGTTTGTCATGTCTATCGTTGACTCCCACCTTACCCAGTTCCTAGACTTATATAAAGCCAAAGAATTCCTTCTTGAATGTACCCAGAACTGTGAAACAAATTAGCTAACACCAACAAAACACACAAAACTTTTGAATTCCGCTGCAGCAATGGCTACTGAGTATTTGCCACCTCCATTGGAAGCTACAGCCGAGGAACCCGCTCTCTTTGACGGAACTACTAGGTTGTATATGACGTATACTTGCCCCTTTGCACAGCGTGTGTGGATCACCCGGAATTATAAGGTTCTCTCATTCCCTTGGTTTTGTTTGCACTATTCTTTCATTTATGCATGCAGAATTGCAGATTACTTTTCCAATTCCCCAAGTTTTTCATGTAAGTAATTTGGTTGAGTTGCAGGGTTTGCAAGACAAGATTAAGTTGGTTCCTTTGAACCTTCAAAATAGACCTGCTTGGTACAAGGAAAAGGTGTACTCTGAAAACAAGGTGCCGTCCTTGTAACATAATGGCAAAGTCATGGGGAAGAGTATTGATTTGATCAAATATGTTGACACCAACTTTGAAGGCCCTTCTCTTTTGCCTAATGTAACGTTTCTCCAATTGTTTACTGCTTTCACTCGGTGCAAGTTTGTCACTCCTTATCTGTATTAACCAAGTCATGTTTGAAAATGTATTAGGATGCTGACAAAAAGAAGTTTTTTGAGGAGCTGTTATCACACAGACCAATTTGCAGGGCTGGTGTTTACTACCTTTAAAGGAGACTCAAAAAAAAAAAATTGAGGGACTCGACTTGAAGTTGAAAATCGATCTACTAATTACTAAAAATTTCGAGTCATTTAAAGTCTTATTTTATGATTTTAATTTTATTTAAAAAAATTCGAGTTAAATTTATAAAATTACAATTCGAGTTAAGTTGAATCTAAAATTCAATTTCTTTTAATTGAGTAAAAATTTTCTAACTCAGCTAATAATGCATATTAAAAAATATATATATTAATATACACTTTGGACAAGTACCCAAATAACTTGAATTGCCCCGAACATCTAAAGATTGACCCGACCCGAAAATTCAACCGATCCAATATTGACCCGACCCGAAAATCAACTGAGCCGATATTGACCTGACCCAAAAAATCAACCGATCTGATATTGACCGACCCGAAATTAGACCGATCTGATATTGATCTGAATCGAAAAGTCAACCAACCCGATTTTGACCCGAACCAAAAAGTCAACCAATCTGATATTGACCCGAACTAAAAATTAGCCGATTTGATATTGACCTGACCCGATACCCGACCGATCTAAAATATCATAGACCCAAGCTAAATCCGATTCAGACCCGATCTAACTCAAACTAAACCTGAACCGAACGACCCGATTGTCACCACTAGTTACACTTAACGGGACCATGGTTATCTTCAAAAAACAGTCACCCGCTCTTCTACAGCTTTTAAACGGTGTTACCTTAGATTTATGTTTGATGTAAGTTTTTCCTTGTTTTATCTTTATCTTTATAATTCAAAAAAAATATGAACAAATACTACTTTGTAATCACCTTAAGACTATTAAAAAATATTATTAAAAGTATATTTTTAAAAAATATTTTAACATATTTATACTAATATTTAAAATGCTGACTGAATTTGGTGTCATCGGTTAATTGAGTGACAACACAGTAAAATATAAAATAAAATTTTAAAATGTTTATAAGGTTATAATAGTAACTCAATTTTATTTTGTACTAATAAGTATCATTAAAATTGTTAATTTCATAAATAGTAAACACTAAATAAATTATTTTTTTATAATATAACTATTTTAAATAAACTTGTTTAATTTTAAAAAATAAAATAAAAAATTTTATTCAAAGAAGAAAAAAATTTTTAAAATTTAATGCATCATTATAAAAATAAGTATTATTCACAGGCATGTATGTTTTGAAAACTAGTAATAATAAAAAGTTGTTAAGTCTAAGCTCAAACCTTGACTTCTACAATAACTGAGGGAGAGAGACACAAAATGAGAGAAGAATTTTAGGCAGTTTAAAATGGAAAAAATGACATTAGGATTTAAAAGTTGACAGAAAAGTAATATTTATATCACACGTGAAGGGAAATTGCAAGGTGTGCCATTACATTTTCCCGGGTTTACAAAAGGCTATCAAAATTCAATTCAAATTCACTTTAGTCCCTAATTTCCAAAACCTCAAATGAGCCAATGATTTTTTTTTCATTTTCCTCAATTTGGTCCATAAATGTTTCCAATTCCTCCATTTAAGTGTGAAACATCTAGACCCGAATTTGGGTCGTGACAATAATAATACGTATTTTTTAATAGGTTATAAATATGTGCATGTGAGTCTGATTAGAGACAGTGTCAAGATGTAACTTTAGGGGACAAATATAAACAATAATAAAATGGGATCAATGCCTAATTATTAAGCCATCAATATAAAATTTTAAAATTAGAGGCTTGGAAAACCTTTAGCCTAATTTTTAAATCGACAATGATCTGATTAGCATTTAAACAAAAAAAAACAAGGGTTGAACTTAATTAGTCTAATTTTAAAATTAATTAGGACCTAAGAAGTATTTAAAGCAAAAAATGTGGGTCAACACGATTTTTTTATCTTCAAAACTAAGAGGATCTTAAAAGTAATTGAACCTAAATATTCAGGGAGTAAGACCTAATTTTTCTAATTGTAAAAATACGAGAAATCTAAAAATAATTTGACCCAAAAAATTAAACGGACCCTAAAGCTCGTCCCACTCGTAAAATAACTTCGTCCCTGATTCTGATCTATTACTGACCTTTTTAGTACCGTAATTCCAAATCTTAGCTTCTTACCATTTAATTCAGAAATAAACCATTTCAGTCTACGTGTTTAATTTAGAAAAGAATAAACAATTAATCATTCTAAATATATTTTTTATAAAAGGCTTAACAGTCAAATAGGTATTCAAATTATGACCCTGTTTGACAATTAACGGATAGTTGATAGTGTATAGCGGATTACATTAGCTGTAGTCGATTGTATTAGGTGATTTGACTAGCGGATTATATTACCTGATTGTATAAAAGTGTTTCGTAAAATTAACTGATAGCTGATAGCTGTTTGATTATTTGAACAACCAAAATGACATATAAGGACATAATTATATTTGATACTTATTTGAATAATTTATTAGTTTTTAACATTGTATATTTATTAATATTACTTAGATTATGAAAATTATTTTTTTTAATATCATTACTGAGCATATATGAGAATATACATATTAATTTTTTATCTGTGAAATTATCTTTTTACTACAATTTTAATAATTATTAAATTTAGATATATATATATATATATATATTAATTTCTTATCTATGAAATTATTTTTGAATATAATTTTATTAATTATTGAATTTATATGTATTTATTAATTTCTTATTTATGAAATTATTTTTTAATTTTATTAATTAATCAAATTTATGTTATTTAGAGAATTTTTTTATAATTATCAAGGACAAAATAGTATTTACAAGTCTTTTATCCAAACCTCTAACTCAAAAAGCTCCTAAAAGGAGTTTTTTCAAAATGAAAGGTTTCACCTCAATCCAATATTACAATCATCTATTTACTAAACATCCAAATTGGCGGATTTGACTGATCAAACCTCTAATTTTAGCTCAAAAAATTGTTTACCAAACATGGCCTATATCTTTTTTTTCCAGATACGTGACTGAACTATATTTTGGGCCAAATAGGTGTCTAATATTTTATTTCGTGACCCATTTAAAGTTTTTCCATGATAGATGTTACTTTTTCGTTATCCAATGAAATTTGAACACGTGGCATGGTTTATCATTTTTTGAAATTAAAATCCGAAAAATAGAAAATTAAATAATAAAATATATTAATTAACCCAACAATCTTTAATTTCTCTAAAAAAACAACTCAAACCCTATATCCCTAAATTCCTCCACTATGACCACCGATTCAACCACCTCAGCCAACCTTGTTTCATCGGACCCTCTCTACCGAAAGCCCCATTATCTTGTCGTTAAAAATTGACGAATGAACCGCCGATTTCACCATCGACGAATTCCCAACAATGAAAAAAAGAGGTACCCGACACTTTGGCGGTGAACGGTGAACCACCGACATGTGGGGGATGACGGACGACGAGGGAAATGTGATTTGGGCGTTTGATTGAAAAAAAATTAAAATTTAGGGATTTTTAAAGAAATTTAGATTTCTAAAGAAATTCGGAAATTAAAAAAAATAAAAAGGCTATGTGTCATGTTTTGATTGGATGAGAGAATATTTTAACGGTTGTTGATGAAAAACCTTAAATGAATCACAAAATAAAACGTTAGGCACTTATTTAGCCCAAAATATAGTTTAAGCACGTATCTAAAAAATGATTTAATTTAAGCACTTACTTGAAGGTTAATCCTTCGTAAAATAGTGTCATTATGGAGCTTGCTCCATTGGTCAAGTCGGATTTTGGAAGGAATCATAAGATTTATTTATTACTTTGTCAAAGTCAATCTTGGAACTTCATTTATTATGAATGAATTATAAAATATTTTTGAATGAACTTAAATTCATCTATTGTCTGACTCATTAAATTTCTATAACCTAGGAACCGGTATTCAATTAAGTTGAGTAAAAAATTTCGAGTTGATCAAGTTTGTAAGTCTTATTTTATAATTCAAACTTTATTTAAATTTTTTTGAGTCGATCTTATAAAATTTGAGTCGAGTCAAGTCAAGTTGTTCTAGTTTCTTTTTAAATTTAATTGTAAATATGTATAATATTATGGTACTAATTTGTTCCAATTTAAACAATTTTCTATAACCATATACGATATACATATACATATATTTTTTCATATGTTATATTCATATATCAAACAAAAGTTGAGGGACTCGACTCGAAGTTGAAAACTGATCCACTAATTATTAAAAATTTCGATTCAAATTTATAAAATTACAATTCGAGTTAAGTTGAATCTAAAATTCAATTTCTTTTAATTGAGTAAAAATTTTCTAACTCAACTAATAATACATATTAAATTTTTTATATTAATATATACTTAAATTCAAATAAAATAAAAAGGAGCCAAAATTGATTTGAAATTTTAGAGTGAGTCTAACGACAGGTATAGTGCGATGCGGCTACTTAAGCGTAAATAGAGGAGCCATTTCACATGCAAAAGTCTCGAATACAATTTTATTCAAATTCGGAGAGTAGAGAATACGGTGTACTTTTTAAAAGTAATAGTTGCAACTTTCAATTGTCTATTAAAAAAAAGTTGCAGTTGCAAGGACGTTTTTTTAATACAATCAAACAACTTCTAGACTCACGGAAATTGAAATATAATATTACCAATAACAAATACTATTTTGAGAATATATAGTAAACATAAACTCTTAGGTAATAGAAAATTACTGTTAGTGGCTATTAAAAAAATTAATGTTAGTAGACGTGGTTTTAGACAATTTTATTCTTAGAGGTTTTTTTTCTGTCAACTTAATCTTTTCAAATAAAATACAAAACAAAAATAATAATAAGAAGAAGAAGAAAATTGTCATAAAATAGGTGTCTTGTGAATTTGGGTTTTTTATGATGTGTTAATTAATGATTAGATATTGAATTTTTTAAGTTAGAATCTATTTCGATAAAAATAAAAAGTTTACATAGCTTTTTTTCAAAAAAAATTACATAAATACTCAAATGACAATAATATGATACTTTAGACAGTTATTTTATATTTAATCCAAAAATTTAACAGTAAGATTCATAATAAGAGAGAGGGTTATTCTGCCGGATGCCGTCGATGATGAAGACTTTGAGAACACACCATCTTAGTCGTTGGATTGGTCAAAGTAAAACAAGGAGATATATAAAGAAAATTTGGTGGCAAAAAAGTCAAGATCAAAGTCACTTGACATTTATTTATTTATTTATTTATTTATTTATTTTTATCCCTTTCGACTTTCGTCATTGCTGACTCTCAACTTAATAGTTCCTGGGCTTATATAAAGGCAAAGAACTCCCTCCTCAATGTGTATACAATTGTTAAGCAAATCAACTAACACCAACAAATCACACAAAAGCCAAAACTTTCGAATTCCCCTGCGGCAATGGCTACTGAGTATTTGCCACCTCCATTGGACGCTACAGCCGAGGAACCCGCTCTCTTTGACGGAACTACTAGGTTGTATATGACCTATACTTGCCCCTTTGCACAGCGTGTGTGGATCACCCGGAATTATAAGGTTCTCTCATTCCCTTGGTTTTGTTTGCACTATTCTTTCATTTATGCATGCAGAATTGCATATTACTTTTCCAATTCCCCAAGTTTTTCATGTGAGTAATTTGGTTGAGTTGCAGGGTTTGCAAGACAAGATTAAGTTGGTCCCTTTGAATCTTCAAAATAGACCAGCTTGGTACAAGGAGAAGGTGTACTCTGTAAACAAGGTGCCGTCCTTGGAACATAATGGCAAAGTCATGGGGGAGAGTATTGATTTGATCAAATATGTTGACACCAACTTTGAAGGCCCTTCTCTTTTACCTAATGTAACATCCCTCGAATTGTTTACTGCTCTCACTCGGTGCAAGTTTCTCACTCCTTATCTATAGTAACCAAATCATCTTTTGAAAATGTATTAGGATGATGACAAAAAGAAGTTCTTTGAGGAGCTGTTATCCCGCATAGACCAATTTGCAGGGCTGGTGTTTACTACCTTTAAAGGAGACTCAACAACTGAAGCTGGTTTGTATGATTGAATGAAATATACTTATTTGTATATATGATATGAAGCAGCTAAAACTTGTAAGTTGCATCAGGTACTGCCTTTGATCGCTTGGAACATGCTCTTACAAAATACGATGGCCCATTCCTCCTTGGCGACGAGTTTAGTCTGGTAAGTAGGCTCTACAGTGATGCTAATTTGCTTTCCAGGTGCTGTAGTTTTGCTGTTTCTGTTTCTTAAATGTGTTGGAAGAAATGTAAAATGTTGAAGAGGAAAAAGGCTTATAGTTTGGAGTTTTTTTCTGCAAAGATGTATGAATGATTTTGTGAATTGCAGGCCGACATTACTTTCATTCCTCTGGTTGAAAGATTCCAGATCTACTTATCGGAGGTGTTTAAGTACGACATCACAGGAGGCAGGCCTAAAGTGGCAGCATGGATTGAGGTATAATTAGTTGAGAAACATCTCTATAGATATAGCTTCCAATCCAATGTATGAGTTGAGCAACATTTCTTTGTCCATTTCAATTCTTGAGTAATTGTCATAACTTGGCGACGCAGGCGGTGAACAAGATCGATGCGTATAAGCAGACAAAGAAGGCAGATCCAAAAGAAATAGTGGCACTTTACAAGATGATGTTCTCGGTACTCTTCTGTTTATACTCTTAACTTATACTATTAGTATTTCATCATTAAGTATTATCATACCAGAAGTTGCTAACCAGCGAAGGGAATTGTTATTGTTGTTGTTGTTGCAGGCCA
Source organism: Hibiscus mutabilis (assembly GCA_019671005.1). Lineage (NCBI taxonomy): Eukaryota > Viridiplantae > Streptophyta > Magnoliopsida > Malvales > Malvaceae > Hibiscus > Hibiscus mutabilis. The sequence continues at coordinate 11,985,707 of CM033738.1, read as the reverse complement.
AGAAGTGATGAAATCGCCACCGTCATATGATTATATGTTTACGTGTGTGGCAGTGAATAAGCTCTGCGCTTGGATCAGAGTGATTTGTTTTCTGAATTAAGAATGAATGTTGTATTAGTTTTTGGTACCTATATGAATAAATTTGAAGTATGTGAAATGATGGTGTTACATTTGATAGTTGTATATGTAGTGTGATTCCGATCTATCACTGCATACTTTTTTAGTATCATAATCTCATCTTCTACAATATCATTAAGAAGTAAAACAAATCCGGTCAACGTGTTTAATTTAATAATAGTATATACAAAATCATCTCGAATTATAAAATGAAATTATTAGGGAAAAATGAATGGTTAAACAAGTTGTAAACTTTCCATTCGATCCTATTTGCTGACCTTCTATTTCCAATACATTTAACTTGGTTTGACCATGTCTATCTATATGAATAGGAAGAATAAATGATTTATTATAAACGTAGAGATCATTAAGAATATAAACTACATGATATCTCATGTATCCTATAACCTGGTATACCCAGAGACTCAAGATTGAACTACGAGGGACATACCAATTTGCTTTGAAACGAAAATGTTCTTAAAAGTTAATTGAACCATAAAAATTAAGGGAGTTAATGTTTAATTTTATTAATTTTAAAATTGAAATGTCTTAAGAAGTAATTAAACCAGAAAAATGAGGGGTCAAGAGTTAATTTTAACTACTAGAGTCCTAAAAATAATAAATAAAAAAAATTTAGGAGGGACAAAGACTTAATTGCAATGACTTCAATATTATTATGACCTAAAATGCAAATTACCCATCAAGTTTGGGGTTATTGCCCCTCCAACCTTGTGTGTTTTGGTCACTATATATCCCAAAATACTAGAATTACAATAAAATAAAATTTAATTACCTCGAATCCGTACATGATTATACTTATATAATTGTATTTCGTTTAAAGTAAAATAACTTAGTTTGAATAGATTTCTTGCTTTGTAATCAAATATCTATTCTTATAAATACTAGTAATTATGATTAGAATATCGTCCATTAACCTACAAATTGTACTTAGTCATAGATTTTTTGTATCATTATTATTTTAGGTATTAGTGAAATTTCTCCTTCTATGTACTTGATTTTTCTGTTTTAGAATTTTCTACTTAAAATCTTAAAAAAATTTTGTGCGATCATATATCTTTCATTGACATCTTGTATAGTATGACATATATATATAATTCTTATTAGACATGATTTCATTCTTAGAAGTATGGTTTTTAGTTGTTTTATTTAAAAGATAAATAAAAGTATGAAAAGAATTATAATAAGAAATTAAAGGGTAAATTAATATTTTCTAACTGATTGATGCCACCAAATTCAATCCAAATTTTAATTATGAGTATAGATATAGATATTTTTTATATTTTTAGCAATTATTTTTAGAAGTTCTACGTCAATCTTCTTTAAATTACGTTTAGGGTAAAATACAGCTAGGGGTGCAAATGAATAGAGCGTTCGACGAACTGTTCGTGAATCGTTCATATAACGTTCATTTATGTAGTTAAATAAATGAGTATGAATAAAAATTTTACGTTCGTTTAACGTTCGTTTATGTAGCTAAATAAACGAGTATAAATAAAAAAAATTACGTTCGTTTAATAAACGAACGAATACAAATAGAGGTGTGTTTGGTTCGTTTATGTTCACGAACAAGCACATTTATAAGCTCATTTATATGCTCGTTTATAAACTCATTTCTAGGCTCGTTAATTTAGTTAACATTTCTTAACATATAAACGAACATAATAAACGAACACGTTCGCGAATAGTTAAACGAACACGTTCGTGAACACTTAAACGAACACATTCACGAACACGTTCGTGAACATTTAAACGAACACGTTCACGAACACTTAAACGAATACGTTCGTGAATGCTAAACAAACGAATACGTTCGTGAATGATAAACAAACGAACACCTTCAAAAATAAATAAACGAACACGCACACAATATTAAAAATTTAAACGAACATAAACACCTTTAAAAATAAACAAACTCAATTTATTTACACCACTACACTTTTTCAACCTTAAATTAAAGCGCCACACCTTAAAACCACCCCATGTTGTACGATGATTCGATCGTCTCAAAAGACATGCACCGTCTGTCTTTACTTGTATGGCTTTCTCTTCCATCTTTATTAATTTGAAGAGTAAATTACGCAAATCATCACTTAACTATCTTCTCACTCCTATTATGGTCATTCAACTTTCAAACTATTTAATTTGCTTACTGAACTTTAAACATTGAACGTTTTTAGTCACTCATCCGTTTTCTTATTAACAGCTCGATAACATGAATTTTTTATTAATATTTAATTGTAACGTAGATTTTTTATTAATATTAGGTTGACATGTAAGATTTAAAATAAAAAAATAAAATCCCTAAATTCTACCCAAACCCCAAATCTCACCTATAATCTGATGCCTGCATTGGTTTTCAAAGACACCGATTCAGAAACTACAATAGGGAGCTTTAAATTCAATGGTTACAAATCTCCTTGCAAATCAACAACTGATCAGTTTCTTGTTGCTCCACCATCTCCCCTCCCCAAACCCTCACTGCCCCACATAGAAAATGAAGATGGTATGGAAATAAAAAAATGCGAAGCCACATGTCTTCTCCTCCGGCAACGAATTCCCCTGCGGCAATGGCTACTGAGTATTTGCCACCTCCATTGGATGCTACAACCGAGGAACCCGCTCTCTTTGATGGAACTACCAGGTTGTATATGACCTATACTTGCCCCTTTGCACAGCGTGTGTGGATCACCCGGAATTATAAGGTTCTCTCATTCCCTTGGTTTTGTTTCCACTATTCTTTCATTTATGCATGCAGAATTGCATATTACTTTTCCAATTCCCCAAGTTTTTCATGTGAGTAATTTGGTTGAGTTGCAGGGTTTGCAAGACAAGATTAAGTTGGTACCTTTGAATCTTCAAAATAGACCTGCTTGGTACAAGGAGAAGGTGTACTCTGTAAACAAGGTGCCGTCCTTGGAACATAATGGCAAAGTCATGGGGGAGAGTATTGATTTGATCAAATATGTTGACACCAACTTTGAAGGCCCTTCTCTTTTACCTATTGTAACATCCCTCGAATTGTTTACTGCTCTCACTCGGTGCAAGTTTCTCACTCCTTATCTATAGTAACCAAATCATCATTTGAAAATGTATTAGGATGATGACAAAAAGAAGTTCTTTGAGGAGCTGTTATCCCGCATAGACCAATTTGCAGGGCTGGTGTTTACTACCTTTAAAGGAGACTCAACAACTGAAGCTGGTTTGTCTGATTGAATGAAATATACTTATTTGTATATATGATATGAAGTAGCTAAAACTTGTAAGTTGCATCAGGTACTGCCTTTGATCGCTTGGAACATGCTCTTACAAAATACGATGGTCCATTCCTCCTTGGCGACGAGTTTAGTCTGGTAAGTTGGCTCTCCAGTGATGCTAATTTGCTTTCCAGGTGCTGTAGTTTTGCTGTTTCTGTTTCTTAAATGTGTTGGAAGAAATGTAAAATGTTGAAGAGAAAAAGGCTTATAGTTCGGAGTTTTTTTTCTGCAAAGATGTATGAATGATTTTGTGAATTTGCAGGCCGACATTACTTTCATTCCTCTGGTTGAAAGATTCCAGATATACTTATCAGAGGTGTTTAAGTACGACATCACAGCAGGCAGGCCTAAAGTGGCAGCATGGATTGAGGTATAATTAGTTCAGCAACATCTCTGTTAGCTTCCAATCCAATGTATGAGTTGAGCAACATTTCTTTGTCCATTTCAGTTCTTGAGTAATTGTCATAACTTGGTGACGCAGGCGGTGAACAAGATCGATGCATATAAGCAGACAAAGAGGCAGATCCAGAAGAAATAGTGGCACTTTACAAGATGATGTTCTCGGTACTCTTCTGTTTATACTCTTAACTTAAACTATTAGTATTTCAGCATTAACTATTATCATACCAGAAGTTGCTAACCAACTGTTGTTGTTGTTGCAGGCCAAGAAGTGATGAAATCACCACCATCATATGATTTACATGTTTATGTGTGTGGCAGTGAATAAGCTCTGTGCTTGGATCAGAGTGATTTGTTTTCTGAATTAAGAATGAATGTTGTATTAGTTTTTTGTACCGATATGAATAAATTTGAAGTACGTGAAATGATGGTGTTAAATTTGATAGTTGTATGTGTACTGTGATTCCGATCTATCACTGCATACTTTTTTAGTATCATAATCTCATCTTCTACCATATCATTAAGAAGTCAAACAAATCCAGTCAACGTGTTTAATTTAATAATAGTATATACAAAATCATCTCGAATTATAAAATAAAATAATAGATTGGGGCTAAATTAATCTATCCTCAACCAAAAAGCAACGAAAGGGGCAATTGATGTTTTGGTCCATCAGTTTACTATTGGGTCACTAAAGAAGCTTATCCTCAACCATTAGACCAAGCTCAAACTAGAACAAGTTACATCCCTTAAACCAAAAAGCCTACGAGAATTCTAATTTGGCCTACTAAGTGCTTGGGTCCCAAAACTCAGATTTCGTGTCAAAATTTGGGTCGTTACACTTAGACCTGGTAAACATGACCCGAAATCCGAGGTCCGAACCAATTTATCTGATCTGAGACCCGATTTGGACTCAAACATAATAGTTTAAATTTGATCGAACCGGAACCGAATAGAACCGAACCAAACCCGACCCGATTTTCAGTTGAACCGAAGATCAACCCGAAAGTAACCGAAACCGAAAGGAACCAGAACCAAAAATAACCCGAACCGAATACAACCCGAACTGAAAGCCAACACAAATCGAAAGCAAATCAAACCGAAAATTAACCCGAACCGAAAGTAACCAGAACTGAAAATCAACCCGAACAAAAAAAAACTCAAATTTAATTTTCTGAAATCTGATCTGAACTAAATATCAACTCGATTTTGACCCGATAATTAAGTCGAAGTGACCGGATAATTTTAGTAATATGATAAATAGTAAATATATATGTTTTATTCTTCTTTATATCTTTTCTCCTTTAAAAGACCATCTTTATATCGGATTCGGTAGTATTTGATATTAAGGATTATAAAATAAAGTTACTTACTAGTTACTACTCAAAAAGTGTATTAATGTGGTTAACTTTAATTTATATCTCTTAGACGGTAGATTATAGTTTACTTTAAAAAAAGATTTTATTTTTTACGAACAAAAATTAACTTGAAACACACGTCTCAAATAAAGAATTATCTTTCAAAAGTGATATTACACTATTACGTCCATTTTTAACAAAAATAAAGTTAAAATTTATTATTAAAAAATGGATTATAAATGTTTGAAAAAATAAATTAAAAACATTATTTTTATCTCATCAACAAGGATTGAGTGTATTGGCAAGGTACATTGTACTTTCAAAGAGATAATCTAAATTCGAACCTTGGAGACGACATTATTGATAAGGAAATCCACGAATTCCAACCATAGACCATAAAATAGATGTAAACTATACAAAAAAACTAAACTCTCTTTTATTCCAATTGCTCGTCCAGAATCTAACCATGATCACAACTTAAAATATGTAAGCTAATACGAACTAATCAAAAACTAAGGCAAATAATCCAAATAAGATTAAAATCACTTGTGTTTACAGATATCGAAAAAATCACCTTGAACTGTAATGGAATCCAAACATAACCAAACAACAATCTCGTGAACATAAGGTATTTTTTTCTTTGGCCAAAAACTTGTACTCCATAAGGTGTTAAACGTGATGATTAACAAACTAAATAATAGTAATATTTGCTACAAACCAAGTTAAAAAATCAATAAAGACTAACCTTACATATCAAACTCAATCATATTAAGTTTTTTAAATAAAAATTAAAAAAATCAATAAATTAATCTCAAAATAAACATAAATAATGTATGCATCAATTGTTGGATTTTGTTGTAGTCCAATCCATATTAGAGCCAAGAAACTCGTCATCTTCCGTAGCTACATAAAAAATAAAAAAATTGTAACTCCCCGGTTTTGGGACTAGATGTTAACTGGGTCAGATAGACGGTTCGAGGAACCAGATTAGAGGATTGGAGTCGGTTTCAGGATTAATTCATAACAAATATTTTTAAAGGCGTTAAAAATATGGAAGAATGTTTTAAAATATTTATTTAATATATAAAGATATATGGTGAAATCAATTTTGGAAGATAAGTTTTGGAAGTAAGACATTTTACGGTAGTGACCAAAATGTAAAGATTGTAAAATCTGTTTTTCTAGTGACTAAAATGTAAAGGGTCAAAACTTTGAATCTTTAAGGAGCTATTTACCCAAAGTCTAATATCAGACCTTTCCCCTTAAATTTGCTATTTTAAATGATTTTAAAATGCTATAATTAAGCTTGAAGAATTAATTGGATAATTAAAGCTTAAAACAAAATTGACATAGCTAACTTTTCTCTAAAAGATTTTCTCTCCAATTCTCTCCGGCCAAACACTTTTTTCCTTCTTCAAAATCTTCAGGTAATATCTTATTTTAATTAAAATTTTGATTTCAAGTGAGTTTATAATGATTTCCTATCAAAATCTTATTGTTTTCTCTTTGTTTTATTATGTAAATCCATCCAATTAAACGAACACGTTCACGAACACGTTCGTGAATATTTAAACGAACACGTTCACGAACACTTAAACAAATACGTTCGTGAATGCTAAACAAACGAACACGAACACCTTCAAAATAAACAAACGAACACGCACACAATATTAAAAATTTAAACGAACATAAGCCGAACATAAACACCTTTAAAAATAAACAAACTCAATTTATTTACACCCCTACACTTTTTCAACCTTAAATTAAAGCGCCACACTTTAAAATCACCCCATGTTGTATGATGATTCGATCGTCTCAAAAGACATGCACCGTCTGTCTTTACTTGTATGGCTTTCTCTTCCATCTTTATTAATTTGAAGAGTAAATTACACAAATCATCACTTAGCTATCTTCCCACTCCTATTATGGTCATTCAACTTTCAAACTATTTAATTTGCTTACTGAACTTTAAATATTGAACGTTTTTAGTCACTCGTCCGTTTTTTTATTAACAGCTCGATGACATGAATTTTTTATTAATATTTGATTGTAACGTGGATTTTTTTATTAATATTAGGTTGACAGGTAAGATTTAAAATAAAAAAATAAAATCCCTAAATTCTACCCAAACCCCAAATCTCACCTATAATCTGATGCCTGCATTGGTTTTCAAAGACACCGATTCAGAAACTACAATAGGGAGCTTTAAATTCAATGATTACAAATCTCCTTGCAAATCAACAACTGATCAGTTTCTTGTTGCTCCACCGTCTCCCCTCCCCAAACCCTCACTGCCCCACATAGAAAATGAAGATGGTATGGAAATAAAAAATGCGAAGCCACTTGTCTTCTCCTCCGGCAACGAATTTATTTCCATAAATTGGTTCCAACGAATCATGGCATATTATAGCTCTTTACCAACCCAAAACAAAATCTAGCTTGAAAGTTAGTAGAACTTACTGGTTTGCATCCCAAATCTTAACCATAGATAACAAAAATGGAGAACAAAAAATGGATGAAATGTCATTATTTTAAAGATCCCTACGGTGGTGAAAGATAAAATTGAACCATTCAATGTTATATTTTTTGAAATTTAGGGTCTTTTCTTGTTAAACGGACATCGGATTCGAGTTTAGGAGGACGAAACGAGTGTGGAGGGAAATTTTGAAACTTATCGCCCACCATCGGCGATGACTGACGTGGTGGCCGGGATCTGGATATATTGACAGAAAAAAGAACGAAGGAAGAAAAATATAGAAAATGAAAAAAATGGTTTTATAGGGATACAAAGCGACGTCGTTTTGATGCTAATTAGGCTTTTTCAAAACGACGTCGTTTTGGTTGTTGGGAAACGCCGGTACACCCCATGGCCCAGCGAAAAAATTATCCGGCATATTCCGCCAGTGATCCATGTACGAGGAACGAATCCGGGGTGAAAAGGGATGAAACGTTACCATAAATAAATCTAAAAAACTGCAGGGAGTTAGGAGAATTCAATTCTTCTAGCACGATATTGAATCCAAGTCGTCACAACAGCGTTTCGACATTTACACAGTCCACCCGAATGAAACGAACAATATTTTACTTCTCTAACTGTTAGAGAGGTTTTTCGCAAAAGGCATATCTCGACTGCTAGACCTTATGCATTTATATAGCAATCAAAAACCTAATTCTATTTAAATTCGGATTCATTAAATATACAATATATTTAACCGAATATAATTAAATATGTAGAATCTGATTCTACTTTAATTAGGTTTCTTTATATATATATATATTAATAGTATTTGATAATTACAATAATTATCTAGTATTAAAATATATATAACCAAGATTATTTATAATTACAATAATTATAATAATTTCGATTTTTACTTATTGTATAACAAGTTTGTACACATGTTATCTAGTCAATATGTGTTCGTTTCAATCATAGGGTGTGACCCTTGTAGGCTCATCTAACTTTAGCAGTAATATCTAGAACAATTCTAATATTACAAGCAATGAGTAGCATCTAGCAATGCATCATTGCTACCTAAGTTACAGGAAGTCATGGTTCGGCATAACCTTTTTTTCGTGATTAACTCTTTTCATGTATTACATCCTTTTTTCCTTATATATAGATCGGACACAAGTCATGGAATAGTCACACTTGTATAGTCCATCTAATATTTCTTGATATCTTGAGTAGACTATTATAAACGAATAACTATGATATCTCATATCAATTTATTCGAGCATGGCCATGCATTTTCTAGTCTCACTCAATCAAGTGGCCTATGATATTACTTCTATTATGTAGGAGGGACAAATTCTATCTTGATCAACCATATTCTGCTACATAGATTGCGACATATCCAATATTAGTCTTTATAGTGTAGTTAGTTATGACACACGTTTGACCACATCAAAATATGTCACTCACGATGTTGAAATAATGATGATCTCAAGTCTGAGGAGCATACATGCAGTTATCACTATAAGCAATGTTGTGACTGTCACATAATAATCCAAGAAACATGCTCATAGCGAGTCAGTCCAATGTGTCGTTCTCTAACATACTTATGTATTGATTTTGACATCTTCATGTCAATGACAACACTTTGTCATCAATCAACTACATATTAGTCTTAATATATTGTTGTTGTCCATGCCCACAATAGTACTCGACTAAGGACATTCAAGAATAACTATATTATTCTAAGGACTTTATTATAATTTAGTTTATTTATAAATGCACAGAATAAGACTGAAAAATAATAATGGCTTTATATTAATAAACATGATAAAATAAGTATGTCTTTTGCAACCATATCATGATTGGTCTTTGGGCATACTCTAACAATCTCCCACTAGCACTAAGACCAATCACTCATGTATCTAATACCAAGAGACTTAGTGTGACAATCATGCTTCTGTTGTGTCAGAGGCTTTGTCAGTGGATCGGCGATATTGTCATTAGTTGGTACTCTGCATATTTCTACGTCCCCTCGATCAATGATTTCTCGAAAGAGATGGTAACGCCTAAGTATGTGTTTGGATTGCTGGTGAGATCTGGGTTCTTTTGCTTGTGCGATGGCTCCGTTGTTGTCACAACGTAGATCTATAGCATTTGATATGTTGGGCATAACCCCTAGTTCAAATATGAACTTTTTGATCCAAACAGCCTCTTTTGTAGCATCGTTTACTGCATTATACTCGGCTTGCGTTAGTATAACCTTTTATACTTAGCTTACATCACCTCCATTAAGGCAAAACACAAAACCCGATTGCAATCGAGAATCATCCTTATCAGTTTGGAAGCTTGCGTTAGTATAACCTTTTATACTTAGCTCTTCCTCACCTCTATACATAAGGAATGTATCCTTAGTTATTCTTAAGTACTTAAGGATGTTTTTGACTACAACCCAATAACCTTCACTGGGATCCACTTGGTATCGACTTGTCATACTTAATGCGTATGATACATTTGGACGTGTACATAGGATGGCATACATGATAGATCCAATAGCCGAAGCATATAGAACATTACTCATACGCTCTCTTTCTTGAGGCGTTGAAGGACATATTTCCTTTTAGAGTGAAATACCATGTCTTATATATAAGAATCCTCTTTTAGATTCTTCCATACTGAATCTTTTCAGTACTTTATCTATGTATATATTTTGACTTAGTCCCATGAGTCGTCTTGATCTATCTATATAGATCTTGACTCATAATATGTAGGTTGCTTCACCCATGTCTTTCATAGAAAAACATTTTCCTAACCAAGTCTTTACAGACTGTAAGGTAGGTATGTCATTTCCTATTTTTAGTATGTCATCCACATACACTACCAAGAATGTGACAGTGCTCCCACTAGTTTTCTTGAAAACGCATGGCTCATCTTCATTTTTAATAAAACCAAATTCTTTGATTGCATCATCAAAATGAAGATTCCAACTTCAAGAAGCTTGCTTCAACCCATAAATGGATCTTTATAGCTTGCATATTTTTTTGGCATCTTTTCGATCAACAAAACCCTCAGGTTGTGTCTTGTACACATCATCATTTACTTTTCCATTAAGAAAAGTTTTTTGACATCCATTTGCCAGATTTCATAATCATGAAATGCAACTATTGCAAGAAATATCCGAATAGATTTAAACATAGTAACAGGAGAAAAAGTTTCATCTAGTCTATACCATGAATCTGACGAAATCCCTTAGCGACCAATCGCCCTTTGTATGTTTGTACATTGCCATCCATGTCGGTCTTCCTTTTAAAAACCCATTTATACCCTATGGGCTTTATCCCTTCATGTGGGTCAACCAAAGTCCATACTTGGTTTTCTAACATGGAATCCATCTCAGATTTCATGGCTTTTAGCCATTTCTCAGAATCTAGGCTCGCCGCTGCTTTCTGATAAGTCTTAGGCTCATCTTGGTCCATGAGGAGAACATCACCATGCAATATGATGGGAAATCCATATCTCTCAGGTGTATTGCGTTCTCTCATAGATCTCCGCAGTGGTTGTGTTTCATGAATGATTGGATGTTCCTTAACTATTTGTGAAACTTGTTGTTCAATCTCTGGTTCAGTGATCTGTGGTTGATCTTGAATTTCCTCAAGTTCAATATTTCTCCTACTTCATTTTTTGAAAATAAAATCTCTTTCGAGGAAGACTCATGTTCGAGCAACAAACACTTTGTTCTCAGATGGATTGAAGAAATAATATCCTTTAGTTTCTTTAGGATACCCTACAAAATTACACTTATGAGATTTGGGTTCGATTTTTGTAGACATCTGACGTTTAACATAAACTTCGCATCCCCAAATTTTCATAAAAGACATACTAGGACACTTTCTAGTTCATATCTCATACGATGTCTTTTGAACCGATTTAGATGGAACACGATTTAGTGTGAAAGCATCAGTTTCTAGCACGTGTCCATAAAAAGAAGTTGGAAGATCAGCATGACTCATCATTGATCGAACCATGTCTAACAATGTTCGATTTCTCCTTTCAAAGACTCCATTATGTTGTGGAGTACCAGGAGGTGTAAGTTTTGAGACGATCCCACATTCTTTAAGAAGTTTATCAAATTCTAAGCTTAAGTATTCTCCTCCTCGATCTGATCGAAGAGCTTTGATACTCTTTCCTAGTTGGTTTTGTACTTCATTCTTAAATTCCTTGAACTTTTCAAGGGCTTTAGATTTATGATGCATTAGGTAAATGTACCCATATCTACTAAAGTCGTTAGTGAAAGTAATAAAGTATTGAAACCCTCCTCTGGCTTGTGTTTCATTGGTCCACATACATCACATGTATTAGACCTAATAAATCACTTGCTCGCTCGTTTTTACTGCCAAACGGTGATTTGGTCATTTTTCCCATTAAGCAAGGTTCACATATATTAAATTGTTTGAAAACAAAGAATCCAAAAATCCATATTTATGAAGTTTTGATATGTGTTTCTCATTTATATAACCCAAGTGACAATGCTAGAGATAAGTTTGATTAGAGTCATTTATTTTTTATCTTTTCATATTTATGTTATATATGGAATTGTCTTAATCTAAGACATAGAGGCCATTTATTAAATGTGTTGTACCATAAAAAATATTATTGAGATAAAAGAACAACTATTATTCTTAATAATAATCTCAAAACCAATCTTGGTCAAACTAGGTACGAAGTAACAATCCTCTAAATCTAAAACAAGTCTACTAGGTAATGACAAAGTATATGTTCCTATAGCTAATGCAACAACTCTTGCTCTATTTCCCACTTGCAGGTCCACATCTCCTTTTGCCAAGTTTCTACTATTTTTAGTCCCTATACTGAAGTACAAATGTGAGAACCACAACTGGTATCTAATACCCAAGAAGTAGACGTTGATATATTTATATCAATAACATAAATATCTGATCCTGACTGTTCATTTTCTCTTACCTTCTTGATGTCCTCAAGATCGACATGGCAATTTCTCTTCCAATGTCCAGCATTGTTGCACTGGAAACAATTTCCTTCTTTTGCAACTCCTCATTTGGGTTTCAATGCATCCTTTGGGCTTTGGCTTTGCGTTGGTGCTGGGCTTTCCTTTTCTGTTATCATTTCGAACCATCAGAATGGGCTTACAACCAACCTTTTCATGTTATTCTCTGCTTCTCTTAACAGATCAAGCAACTGAGGCACGATTTGTTAATTTCATTCATATTGAAATTAAGAACAAATTGATTAAAACTATCTGGCAATGATTGCATGATAACATTAGTAGCCAATTCAACACTTAGAGGGAAGCCCAACTTTTCCAAGGTCTGAATATACCCTATTATTTTGAGAAAATGAGTTCCTACCAGAGTTCCTTCCACCATCTTGTATCAAAACAAAGCCTTAGAGGTCTCATACATCTCTTGACGAGCTTGCTCCTCATATAATTCCTTGAGATTTTTAACCATCTCATAGGGAACCATGTCCTCATGTTGCTTCTGAAGCTCAGGAGTCATGGTCGTAAGCATCAAACACCCGACATTTACCATGTCACTTGAGTATTTTTTAAAGGCTTCCAATTCATCTTTGGAGGCATCATCTACTGGCTTTTTAGGGACAAGTTCTTCAATGACTTGTAATTTCTGTTCTTGTTTGAGGATAATCTTCAAGTTACGGAACCAGTCAAGGAAGTTCAAGCCATTCAAATTGTCCTTCTCATGGACGGATCGCAATGATAATGAGTTTAAATTTGCCATAACAAATCTACAACGATAAAATATAATTTATAAGTACCTTTTATCATGTTTATAAGGTAATAACATTCCCACTATTAAAAACCCTCAAAATTGAAAAGCTTATTAAAAAGTATTTTAGTGGGTAAGGATCTATATTTCATTTCATCCTAAGTCAGCTTTGGCTTTACTCCTAGAATTCAAATATTTAGGTAAGCAACACTTGCTAATTACATCTCATGTAATTCCTATATTTGGTGAACAACTATTGTTCCTAATCATCTCATGATTATCCAAATCATTAGCCTTTAGGTTTCTAATCTCATTAGGGCAACCTAGTTTAACCAATATTACAACTAGTGAATATCACTTGCTTATTCTTCGAGTTTAACCAAGATAGATATAAGTACTTCGCTTTGGCAAAACATATATAGTACCGATCGAGGTCTTAATGAGGGCTAATATTGGATGGCTATTTTAATTAAATATGGAGGGTTTTTGTTATATTAATCTCACAATTCAAGTATGATCTAATCAGTTACCATCATGGTAAAACATACATTGTAACACATATATGTAAAGCAGTAAATATAAAATGCAATGATTATAGCACGTAAAACTAAGGTGGCCCATCCCAAGCCAATGGGAGAACCAAAATAAACTAAAGATAGAACTTACTTCTCAAACATCTAATCCACCTTTGATCGGCCATCATTCTGCTCCCATGATCCACGTTTTCTCCGTAAATATTACAATTTTTCATAAACTCGTTTTATATACGAGGAAGTAAGATGAGGAGAGAATTTCAATAGATGAAAGAAAGGCACGACACGCAAGCCGTATTTATAAATATAAAATCAAAGTAAATGGGCTATTGGGCTATAACCATAAATTTCAAACACTGTGCATATCATCTAAAACATACACATGTTTTATCTTGTTAATTATAATTACCAAAATAGTTCCTACGACCTTTGCTGTCTTCGCGGTCCGGTAGATCCGTTGCCAAAACATACATATTTTTAATTTTAGAACTTCGATTACTATAGAAAAATCTCACAATTTGATAATTTTTATCAACAGATTTGTGTTTTTGGGATTTTTCAATCCCTAAGGTTTTTCGCACTTGAACAACCATTGTTCCTCTGCTGAAAATGATATGCTATCAGAACCGCATGTTCATCATGTTAACAATTAACATACAAACATTAAAACCTTATAGCAACAAACACGTGATTAACGTTTAGCCATCGATTGTAAAAACTTATTTAAAATAGATTAACATATTAACCGTGACTGGATTCATTTTCTTTGTTTCGCACAAATATTGTATACTCGTCAAAACAGAAAAACAAAACATGCATCTCATAAAAAAGCATCATCCAAGTATTTAAGTCCGAATTTGTATCATACAAGTGGCTTTGATAACACTGTTGGGAATCGCCGGTACACCCTATGGCACAGCAGAAAAGTTATTCGACGTATTTCGTCAGTGATCCATGTATGAGGAACAAATCCGGGGTGAAAAGAGATGAAACGTTACCTTAAATAAATCTAAAAATTGCAGGGAGTTAGGAGAATCCAATTCTTCTAGCACGATATTGAATCCAAGTCGTCACATAGCGTTTCGACCTCTACGCAGTCCACCCGAATGAAAAGAACAGTATTTTACTTCTCTAACTGTTAGAGAGGTTTTTGCAAAAGGAATATCTCGGCTACTAGAACTTATGCCTTTATATAGCATTCAAAAACCTAATTCTAATTAAATTCGAATTCATTAAATATATAATATATTTAACCGAATATAATTAAATATGTAGAATCTAATTCTACTTTAATTAAGTTTCTTTAGAGATATATATTTTAATAGTATTTGATAATTACAATAATTATCTGGTATTAAAATATATATAAATAAGATTATCTATAATTACAATAACTATAATAATTTCGATTTTTACTTATTACGTGTACAATACACATGCTATCTAGTCGATATTTGTTCGTTTCAATCATAGGGTGTGACCCTTGTAGGTTCATATAACGTTAATAGTAATATCTAGAACAATTCTAATATTACAATCAATGAGTGGCATCTAGCAATGCATCATTTCTACCTAAGTTACAGGAAGTCGTGGCTCGACATAACCTTTTTTTCATGATTAACTCTTTTCATGTATTACATCCTTTTGTCCTTATATCTAGATCGGACACAAGTCATGGAATAGTCACACTTGTATAGTCCATATAATATTTCTTGATATCTTGAGTAGACTATTATAAACGAATAACTATGATATCTCATATCAATTTTCTGAGCATCGCCATGCATTTTCTAGTCTCACTCAATCAAGTGGCCTATGATATTACTCCTATTATGTAGGAGGGACAAATCTTATCTTGATCAACCATATTTCGCTACATATATTCCGACATATCCAATATTAGTCTTTATAGTGTAGTTAGTTACGACGCACGTTTGACCGCGTCAAAATATGTCACTCACGATGTTGAAATAACGATGATCTCAAGTCTGAGGATCATACATGTAGTTATCACTATGAGCAATGTTGTGACTGTCACATAATAATCCAAGAAGCATGCTCATAGCGGGTCAGTTCAATGTGTCATTCTCTAACACATACATATGTATTGATTTTGGCATCTTCATTTAAATGCAACACTTTGTCATCAATCAACTACATATTAGTCTTAATATATTGTTGTTGTCCATGCCCACAATAATACTTGACTGAGGATATTCTATAATAACTATATTATTCTAAGGACTTTATTATAATTTAGTTTATTTATAAATGCACAAAATAAGACTAAAAAATAATAATGGCTTTATATTAATAAACATGATAAAATAAGTATGTTTTTTACAACCATCTCATGATTGGTCTTTGGGCATACTCCAATATTGGTTCCATGTGCCATGTCATAATACCGTTAACTATTTAACAGTGGAGTGACCAAAACATGATTAATTCGAAAGTTCAATAAACAAATTGAAAAGTTTAAAAGTTGAGTGAATAAAATAGGAGCGAGAAAAAAGTTTAGTGATGATCTGTGTAATTTACCCTAATTTGAAATTAGAAGATTCAATATATGAGGATTTTGGTTGTTGGTTAATTTTTAATTGAACATTAAATAAGTATTTTTATGTAAATGTTAAATAAGTATTAAATGTACTAAATTATTGGTAAATATTTATATTTGATTTAGTGATTAGGGGTGAGTAAAATTTTACTCAACTCAAATTGAAAAAAATTAATCTTTTTACTCGACTTAATTGAAATTGTAATTTCATAAACTCGACTTAGAAAATTTTCAAATGAAGTTCGAACAATTCAAATTTTTAGTAATTAGTGGATGATAAATATGTGTGTGTGTGTGTTGTATATGTATATAGAAAGTTGTTTGAATTGAAATCAATATATGGGTAATTATTCCTTGCACAAACGCTTGTGAAAAATTTGTTTACACAAGCGCCTTAGTTCTAAGGTTTAGGGACTTTGTTTATGGTTTAGGGGTATAAGTGTAGTAGTTTTAAATTTAGTGGTTGTTGACAGAATTTTGGGTTTAGAGTTAAAATTTAGGGTTTATAGGTTAAAACCTAAATCCATAACCATATTACCCTAAAACCTGAACCCTAACACTAAACACCAAATTATAACCAACCCTAAATTATAAACCCCTACACTAAAGCCCATAAACTAACCCTAAACTAAAACCCTAAACCTTAAATTAAAGCTCTTGTAGAAATAAAAAAATTCACTGCCTATGTATAGGATAAAATCCATCAATATATAGTATAATATTATAAATATTTATAATTAAATTTATACAGAAACTTGAAAACTCGACTCGAATCACATAAACTCAAATCGAATAAAAAAATTTCAAATAGTTTTAGTCATAAAATACGACTCGTAAACTCAACTAATTTAATTTTTTTACTTGACTCGATCGAACGCTCACCTCTATTAGTGATATATATATATTTAAAGAAACACGGGCCTCGTTAAAAAACATTCTATAACCACTATTGAGATGTTTATTTTGATATAACAAAGTGAAAAATGTTTTTGGACTTGAACAAATATTGCAAAAACAATTCAAAGTCCATTTAATTTAAAAAATATGTTTGAAAGCTTTTAAAAGTGTTTTTGGCTCAAACATATATTTTCAAGTAATTTAAAAGTCCCCAACGACTAGTTTTCTAACGGCTAGTTTTCCAACTGCTAGTTTTCCAACGGCTAGTTTTTCATTCCACACTATAAATACAAGCCAAAGACACTTGAAGAAGAAAAGGACGAACATCCAAGCCTAAAGTTCAAGAGAGAAGAGTCTTAATGTGTTTATTTCTTTTTAATCTCTTGTAAATTGTTTAATCCAATCTTAGTGAGTCAAAATGTGTAAACACCCACTGAGAGATATTTTGTTTACAAATGTCAATACCTCATTGTTGAGGGATAGGTTCTAGTTTAGCATAATGAAAAACTAAGGAGAGGGCTCTATCTTAGCCCGTAGAAAGATAGGGATGTAAGGTTACCCCTTGAACCCGTAAAAAAGGAAGAATTCATTGTTAGTGAATTGAGAAATCCTTAGTGTGAATGCTAAGGTAGTGGATATTGATCTTGGTTAGAAGGTCGAACCACTCTAAAATCGAATATGTCAAAATGTCCATTTTCTTTTTCAAATTTTGTTTTATCAACTTCAAAAGAAATCTCTACACCCTTCTTCGGCGCTAATTTCGGTTGAAGATATCGAGCATTTCAATTGGTATCAGAGCGGGACTAAAATCAACGGTCTAACAACCTTTGAGAAGATCCTAGGAGTGCTCGATCCATCTCTACATTCAACCGACCTTGAAAAGCTATTTTGTTCGACATCAAGCTCAAGGATTCAAAGATGAACCATCAATCCTCCTCTCAATTGCAATGGTGACATGCTCACACATTAAAGATGTGTAACCTCTAAGCTTAATCTTTTAGATTATTTATTTGGTTGCTTATTTTTAATGATAAAATGTTCATGCATATTTAATTGTTAAATTTTTATAAATGCATGACACCGAAAGAGTTTTTATGCACAAGTGTGTTTAACACACTCATTCTTATTTTTACATAAACTCTAAAAAGACTTGGATAAATTGAATTTCATGGATTTTTAAACTTTATCATTTTTATTGAAATTCAATAATTTTCTTAAGTGTCAATGTTTTGAGCTAAAATTTAAAATGGAATGTATATATTAAGGGGGAACTTTTGTTTTTCAAAAGAATTTACTTACTCTCCATTGTTATTTTGAACCTTAAATGATTTTGAATTATTTTTGATATAACAAAAATGGGAGAGATAAGTTTGAAAATTTTAATTTTAAAAAGAAAAATGGGAGCTTTAAATATTTTTTAAAAATATTCTCTTTTTCTAAAATTATTTTTCTAAGGGGGAGCTTTCACAAAAATAATTTTTCAAGTGGTTTTGTTATATCAAAAAGGGGGAGATTGTTGAGATATTTATTTTGATATAACAAAGTGAAACATATTTTTGGACTTGAACAAATATTCCAAAAACAATTCAAAGTCCATTTAATTTGAAAAATATGTTTGGAAGCTTTTAAAAGTGTTTTGACTCAAACATATATTTTCAAGTAATTTAAAATCCCCAACGGCTAGTTTTCCAACGACTGGTTTTTAACGGCTAGTTTTCCAACGGCTAGTTTTTCATTTCACACTATAAATACTAGCCAAAGACACTTGAAGAAGAAGAAGAGGATGGACATCCAAGCCTAAAGTTCAAGAGAGAAGAATCTTAATGTGTTTATTTCTTTTTAATCTCTTGTAAATTCGTTAGTCCAATCCTAGTGAGCCAAAATGTGTAATCACCCACCTAGAGAGGTATTTTGTTTACAAATGTCAAGACCTCATTGTTGAGGGATAGGTTCTAGTTTAGCCTAAGGAAAAACTAGGTTGAGGGTTCTATCTTAGCCCGTGAAAAGATAGGGTTGTAAGGTTACCCCTTGAAACCGTAAAAAGGAAGAAATTAGGAAATCCTTAGTGAGGATACTAAGGTAGTGAATGTAGACCTTGGTTAGAAGGTCGAACCACTCTAAAATCGAATGTGTCAAAATGTCATTTTCATTTTCTTTTCGATTTTTGTTTTCCAACTTCAAAAGAAATCTCTACACCCTTCATCGACACTAATTTCGATTGAAGACATCGAGCCTTTCAAATAAAGTTTTAGTCATAAAATACGGCTCGTAAACTCGACTAATTTAATTTTTTACTCGACTCGATCGAACGCTCATCCTAATTTAATTTTTTACTCGACTCGATCGAACGCTCATCCTTAAACCGAAGTGTAGTGGCAACCCCTAAGGGGGAAAAAAGTACCCAAACGGTTTCATTACATAGGATAATTGTCATTTAAAATAGATATATTTTTAATATAAATTAAGGGATTTATGATTTAAATATCATCATTTACAAAAAGAAAAAAGAAACTGAATACATATTTTAAATAAAGATTTTCTTCTCCATAAACAACAATATTTTTAAAATAAAAAGTATTATTTGGTATAATAATAATAGAAAAATGCGCAAATTTCACAGCCGATTTGTCCAGAGATACTCATGAATGGTGTGACCCATTTGTCGGAGGCCAATAAATCGCAAAAACTTCAAAGCTTACCGACTGCTTTAGGACATCAGTGAGCCCACCCATAATGAGAATTGAGGTAGTTCTGATCCATATGTGTGGTTATGTTTTCGATCGACTCACATCCGACCCACAACTTCAAAGCTTTCGTATGAGCTCAATCTGACCCGACTCGAAATAAATAATTTTTTGTCATTTTACTCTACTCAGTAAAATAGAAAAATAATTGAAACAAATATATTAGTAGAGGAATATTATAATAATTAACTTATTTTTATTCGACATAATAGGGGATAATTGAAAAAAAAATATAGAGATAGGAGCACTATAATAATTATCTCTAAATATTTAGAATACAATTATACTATTATAACAAGTTATGTATTTTTCACCTTAAGCTCAAATTTTACACGACCCAACCTCATTCTTTACAAACCCGATTCCTACTTGATTTAAAAAAAAAAACTAAAGCCTATAATTCAGATCGGGTCAAAATTTGTCGTGTCGGAGTCAATCGACTATCCCTATTTAGAATATTTGGTTCATTTTTTATGGTTATAAAACATAATATTAGATTTTAGTATAAATTATGATATTTAGATCGTAAATATTATTAGAAGGTCGTAATCTATTACTATGAGTGTAATTTTATATTGAATTATTATCCAATACAGTGGCGGTCGAAAATAAAATTTTCACAAATAAAGTTATTTAAATTCTGACAATGCATGAAAAACACACCCTGAAAAAATATTTTAATATTTTTAGAATATTTTGGTATGATTACACATATAAAAATACCTTAAGTACATAGATGATTTTGAATAGTTTTATGTTGGGCATTAGAATAACGAAAAATCAAATATAATTTTTTTCGACTTAAAATAAATCCGAAGTGGTGATGGAGCTTTGATTTTGGGCGAAAGAGAGAAATTTATTTATTTATTTCCATTTTGTATTTTTCTTATAAATTATCTTATTTTTTAAAAAAATGCATTTTTATATAAATTTAAATATACCAAACTATTGAAAGAACTGTTTTTATTTAAAGATAAATTTTGTAACAAGTACAATTTAGCTAGATAATATAACATTCTCCAACCAAACATTGTAATTTTTACATTTGAATCAAATTAACATAACAAGAGAATGTAAAATTTATCGTAATGACATTCTTAATCTATTACATGCATTTCGTGAATCAAACACACTCTTAAAGCATTTGCATGACAATGGATAAAATAACATTTATTTGTACAAGTATCGATATTCGAATCTTTGATCGACGAATCTCACAAAGACTCCTTATGAAAACATCTCTTATAATCTAATTTACTCGATTCACATTGTCAAAATTCAAACCTTAAATGTAGTTTAACATATCTCGTCAAATCAATATGTAAATACTATTACATTAAGAATGATAAAGTTCAAAAGTGTACCAAAAATTAATTAGTCTAACGAGATGCTTTAAAGTTTGAATCCTGACATTCTAACTATAAAAAAATGGAGAAGTCAAGCAAGCAACAATCGAACCTGGCAAAAGGGAGCAACAAAAGTTTACAGGCATGTATGATCATGACATTATTTATCAGTACCAAAAACAGTTCGGAAAAGGGTCTTTTGCTTTACAGACAAGACAATGTGTTAACGCCCCCCAAATAACTTAAGTTAAAAGGATCCTACACTACACACATTGATTTTATTGACAGTTTAATTCCAAATAATGATAAAGTACATGTTATCCAATTATTCAAATTTTAAGTTTTTTGGCATTTTTAACATAAAATAAACGATTCATTTTAAATAAAGAAACTGAAAAAAAAAACTATAAACATACAAATCGAAACAACTTGCTATAGGAAAAAAAGAACTACGTAAGGTACTCTCACAAAATGTTGTATAAGCAGTATATGTTGGAAAAAATGTGAGGAAATGGTAACTTTGAGCCATATTACGAAAGGGTAAAGGTGGAGATTTGAATAATGATTATATTGGGTCTTATTCTACCCCATGAGACATTTACAACGGTATCTCATATGCTCAAATTGGTTGAGTAATGAATGAGAAATTGATGCTCAAAGTATGGTAGTTGTGAATTGAGTAAAGAAGTGAAAACCCCCTTATCCCACATTGGTGGGATGCATGGGAAGTGTTTGTATACACTAACCCTCTTGGTGGTCATTGAATGACTTAAATGGAAACTATGGCTCGCACGCAAGCGCGGGGGGTGCGGATCGAAGCTCCTTGAACCTATTCGGGTTGGGGCACACCTGCACAATGTGGACGACATGAATGATCGGACCAGTTGGGCCCCACATGGACCTGTGAATATTTTACCCACTTCGAATAATTTTTTCCTTACAAATAAAACATCTTTTTGAATATTCCAAATATAAAAAGAAAAATTCGAATATTTTTGAATATTTCAAATATAAAAGAGAAATTACGGATACTAAAAGGTAATGAGTGCAGTTGACGAGAATATTTTATTTTGAATATGATATTAATAGTTTGTTACCATTTTAATTCAGTCAACCATTAATTACGAATATTATATTTTTAATATTTTTCCTCCTCCATCCCCCTATAAATAACAAGCCTTTTCTAAGTTTTACATCATCTCGAAAAAAATATCTTATTCAAAACTCTCTGGTATTTTCGATGATAGGCAAAGGCAAGGTTCGGTTCATGATCTCTACAGTTGTGCTACTGTTGAAGATCATCAGTTGTTGTATCCTGGGAGACTGACAACCAAAACAACTCAAGCACCAAAGAGTGATCGAAATCTATCTTAAGGAAACTGCGTTCGTGCATGCCTCAACTTGTTTCCTTTCGATATGGTTTATTCGAAATTTATTTTGTTTCAATGAATCTGTACTTTCGTTTATTTTAATAATGTTTATAATACATTTTGGATTAACACTTTTCCTACAATCTTAAGACAGATTTACAATCCAAGGCGATTAAAATGGGTTAGCGAGACCTATTCTTCGAAATTGAGAGAGAAAATAAATTTGTTTTCAGGAAATTTTCCTGTCGTTTAAACGGTTTTGCTCAAATCTCAAAAGGGGACAAATTTGTTTTACAAAATTTTTGTTACAAGCAACTAAGGTTACGGATTTTGTGAAAGTTCAAAATCGAAAATAAACGAAATTAATTTTTCAGTTTATTGGAAGTTTTATTTATTACATATTTGTCTCTTTTTTGAAACAATGAACACGTGGATACGAAACTCTTGCCTTAATATAAGAAAAATGATCTTTTAATAGGAGATGTAGTACGATAGTATATTATTGACTTACCAAGTTACAAACTTGGAATGTTTATTAAGGTAATATTCCTTAATGATTTTGACCCTTAATGGCTCAAATAAATACATGTGTGCATGGCTTATGACATGTATGGTTAAGGTAAAACCTTAATCATGGTATTATTATTATGCTATGTTTACCTTATAATAATTTGACTGAAATATGGTAATATCATGTATGTCAATTTTCCTTACATGAATATCAAGGAAAAGATATGGAATATAGTAATAATAATTATTAAATGATTATTATTAACTCAGACGAAATTTGGGAAACTAAAATATCGTAAATAATTCGTTTTGGGATTTAATTCCTACCGTTTTAACGAATTTACGTGATCTTTTCCAAAACAAGGATTTACAAAATTAAGGGATTAATTCCTTTGATTTTTGTTGCCTTGATATCTTTGGTTTTGGTTTTAGTGCTACTAATCCCAATGTTTAACAAAGGATATAACAAAGGAAATAAATCATTAAATTTATTTCTATGCTAGAATCATACGTTGATTCTAATTTGTTAAGGGAAATAAATCATTGGATTTATCTCCGTAGGAATCTTGTATGATTTTACTTTGGAAATGAAGTAAATTATTTCTTAAAAGGAAATAAAGTATTTCTTAAGAGAAAATAAATTGTTGAGTTTATTTTCATAAAAGGAAATGAATCGTGAGTTCATTTTCGGAAGAATCTTAGAAAAATAAACAATAAATCGAATTTATTTCTTGAGAATCAAGTATGATTCTATTTTAGAAATAAATCAGTGAATTTATTTATGGAAGTAACATTGGTTGCCAAATTCTTAAAGCCTATTCTAATACATGCTATGAAGTGTACAGTGTTTAAAAATGGCTAAAGAATTGTGAGGGCCGTTGGACCATAAATGGAAGATGTCGGTGCTGAGAAATTCTTAGTTACCAAATTCTTAATGATTGATTCCAAATTGTTGTGAATCCAAGGCAGTGATTTTAATTGATCACTCATGTCTGGAATGATTTCAAGAATGGAATCCAAAAACGGATGATTCAAAGAAAATATGAGAGTGCATATCTAGGATTGGTTCTTTGAACAACTTGGTAATTAAGAGTGCCTAGTGCACCACCTCTCTTTTCAAAAGTTACCTACCTGGTGCACTAGTCATTATTTTTCTTTCTATTAGACCGTGAGAACTTTTGTTTCAGGTTTTAGTTTACTAAATTCCTGACGTCTAGCAAAATTTAGAAATTGTGTCTCTGTTTCTAAATTTAGGTTCTGACTAAATTCTTGACAATGAATAGATTCATAATATTTCGTTTTTGGTTTGTGACTACGTGACACAATGGAAAAACCAGTGAAATTCATTTGAAAGAATTTCAAAACACGTTGCGTATTTGACCATGATAAACTTGGTCAAAATATCTGAAAAGGAAGATTCTTCCTTAAATTCGAGAGGATAAGGTAAATATTGTTACCATTTTCAAATATTGCTAAGGAAAACATTGCTTGCTAGGGCAAACATAGTAAAAGTCAAAAATGACTTCAAACCGCAAATTAGGTGGTGTGTCCAAGAAACAAAATATTTCATGAGAAATGTTTTTATTGCGATAAGATGGGGAACAAGTCCTTGGAATATAAGCTTCCAAACGAGATCAATGGTATGACTATATTTTGTCATTACAAATTGATATGGAAAACAATTGTTTGAAGGAAATTTATTACCTTCATGATGGCACAAACTAATACTACGTGGATTTGCTTAAAAGATGCTATAGAGAAATTATTCTCTATAAGCTGGATGTTGAAACCCAAACTTAATAAATTGATTAATTTGGGAAAAACTCCATGTGAGTAATGATACAACATCCAAGGGTACAATGATTTTGAAGATAAGAATTGAAACTTCAAAAATGTGCCTAACATGTGGGGGAAGTTGTTCTATCAACTAAATGCCTTAAAGAACAAGACACCATATGAGTTATGGAATGAAATAAAACCTTCCTACAACTACATAAAAATGTGCAGGTGTCTTGCAAAATTAATACCCCCGTTACCGAAGTAAATGGACTGTATTTTCATTAACTATTACTTGTGATACACAAGAATATGATAATGAAATCAAAAGAATGACTCATTCTTTGGAAAATATACTTTCTTACATAATCAGGAAAGTTGGTCCAAGGTCAATGAAATGAACTTTGGAAAATAGTCCATACGTTCAACAAAAGGTTGAAACTAAAACGTTGTCAGGATGACAAAGAAGAGTGTGACAAATTTGTGTATGTCAAAATTACCAACATTAGGATATATGATCCTATGTTGATGACATACTTATTATTATAAGTAACAATAAAATGGTAAATATACCAAAGAACTGTCAAATTCAAGATTGACATGGAAAATATGAGATTGACATATTTGATTCTGGGCATCCAAATCAAACAGTCACTTAAAGGTCTCATATTGACACATTCACACTACATTGACAAAAGAAGTTTGGCAAGGATGTTCCCGTCATAGCCAGAACTCCAAATAAATATGAGCCAACACTTGTTCAAAAGGAATATGCAAATGTCATAGACAATCTAAGTAAATTGTACTAGACAAAATATTGTTTTCACTGTGAGCAGTTTAAGCAGATTCACAAAAAAAAATCCAGGGTCAAACCTCTGGATAGCAATTGTGAGAGTGGTGAGATATCTCAGATATACTCAAGATTATGAATTGCATTATTCCATAAGGATTCTTCGATGCTAGATATCAAAATGTTTCACATCGAAGAAATGAGCTATGTCATGGGATTTCTCAAGACAAACGGTTACAACCAGATTCATAATGGAATATGAGTTTTAGTTCTAGACAAGTCTGGAGTAAAAGTTAAATGACTTTAAAATGTCTTGGAAGATATTCCTGAATGGATAAAGCATGTGCCAAACCAGAAATTGGTAGAGCACAAAGCTTCACGTACTACAGCAAGTTAAGACATATGCGTTGTCGACATAATACCGTTAGACAATTGATCTCAAATAGAGTAATCAAAGGATAATGTCACAGATCTGCTAACCAAAGGGTTAAATCGAGATCAAGTTGAGAAAACATCGAAAGGAATGAGACTAAAGCCCAGAAAATCTAAGGCGCTATGCGAAGGAAAACCTACCTAGTTGACTTGAGATCCTAAGATCTAGGTTCAAAGGGACAACCTAAATGCATATACCTGTTCGGTCACTGTAAGGGTACCTATCCCCAAGTTCGTTCCTATGATGTAAACAGTGATCAAAAGGGGTGTAGGCTATGCAAAGCTTTTAATGACCATTGTGTGCTTCGAGGAGCTGAGCAACATAAGTCATCTATGTAAGAGTGAAGTGAGGCCGCTTCAAGGAGACTACTGGGCATAGTTCTTTCAAACTCTTGCAGAACCAGAAGATGTCCACGTCTATATGGACATAACCATGAGAACTAAAACTCTTGTCAGAGAGATAGTTGTGTGAAGTATATCATCGTTTACACAAACGACTGAACTTTTCAAAGACATCACGTCTACTGGTTAGCTAGTAAAGTAAATATGCTTTCAGAATGGAAGGTTCAAAGGAGGAAACCTACCAATCCTATGCAGCTATCGATTGTAGAAGCTATCACCACATCGAGTCATAATATTTTTTATAAAATCATCAATTTCATTCATGTGGGGGATTGTTAGAAAAAATGTGAGAAAATGGTAACTTTGAGCCATATTACAAAAGGGTAAATGTGGAGATTCGAATAATGATTCTATTGGGTCTTATTCTACTCCATGAGACCTTTACAACGGTATCTCATATGCTCAAATTGGTTGAGTAATGAATGAGAAATTGATGCTCAAAATATGGTAGTTGTGAATTGAGCAAGGAAGTGAAAACCCCCTTATCCCACATTGGTGGGATAAATAGCATGGGAAGTGTTTATATACACTTACGGTAACACCCCTTCCCGTATCCATTATTGAATACAAGACAGAGATGTCACAAAATATTTGTAAAACCCTGAAATATTGATAATGAGATAAACATTTTTTTAAAACAATATTACAATTTAGTCTTTATTTACAATTCTAATTAATCGCATAAAGTTTAAAACTTTATATTTTCATTTTCAAATCGAGTTTAATTTTAGGCAGCAACTTATTAAATTAATTTAACTTTATATAATTAGCAAAACTGCCTGATTTAAAGTTTATCCAGATTCCAAATAAAATATAATTTATATCAGAGCAAGCATAAATTTTTAATAAACATGCCAACTAGTGAATATCAAACAACCTTAAATATTAAATTACTGATACCGATGTACATGTTCTTGATAGATGATGTCCACTAATGCTCCTTACTCCAAATGTTCCACTTTTCCTACGCGTGAAACTGTCACAAGCTAAGTATTTACTTAGTGAGGCAATAATTTGAATTCAAGTGCAATTGTCATAATATCAATATCAATATTAACAATTACCAATGCATATGATCATCTTACCATTACATTCTCATTAACATAAATAAATATGTAATAGCATATATGTATGTTAAAGTGATAAGATTAGATCTTATCAATACTGTTTCCATTTCTATTCGTAAGCTTCCAATGCTTACAACTACCTTTTCCCATTTCAATCTGCAAGCTTCCAAACTTATCATTCTGTTTCTTTGATTTCATTTCAATTTACTTAGCCCAAGGTATCTAATTAAGAGATTCTATGTACACGATTCATCCCCCCATACCCAACCTTTCTTGAGTATGTGTATTATTTGCACTCTACCGGGAGTGCTTAGCACCGAAGTGCTTCTGTATACTTACCAGAGTATACAATATATCCCTCATTGAGTTTTTATGAAATTACACCGTAGTAAGTCTGTATACTCAAACCATGCATGAGTATACTCCTCAATCAGTATTTATAAATTTTGCACTTTACCTGAAGTGCTTAAAATCTTTATACAATTGTTTATGACTCTATGGCTAGCCAACTATACCTTTGAACCTCTATATCATACATTGGGCTATATTTCATCATTTAAGTCATCAATGCAAACATAGAACAATATATCAACATTTAACAGTTCATAACCAAAATAACATTCATATTATACCATCATCAATAACTAGTGATCAATGCATTTATTTTCAACCTTTGACATATTTAAAATATGTCAAATACATGATCAATGACATAAATATCATGACAATATATAAGCCAGATAGACTCATCGCAAGTCCTACCGGGGATGTATAAAACATCCATGTATCATGTTATGTATGCATTGCACTCACCTGGGCCTTTTATTTATATGCCTCACTAAGTCCTTTTTAGTCATTTTCTTCATTACCCCTCGAACATCTCTTGATTCGAATTTAAACTTCATAAATCAAATAAAAGAAATATTTTTTAGATGCCAATCTAACAATATCTTAGATGTACTATTATTATAATCACCGAATATAACATTTATAAATATTTTTCTTTCATCTTTACACTGTTCAAAACTTATTACGGTCCTTAATGACCAATTTGAACATTCAACAATTATTCATGCTCTAAATGTTCCAATTCTTCTATTTCAAAATCATTCGAGTCATTTCCATAAAGTTTCAAACTTTACTAATGTGACGTTTTTTAGTCACTAATTTTTACCAATGTACTTGAATTTAAACTTAATTCAAGTAATCACCTATTATCAATAATTACAACACTTTTCCTTTTATTTTCCATTTGACCAAATTGGTCACTAAGCTTTGGAAAGTTTGAAATTCTCCTATTTTAGTCCTTAATAAACTTGAATTATCAATTCTAGCTCATTTTCATCTAAGCTACCATCAAAACAATAATTTCCAAGATAATTCTTTATTTTCCCATTCTCGCCAAAATGGTTCTTTTTCATCAGTTCAAGCCAATTTGATCACATTTCCAATAATTGCTCTTTAATCCGTCTTCAACAAAATAATTCCATAAACATCCTTTTAATTTTCTCAAATTATCGAATAAGTCCCTAGACTTTTCAAAACTTTCATTTTGGTCCAAAATGCTAAAATAAGCTTTTAACATCACAATTTTATCATTTTCACCACCAAAATAATTTTTAATAATTAAATCCTTAATTTCTTGGAAATGCCGAAATGGTCCTCAACATTTCTAAAATATAAAATTTGGTCCTAAATTGTCAATTCAAGCTTGAAACAACATTTTCTATTCATCTCCATCATCAATTAAATTTAACAATTTAATCCCAAATTTTCCTCAAATTTTCAAACTAGTCCCTAAAGGGAATTTGACCTTCAAACATCAAAATTGAACTTCTATCATCAATTAATGTTTCAAACATCATACCCTAACCATTTTCATACTAAACACAAGAAAAGATGAACTAAAGTGTTCATCTTTCTTTGACTACTAAAACCCATTAATAAATAATAAAATGCCACATGTTTCTTTAAAAATGAATTTTAAATTCATTTTTCACTCTTACCAAATTTACCCCTCTAACTAAATAAAATTTACAACCTAGTTCAAAATTGTGCCATCCCATTACATTTGAACTAGGTTGGTTCCAATCCAACCGGCTATCATCATTAAATAATCATAAAATATTATTTATGATTTTTGTTCGATCCAATTTCCCGATTTTCACCTTCTACAATTTTTCCTTTATCGAATTATCAACTCTAATTCAGGAATCACATTTTTCCTTAATTCCATGAATAGATCCATACTTTCATACAAAATCATCCACTTTAATAAAGTTAAACTTAGAAATTTGACTCGATCTAAAAATATCGATAATTACCTTAAATCTCTATCGGTAACATCTTTCTTGAAAATCCTTCATTAAGCATTTATACGAATCTCTCTTACTTCTTCTAAATCCTTTTTACTAATCAAAATCCTGATATGCGATACTTCCCAGAAGGTCACCAAAAAAACTTTTCTCTAATCTTAGCACGCTTAACAATTTTATTCGATCAAAATTCAATATTTTCTACTGCACTCTAACTTCCAAAATTATTGCCAAAATCCTTATTCTGATCGAATTTATCCTTATACTGAATAAAAATCATTTTTGGGGAAATTTACACTTAGGTCCCTAAACTTTTACATACTTTTCATTTTGGTCACTAACTTTTATCTTTTGTCATTGTAGTCACTAAGTTAGCCTTATGCCAAAACCTTAATACTAAATGACCCTTGTATAACTTAGCAAGATTTTTGGGGTATTACAATTCCTCCCTCCTAAAAAAAATCGTCCTCGAATTTTGAAATGTACTTGATTCAAAAAGATTCGGATATTGCTTTTTCATCTTCTTCTTTATTTCTCAAGTGACCTCATCAACCTTGAGGTTTCTCCAAAGAATTTTGACCACAGGGATTTTCTTGTTCCTTAATTCTTTAACTCTATATACTAGAATTTTCATCGGTTCTTCTTCATATTTCAAATCTAGTTGTAACTCAATTTCCTCGGGAGTGATGACATGTGAGGGATCTAACCGTTATCTTCATAGCATAGATACATGGCATACATTGTGTAGTTTGCTTATCTCTTGTGGTAAAGCTTACTAGTAAAACAATGGTCATACTCTTTTCAAGATCTCATATGGTCCAATAACTCTGGACTAAGCTTTTCTTTTATCCAAATCGTAACATTTTCTTCCAGGTTAATACCTTTAGAAACACTTTATCTCAAATCATTCTAAACAATTCTCACTTTGTTCTCATTTTCTAGATTTAAATCAACCCTGTTTTCCTTTAAATCAATTTGTACATTTTGGTCTTGTAGCTCAAGCCAATTAAGTGGAGCCTTACACCTTCTTCCAGATAATACTTCAAAGGGTTCCATTCTGATGCTTTCCTGGTACTATTGTTTTAAGCAAATTCAGCTAAAGGAAAATACATTTTCCATGATCTTCCCAATTCAATTACACAAGCCATTAACATATCCTCTCAAATCTAGATAGTTCATTTTGATTGTTCATTTGTTGAGGATAAAAAGTTGTATTAAAATTGAATCGAGTACCCAAGACTTTATGTAAAGATTTTCAAAATCTTGAAGTAAACCTTGGATCTCTTTAGGATACTACTGAAATAGGTACTCTATGTAACCGAACTATCTCCTTAATATATAACTCAGCATACTTGTCCATAGAATAATCTATTTCGGACATAAAAAAATGTACTAATTTAGTCAATCTATCAACTATTACCCAAGTTGAATCTTTCTTATACGGTATCAAAGGTAGCCCTGTTACAAGATCCATAGTTACTCGTTTCCCATTTCCACTGAGGAATGGAAATCGATTGCAACAATCCAGAAGGCACCTAATGTTCTGTTTTTGCTTGCTGACATGTCAAGCATTTATAAATAAATTCAGTTATAAATCTTTTCATGCTTGACCACCACTATCAATCTTAGGTCTTGATACATCTTGTTTCCACTTGGGCGCATAGTCAAAAGACTATAATGTGCCTCAAACAGAAGTTCTTTTTTCAATTCTTCATCAATCGAAATATAATTTCTTGTTTGCTAATACAAACATCTTTCAAATTAACTTTAAAGTCTTTGGTTCTACTAATTTCCACTTTTTTAAACCTTAATAGCCTTTCTCATCTTTTCTTTTAAAATCTTTTTATTCACTCATGTAAATGATACATCTTTCTTTAGTATCTTGGTCATTGGAGAAACAATCATTGAAAAATTCTTTACAAACTTTCTATAATAATTTGCTAGTCTCAAGAAACTTCGAACCTCTGATATATATTCTTTGGTATTTTCCAATCAACTATAGCTTATACCTTCTTGGGATCCACTCTTATTCATTTTTCCGAAACTATGTGACCAAGAAAAGTATCTCCCAAAAACCAACATTCACACTTTGATAATTTGACATATAGTTCATTTCCCCTACGGATCTGAAGAACAATTCGAAGATGAGCATCATGTTCCTCTCTTATCTTTGATTAATTAAAATATCTTCAATAAATATCATCACAGACTAATCCAAATAAGACTAAATTATTCAATCCATCAGATCCATGAATGCGGCAGGAGCGTTAGTCAATCCAAACAACATTAATACAAACTCATAATGTCCATACTAAATTTGGAAAACTGTCTTTAGAATATCTTCTTCCAGAAAACAATTTAATTAATATTTAATAAATTTTAGGAAATTAATTAAGTTCAATGGTAATTATTTATTATTAATACATAATACTAAATTAATATTATAACTTTATAATTTTTAAAACCTCCATAAATGTTAAATTTAAACCTTAAAGTCTAAACTTCAGACTCTAAACTAAATTCTTAAACTCATTGTGGAAAAAAATTCACCGACAGTGTATCAAATGCTTTCCTTATGAATAATTAGATTTTGTACAAAATATGATGTAAAAATTTATCTACATTGATTATATTGGTTGATGGTAAAGAATTTATACACAGATCTTGTTAAATACATGTTTGAATTTTAGAAGTGTGGTTTCTTAGTTGTTTATTTAAAAATTAATAAACAATTTTTTTATTATAAAAAATTAGTAAACAAAATTATTTATAAGTATAGAGAGATAAAACTATTATATAATAAATTAATTATACCAACAGGGTTGGTTCAAGTGGTAAGCAGCTTAGTTCCACTTAAGCAGGCTTTGAGTTCGATGCGTTGTGTATATAAAAAATTCTCGCTGGGAGATTCGCCCACCAAAATTTAGTGTGCGACACAAGTCGGTTCGAATTAATTAGGGCGAAACCCTAAAAATCGAAAAGACAACAAAAAAAATGTTAATTATAGTTCAAAGTATGAATAATTTAGTAATTCTAACTGAGATGTGGCTGACTAACTCATGACACCAACCTTAGGCATAATTTTAATTATTAGTATATATATCAGTATAGAGAGATAAAATTATTATATAAAAATATTAATTATACCAACAGGGTTAGTTCAAATGGTAAGCAGCTTGGTTCCGCTTAAACAAGTCTCGAGTTTGAGGCATTGTGTATGCAAAAAATTCCCGCTAGGAGACTCGCCCACCAAAATTAAGTGTGCGACGCGGATCGGTCCTTAGGCATAATTTTAATTATTAGTATATATATTAGTATGGAGAGATAAAATTATTATATAAAAATATTAATTATATCAACATGGTTGGTTCAAGTGGTAAGCAACTTGGTACTTGGTTTCGTTTAAACAGGTCTCGAGTTCGATGTGTTGTGTATGCAAAAAATTCCCGCTGGGAGACTCACCCACCAAAATTAGATGTGCGACGCGGGTCGGTCTGGATTAGTCAGGGTGAAGCCCTAGAAACTGGAAGGGTGACAAAAATATTAATTATAATTCAAAGTATGAGTAATTTAGTAATTCTAAGTGAGATGTGTCTGACTAACTCATGACACCAACCTTAGGCATAATTTTAGTTATTAGTATATATATTAGATAACACCAAAATTTACAATAATAAAATATAATTAAAGGTATTTTAGACTTAAATTTTATAGTTATTATTTTATGCACTAGTAGCGAAAAAAATACCTCACATGTCTAATTTTACATTGAAAACTAAAATCTAAATTTATAACCCTTGAAACCTATATTCTAACTATACATTCATAAATCTTAAACATTTAAATTTTAAATTAAATTTATTTGTGAATTTTTTTTTACAGTCATTGCACGTAATATTTTCTTTAAATTTTAATAAAACTACTAAAAAATAATCATTTGTTAAAACTAAACTTTATTTTTTTTCTTTAAAATTGATTACTCTTTAAAATATAATAGTTTTCATCGACACAAATTGAATTATGACCGTAATTAAAGCGACACGAACAAAAAAATGTTATTATTATTATTTTCGTTTAATAGAAGCGGTTAGATTTGAGAAATAAACTCTAAATAAATAATTAAAAAGCAATAGTACCTAATAATAAAATAAAAATAATCGTGAAACTGAAAGGTACTATTGTTAAAGGCAATATGACAAAAAAATGCTCCCAACGGTTGCATATTTTATTATTTGGAGCAAACAACCTCCAACGTTTTAATATGGTCTAAATATGCCTCTATTGGATGGAAAGTGTCAGTCAACTGAAGGTTGATGTTAACTGGACTTGTCACGTGTTAAGATATGCTGATTGTTAACATCACATTCGCTACGTGTCAACATAATAATCACCACATGTCACCATCTGGTTTGGCCACGTGTCACCTGATAGTTAGCCACATGTCATCATAAAGAAGGGTATTACAATTTAAAAAAAAAACTACCACGTTAGCAGATCTTAATGTATGACAAGTCCAATCAGAATCAGCAGTTGACCGTTGTGGGCATATTTAGACTAAATTAAAACGTTGGCAACATCTATCCAACAAGGACATATTTGGACTAAATTAAAACGTTAGAGGTTGTTTGCTCTAAAAAAAGAATATGAGAGCAAATGATAAAACATGCAAATGTTGGATATCTTTTATGATTTTGCCATTTTTTAAATGAAAGTTGAATAATTAATACTATAGACATGCAATTTTTCTCTTCCTCCATCAAAGTTGGACAACACAACAACATTCGACTACGCATACGTCATTTAAAATAGTAAATTTAGAGGCAATTTTAAATCATTATTTTTTATTATTTAATTAGAAAAATGATCACGTCTAAGATTATTTGAAAAAGGTATAGAGTCAGAAATAGCTCCCAACGTTTAATCTTTTGATCATTTTAACTCAAATTGTTTTGGTACAAACAACCTCTTAACGTTTTATTTTTGTGCAATTTCACCCTCGTTAGATAGAAACCGTTAGTCAACAGACGTTGACCATTTATTGTTGACATGGAGTTATTACATGGCAAGGGGAGATGACGTGGCAGTACCACATGTACTAATAGTTTTCATGCAACGAGGGTAAAAATTGCACGAAAATAAAACGTTAAGAGGTTGTTTGCCCAAAAAAAAAAGAGAATAGGGGTCTAAAGTGACCAAAAGGTCAAACTTTGAGGGGCTATTTTTGACTTTATGCCTTTAGAAAAATGACCCCCAAATCGTCCACGTAAGGCTAACTCGCTTTCTACAGGACGCGAGTTCGAAATTTGCTTTTTACAAAACGCGAGTTTCGTGTTAAGTAGGTAAAAAGAAAAAATAATAATTTATCGCCTTTTTTAACATCGAACTCGTTTTTACAGAAAGCGAGTTCAAAACTCTCTTTTTGTAGAGCGTGAGTTTACCTTACACGGACTGACAAGAGATCATTTTTCTAAATAATTATAGATGGAATTATTTTTTTAATTAATTAAATAAAAATGTATATTCATTTAAAATTGAATTGTTTACTTAAATATTGCTTTAAGTTTTTTCCCCAAAATATGGTATTGGCCAAAATAATTCTCAAAATATAGCAGTTGCTATAATAATTTTAAATACGGATTCAGTTGAATTCGATTTTGAACAGTAAATATAATTTTCAGATTAAAAATATTAAAGTCGGAGCTAAGAGAATCTGACTTTGAACAATGTTTTTCACTGAAGTCGGAGCCTCCTGGTGTCATCATTGATTTTTTTATTTAAAATATTTAAGTTATTGTTCAAAGTCAGAATCAACTGAATCCGTTTATTAAATTATTGTAAAAATAATAATATTTTCGAAAATAATTTGGGTGTTGCCATATTTGAGGAAAAAAACATTGACAACAATATTTAAGTAAAAAATCCTTTAAAATTGCCAAATTTAGCTTTGGATACTGGTGTCGTTGTACCATGTTCCAGTTTCCCCAAATACATTTTTAACTATTTTTTGTAAAGTTCCGATGAAGTTGCGAGTTGCCTGGCACCAATGTGGAATAGACACGACCTTTCACAGAAAATTACAATAATAAAACTTTGCCTAAACCATGAGTTTGGACATCAGCTTAATTCAAGCCCAACAAATTTGGCCCAAATCCTTAGTATAGACCCAATTAAGGGTGTAAATAAATCGAGCTTGAACAATCAAGTCTTTGTTCGTGTTCTTTTTTTTGAAGGTGTTCATGTTCGTGAATATGTTAGTTTAACGTTCGCGAACATGTTAATTTATATGTTCGCCAAAATGGTGAAATTACACACATTCCTTAAGCTCCTTAGGGTTCACAGTTTGAACTCTAAAGTTCACCATGTGTTACAATTTATTCCATACATTCACCAATATTTAAAATGTAAAAAAATATATAAAAGGATAAGGGAGAACAAAATAAACGAGCTTGTTTGTTTGTGAACATAAACGAACCAAACATACCTCAGTTTGTGTTTGTTCGTTTATTAAACAAACATAAAAAATTTCATGCTCATTTATTTAGCTCAATAAACAAATATAAATGAATGTTATACGAACAGTTCGTCGAACATTCTATTATACCCTAGAGCAGTCAATTCAGTCACCCATCCTCCTGTCAAATTCTGTCAACATTCGTCTTAAAACTGATAAATTATATTATGGGTCTTTCCCCCATATCATCCATGAGAACAACCAATAAAATGCATCAATTTGATTAATTTTTCCCATCTCATCTTTTTATCAAGTAAATATTCAATCATATTTATTGTAAATCAAATTTAAAAAGATGACATGGACAAATTAATGAAATGGATGCATTTTATTAGTTGGTCTCATAGATGATATGGTGTGAATGACCCATAATATAATTTCTCCTCAAATCTCAACTCACTTTCCCATAAATCTCTCAACAACACTCACTCTCATCTACATGATACTATTCACTCCCACCATTTTTAGGAGATATGATCCTAACTTTGATTGTAATTTGCGGAACAAAGTGTAATAGAGACGACCATTAGACTAGGGTCTTGAACCAAGAAAATTCAAAAAGTACAAAAATAAAGCCACCAAAAGCTACCCTAAACCGAAAATCAATCCTTAAACTACACCATTCACCCCACCAGACAAGACACACCCATTGTCAAGCCTTTTGCAACCAAGGAAACCACACCTCATTCGTGCCACATTGCCCATCCGATGAGCTAGAAATCAAACGACATCAACATTAGACCCTTCAACCGAACCATTCTCATCCATCCGGTTATCAAAGCCCACTCACTACGAATCACCATCCTCGTCAAGTAACCCAACTCTAAGATAATAAAAAAAAGAAACAATAAGAATCAACAACCATAACAAATCGACCGAGTGAAAACGAGAAAAAACCAAACCCAAAAGAAAGACCAAATGAGGCTTACCTTCGGTTGTGATAGATTTTCGGTGATTGGAAACTCCAACGAGCGATCCCAATGGTAGTTACTAGTTGGCCCACATTTTATGAGAAAAAGAATATAATTTATGTTAGAGTTGTATCCCAATTCTTTTAGACACAACATAAGATACAATAAATTTCACTGAGCGTTAATCCACAAACAACTTGTGATCTATGTTGCACTAAAACGAGTACAAACACGGGTATGGAAACAGAGACGGGAAACAATAATTTTCAAAATTATAAGGTATGGGTAAGGTAAGAGTACAACAAATATAAAATAAATGTTATATTCTAAAAAATGTAAAAATAAAAAGTCATTGTGAGCATGATGACATCACACATACTTATAGTTGAATCATGTGAGCAAGAAAAAGTCGAAAAAAATAAAAAAAGACAGAAAAAGTGTGAGAGAATCGAATAATAGAAAAAAAAGAGAGATGAAATACTGGGGAATACCCAAGCCGTACCCAATATATCCTCGTACAGGGATGTATCAGGTACATGGTATGACATTAGATTGAAGTACCCGTGCTTCATAGGTTGTAATCTTTTATTCTTCGTCATAGTGAAATTCTCATCCTCTACCCACGATTTTTTCACTCTTCATGACTTCATCTAATAAAAATACTTAGGTATGTAAACCTAATTATCAAGTTTTATTTCACAGCTGGAATCACAATAAAACCAACTTAATGATCAATTTGAATTTATGTCAATATCTGATAGTTTGAACTCGTCATGATGTAACGATCGAAATAGTAAATAAAAACGAGGGAGCTAAAAGGTTTTAAACTAAATTCGAGGAGTTTGAAACATTTTCTGATTAAACAACTACCTGATTTAAACTTAGCATGTCAATGTAAGTCATTCCGTGAAATTTGGCATTGAATGACTAGCATCGGCAACAGTCGGATGGTAATGGCACACAACGGAGAAGGTGTCAGATGACTAGCTGAATTTTGAGTTTCTAGAGATGTAATACTCAATTTTTTCTCGGGTATAGTTATATATATATATATTCTCTTTAAATAAATAAAAATAAGTAAAAAAAAATAATAAACATTACAAAAAAATCTATTTTATAATGTCCAAAACCCATTTACCATCTAAAAGCTCAAATAACAGTCTGTTTTCCGCCCAATTTCAAAGGATTACAACCCATGCCAGCCCAACACAACCAAGATTACATCGAAAATCCCTTTTCTCGCCCAAAAGAGGACACATGGCAGTGGGTGATTGGCCTAAAGAAGAAGACATGGATCTGTGTTTCTTCAGCCGTTATCTAGATATAGCTGGCTGGTGATGTCATCATTATGACATCATCAATGACATCGGATTCCACCCACCTATAAATAGCAGGAGAAAGAGTATAGATAATTGATGACAAATATTTATTAATAACAAATAACTACCATATTAAAAAGAGAGAAGAGAGAATATTATCTCGGGTGCTGAACCGTCAGGAACTGAATCACCATCGGAGAAGACGATCGATTGAGATATTTATTTTGATATGACAGAGTGAAAATATTTTTGGAAACAAATATTGCAAAAGCAATTCAAATTTCATTTAATTTGAAAATATGTTTGAAAGTTTTTAAAAGTATTTTTGACTCACACAAATATTTTTAAG
The DNA here is from genome assembly GCA_019671005.1 of Hibiscus mutabilis. Lineage (NCBI taxonomy): Eukaryota > Viridiplantae > Streptophyta > Magnoliopsida > Malvales > Malvaceae > Hibiscus > Hibiscus mutabilis. Next base: position 11,946,509 of record CM033738.1, on the reverse strand, counting down.
TAATTTAAAAGTCAAAAACATGCCTTATATACCGGTACGATACTCCCAGTACTGATATGAAGTTTCCCGTATCGGTACGACAATGCCTTGTGCCGATACGCTTTTTGTTTTAAGTTTTCCAGTGAGCACTTCGCGTACCAATATAGAAGCCTCCGTATCGATACCTGAAGTACCGTACCGATTTGAATGTTTCGTGTACCGGTACGCTCTACATTTATGTGCAACGACTCTTTCTTGTTTTGGCAGACATCGATACCCACTTTCGAGTACCGATACTCAAGGTTGCAGAAATACATTTATGGCTGGAATCAAAGTCCCCAACGGCTAGTTTTCATCCCTAACGGCTATAAACGACTAGTTTTTCATTCCACTCTATAAATACAAGCCAATGGCACTTGAAGAAGAAAATGATGGACATCCAAGCTTAAAGATCAAGATAGTAGTATTTAACTGTATTTTTCTTTGTAATCTCTTGTATTTTCTTTAGAGTCCAATCCTAGTGAGCCAAATCGTGTAAACACCCACCTAGAGAGGTAAATTATGTTTACATTGTCAAGACCTCATAATTGTGGGATAGGTTTTAGTTGATCCTTATAAAAACCAAGGATAGGGTTCTAGCTTAGCCTCTGAAAAGATAAGGATGTAAGGTTACCCCTTGAGCCTATAAAAAGGAAGAATTCATTGTTAGGGAATTGGGAAATCCTTGGTGTAGATGCTAAGGTAGTGGATGTAGACCTTGGTTAAAAGGTTGAACCACTCTAAAATCGACTGTGTCAAAATGTCCATCTTGGGATGTAAACCTCTTGGGCCTGTAAAAAGGAAGAATTCATTGTTATCTGTTGACGAAATATCGCATGGAAAAAGATTGAGGATTCAGTATAAATATGCAAGTAAATGATGCCAAGGATACATCTTTTTACGTGCAAGTATACCCGGTCAACAAGTAATATAGTAGTGAGTTGAGTATCGTCTCCACAGGGATTGTCCAAGAATTAATTGCCACGATTAATACTTGTGAACTGGAAAAATAAAAGTGATGGCAATTGATTGAGGGAATGAGTAAAATAAAATAATTAAAGAAATAAAAATGATAAAGGAACGTAAGTAAAGATCCAGGTAGATTGACAATCAACTAGTGTAATGATGATTGGAAGGCTTGGCAAGGGATGCTTAGATTTTAGACTAGTTACACTAGTTATTAATAATATCACGCCTTGGATTTATTGCCGAGTAGATTTCAAGAAAGCATTACACCTGTCGATGGAAATACCCTAAGTTAACCACGATAAAATCCCTATATATCTATAGTGCATGTTTTCATAGATTAACCTGATTAAGTTTCAATCTATATTCCTAAGGGGTAGATTCACTTCCGAAGTAAGCTCATCTACTTGAACATCTTCTGTCGAAGTTTTTCTCTTTAGTACCTGGTAACTTATTATTACCCCTTAAGCCTGTTAAGATATTAAGGCATAACAAACATACAATGCCAACTGTCGTATGGCAAAGAATTTAAGGAAATTAAGTGCTAGTAGGATAGAAAATAATGCCAAGGCTTTCAAATTATTAAAAACCAAAAATAAACTAAGCGTTAATCGCAAACATCCCAACCAATTGTAAAAGCTTAGTTCATGGTTGGGGGATCCAATAACAAATCATTATTTTGATTCATCATCACAAAAACAAAAAATAAATTAAAGAGATAAGAAAGAAATAAGGAGTTATTTCGATGCTGCCCTTCAATGGATCCAAAGCTCTCGACCTTAGCCTAATCAAACCACGATTTTCCCTCTACCTTCATTCTTTACCACGGTGCAACCTCTTTTTTCCTCTCTCTTTTCGATATGCTTCCTTTATATAGGCATTTATGAAAACCCTAGATTGAGTTTGAATTTGAAAACTGGTAGCGTGATAGGATAAGAGCGTTATCTTCTTATCCCCCATTTGAATTCGAGTTAATCTGGTTCTGTAATCTCTCATTTTGACCGGGTTTTAGTGTTATTAGTATTATTTTGATAGTAATATTATTAATATAAAATAAATAAAAAGTCAAAAATATATATAAGTAATATATATTTATAAAAAAAGTAAAAAAAGGGAAATTGCATGGAGGAGGGTGCTTCATGTCACCCTTAAGGCTCCCCCATTTGCGTATAAATAGAGGCATGGGGCAACCAATTGAAGGGGCAAAAAATTTTCACGCAAAAATTGAGGGGAATCGGCAGTGGCTGCCAATAAGGGAGCTATGCTCTCGGTAGCCAAGGACCGGGGGCAGTGCCCACGGTCCTAACCAGTTCGATCGGGGTCCTATTTTAGGTCCGATCTAGTTAATATTTTTGGAGAGGTCGTGGTAGATCTCGGTGGGGTTCAGCCGGGGTTCGCCATTCGAGCTCCTAGTTAGGTATATTTTCTTTCCCTTTTTATTTGTGTTGTAATTTTTATAATTTAATGAAGTATTAGTTAATTTAAAATTGTGTTTCTTAGTTTGTATGTTTATGTTTTAGATTAGTATTTATTTATGTTTTAAATTTATGTTTTAGATTAATATTTTATTTATGTTAGATTCGTTTTTATTTATGTGTTAGATTAATATTTATGAATGTTTTAGATTAGTATTTTATTTATGTTAGATTAGTTTTTTATTTATGTGTTATATTAATATTTATGAATGTTAGCATTTTATTCATGTTAGATTTGTTTTTATTTATGAGTTAGATTAATATTTATGTATGTATGTTTTAGATTAGTATTTTATTTATGTTAGATTAGTATTTTATTATGTTAATATTTATTTGTATTTTTATTGTATTTAAATTATTTGCCATATTTTATATTTTGCTCACTAAGATTGCATATCGAGATATATAAATTGTCAATGTGGTGCCCTTTTATCCGAGCGTAAACGGGGCCAGTATCAGACGTAGTGATGGTGGTTGGGCGTTTACTCTCGGATAACGGGGCCTTTAAAATTTACTCGCACTTATAACCAAATCTTAATTTAATCTTCACTTTAATCTGGAAAGTTTAATATTAATAAAGCAGTAATTATTAAAGTACCAATTTTGGGCGGTGTGAGGGTGCTAATCCTTCCCCATCCGTAACCGACTCCCGAACCCAACAGTTTTCAAATCTCTGGTTTTATGGTGTCCGGTCTACCTAAGTGGCCGGTGGCGACTCCAATTTCTAAATAAAACTCGATTTTTAAAACCCCCACGGAATAAACATTTTTTATATCCGAAAGACAACCGGTTTGATCGAGAAGGTTTTTTAGTGAGAGGGACATCGCTACAGATGGCGACTCAGCTGGGGACATTTTTTGTTTTTCAAAAACAAATGAGAGTCGAGCTTTTTTCAAATAATTACCGCTTTATTAACATCGGAAATTCCGGATTAAAGTGACTATTAAACTAACATTTGGTTATAATTGCGCGTTTATTTTAACGCATTTAAAATATGGCATATAAACCCGTTTTTTAAGTGGGGGGGGGAAACACTAATGCTTTCGTGGAGATATCGTTCTCCCGTATGGGCCTAGCAAGTACCTTCGGGGCTCGAGTACCTTATGCTTTCGTAAGGATATCGTTTCTTCGTACGAGCATAAGCGAATGGGTCCCTCTGAATTGAACCCGGTTGAAAGGAGCCTATAATGGGTGATGATTGGGGGCCTTGCTACTCTTAGTAGGGGACAACAAGGACAGTTCGGGTACCTCTTAGCACCAAAATTGCATATAGAGAACATAGCCACCCACCCTGTTAGAGCCACGTGGATAACCTTAGGTGTTTTAGACGGGATAAATAGGGTTGTTTTGTTTGTTTACCTTATTTAATTTGTCCTTTTATTTATGTATTTATTATTTTTATCCTGTACTAACTTATTTCTTTTTGTGTTTTATTTTTTTTATTATTATTTTATTTTACACATACTTTTGTTGCATTATCATTGCTTCCACATTACATAGAGGCGTTGATTCAAGTGGTTTGCCCGATTAGAAAATCTTTCATCATGGAAAAAAGTGTCTTAGTAAGGACGACATCGATCCAGTCGTACGACATCGGTCAGAGATGAATCAACAGATCCGAGGTAACAATTTGCCGAGCAAGCGTGTAGTGCCAAAGTATACACACGAGACCCTTATGGTGGACATACAACGAGTTGCAAGGCGTGTGAATGACTTAGCTACCGAAGCCGCGGCTCTCCGAACTTTCGTAACCCCGAACATGGAAGAAGCACCAAGGTTTCTCAAGTTGCTCAGAGCTATCGAGGAGCTAGGAGGTAGAGTAGGGCTTATGTGTAGAACTTTGTTTTGTAATTAAGACTTTTTGTAATAGGGACTCTTTTTGTAATAGGGACTTCTTTTGTAATGTGAACCCTTTTTGTAATCTGGACCCTTTAGTTCCCATGAAAGTCGTTCGAAAGGGTGATTACCAGCAGAATCAACGCCTTTATTTGCATTCATGTTGCATATCATGACATGGTGTTGATTCAAGAACAATTCATTAAAAGGCTTTCAAAATAGAAAAAGTATGCTTTGCCGGAAACGATAATATTACAGTATCAAGTTAGGCCGAGCAAAGACCAATCGAGAAAGAATATGGTATGATAGTAAGGCACGTGCGACGCAGAAGATTCAGTCAGGGCCGCAGAACCCCAATTTTAAATCTTCACATTTAACCCTTTTGTAAAAATCTCAAAGATTTTAATTTAACTCCTTTAAAAAAATATTAAAAATATTATTATTTTCCTTTGAATCTTTTTCCCTTATAAAACTTTCAGAATAATAATAATAATAATAAAAGAAACCTAAAAGTTTTATTTTTTAAGTAAGTTAAAACTTTTTGATAATAAAAAAGGGGAAATTTTAAACCAAATGATCATTGAGAATTTTAACCCAAAAAAAGTTTTAAAGTATTCCCCTAGGACCGATAGAATCCATCCATGTTTAGACGTATTATTCGTTTGCACCCAGATCTACAGAAGAAAAGATCTTGTCTGCATTATGCTTGCACTTGTTGATGTCATTTTTAGAGGCCACAAAAATAAAGATCATGGCGTCACGAGTCCATGGAATAAAATAAAATGAGAAGACGAAGTCATCCATCATCCTGAAGATGACGTCGAGACGTGGAGCACAGGTTTTGCTTTCCGAAGTCAAGGTCTCCAGAATAAATCTAACTGTTACCTGTAATTCATTAGTAATTTCTTGCAAACATACATTTTCTCTATTGAAAGTTTTTAAAGACTGTTTGAGAATCAACATCGCATTTGCATGCATTCTCACATTTATAGGGTATTGATTCCCGAAGTGGTTTCTTAAATATTAGAAATCGTTCATAATTGGCAAAGGGTCGTCTGGTCAGATATTAGAGGGCACGAATCTAGGGTTTTGTCCTAGAGCAAGATCAGAGACAATAAAAGAGGAACCATCTGAATACTTCAGGTCAGACACAGTAAGGAGACACGGTACTGGTAATGAGCAAAGTAAAGTGTAAGAGTTGAAAGAAGCAGAGGGAAGACGTGATGAATCAGATGAATACTTAGACGAAAGGTAAGCGATCCATCGAATCGAAAGAAGAACCAATTAAGGATCAGAATAGAGAGCGAGATAGTCAGAATTCTACCTCCAAGCCAGCCAAATACGACAAATTGAACCCTTTTTGTGATCTGCATATATAAACAGGCGGAAGGTATGTCTGAGTCGGGCTTTCAAAAAATAGAGCTCGGTCCAAAAGAAACCCGAGAAGCAAGTAATGAAAAGAAGTATATCTCGATTCTTGGGAGGTACACCGAACTACTCCTAATGTTCATCGACAAGAGCATTATTACCTCGGTGAAGTCTCTAGTGAAAATACCGTTTTATCCGAGAGATTACGATACACGTGCTAGAGGCAGTTACCGTTTAGGAAGTTTGGGTCACGGTATGGAGGATTGCGGGGCCCTGAGGAACGAGTTCAAGATCTTATCGCGATGAGAATTTGAGCTTTCGAAGATGGAGTTCCCCAATTCTATAGTGAGCTAACAATCACCCGAGAGGCAAAACCGAGGAGGAATCGATATCCAGGACAAAGTTCGAGTAATACCGAAGTGGGTTACTCAAGCGAGTTAAATTTGAAGATCGGAAAAAGGGACATCCCAGAAGCGAGATATTCTTTCGAGTTCAGCCAGCTCAGATAAGAGAGAGATAACTTGGATAAAATTGAATTGCAGAATGATCACCAGAAACTTTCCTGAGTGTTTAAGAATATCAGATTGGGTCACCTTTAAAGAATAAATGAACGGTGTTGTTCAGTTGAAGGACGACTCAGAATATTAGAAGAAGAGAAACTAGTCAAGCAAGAATCAAGTCAGGCTATTATCAGGTAAGCTTGAGGAAATTAGGAATAGGTACGACATTCTCCAGAGATGAGCTACAGAATAACTTAGCCATTAACAAGAGTTTTGGAAATAAGTTTACGACAGAGCAATGACAATCCAACACTCTTCAGTTGGAAAGTAATGAGGACAACTTTCAAGCTGCGAAAGACTAAGCAAGGGTAGATGAAGACCCGAAGATCGATATTACCCGAGCAGGTAAGGCGACAGGCTTAGTCAGAACATGGACCAAGTGTTGGACCACAGAGGCAAGCTGACTGGACTACTGGATGAAGTTAAGAAAATAGGCACTGAAGCTTATCAGTAACTGTAATTATCTAATATCTGATATAATAAAACCTTTTGGCCTCAATGAACGTCATTCTATGGGGATCACTTTTGGAATCAATACCTTACTGCATTCATGTTTATATTTTAGGATTGCATTGCATTGCATTACATTGTATAGTCAAGGCATATTTTACATATCATTATCATTACCTTGCATAAAATTTTTGGGGGTAATCCAAAGAACAATTAGAGTTTTATCGTGAATAAAAGAATTGAAAACACTCAAGAAATCAAGATTCGAGCAGTTAGAAGATGGACTTAAGAGAAAAAGAGAGAAAAAGAAGTTTGATGCCTTTGATGCAAGAAAGTTCTGTTTAAACCCTGATTTGGTCGTTCCTCAGGATTCCAAAGATTCCCAGATTTGCGCATGATAACAGAACAAGATACCCCAAGATTCACGTGACCATATTCTGCAAAAAGACGGAGGGCTGCATTGAAAAATTGCCGATCCACTACTTCACTGACAGTCTAGTAGGACCTACCGTGATATGATATGCTTTGGACCTATCACCAAGTCGTCAGTATCTCCAGGGTACAAAGATGAAACCTGATAAAAGCTTCAAGGAATGTGCTTTGAGGTGTCTGTGTTTAGCGACCCAGGTGCAGCCTTCCGTAGATGAGGAAGAAAGTGACTTCCATGCCACCTTTCTTATTTCTTTTTTTTATAAGGTGCTCGGGAAAATGAATGCCAACTTTGAGGACTTCATGACAGTTGGAGAGAGAATCGAACATGCACTCTAGGACCTAAGTTTAAAAGACCAGACATGCCTAGGAGCAGAATGGAAGAAAGAGATAAATGGGTACCACTTTCGAAGGTTCTCGTGATCGTAAGAAAAGAAGACATGCAGATTCCTCCGAATCACTGAGAAAAATTCCTCGAATAAGTACATATTTAGAGATATTCAGAGTATTCCATCTTGGACATATGGCCTCATCTAATCAAGGGTTAGTACCTTACCTCTGGGCCGATAAAGATTACGCCCAGCTCATCTACCCACAGTTTTGATCCATACAGTGCATGTGAGTTCTACATTATAAGGCACCGGGGCATGACACCAAGAAATTTGGGGTCGTTAATAGAAAAAATCGAGAAGCTGGTTGACGAGGGAGTCATGACTAAAGAGTTGATCCAGCGGTGGAAAACAAGAGAAGAGGCAAGCCTACACTACCTTGAAAGGGGCGGAATGAGTTAGTACCCTGGAGATAGTCCAAAGGTCCATACGGTTTTCTCATCATTTCACATAAATTCTCAACAAAAAAAACTCATTGTTTTTCAGAATAACAAATCACATTTCCATTTTGAAAGCATTTTTATATTTTCTGATTCTTTGAACATTTTATTTTTATGGGGTAGTTTTTGTTATCCCATATGCATATACACGCATTTTAATGGACATATGTATATATTATTTCTATACCATGTCCTCAAATTTTAGATGCAACATTACCTTTGTTTCAGATCCAAAGATCAACTCTAAGTTGCATATATTTAGAAGAGATTGAATGTTGTGGGGATACTGTAAATGTGAGTATCTTCTAGTTTACTTAGGCCAATAGAGGAACAAAATGAGTGTTTAGACAATGGGCAGTTCGCATTTTATGAATTTATCTTCTCAGGCACTTGTCGTTTAAGATCCTTGAAACGAGAGTTAACCCTAAACCTCTACCCCCTGAAGGCTTTCTCAGGACAACTGTGAATGTGACGACGAATGCTATTCTTTTACTTTACCAGAAGAAAGAGATGAAACCAGACAGATTGGATACGAAAATCAGAAAATCATCAGAAGAAAGTGGTTGAAAACAAGGATATGTCCAAACGAAAAACCAAAGAAAAGAAGAGAAATGGCAATCAGAAGGCCGAAGCAATCCAGATCGAGTAAATATCAGAAGAGCTGTAGAGAGGCAATTAACTTCGAGCAGAAGATAGCATCACTACCAATATAGATACGTGTTGATTCGAGGATACATTTATGGACTCGAATAAGAAGAAAGAGATTCAAGGCTAAAAACCCAAAATGGGCCGTCTAAAACAAAAAAAGAAAACGAAAAAAGAAAACGAAAAAAGAAAACGAAAAAAGAAAAGAAAAGAAATAAAATAAATAGAAGAAGAAAAGGAGAGAAAGAAAAAGGAAGAAAAAAAGAAAAAGGAAAAAAAGAAAAAAGAAAAAGAAAGAAATAATATTATATATGCTTCACAAATAGATCAAATAATACAAGAACGAGACTTCAACTATGAGCAAGAGACACAAGGAATCCATATTTCAAGTAAATATTAATTTTGAAAACTAGTGTAGAAGCTCGAATTGAAGCCAAGTCAAGACAAGTCGGCCTGAAGATTGCCAATTTCGAAAAAGAAAATGACCTCTAGGGTGAAAACCCAAAAAATGGGCAGTCTAGAGTGATCCTGAAAATGAAGAAAAAGAGTAGTCTGCCTAAGCTTGCTGGCATCAATATCCAACCAAAATACACTAATCTGAAGGTACAGAAGAAGGAAGTGACCTCTAGGGTGAAAACCCAAAAATGGGCAGTATAGAGCGATCCAAGAGAAAAAGTAATATAGAAGAAAAGAAAAAGAAGAGAAAAGAAGAAAGAAAGAATAACATTTCATCTGGGCGTGCCAATCACAAGAATTCCTAGAAATGTATTCGTAGTCCTTCATTCAAGAAATCTCAGTTTTGAGGAGTATTGAAGGATCAAACATTCTTGAACAGAAAACGAACATCAGTATATAGCCAGAATGTAAGGCAGCCTACAGTAAAAGAGAAAGAAAATGAACTCTAGGGTGAAAACCCAAAAACGGGCAGTCTAGAGTGATCCAAAAAAGGGAAGGAATAATGGGCATATCCAAGTTACACAAGTACAAAAATACTATTTCATTTAACCATAAACCAAAGGCCTACATTACAAGCCCCCAAAGACCATTCTGGTCATCCATAGATATCCAAGTTGAGTGAGAATGTCTTCCGATTTCATTCTGCCTATAATGGTTAACTTTGCTTCAAGGAACATCAAAATTCGAAGTGCTTGATCGACACCCAAATGAGGGAAGGATGGGGCATGGTGAGATAGTGAGATTAAGAGAGCCACCTTAAACGGGGTAGAAACTAGGTAGGGTTGTTCCTCTCAAAAGCCTATTAGACCAGAAGAAACCATACATTTGCATATATCTCCACAACGTCAAGATCTTCTAAATATGCGCTTTATTAGAGTTGATCTTTGGCAATTTGAAGCAGATGTACTCTGGTGTTTGATATTTTGGGGGTAAACATGTTTTAAAAGGTTTGACATTTTCTCCCAAAGTTTTGATGTCTACCATTTCCCCCAAACATTAGTTTTTAAAATGTTTGGCAATATACTTCGAAATTTGTTTAACATTCTCCAAACATTAATTTTAAAAAAAATGTTTGGTCCTTAAAAAAAGGAAAAAAGAAAAATGATGTTTACCATTTGTTCCAAACAATGTTTTCAAAATGTTTGGTATCCCCTCCAAGTTGTGATTTTCAAAATGACTGCTATCTTTTCAAACAATTATTATTTTTTTGAAACATACACAAGTAAATTGCATTTTGCATTACTTTAAAAATGAACGATGATGAGATTTAAAGTATAGAGACCAAGAGTTAGTTCCCGTCGAAATGCTACAAGAAGATCAAGGACGAGCTCAGGGGATGGAAGCATTGTGGCTCACCCTGGTGACTAGAAATAGATCAAGGCTCTGTATGACGGGTCAAAAAATTCAAAGCAGTGGAGCCCGTGGTTGAATGGGGCAACGCCAAGCGAAGAAGATGGCAAGGGTTCTTATAAGAATAATATAAGAACCAGAAGATCATTTATGAAGACGGGTGATAACCCCGAAGACAAGAAAGCCTTCCGCATAAAAGGTTTGAAAGCATGTTAATCTAGATTCGAAGTGATTGATCAAATGAGGATTTAAGAGCATACAGTGAAGAAGTAAAGAGATGAAGAAATCTGAGGAACGACCTTTCAGGGTGTAAGACTTTAGAACAAGAAGAGAGCGAACATAAAAAGAGAAGAAAAAAGAGAAGAAATAAAAAAAGAAAGAAAAGAGAGAGAGAAAAATGATGATAAAAAGAGAAGAAGAAGAAAGAGGTAAAAGAGAGAAAAAAGAAAGCACGACATTGCATGCATCATATAGATAGATGCATGTCAATTTTCGCTTGTTTCTAGATAGGTATTTGAAGAATTGTCAAAGAATTTACTAAAGAAAGGAAGATGACGGTAGCCATAGCGGCGTGAGACTAGATGATAAATCATTCGGGTCATCGGTAAGTCCTTCAGGTACTGTGTTAAGTCCTTCGGGCCACCATTAAGTCTTTCGAGCATGGTGATATGTTCTTCGGGCATGATGCGACAGCCTTAGTAGCGTAAGTCTAGAAAGATCGGCAGCTATAGCGGCGTGAGGCCCAAATGTTAAATCCTTCGGGTCATCGAAAAGTCCTCCAGGCACGGTGTTAAGTCCTTCGGGCCACTAGTAAGTCTTTCGAGCATGGTGATAAGTTATTCGGGCCATCAGTAAGTCTTTCGGGCATGATGTGACAGCATTAGTAGCGTGAGTCCAGAAATATCGGCAACCATAGCGGCGTGAGGCCCAGATGTTAAATCTTTCGGGTCATCGGTAAGTCCTTCGGGTACGGTGTTAAGTCATTCGGGCCACCAGTAAGTCTTTCGAGCATGGTGATAAGTCCTTCGGCCATCAGTAAGTCCTTCGGGCATGATGCGGCAGCCTTAGTAGCGTGAGTCCAGAAAGATCGACAGCCATAGCATCATGAGGCCCATATGTTAAATTCTTCGGGTCATCGGTAAGTCCTTCGGGCCACCAATAAATCTTTCGAGCATGGTGATAAGTCCTTCAGGCCTTTAGTAAGTCCTTCGGGCATGATGCGGCAGCCTTAGTAGCGTAAGTCCAAAAATATCAACAGCCTTGTAAAAAAAAGGAGAGAGAAAAAAATAAGACAGAAAAAAAGAGAAAAAAAAGAGAAAAAGAAAAAAGAGCAGAAAGAGAGGGAAGAAGAAAAAAGGAAAAAAGAGAAAAGAAAAATTCGAAGATAAATGTTCTATATAGGAAGACCTGTATTTTCAAGCCCCCGCAGCGAGAGGTTCTATATAGGAAGAATCTGCCACTCCGAGGTTTCAGAAGCTAAAAGTTCTATACAGGAAGGACTGGCGGCTCTAGGGTGAAGACTAGCAGTTCTATATAAGAAGAACTCCCAGCCGAAGGAATTCTTACCACGAATCTTCATGTTAATCCAGACTGCACAACTAAGCTAAGCCATTACATTCATACCCTAAAGTCTTGTTGGCTTGAGAACTAAAATGGAGCAAACCACGAAGCCCCAAGTTACTTATTATCTCTAAGGTAGAGGAGTGTTGTAATATTATTTTCTACCTTTGGCAAAACATTGTTGCCTTATTTTTCACGTTTCACCATGGCATTGTTTTTTTCTTTTTTTTTAAGTTCAGCTTTAAGAATCCTAAGTTTGTCTTGGGAACTAGATGCATATCATGTGTTTATGTGAAACTAAAGTTTCCTAAGCTAGAGATCAATTGCCAAGCAACCTGGCATTACTAATCTGCTAGTTCATGCTAACTAAAGATTCTAATTTCATCATTGAATAGGGCATACTAGTGCAAATTCTAATTGTGCTAGCAAACGTGTTGGCAAAATTATCAGGTTAAAAATCATGCCATGGTTTTTTAATGGTCTGGTATGCATTGTTCTACTCTATCTATATGGAAATAATAAAAAGCAAACATAAACATAAAAAATGAATGTCATGGCAATAAATGTGAGGCAGCACTCACCCCAAGCCTAAGGTGGGCATTGTCCTCAATGCATGAAAACACAGATATACAAATGCAATGCATGCTAAAAATGAAAAACATAAATGTAAGGAGTTAAATGGACGAGGACTCCTCTGAGGGATAAGTTTGACGAGTGGAGCGAGTCTTTCTTTCAGTCATGGCATCATCTACAGATACTTCATCTTTAGACACATTGTCCACATGTTGGGTTTCGTACTTGGCAAAATCTTCATAGGTAGGTGACACTAGTATAGTGGCATCAGATTGCTGTGCTAGAGTATGATCAAGCTGAGGGTTGACTGGTTTGGTAATAAAGTATAGGTGACGCAAATGTGCAAGTATAAACGTCGCAAGTAATAAAGTGATACGAGTATCGTCTCCACAGGGATTGGTTTGGGCCACTTTGCTTAAGTTACTGCACTGTGAAAATAAAAACACAATTGATAATAGAGGTTTTAATTAACGAGAAAAGTAAAAGCGATAAACTAAAAGAATAGATGAAGTTAAAATAGAGTAAATAGGCCAGGTTATCGTGAGTTGAGGTGTGATAGCCGATTGGACCGTCTTGGTAAAAGAGTGCAAGGGCAACTCAGTTGTCGTGGCAACTTGCACAGCGGGGTTGCCTTGGCAACTAATCGATGGTTGCCTGGGCGACTAGCTGGGCAACTACTTGGGTGTCTGGGTAGCAACTTCAAGGTTCGGCAGAGCGTTCTTCAATGGTTTCTTCTTATCCCTAAGTCAAAACTCTAGCTACTTGTGAATGCTTTGATAATACATCCCTGCGTGAATCAAGGGTGAACAACAACCAATCTTGCGCTCCTCTTAGCCGTTGAAATCCTTAACTTATTCCTAAGCCGGATTAATCTTCACCATCAATACATTGAATAAAGATCATATTCATTCGTTTCTTGAATCTAACTCTCCCGATATTAGATAAATAGATGAAGTCACGAGATCCTCTCCCAATTCACTCGCAAACAAGAATAAGAACCAAGAATGAATAAACCTTGAATTGAAAGTGAAAACTCTTATTACCTAAACAAAATCCAATTGTTTCTCACAACAACAAAACACAATAACCCCAACCAATTAAGTTAGTTCATGGTTGGGTTCAAAAGATATACAAAGAATAATCCCCAAACCATGAATCTAATAGAAGCAAAGAAGAAGAAGAAATTGAACTCTCTCCCTCCTTGTTATCCTGTCGAAATCTCTTCCTTCTTGCCCTTTGGAGTTGTCGAAAATCCTCTCCTCTTGCTCTCTATGGATTGTCGAAATCTCCATCTTATTTATAGGGCTAGGCCAAAGTCCTTCTTTGAGGAGGAAGTTAAGTTGGAATTAAATTATCTTTAAAGAATATAGTTCTTTATTATAATTGTATTCCTACTAGAACTTCTCCTATCTTCTTGGAATATAATTCTTCTTTAATCTCTGCATGGAAATCAAATTCCTTTGGGTTTGGGATTTGCTCCACGTCATCTTGGGCTTGTCTAGTCATCAGTTTTGACTACCATATCACCTTTGCTCTTGTCGACAATTGCCATGGCAACTGGCTCGGCATCTTCTTCATGTATTACCCTGGCAACTGGCTCGACATATCCTTCATGCATTGCCCTGGCAACTAGCTCTAGCCTTGCTTTGGCTAGTGATCCTGCATATGCACACAAAACACACCAAAGCAGCATTTTTTCCCACAAAAACTACCAAGTTATGTAATCAAGCTCAACGATGGAAGGAAACATGGATTAATGCATGAATGGCTAATTATGCAACTAATATGAGCCTAAGTCTAACAATAATATGAGTAAAAAGGGTAAGAAAAATAGTACTTTTGAACACTTATCACACCCCCAAACTCAAACTATTGCTTGTCCTCAAGCAATGCAAACTAACAATTACCTGCCAAGACTTTAATCATCAAAGACATGCTTCAAACTTGAATTCAAACCTCGGAACCGTGGCACAATGTATGACCACCTTTAATTTTTGGGATAGCACAAAAATTACCCTGAACAAAACTATAATGCTCGTGACAATGTGTGTGCATAGTTGTGTACAAGTTGATTTTCAAGATTCTATGTGAACAATAGGCTTTTATCAATTTAATTATCGGGGCATTTATTTTTAATTTCACTAGAGCCAATTTCGGGCACCTCTAGCGATTCTTTAATGTGCATTAACTACTAGAGCCAGTTTCGGGCACCTCTAGCAAGAAAGAGCAATTACTACTAGATCCAGTTTTGGGCACCTCTAGCAGGAAATTAACTTTTAATTTTCAATTTTAAATTTACCCTAATCTTAAGCAACCTAAGTTCACTAAGTTTCTTTCAATCAACAAGCCACAACCGTGTAAAAAAATTCAGCATCATAGTAAAATTCTAAGTTCTTTTCATGTAATCCTAAAATTAAAGGTTCTTTCAATTAAGTGTAGTGGCAAAAATTCATCATTGGATATTCAACAAGTCTTAAGCAATTAAATCAAATTAAAGGCATGGCAAGTAACATATGCAACCTATATGTGATTGCTAAAGATGAATGCAACTAAACATGAAACTAACTAGAAACCAACACCCCCCCAAACTCGAGAGAAGCATTGTCCTCAATGCACGTAAAAGTGAAACAAAATTTAAAAGAAACTAAATGAAATGAGTTAGTCAGAGAGGACGTCACCTCGAGTGATAAGTTTCCTTCGTGCCGTTTGCTTGATTCAATTTCCGGTCAGTGGTTGAATGCTTGTGGCTGGTACCGCGTGAATAGCATTGCCTTGATTTGATCCATGTTTGCCGATGCAGGTTCACTTGCATGTGCATCAGTAGTTACCGAAGCCATTGTTGTTGCCTGGGCATCGCCAATTTCTGTTGTGGTTGCTGTGGCAAGTAGTCGGCAGTGAATTTCCTTAGCATGGTGGTTGTGAGTCATGTTGTGGAAAAGAAAACCTGGAAACTAAAGATAATGAAGAAAAATAAAATATCTCCTAAAAGTTCCAAAAATAAATAAAGATAAATAATAACCAAAAATAATAGAAAGAAAAAAAATAGTTCGAGAAAAAAATAAAAATAAAAAGAAAAAGAAAAAGAAAATATCGAAAAGAGAGCATGCTCATGCATCTCCTAAGGTGTCAACTTCTTTGTTTTGTTCTACATGGGCACCGTTGTAGTGCTTCAATCTCTGTCCGTTAACTTTGAATTCATGTTCGTTGGTAATGGACTTGATTATCACGGCATCATGGGAGAATGATTTGACAACTTTGAATGGTCCCGACCATATTGATTTCAGCTTTCCCGGGAAAAAGTTTTAGTCGAGAATTGAATAAGAGAACTAGTTGCCCTGGCATGAATTGTCGCGACAATAGTTTTTTGTCGCACCATTGCTTTGTTTTCTCCTTGTAGATTTGTGTATTGTTATAGGCAAGTGCACGAAATTCTTCTATCTCGTTGAGGTCCAACAAACGCTTTTGTCCGGCACTTTCCTAATCCATATTCACGGTCTTGATTACCCATTGGTTTGTAGGTGATATTGCCCGTCCTTTGGCAACGATCAGATTGCTTGTAAAACTCTTGGGCATCTTTGTACAGTGTTGGCCAATACAAACCGGATTGAAAAACTTTGGCCGCGGTACGAGTTCCTCCAAAATGTCCTCCATAGGGTGAAGAATGGCATTGTCGGAGTACATTCTGTTACTCCTCTTCAGGGACACATCGGCTTATAACCTAATATGCACATTGTTTAAACAAAAGAGGCTTGTCCCAAAAGTAATGCTTAGCATCATGGCGGAACCGCTTCTTCCCTTGGTGAGTAAGGCCATAAGGTAAAATATCACAAATAAGGAAATTAACTAAATCCGCGTACCAGGGTATTGCCGAGGCATGTGCTGCCGTGGCGACTACTCCCAAGGTTGCCGAGGCGTGAGCGTCTAGAGTTGCCGAGGTATACACATCCATGGTTGCCAAGGCATGCGTATCAGTGGTTGCCGTGGCGTCGAGGGTTGCCGAGGCATGTGCATCCATGGTTGCCGAGGCGTTAGTGGTTGCCGAGGCGTTAGGGGTTGCCGAGGTATGCGCGTCCATGGTTTCCGAGGCGTGCGTATTAGGAGTTGCTGCGGTGTTGAAGGTTGCCGAGGCATGCACATCCATGGTTGCCGAGGCATCAAGGGTTGCTGCGGTATTGAAGGTTTCCATTTTCGATACTTCTTATAGTCCATCCGCACCCTCCATCGGGTGATAATATGACCCAAAAAGAGTTTGGCCAATGTGCTTGCCACTACTCCTTTTTGCGTTACCATGGTGGAGGTGTCTTTCTTCTTTGTTCGCTTGTAGTCTATGTATACTCTCCACCTTGCTACTATTCCTGAAGGCACAAATATATTAATAGGAAAAATTATATCCATTCTCAACCATTCAATTACCTCATTCTTGTCGACTTCTATCATGGTTGGATGTAGCCTTTGTTTTCGTGGCAATTGCTGCTCAAGCCAATTGTCGTGGCAATCAGTTGCCAAAATTTGCTGTAAGTCAAGGGAAGAACCAATTTTCTGAAAAGCTTTACGAATCCAAACATCGTTTTCTTTTGGCCTCTCAAACATCTCCATCAGTAGAGATTTCGATGGCTTCAAATCTACCAACCTCGGTTCCTCAAGACATACCTGCAATGGACTAGGTGAGCTTTTAAAGAATTCGAAAGGTTCAACCATTACCTGCTCATATTCCATTGGCAAAGTATTATCATCTCGTTGATCTTGCATGTGGTCGTGTAATTGCCGTGGCAATTGTAGATGAGAGCAATCTACAGATTCCTGCTTCAGCATCAACGTTGTAACCTTCTGGGCATCAGGTTCCTCAGAATTAGCTGTAGTATTGTTGTTCTCAGCTTCACTGAGTGTTGTCGCAACATTGCTTTGTTCAGGCTCCTCAATCATTGCCGAGGCAATTTGTTGTTCAGGCTCATCATGTGTTGGACAGTCTCTCTCATTGGCATCCTCTTGACTTTGAGGTTCTAGTTGTTCCCCACACATCAGAGAGCTTTCTTTGCATTGCTCCTTATCCTCTTGCCTTGGGACGTCTGTATCCCTAGGAATGAATTGTTGGTGTATGTTATCCATGACATATGTGGATCTCCCCAATTGATCTTCTGAATCCCCTAAGGTTGCATCCCACTGAGCTATCCTCGTATCCATAGACTTTGATAGCTCTCGAATCTCTTCAATTGATCCGTCAAGTCTAGCCAAGGAAGTTAGTAACGTTTCCTCCAAGGAATTGGAATGCTCTTGAAAAGGACTACATTGCCATGGCATATCTGTTGCTGCGGCAAAATTGTTATGGTAAAAAAAAATTTGAGCTTTTTGACCATACCATGAAGAATTTTGCTGCTGGTTCCCTCTATGGTCCTCCATGTAGTTATATGCACCGAAAATGTGAGGGCAATTTTCAAACACATGATGTTCTCCACACATAGCACAAGAGTTTTCCACGGTATAAGTTCTTTGGGCTTTTCTCGGTTGGTATAGGTAATCATCAAAGGGTGCAAGAAACTCTTGACTGGATTGATTAATATCTTCCATCATCATCTCTCGAATAGATTGGCTTTTATTTCCTGACATGTTGATGTTCCTTAACTTGTAGCGCACCTAAATTTTTTTTAATAAAACAAACAAAAAGAAAAGTTAGTAAAACTAAGAGAAAAAAATGCAATAACAAAAACAACTAACACCAATTGCCAATCCCCGACAACGGCGCCAAAAACTTGTTGCGTGTAATAAGTGCTACGTAAATGTGCAAGTATACACGTCGCAAGTAATAAAGTGATACGAGTATCGAGTATCGTCTCCACAGGGATTGGTTTGGGCCACTTTGCTTAAGTTACTGCACTGTGAAAATAAAAACACAATTGATAATAGAGGTTTTAATTAACGAGAAAAGTAAAAGCGATAAACTAAAAGAATAGATGAAGTTAAAATAGAGTAAATAGGCCAGGTTATCGTGAGTTGAGGTGTGATAGCCGATTGGACCGTCTTGGTAAAAGAGTGCAAGGGCAACTCAGTTGTCGTGGCAACTTGCATAGCGGGGTTGCCTTGGCAACTAATCGATGGTTGCCTGGGCGACTAGCTGGGCAACTACTTGGGTGTCTGGGCAGCAACTTCAAGGTTCGGCAGAGCGTTCTTCAATGGTTTCTTCTTATCCCTAAGTCAAAACTCTAGCTACTTGTGCATGCCTTGATAATACATCCCTGCGTGAATCAAGGGTGAACAACAACCAATCTTGCGCTCCTCTTAGCCGTTGAAATCCTTAACTTATTCCTAAGCCGGATTAATCTTCACCATCAATAGATTGAATAAAGATCATATTCATTCGTTTCTTGAATCTAACTCTCCCGATATTAGATAAATAGATGAAGTCACGAGATCCTCTCCCAATTCACTCGCAAACAAGAATAAGAACCAAGAATGAATAAACCTTGAATTGAAAGTGAAAACTCTTATTACCTAAACAAAATCCAATTGTTTCTCACAACAACAAAACACAATAACCCCAACCAATATAGTTAGTTCATGGTTGGGTTCAAAAGATATACAAAGAATAATCCCCAAACCATGAATCTAATGGAAGCAGAGAAGAAGAAGAAATCGAACTCTCTCCCTCCTTGTTATCTTGTCGAAATCTCTTCCTTCTTGCCCTTTGGAGTTGTCGAAAATCCTCTCCTCTTGCTCTCTATGGATTGTCGAAATCTCCATCTTATTTATAGGGCTAGGCCAAAGTCCTTATTTGAGGAGGAAGTTAAGTTGGAATTAAATTATCTTTAAAGAATATAATTCTTTATTATAATTGTATTCCTACTAGAACTTCTCCTATCTTCTTGGAATTTAATTCTTCTTTAATCTCTGCATGGAAATCAAATTCCTTTGGGTTTGGGCTTTGCTCCACGTCATCTTGGGCTTGTCTAGTCATCAATTTCGACTACCATATCACCTTTGCTCTTGTCGACAATTGCCATGGCAACTGGCTCGGCGTCTCCTTCATGTATTGCCCTGGCAACTGGCTCGGCATATCCTTCATGCATTCCCCTGGCAACTAGCTCTAGCCTTGCTTTGGTAAGTGATCCTGCATATACACACAAAACACACCAAAGCAGCATCTTTTCCCACAAAAACTTCCAAGTTATGTAATCAAGCTCAACGATGGAAGGAAACATGGATTAATGCATGAATGGCTAATTATGCAACTAATATGAGCCTAACTCTAACAATAATATGAGTAAAAGGGTAAGAAAAATAGTACTTTTGAACACTTATCAACTGACATTCTTTCAGTTGTATAGAGCTCAATTAAGAACTCTGAATGTCGTGGAAAAAGATTGGCAGATATTACTTCAGGAGTTGTCCTTAGGGCACAGTCTCTGGCCCCAATATATTGCCAGATTGCCAAGTTTTGCTCCTCAACCTTTTGAAACTTCTGTAGGAGGATTTCTTGGCGTAGATAGATCTAAGAAAGTAATGACACTACATCAGCTAGCAATCGAGTGGTCGATTCAGCCTTGGGTGTTTTGGCATCAAAACTCGGCATAGTTTCTTGGCGAAATTTCTTGTGCTAAGAATCAAAGAAACATTTTAAAACAAAAAAAATAAAAAGCTAAAAAATTAAACCTGATATCCTAAGTACTGAAAAGAAAATAACTCTCCTAAATTATTTACAATGATCATACTGGGTTGGAAAATGTTTATTGAATCTCAACAAGGAGAATGGTCTCCTAGGCATTATTCTGACTTCCTTCCCAGTAGTGCTTCAGTCCTTGGCCCTTGGTTGGTGGATGGTAGGCTGTGACAATCTTTTGTTTGAATAACCAACATGGAAGGCCGAAGAATTTCTTTCCTTTGAGCATGCCAAACTCTTGATTACACAATGAAAGAGAATATTTTACCATGGTGGCTTTGAACAACCACCTTAGAAAACTGAAGTATCTCTTTATTGCAGGTCTCGAGAACCTTTGATCGAACTCAGCACTCCAATAGTGCTTAGGCTTTGCTACACCTTTTTCAAAATTTTCACCCATCACAATATAAAAATCATGCTCTATGACATCAGCATCTATGCCATAGTAAAACTGTACTGCTTGTTTTACCAAGGTAGGGTTGGCATCAGGTTGTGATCTGGCAGTGCTGGTACTTGCTTCCCCTTTCTCAGCTTCATTGGTTTCTTCTGCTAGCACTGATTTATTCTCATGACAAATATTTGGCTCTTTTCTATGCGTTGAAATCTTGACTTATTTACTATTTAGGAGAGTGTCAGCTTTGCATTGTTCTCTCTCTTTTTGTTGAGCATCCTCTATATCACTTGGAAGAGTCCTTAGAGGTCTGGAATGAAATGCGTTGGCAATCTATCCTATATAAACTTCCAAGTTCCTCATAGATGCGGCTAGACTCTAGATAGTAGCATCATTACGCTCTATATAATCCTTCAGGGTGTTCTTATCAGAAGATCTTTGCACTAGATGTATATTATTCTACGTTCTCTATGACATTACATTTTGGTTAAAACCTATCGATGCATTGTTATTATTATTGCGTTGGGCATAAATTGATTACCTCCCTGATTCGCTCATAAAAGTTTGGATTCTGCTTCCATCCTGCATTATAAGTATTAGAGTGTGGGTTAATATTACGATTGTAATTGCCAATAAAATATACCGATTTTGGGTTTGCTGGGCATTCTTCTACATTAGGATCATTGATAAGTGTTCAAAAGTACTATTTTTATTACCCTTTTTACTCATATTATTGTTAGACTTAGGCTCATATTAGTTGCATAATTAGTCATTCATGCATTAATTCATGTTTCTTTCCACCATTGAGCTTGATTCATAACTTGGTGATTTTTGTGGAAAAAGATGCTGCTTCGGTGTGTTTTTGTGTGTGTGCAGAATCACTTGCCATAACAAGGCTAGAACCAGTTGCCAGGGCAGTGCATGAAGGATATACCGACGTAGTTGCCAGGGCAATGCATGAAGGAGATGCCGAGCTAGTTACCAAGGCAATTGTCGACAAGGAATAAGATGATATGGTAGTCGAAATTGATGACTAGATAAGCCCAAGATGACGTGGAGCAAAGTTAAATCCCAACAGAGTTTAATTTCCATGAAGAGGTTAAAGAGAAATAAAATCCTAAGAAGATAGGAGAAGTTCTAGAAGGAATTTAAATATAATAAAGAATTATATTCTTTAAAGATAATTTAATTCCAACTTAACTTCATCCTCAAGAAGGATTTTGACCTAGCCATCTCCTATTTAAAGGACCAAGCCGTCAAAGATCAAAGAAGGAGAGAGCAAGAAGAGAGGATAGAAATTTTGACAACTCCAAAGGAGAGAGAGGAGAGAATTTTCGACAAGCTTCAAGGGGGAGATATCGACTACAAGGCTTCATCCATTCTTCATCTTTTTCTTCCTTGTTCCATTAGGTTTATGCTAGAAATTCTTTATCTTGTGTTTCTTTGGAACCTAGCCATGAACTAAATCTATTTGGTTAAGGTTAATGTGTTTTGTGGTTGTGAGAAACAATTGGATTTTGTTTAGGTAATAAGAGTTTGCACTTTCTATTCAAGGTTTATTCATTCTTGGTTCTTATTCTTGTTTGCGAGTGAATTGGGAGAGGATCTCGTAAATTCATCTATTTATCTAATATCGGGAGAGTTAGATTCAAGAAACGAATGAGTATGATCTTTATTCAATCTATTGATGGTGAAGATTAATCCGACTTACGAATAAGTTAAGGATTTCAACGGCTAAGAGGAGCGCAAGATTGGTTGTTGTTCACCCTTGATTCACGCATGGATGTATTATCAAGGCATGCACAAGTAGCTAGAGTTTCTACTTAGGGATAAGAAGAAACCATTGAAGAACGCTCTACTGAACCTTTAAGTTGCTGCCCAGACGCCCAAGTAGTTGCCCAACTAGTCACCCAGGAAACAATCGATTAGTTGCTAAGGCAACCCCGTTGTGCAAGTTACCACGGCAACTGAGTTTCCCTTGCACTCTTTTACCAAGAGGATCCAATCGGCTATCACTCCTCAACTCACGATAACCTGGCCTATTCTCTCTTATTTGATTTCATCTATTCTTTTACTTTATTTCTTTCTAGTTTAGTTGTTAGTTATACTCCCATAATCTTCTACTTGTGTTTTTACATTTTACAGTGCAAGAGATTAGATTCTTGATGTGGCACCAATCCCAGTGGAGACGATATCTTTTATACTATAACTTGCGATGTGTATACTTGCACAATTGCGTAGCACTTATTACGCGCAACAATCATATATGTAAATAATGCAAAATGGTTCCAACGCCTTTATTTCTTGGACTTCAGCAGGCTTTTGCATTGTCTTCACTATATTAGTGATGTTGCCAATTTGAGCATTGATCGATGATAGTGCATCAAGCTCTAACTTTCCATCTGCTCTCGTCCCGGCTCCCAATCTGGTTGTAGGGTATTATAGATCATTGGTGGCAATCCTTTCTAGGATGTCATATACCTCATTATAATTTTTATCCAGTAATGAACCATTTACTACAATGGTCTTGGCATGAGCATTGAGTCTCGTGTAAAAAATCTCCATTTGGGTCCAAGTAGGGAATCCATGCATGGGACAACTTCTCAACAGATCCTTAGATCTCTCCCAAGTACCGTATAAAGTCTCATCTTCAGCTTGCCTAAAAGTAACGATTTCAATCTGCAGCTTGGCATTAAGTTTAGGTGGTTGGAATCTCAGAAGAAATTTCAGGCATAAATCTGACCACGTAGTTATTGAACCTCGTGGCAAGGAATTTAGCCACAATTTTACCCTATCTCACAAAGAAAATGAAAATAACTTCAACTTTATTGTCTCTTCAATCACACCAGGCTGGTGAAATAGTTGGCAAACATCCTTGAATTGCTTCAAATGCTGCTTTGGGTCTGCAGTAAGTGATCCATCAAATTAACCTACATTCATTAGCATTTGAATTAATACCGGTTTAAGCTCAAAGTAAGCTATATTTACCTTTGGACCAAACAACCTTGGCATTAAATCATCTATACTGGGTGCTAGGTGTTCTCTGATAGATCGTTCTTCAGGTATCTAATCAGTAGGAGGAAGAACAAGCGATATAACTACAGGTATTGCCGGTTTCTCCTGGTTATTGGCATTATTTAGGACACTTCCTAACTCACCATTCCCATTACGAGCTTTTTCTCAACGTTCTCTTCTTAACCTGTACATATACCAAACAAAATAAAATAAATAAAAAAACAAAAACAAGTAAAAATCAAAACAATTATCCTGTTGCAATCTCCGACAACGACGCCAAAAACTTGTCGACGGAATATCGCATGGAAAAAGATTGAGGATTCATTATAAATATACAAGTAAATAATACCAAGGATAGGTCTTTTTACGTGCAAGTATACACAGTCAGCAAGTAATACAGTAGTGAGTTGAGTATCATCTCCATAAGAATTGTCTAGGAACTAATTGCCACGATTAATACCTGTGATCTGGAAAATAAAAGTAATGGAAATTGATTGAGGGATGAGTGTAACGCCTCGAATTTGGGCCTATATGTTAAATAGATCGATTAGACGGTTCAGGGGAGCCGGATTAGGCGATTCGAGCTAGTTTCGGGAGTTAATTCATAATAAATTGTTTTTGACTAAAATAAAATATGAAAAATATTAGAAAAAGTTTAATTAATATTATGAGGGTTTTGGGAAACTCAATTTGAAGTAATAAAATTAGGTTTTGAGACATTTTGGTCTGGTGACGAAAATGAAAAGTTTTTAAAACTGTTTTGGTGACTAAATCGTAAAAGGGTCAAAACTTAGAATCTTTAAGGAGATAATTTACCAAAGTTTTTAATCAGATTTTACCATTAATTTAATCTATTTAAAAAGGTTTTTAAAGGTTTAATAAATAAAAATAAAATAGATTTAATTAAAAAGATCTTTAATAGCCAAATTCATTTTCTTACGTAACTACTTTTGCTCTATACTTTTTTTCTCAACTTTCTCAGCAGCCAAACTATCAAATTTACTCCAAAATGCTCATGAATCATTCCTTTTTGATTTCATCTTGATTTCTTAATTGACTCCTTTGATTTCTACACCAAATCCTATTTGATTTATTGGAGATTTCACTCAAATTTTGCCAATTAAGGGGGAAGTCAACAATTAGAGGTGATTTTCATTTCTCTCCTCTAATTAAAGGCTCTTTACTAAAATTCTCAAGTTCTTGATCCTTTACAAATAATTTTTGTTATGTGTTTATGAATAAAACATGATTAAAAGGTTTTAATTGAGTTTTGTTAAGAAATTTGGTAGATCTTGATAATAGATCTGAGTTGTGTTGAATCTAATTGATTTAGATCACATTTAAGACGTTTTAAAGTTGTGAAAAGAGATTAATAAAAAGAAACCATAAACTAAGTGAATTGCTAATTTTCTAGGTTGTTAATAATTAGATTTTGAGGTTATCTTGGTGTTGAAAGGTTGTCGAAGATATAAGGTTGATATATTGTTGTTTTTGGATGTTAATTATTGATGTTAAGATGTTAAAATTAGTAGGTTATGGCTAGGCTTTGTTTAGGTGGAATTTGGTGATGTTTTCGGTTGTTTAAAGGAAACGTTTAATGGTTTTTGGTGTGGTTGAGAATTGATGTTGCTGGGATTAGAGATGCATAGTAATATATTTGTAACCCCCATAAACCGGCCTAGCCGAAATTGAGCTAAAAGGATTACATTAGGTTTGCCAAAGCAACCCCGAGCTAATAACCTAAATCGGTTCCATTTTTTTCATTTTATCTTGTCTAAAAGAATCAATTTAGTTCCTAAGGTGAACATGCTTCAGCGGAAATGTTACATGAGTTCAGATTTCAAAACATGATTCAATTGTTCGAATATATATGTTGCGCGTAATAAGTGCTCTACAATTGTGCAAGTGTACACGTCGCAAGTTATAATATAAAAGATATCGTCTCCACAGGGATTGGTGCCACTTCAAGAATCTAGTTTCTTGCACTGTAAAAAGTAAAAGAACACAAGTAGAAGATTGTAGGAGTTTTAACTAACAACTAAACTAGAAAGCAATGAAGTAAAAGAAGATGTAATCAAAAGAGAGAGAATAGGCTAGGTTATCGTAAGTTAATGAGTGATAGCCAACTGGATCGTCTTGGTAAAAGAGTGCGAGGGCAACTCAGTTGACGTGGCAACTTGCGCAGTGGGGTTGCCTTGGCAACTAATCGACGGTTGGCTGGGCAACTGGCTGGGCAACTATTTGGGTGGCTGGGCAGCAACTTCAAGCTTCGGCAGAGCGTTCTTCAATGGTTTATTCTTACCCCTAAGTCGAAACTCTAGCTAATTGTGCATACCTTGACAATACATCCCTGCGTGAATCAAGGGTGAACAACAACCAATCTTGCGCTCTTCTTAGCCGTTGAAATCCTTAACTTATTCCTAAGACGGATTAATCTTCACCATCAATAGATTGAATAAAGACCATACTCATTCGTTTCTTGAATCTAACTCTCCCGATATTAGATAAATAGATAGAGTTATGAGATCCTCTCCCAATTCACTCGCAAACGAGAATAAAAACCAAGAATGAGTAAACCTTGAATTAAAAGTGCAAACTCTTATTACCTAAACAAAATCCAATTGTTTCTCACAACCACAAAACACAATAACCTTATCCAAATAGATTTAGTTCATGGCTAGGTTCCAAAGAAGCACAAAACAAAGAATCCCTAACATAAACCTAATCGAACAAGAAAGAAAAAGATGAAGAATGGTTGAAAGCCCTTGTCAAAATCTCTCTCCTTTGCTCTCTCCCGAGTTTGACGGCTTGGTCTCATTTAAATAGGATATGGCTAGGTTAAAGTCCTTCTTGAGGAGGAAGTTAAGTTGGAATCAAATACTTTAAAAGAATATAATTCTTTATTATATTTAAATTCCTTCTAGATATTCTCCTATCTTTTTGGGATTTAATTTCTCTTTGACCTCTTCATGGAAATCAAACTCCTTTGGGATTTAACTTTGCTCCACGTCATCTTGGGCTTATCTAGTCATCAATTTCGACTGCCATATCATCTTATCCCTTATCGACAATTGCCCTGGCAACTAGCTCGGCATCTCCTTCATGTATTGCCCTGGCAACTGCGTTGGCATCTCCTTCATGCACTGCCCTGGCAACTGATTCCAGCCTTGTTTAGGCAAGTGATTCTACACACACACAAAAACAACTATCGGCAGCACCCTTTTTCCACAAAATTAAGCAAAATATGAAACCAATCTTGTCCACCATGGAAACAATGCAAACATGCATGAATGGCTAATAATTCAACTAATATGAGCCTAAGTCTAGCAATAATATGAATAAAAAGGGTGAATAAAATAGTACTTTTAGACACTTACCAAACCCCCAAACTCGAACTATTGATTGTCCTCAAGCAATGCAAACTAATAATTACTCGCCAAGATGTCATTTTTCACAAACTTAGATTTGAAATTGATTTCAATTCTCAGAACCGCGGCACATAGTATGATTGGCTTTTTATTTTTTGGAAAACTTAGGAGTTACTCGGAATCAAACTATAATGCTTGTGAGTGTGTGCAGAGTTGTGTGCAAGTTGATTTTTCGGATTCTATGCAAGCAAGAGGTTTTCAAATTACTTCATTGGGTTCTTTTAACATGTTTTAACTAGATCTGGTTTTGGCCACCTTTAATATTTTGTTTTTAGTTTTCTTAAGTTAATTAATTTATTCGACAAGAGCAAGTTTTGGGCACCTCTAGCGATCAATTTTTAGCACATACTAGAGCCAATTTCGGGCACCTCTAGCATTCATCCAATTTTTATTCTAATCCCCCAATTTTTTAACAATCAACCTAAGTTTGCTAGAATTCCTTAAATCAATCAAGCCACAACAATGTTTCATCAAGTTTTGCATCATAGTAAGATTCTAAGTGTTTCTACGTTTATCCTAGAATAAAAAATTCTATCAATTAAGTACATTGGCAAAGTCATCATCAGATATTCATCAAATCTAGGCAATTCTTATTCAACTAAAGGCATGGAAAGCAATTTATGTATCCTAAATGCAATACTTAAGATGAATGCAACTAAACATGGTAACTAACTAATAACAATCCCCCCAAACTCGAGTGAGACATTGTCCTCAATGCATGCAACAAAGAAAAATAAAAATAAAAATAACAATAAAGAAAAGTAAAATGCAAACGAGGACTTACTCCGAGAGTTCATCATCGTGGATGATTAGTTTCCTTTTGGCCTGTGTCTTGATTATTTTGCTTGAACGCGGTGGTTGCTTTCTTGTTGCCGATGGTGGAATCGATCCTCGTACGGGGGTTTCCTCATCATCTTCTTCCTTAATGTCATTGGCATTTCTCTTGGGCTTAGAGGATGCGATTGGTGTGGTCTTCATTGTTGCAATGGAGGACTCGTCTGAATCTGAAAAATTAGACAATGATTCGGTACGAGTTGATTCGGGCATAGGTGCTTTACCTTTGGCTTTTGTAGTGGTTGCCGATGGTGGAATCGATCCTCGTATAGGGGTGTCCTCATCGTCCTCTTCCTCAATGTCATTGGCCTTTCACTTGGGCTTGGAGGATTCGATTGGTGTGGTCTTCGTTGGTGCAATAGAGGACTCGTCCGAATCTGAAAAATCAGACAATGATTCAGTACGAGTTGATTCGGGCATAGGTGCTTTACCTTTGGCTTTTGCAGTGGTTGTCGAGACGTCTTTAGCTTTGGTTGCCGCAGAGCAACCGCTTCATTGGTTGCCGTGGTAAGGATTTCGGCAGGAAAGATAGGAAACGACACACGACTGTCCGAGTACTTTTCCAGGATGACTTGGGTGATGGCATTGTTGTGATCCTTCATGTACCGCATGAACATTAGTTGTCGGTCTTCAATTTGCCTAAGGAGGTTTGCCAACGGTTGTAAGAATGCTTCAAGTTGTCTCGGGGTTACTGTTTGAGTTGCCCGGGCATCAGTTGCTTGGGCATTAGGAGTTACCGAGGTGGTAGGAGTTGCCGCGACAATTAAAGGCGTTGGGGATTTTACCGGTGCCTCTCCCATTAGCTTTCAGATTTGTGCTCGATTCCAACCGGACTTTGGTAGGGCCTTTTCATTAGTGGACTCACTTGGGACATGCATCTCCTTGCAAAGATTGGAAATTAAGCAAGGGAAGAAAAGAGAACCCTTGTCTTTTGTGCTACATACAAAAATCTCATCACAAATAATTTTTCCAATGTTAATGATGCAATTATGCAAGATAGAATGTATGAGCAAAAGACGAGGTATATCAACGGTAGTATTGTGTGTTGTGGGCATTAAAGAAGTTTTAACAAACTTATTCCATAATTTTGCCTCAGGTTTAAGCTGAAGGCGACTTACCATCGTTCCAATGAGTTCCCGGTAGAGTGAGTTCTTGAAGCACCTTGTCGAGTTGCTTGGGCGTGAGTTGATCAACAAAGCCTTGATGCTCATCCTTCTCAACGTAGAGCCCGTAAAAGGTGTTGATGCTTTCGGGGCTTATGAGTATAGCCTTGTCACGAACAAAAACATAAGGATTATCCGGGTTAGGTGAGTGAGCATAGAATTCTCTTACCCATGAGATGTTACCCGGTTCCCATTGATGGCAAAAGATTTTCCACTTTTGATGTGCAATCCTTTGGAATATGAATGGTTCAAGGCCGAAATCTTGATGAGAGTTGGAGTATTCAAAGCCTTGTTCTTCGCAAATCTTCTAGCTTTCAAACTTGGAGTGAAATCTTTCTTGAACCACCGGTGTAACAAACTTCTTGTATCTTGGTTCTTTGGAGGAACCTGGATGAACTAAAAATTCGATTTTGGATTCCATGGATGATCTTGGTTGTGAGTTTGGTAGAAACAAAGAAAAGAAAGCAAAAGAAACTAAAGAGTTGCAAGGTGAAAAGTAGGAATAGGTTTCTTGGAAGTTAAGGGTGTTGGGTTATATAGAAAAGATAGGTAATAAATATGGTGGGTGGGATTAATTGGAAAGAAAGAAAACAATGGTTTTGATTTGGGGAAAGGGGGCGGCTAGGGGATTTGGGAAAGGGGAAGGGTTTGGCCGGCTATGTAGGGTTTATTTAGGGTAAATTGGAGGCTTAATATAAGCCTTAAATTTAGCCTATTAGTTTCCTTGTTGAAGAAGCTTCATTCTTGAATCAAATTCATCTTTATCTTGAACTCTTTTCCTACAATTCAAAAACAAATAAAATAATGATTAAAATTAAAGATAAGCTAATAAAAGAAAATAAATAAATATGTGCAAAGAAATTCTTAAACTTAAAATTTAAAAATAATTAGATAAATGTGAAAGAAAGATGTAGTCTTAATCTTAAAGAAAATAAATAAATCTATCTTAAAAAGAGAAATAACCGAAATTAATAAATAAAAATTTTAAAAAATAAATAGTTTGAAAAAATAAAAAGAAAAAGAAAATATCGAAAGGAGAGCATGCTCATGCATATCCTAAGGTGACCACTTCTTTGTTACGTTCCACATGGGCACCATTGTAGTGCTTCAATCTTTGTACGTTGACTTTGAATTCATGTTCGTCAATGATGGACTTGATTATCACGGCACCATAGAATAATGGTTTGACAACTTCGAATGGTCCCGACCATCTTGATTTCAGTTTTCCCGGGAAAAGTTTCAGCCGAGAATTGAATAAGAGAACTAGTTGCCCTGGCGTGAATTTCTGCGACAATAGTTTCTTGTCATGCCATTGCTTTGTTTTCTCCTTGTAGATTCGTGCATTGTTATAGGCAAGTGCACGGAATTCTTCTATCTCGTTGAGGTCCAACAACACTTTCCCAATCCATATTCACGGTATTGATTGCTCAATATGCCTTTTGTTCGATTTCCACCGGTAGATGGCATGTTTTGCCATAGACAATTCTCGGTTGGAAATTTTTGCTTGCCCATTGGTTTATGGGTGATATGCCATGGCAATTTTGTGTGACACGCCGAAGCGTTGCAACATCTTGGCAATAAGTCTGTTGTCAAAGTGCTTGCCTTTATCTCTGATAATTGCTCTCGGCATCCCAAACCGTGTAAATATATTTTTCTGTAAGAATCGTTACACGGTCTTAGAATCGTTGGCAGGAACTACAGCTGTCTCAACCCATTTAGACACGTAGTCGACGACAAGTAGAATGTAGAGGTTACAGAATGAAGATGGGAAAGGTCCCATAAAATTGATCCCCCATACATCGAACAATTCTACCTCGAGGATGTTTTGGAGCAGCATCTCATGTCGTCTAGAGATATTGCCCGTCATCTGGCAACGATCACATTGCTTGTAAAACTCTTGGGCATCTTTGTACAGTGTTGGCCAATACAAATCGGATTGTAAAACTTTGGCCGCAGTACGTGTTCCTCCAAAATATCTTCTATAGGGTGAAGAATGGCATTGCCGGAGTACATTCCGCTGCTCCTCTTCAGGGACACATCTACGTATAACCTGATCTGCACTTTGTTTAAACAAAAGAGGCTCGTCCCAAAAGTAATGCCTAGCATCATGGTGAAACTGCTTCTTCCCTTGGTGAGTAAGGCCATAAGGTAAAATACCACAAACAAGGAAATTAACTAAATCCGCGTACCAGGGTATTACCGAGGCATCCATGGTTGTCGTGACAACTGCTTCCATGGTTGCTGAGGTGTCGAGGGTTGCCGAGGTATGTGCATCCATGGTTGTTGAGGCAACTAACCGTTGCTCATCCGGGAATGCATCACATATCTCTAAATCCGTGTCCTCCTCCCTATTGCGTTCTAAGCGTGATAAGTGATCGGCCACTTGATTTTCTGTTCTTTTCCTGTCCTTAATTTTAATGTCAAACTCTTGTAAAAACAATATCAAACGAGTTTTGGCATCCTTTTTAGAAAATATATACTTAATTGCCGAATGGTCCGTATGGACAATTACCTTTGTACCAATCAAATATGATTGGAACTTGTCAAATGCGAAAACTATGGCTAGTAACTCTTTCTCCGTTGTTGTGTAATTCACTTGAGCGCTATTAAGAGTTTTACTAGCATAGTATATCACATGAAAGGTCTTACCTATGCGTTGGCCTAGGACTGCTCCTATCACAAAATCACTTGCATCACACATGAGCTCAAATGGTAGCATCCAATCGAGTGGAACGACAATGGGTGTCGAGGAAAGCTTTTCCTTTAGGGTTTTGAATGCTTGGGCGCAAGAATCATCAAAATTGAAGACTTTATCATGTTCAAGCAAATTGCACAAGGGTTTAGTAATCATAGAAAAATTATGAATGAACCTCCTGTAAAAACCTGCATGTCCAAGAAATCTTCGAATTCCTTTAACCAAACTTGGTGGGGGTAATCTCTCGATCACGTCCACCTTGGCTTTGTCTACTTCGATTCCCTTAGATGAAATCTTGTGGCCGAGCATTATTCCTTCATCTACCATAAAATCGCACTTCTCCCAATTAAGGACTAAATCAGATTCTTCACATCTTACCAACACATTCTCTAAATTGATAAGGCAACTGTCGAAGTCATTACCAAAAATAGAAAAATCATCCATGAAGATCTCAAGGAAGTCTTTGACCATGTCTGAAAAGAGTGCCATCATGCATCTTTGGAAGGTTACCGGGGTATTACACAATCCGAACGGCATCCTTCGGAAAGCATAAGTACCGTATGGGCATGTGAAGGTTGTCTTTTCTTGATCTTCTGGTGCTATAGAAATTTGATTGTAACCTGAATAACCATCAAGAAAACAATAAAAGGCTTTACCTGCAAGACAGTCAAGTATTTGATTAATAAAGGGTAAGTGGAAGTGATCTTTCCTAGTGGCTAGCTTTCGGTAATACATACAAACCCTCCAACCGGTCACAGTCTTGGTTGGAATTATTTTATTGTTTTCGTTACTTACCACCGTTATACCTCCTTTTTCGGTACACATTGTACCGGACTTACCCATGTACTATCAGAGATAGGGTATATGATGCGGACATCAAGCCACTTGATGATTTCTTTCATTACAACCCCTTTCATAGCATGATTCAGTCTCCTCTGGGACTCAATCGAAGGTTTGTGGTCATCTTCCAACAAAATCTTATGAATGCACACTGCTAGGCTAATTCCCTTCAAGTCGGAAATTGTCCATCCTATCGCCTTCTTGTGTAG
Organism: Hibiscus mutabilis; assembly: GCA_019671005.1. Lineage (NCBI taxonomy): Eukaryota > Viridiplantae > Streptophyta > Magnoliopsida > Malvales > Malvaceae > Hibiscus > Hibiscus mutabilis. The sequence goes on along the minus strand of CM033738.1, from coordinate 11,913,768 downwards.
CATCAACATGTCGATTAGCTTCTTTTCCTGCTCAGGATATAACTTAGAGGAAATATTTACATGCAATGTATTATCGGTTCCTAGGTAAGCATATTTTAGTTGCTCTAGCAACTGTTTCAACTCAAGAATCAGTGGTTGTGCAATGAAGGGCTTTTCGAGTTTACCTTCCTTACCTAAGTAATCCAATAGTTCAAGGTATGTACCTGGTCGATTGACTAACCAATTTGCCTCTTATTGTTATTCCTCATCGATCAGTTCTTCATACTCCTTAGGTTTCTCTAAATCAGCAATGTAGTTACCGAGGCTACTAAATTCCTCGTCGAAGTCAAACTCTGCCGTGGCATGAAGAAGTTGGCATTCTTTCGGATCATCGGCATGCCTTAGTGTTTGGAACACATTCAGTTTAACTTGCTGGTCATTCACCCTCATTGTGAGTTCTCCCTTTTCAACATCGATCAAAGCTCTCCCTGTTGCTACGAAGGGTCTCCCGAGAATGATATGTGCATGCTCATCTGCTTCACAATCCAAAACAATAAAGTCAACAGGAAAAATAAATTTATCAACTTTTACCAGTATGTCTTCGATTTTTTCCTCTGGATGCACATAGGACCTGTAGGCTAGCTGTAGCATAACTGTTGTAGGTCTTGCTTTCCCGATTCCTAGTTTATGGAAAACTGATTTAGGCATCAAGTTTATGCTTGCTCCAAGGTCACATAATGCTTTCCCGACATAATGGTTTCCAATGGAACAAGGTATTGTGAAACTTTTGGGATTCTTCAACTTGGGTGGCATGCAATTGTGCAACATGGCCATGCATCCCTCTGTTGCGGCAACTGTTTCAAACTTTCCTAACCTTGTTCTCTTGGACACAATGTCTTTAAGAAACTTGACATATTTGACATTTGTTCAATTGCCTCAACCAACAGCAAGTTGATGTAGACTTGCTTTAGGATATCAATAAACTTCTTGAATTAATATTCTTGTTTTTGTCACTTCAACCTTTGTGGGAATGGTGGTGGAAGTCGGATATCTTCGATCCTTTCATTGGTCTAGAACCTGATTGATGGCATTGCCTCGGCAACTAGAGTTGCCGAGGCATTGTCAACTGGGGTTGTCGTGGCGTGCCTATCGTTGGTTGCCGAGGTATGCTTATCGCCGATTACCGAGGCATGCTTATCACTGGTTGCCGCGGCATTTCCTGGTTTAGCATATGAGGCTTTGCCCTTGAGTTCATCATGTTCTTTTTGTGGAGTTTTGTTTGATGAGCGAGCTTGAGCCTCCTTAAGTTGTCGGCCACTTCTACTGGTGATCGCCTTACATTGCTCATGGCCAGTTCCTCTTGCGACTTCAGTATCGCTAGGTAAACCTCCTTGCGGTCTAGTATTCAGGTTTTGAGCAAATTGTCTGACCTGAGTTTCCAATTATTTGATTACCGCCTCTTGGTTTTGCAATCTCATCTCGGTCCTGTTAATAAAAGCATTAGTTCTTTTTATGAAGTTACTATTCTCAGCCATATAAGATTCAGTTTTTAACATAAAAGCATTCAGAGAATTTTCCAAAGAACTAGATGTTGTCGGTTGTTGTTGCGGCAACTGTTGCCATGGCATATTCTGCTAGAATCCTGATGCATATGCATTCTGATTATTCTGGTTTAGAGCATTGTTGGGATTACTCCATGAAAAATTTGGGTGCTTCTTCAAAGCTAGATTATATGTGTTGGACATCACATTGTTGTTCCGATTGTAATTCCCCACATAAGAGCTGGATTCTGCATACATTCAGAAGAATTATGGTTACCACCACAAAACTCACAAAAGGATTCCATTACCTTGACCTCCTGTGTGTTGTTTGGTTTCTGCATGTTCTGGACCATCTTGGTTAGAGTGGCCAATTGTGCCAAAATTGAGTCTGATGATCCCAGTTCATGTATTGTGGCTTGGCATCTAACTCCCCCTATTCTAGCAGATGGGAACTGATAATCATTCTTGGCAAGCCTGTTCAGGATTTGCATTGCTTCTTCCGGTGACTTGTCTAGGAGTATGCCGTTTGCCGAGGCATCTAGCATCATCCTTGTTGGTGTATTCACAGCGTTGTAAAACATTGTTACTTGTGTCCACACTGGGAATCCGTGTTGGGGGCATTTGTGTAGAAGTTCTCTATATCGCTCCCAAGCCTCGTACATTGATTCAGAATCTGCCTGCCAAAAAGAAGTAATTTCGTTACGAAGCTTATCATTAAAATTTGTAGGATTAAATCAAGCAAGGAAATCACGACAAAGATCGGTCCAAGATCCTATTGATCCGCTAGGAATACTATTCAACCATGCTTTCGCCCTATCCCTCAGTGAATAGGGGAATAATCTTAGCTGGGTGACTCATTGTATTTTGAATGAATTGCAAATCTCGATGAAAGATTTAAGATGTTGTCATGCATCTTCAGTTGCTGAGCCGCCAAATTGACCAATTGTGTTGATCATATTGAACATCACCGGTTTCAACTCAAAGTGGTCAGCTTCAATTTTAGGTGTGACAAATGCTGGATTAAGTCCTTCAAGATCTTCTTCAAGATAGTCTCGAATAGTTCTGTTTCGTGCAAGAATCACTCATCCTTCTGCTGGAACATCCTGATTCATATTGCCGTCTTGATTAGCCATTGCTACTCTTAACCTTTGTTTGAGTCTTTACATGGTTCGTTCAATTTCTGGATCAAAGGGGGTATTCTGGTGTAATCGGTCTCGCCCTGGTCATATACCAATGCAAAACCAAAGTTTGTTAACCCTTTGAATATTAAACAAGAAAAATAAAAAGTGCAATAAAATAAAAACAAAGTTGCTATTGCCAATCCCCGGCAACAGTTCCAAAAACATGTTGTGCGTAATAAGTGCTCCACAATTGAGCAAGTGTACACTTCGCAAGTTATAGTATAAAAGATATTGTCTCCACAGGGATTGGCGCCACTTCAAGGATCTAGTTTCTTGCACTGTAAAAAGTAAAAGAACACAAGTAGAAGATTGTAGGAGTTTTAACTAACAACTAAAGTAGAAAAAAATAAAGTAAAAGAAGATGTAATCAAAAGAGAGAGAATAGGCCAGGTTATCGTGATTTGAGGAGTGATAGCCAATTGGATCGTCTTGGTAAAAGAGTGCAAGGGAAATTCAGTTGTCATGGCAACTTGCGTAGCGGGGTTGCCTTGGCAACTAATCGACGGTTGCCTGGGCAACTGCTTGGGCGGCTGGGCAGCAACTTCAAGGTTCGGCAGAGAGTTCTTCAATGGTTTCTTCTTATCCCTAAGTCGAAACTCTAGCTAATTGTGCATGCCTTGGCAATACATCCTTGCATGAATCAAGGGTGAACAACAACCAATCTTGCGCTCCTCTTAGCCGTTGAAATCCTCAACTTATTCCTAAGTCGGATTAATCTTCACCATCAATAGATTGAACAATGACCATACTCATTCGTTTCTTGAATCTAACTCTCCCGATATTTGATAAATAGATAGAGTTATGAGACCCTCTCCCAATTCACTTGCAAACAAGAATAAAAACCAAGAATGAGTAAACAATTAATTGAAAGTGCAAACTCTTATTACCTAAACAAAATCCAATTTTTTCTCACAACCACAAAACATAATAACCTTAGCCAAATAGATTTAGTTCATGGCTAGGTTCCAAAGAAACACAAAACAAAGAATCCCTAACATAAACCTAATCGAAAAAGAAAGAAAAAGATGAAGAATGGTTGAAAGCCCTTGTCGAAATCTCTCCCCTATGCTATCTCCTGAGTTTGATGGCTTGGTCTCCTTTAAATAGGAGATGTCTAGGTTAAAGTCCTTCTTGAGGAGGAAGTTAAGTTGGAATTAAATACTTTAAAAGTATATAATTCTTTATTATATTTAAATTCCTTATAGATCTTCTCCTATCTTTTTGGGATTTAATTTCTCTTTGACCTCTTCACGGAAATCAAACTCCTTTGGGATTTAACTTTGCTCCACGTCATCGTGGGCTTATCTAGTCATCAATTTCGACTGCCATATCATCTTATCTCTTATCGACAATTGCCCTGGCAACTGTGTCGGCATCTCCTCCATGCACTGCCCTGGCAACTGGTTCCAGCCTTATTTAGGCAACTGATTCTGCACACACACAAAAACAACTATCGGCAGCACCCTTTTTCCAAAAAATTGAGTAAAATATGAAATCAAGCTTGTCCACCATGGAAAAATGCAAACATGCATGAATGGCTAATAATGCAACTAATATGAGCCTAAGTCTAGCAATAATATGAATAAAAAGGGTGAATAAAATAGTACTTTAGACACTTAACAATATACTTTGGGGACCAAATGTAATTTCCACAAAATTTAGGGACTTAATTAAAATTAAGTTTACCAATACTTTATTAGTCCAATTTCATGCTCACATGTTAAATTCCAATTCAAATCAATCACCTGAGCTCAATTAATTGCATACTTAACATTTAGGGACCGAATTGCACAATTTCCAAACTTATACAGGAAACAACATAAAATTTACACAACGTACCGATAAGAGCTAACCCCGTATCAATACGGTTCAACCAAGTTAATGGCTCTGCATACCAATACACTAAGCTCCGTACCGATACGGTATGCTGAGCAAGCCCGTACCGATACGGTTCACCCCCCGTACCGATCCTTTATGATTTATTTTCAAAAATTAGATTCCAGTAGATAGAAGACGTACTGGTATGGGAGCCTGTGTACCGACAACAGTACAAAAATTCCTCAAGGCATACCGATATGGTGGCTAAGCGTACCGATACCCCTTGTTAATTTTTGATGAATTGAGCCTTTCAGACCCCGAGTACCGACACCAAAGAGCTCGTACCGGTACGCTGAGACCTGTAATGACCTCTAGGTCCAACATATGACACTTTGACTCAATCTAAACACACTCAAAACATATCTAAACATCATACAACATCAAGAGCATGCTTAACACCAACATACCAACATTTTAAGCAAACATAACAAGCCTAACACCATCATCCATATCATCTATAGGCATGCTTCCTACTCAACATTCAAAACATAAAAACAAACACATATCAAGCATTTTAAACCTATTACAAGTCCAAAACAACATTTAAAACTTGCACAGGGAGTTTAGAAAATAACCCTCCCAAACAACAAATGACCACATTGCCATTATTATTACAAGTCGAAATCAAAATCATACTTTTGAAAACACAAGTCCTTGGATTTCCCTTCGCTTGCTTGCTGCCTCCAACCTTAATTCTCTGCATTGATGGAAAAAGAGAGCATAAGCACACTAGACTTAGTGAGGAATGCTCTAAAACAAAACACCATCAATGCATTTAAAGCCATTTAACAATACTTTTGAAAAACTCTTTCCAAAACACCTTTTTAATAATCATTTTAACATCATCAACATTGTCATGCCTTGTAAACCATGCACTTAAGATTTCCAAAACATGCATATTAAACCATATGCAACATGTATCATGGATTAACAGCAAAGTCCCATTTTCTATCCTCAATTTAAGCTTTCCCATGCATACTACCAATGCAGGGCTTAAAGAGTAAAACATGTTTAAACCAATATTATACAACATAAACCATTCCATGATACATCATCAATCATATTGACATACAAGTGATCATTAACCAAGTTCCACTTTTCAAAATACAACATTGGATACACGAATTCAACAAGTGTTCCCAACAATTCATGCCATCTCAACCGGAATTAAAGGTAATATTACAACAAGGTACATTCACAACGTAAACATTGGTTAGATGCATAACCCACTAACGGGATTCTTTGGTACATAGATTGAAACCCCTCAACCGTAAGGGTACTTGGATGGAGTTTTCAGTACACTGGATCAAAACCCCTCAACATCCAATATGACTTTTTATAGTGCACTATCAATCCCATGGCTGGCCAACTATATCCGATAACATTTCCAAAGCTTTTCCATACCATCACTTGCCAATATAATTCATTTTTTAAACATTAACTCACTGTTTTCATATGCATCAATCAAAACCATTTACTCAATGCATTTTACCTTGCATTACCAATATTCAAAAACATTATCAAAACATGCATTACTTCCAAATGCATCAACATCTTTAGATAACCATTTTCTAGCATCAAACCATGCTTAAATCATGCATATACACTGAGTAATCAAGTCATCAAAACAAGTGCATTAAAACTAATTGCCAAGCTGAGTTCGAGAGAGAAATCATCCTTTACTTACTTCTGAGCTTAGACCAGCGTTTTAAGCTTGATCTAAACTCCCATACACAACTTTCAAACCTTTGAAAAGCTGTAAAACACGTTCTCACTCGCCGACAACGCAAAGCCTCGTTTGCTATTGCAAAACCACACCTCTAAAGCTTCCAAAACGTTGATGCAAGCTTGAGGATCAACCTCCCCTGTTTTAACCATCACAAAATAGAGGTTTTAATGCATCATAATGCATTCACAACCTAGCAACATCAAATTGCAACAATCCTCATCAATTCTCAATCAATTACTCTTCCACAATAACCGAAAACTTCACCAAACAACTCACAAACTTTACCCAGCTACAACTTGTGGATCTCATCCATCAATTAACATCAAATAACATCCAAAAACACATTAACATCATCCTTATACCTCCAACATTCATTAAACACCTACAACTCCTCAAAAACTCATAAATAGCAACCTAGAAAATTATAGATTCATATAGTTTCGGGATTCCAATGTCAAAACCCACTTATTAACATTATAAAACATCAAAATCATGTTCCAATACAATCAAGACATAGCAAATAAGATCCAATTTGAAATCTCATCAATTTTCACAATTAAACCTTAATTAAACCAATTAATTCCATTATAACCATAAAAACTCATTAGAAAATACATGTAAAGGAACAATAACTTGGGAATTTCAGTAAAGAACCTTGTATTAGAGGAAAAGAACGAACCTCGCCTCTAATTGATGACTTTCCCCTTAATTGGATGGATTTACATAAGAAAACAAAGAGAAGACAATAAGATTTTGATAGGAAATCATTATAAACTCATTTGAAATCAAAAGATTAATTAAAACAAGATATTACCTGAAGATTTTGAAGAAGGAAAAAGTGTTTGGCTGGAGAGAATTGGAGAGAAAATCTTTTGGAGAAAAGTTAGTTACGTCAAATTTGTTTTAAGCTTTAATTATCCAATTAATTCTCCAAGCCTATTTATACCATTTTAAAATCATTTAAAATAGCCAGTTTAAGAAGAAAAGTCTGATATTTGAGCTTGGGTAAATAGCTCTTTAAAGATTCAAAGTTTTGACCCTTTACATTTATTCACTAGTAAAACAAATTTTACAATCTTTGCATTTTAGTCACTACCACAAAATGTCTTACTTCCAACACTTATATTCCAAAATTGATTTCACCATATATCTCTATATATTAAATAAAGATTTTAAAACATTTTCCCATATTTTTAACTCCTTTAAAAATATTTGTTATGAATTAATCCTGAAATTGACTCGAATCCTCTAATTCGGTTCCTCTAACCGTCTATCTGACCTAGTTAACATCTAGGCCCAAAAACGAGGCGTTACAACTCTCCCCCACTTACGAAATTTCATCCTAGAAATTTAACCAACGGAAAAGATGAGGACACTACTCCATCATCTCCAACTTATTCTCCCATGTGGCCTCTTCAACACCGCAACATCACCACATCACCTTGACAAGCTTACCCATCCCTTCATTTGCTACAGGATCCCAGAACTCTACAAGTTCTTCATCGCCACACATATCTAACACAAATCAACATTCTTTACAATTAGAATATGCAATGGATCCGACCATCACCTCCGCAACACCGATACATAAAAAACATCATGAATTCCTCCAACTCGGGTGATAACCTTAACCGATAAGACACTGAAACTTTACATCCCTACACCTCATCCAGTCCAATAAACCTAGACTCAAATTTCTTTGTATCCAAAGCGCATCACTTTCTTCCAAGGCAAATCCTTTAGGATCACAAGTTTATCAATGGTATACACAACCTCCATATGCCTCAATTTCACGTAGGATTCCAGAATATCTGAAGCTACATTTAAATAGTCACACTTAAGCTTCACTTCCCTATGGGTATTTCTCAACACATCAAACGAGGAAACATGCTCCTTACCATCCTCAACCCAACACAACACGCACAGTATTTGTTAAGTGTTCAAAAGTAATATTTTTATTACCCTTTTTACTCATATTATTGTTAGACTTAGGCTCATATTAGTTGCATTATTAGCCAATTATGCATGTTTGCATTGTTTCCTTGGTGGACAAGCTTGATTTCATATTTTGCTTAATTTTGTGGAAAAAGGGTGCTCCCGATAGTTGTTGTTGTGTGTGTGCAGAATCACTTGCCTAAACAAGGCTGGAACCAGTTGCCAGGGCAATGCATGAAGGAGATGCCGAGCTGGTTGCTAGGGCAATTGTCGATAAGGGATAAGATGATATGGCAGTCGAAATTGATGACTAGATAAGCCCAAGATGACATGGAGCAAAGTTAAATTCCAAAGGAGTTTGATTTCCATGAATAGGTCAAAGAGAAATTAAATCCCAAGAAGATAGGAGAAGATCTAGAAGGAATTTAAATATAATAAAGAATTATATTCTTTTAAAAGTATTTAATTCCAACTTAACTTCTTCCTCAAGAGAGACTTTGAGCTAGCCATATCCTATTTAAAGGAGACCAAGCCGTCAACTCCAAGAGAGAGCAAAGGGCAAAGTTCGATTGAAGAGAGAGCAAAGGGGATTCGACAAAGGGCTTTCAACCATTCTTTATCTTTTTCTTTCTTGTTCGATTAGGTTTATGTTAGGGATTCTTTGTTTTGTGTTTCTTTGGAACCTAGCCATGAACTAAATCTATTTGGCTAAGGTTATTGTGAGAAACAATTGGATTTTGTTTAGGTAATAAGAGTTTGCAATTTCAATTCAAGGTTTACTCATTCTTGGTTTTTATTCTTGTTTGTGAGTGAATTGGGGGAGGATCTCGTAACTCTATCTATTTATCTAATATCGGGAGAGTTTGTTTCAAGAAACGAATGAGTATGGTCTTTATTCAATATATCGATGGTGATGATTAATCCGGCTTATGAATAAGTTAAAGATTTCAACGGCTAAGAGGAGTGCAAGATTGGTTGTTGTTCACCCTTGATTCACGCGTGGATGTATTATCAAGGCATGAACAATTAGCTAGAGTTTTGACTTAAGGATAAGAAGAAACCATTGAAGAACGCTCTATAGAACCTTGAAGTTGCTGCCCAGCCGCCCAAACAGTTGCCCAGCTAGTTTAGTTGTTAGTTAAAACTCCTACAATCTTCTACTTGTGTTCTTTTACTTTTTCAGTGCAAGAGATTAGATTCTTGAAGTGGCACCAATCCCTGTGGAGATGATATCTTTTATACTATAACTTGCGACGTGTACACTTGCACAATTGCGGAGCACTCAATATGCATAACAAGTTTTTGGCGTCGTTGCCGGGATTGGCAATAGCAACTTTGTTTTTATTTTCTTGCACTTTTTATTTTTCTTGTTTAAGATTCAAAGGGCTAACAAACTTTGGTTTTGCATTGGTATATGACCAAGGCAGGACCAATTACACTAGAATATCCCTTTGATCCAGAAATCGAATGAACCTTGAAAAGACTCATACAAAGGTTAAGAGTAACAATGGCTAATCAAGACCGCAATATGAATCAAGATGTTCCAGCAGGAGAAGGAGTGATTCTTGCATGAAACATAACTTTTCGAGACTATCTTGAAGAAGATCTTGAAGGACTTAATACAAGAGTTGTCCACCTGAAATTGAAGCCGACCACTTTGAGTTGAAACCGGTGATGTTTAATATGATCAACACAATTGGTCAATTTGGCGGCTCAGCAACTGAAGATGCATCTTAAATCTTTCCTCGAGATTTGCAATTCATTCAAAATACAAGGAGTCACCCCCGATGCTTTACGACTAAGATTATTCCCCTATTAACTGAGGGATAGGGCGAAAGCATGGTTGAATAGTATTCTTGCCGGATCAATAGGATCTTGGGCCGATCTTTGTCGTGATTTCCTTGCTCGATTTAATCCTACAAATTTGACTAATAATCTTCATAGCAAAATTACTTTTTTTCAGCAGGCAGATGATGAATCCATGTACGAGGATTGGGAGTGATATAGAGAACTTTTACACAAATGCCCCCTACATGGATTCCAGTGTGGACACAAGTAACAATGTTTTACAATGCTGTGAATACACCAACAAGGATGATGCTAGATGCCTCAGCAAATGGCATACTCCTAGATAAGTCGCCGGAGGAAGCAATGCAAATTCTAAACATGCTTGCCAAGAATGATTATCTGCTCCCATCTGCTAGAAGAGGAAGAGTTAGACGCCAAGCCATAATACATGAACTTGGATCATCAGACTCAATTTTGGCACAATTGGGCACTCTAACCAAGATGGTCCAAACACATGCAGAAACCAAACAAAACACAGGAGGTCAAGGTAATGGATTCCTTTTGTGAGTTATGTGGTGGTAACCATGATTCTTCTGAATGTATGCAAAATCCGAAATCCAGCTTTTATGTAGGGAATTACAACCAGAACAACAATGTGATGTCCAATACATACAATCCAGCTTGGAAGAAGCACCCAAATTTTTCATGGAGTAATCCCAACAATGCTCTAAACCAGAACAATTAGAATGCACAAGCATCGGGATTTTAGCAGAATATGTCACGGCAACAGTTACCGCAACAACAACCGACAACATCTAGTTCTTTGGAGAATTCTCTCAATGATTTTATGTTGAAACTAAATCTTATATGGCTGAAAATAGTAACTTCATAAAAAGACTGATGCTTTTATTAACAGGACCGAGATGAGATTGCAAAACCAAGAGGCTGCAATCAAATCATTGGAAAATCAAGTCAGACAATTTGCTCAAAACCTGAATACTAGACCGCAAGGAGGTTTACCTAGCGATACTGAAGTCGCAAGAGGAATTGGCCATGAGCAATGTAAGGCGATCACCACTAGAAGTGGCCAACAACTTAAAGAGGCTCAAGCTCGTCCATCAAACAAAACTCTACAAAAAGAACAAGACGAACTCAGCGGCAAAGCCTTAGATGCTGAACCAGGAATTGTCGCGGCAACAGTGATAAGCATGCCTCGGCAACCAGCGATAAGGATGCCGTGACAACCAACGATAGGCATGCCACGGCCACCCCAGTTGATGATGCCTCGGTAACTCTAGTTTTCTCGATAATGCCATCAATCAGGTTTTAGACCAATGAAAGGATCGAAGATATTCGACTTCCACCACCATTCCCACAAAGGTTGAAGCGAAAAAAGCAAAATATCAATTCAATAAGTTTCTTGATATCCTAAAGCAAGTCCAAATCAACTTGCCATTGGTTGAGGCGATTGAACAAATGCCGAACTATGCCAAGTTTTTGAAAGACATTGTGTCCAGGAGAACAAGGCTAGGAGAGTTTGAAACAGTTGCCGCAACAGAGGGATGCATGGCCATGTTGCACAATCGCATGCCACCCAAGTTGAAGGATCTTGAAAGTTTCACAATACCTTGTTCCATCGGAAACCACTATGTCGGGTAACCATTATGTGACCTTGGAGCAAGCATAAACTTGATGCCTAAATCGGTTTTCCAGAAACTAGGAATCAGGAAGGCAAGACCTACAACAGTTATGCTATAGCTAGCCGACAAATCCTATGTGCATCTAGAGGGAAAATCGAAGAAATACTGGTAAAAGTTGATAAATTTATTTTTCCCGTTGACTTTATTGTTTTGGATTGTAAGGCAGATGAACATGCACCTATCATTCTCGGGAGACCCTTCTTAGAAATAGGGAGAACCTTGATTGATGTTGAAAAGGGAGAACTCACAATAAGGGTGAATGACCAGCAAGTTAAACTAAATGTGTTCCAAACACTAAGGCATGCCGATGTTCCAGAAGAATGCCAACTTTTTCATGCCACGGCAGAGTTTGACTTCGACGAGGAATTTATTTGCCTCGGTAACTACATTACCGATCAAGAGGAACCTGAGGAGTATGAAGAACTGATCAATAAGGAACAACAAGAAGAGGCAAATTGGTTAGTCAATCAACCAGGTACATGCTTTGAACCACTGGATTACTTAGGTAAGAAAGGTAAACTCGAAAAGCCCTCCATTGAACAACCACCGATTCTTGAGTTGAAACAGTTGCCAGGGAAACTAAAATATGATTACTTGGGAACCGATAATACATTGCTTGTAATTATTTCCTCTAAGTTACAGCCTGAGTAGGAAAAGAAGCTGATCAAAATGTTGATGCTACACAAGAAGGAAATAGGGTGGACAATTGCCGACTTGAAGGGAGTTAGCCCGGCAGTGTCCATGCACAAGATATTGTTAGAAGATGATCACAAACCTTTGATTGAGACCCAGAAGAGACTGAATCATGCCATGATAGTGGTTGTAATGAAAGAAATCATCAAGTGGCTTGACGTCGGCATCATATACCCTATCTCTGATAGTACATGGGTAAGTTCGGTACAATGTGTACCGAAAAAGGGAGGTATAACGGTGGTAAGTAATGAAAACAATGAACTCGTTCCAACCAAGACTGTGACCGGTTGGAGGGTTTGTATGGATTATCGAAAGCTAAACAAAGCAAATAGGAAATATCACTTCCCATGACCATTTTTTGATCAAATGCTTGGCCGTCTTGCAGGTAAACCCTTTTATTGTTTTCTTGATGGTTATTCAGGTTACAATCAAATTGCCATAGCACCAGAAGATCAAGAAAAGACAACCTTCACATGCCCATACAATACTTATGCTTTCTAAAGGATGTCGTTTGGATTGTGTAATGCCCCGACAACCTTCCAAAGATGCATGATGACACTCTTTTCAGACATGGTCGAAGACTTCCTTGAGATCTTCATGGATGATTTTTTTGTTTTTTGGTAATGACTTTGACAGTTGCCTCGGCAATTTAGAGAATGTGTTGGCAAGATGTGAAGAAACCGATTTAGTCCTTAATTGGGAGAAGTGCCATTTTATAGTATATGAAGGAATTGTGCTAGGCCATAAGATTTCATCCAAGGGAATCGAAGTAGACAAAGCCAAGGTAGACGTGATCGAGAGATTACCCCCACCAAGTTCGGTTAAAGGAATCTGAAGCTTCTTGGACATGCAGGTTTTTACAGGAGGCTCATTCATAATTTTTCTAAGATTACCAAACCCTTGTGCAATTTGCTTGAACAGGATAAAGTCTTCAATTTTGACGATTCTTGCGCCCAAGCATTCGAAACCCTAAAGGAAAAGCTTGATTCGGCATCCATTGTCGTTCCACCAGATTGGACGCTACCTTTTGAGCTCACGTATGATGCAAGTGATTTTGCAGTTGGAGCAGTCCTAGGCCAACGCACAGGTAAGACCTTTCATGTGATATACTACGCTAGTAAAACTCTTAATAGCACTCAAGTGAATTACACAACAACGGAGAAAGAATTACTAGCCGTAGTTTTCGCATTTGACAAGTTCCAGTCCTATTTGATTGGTACAAAGGTAATTGTCCATACGGACCATTCGACAATTAAGTATCTATTTGCTAAAAAGGATGCCAAACCTCGTTTGATTTGTTGGATATTGCTTTTACAAGAGTTTGACATTGAAATTAAGGACAGGAAAGGAACAGAAAATCAAGTGGCCGATCACTTATCACGCTTAGAACGCAATAGGGAGGAGGATGTGGATTTAGAGATATGAGATGCATTCCCAGATGAGCAACTGTTAGTTGCCTCGGCAACCATGGATGCACATGCCTCGGTAACCACTGATGTGCATGCCTCAGCAACCCTTGACGTGCATGCCGCGACAACTCTAGACGCACATGCCTCGACAACCGTGGAAGCAGTTGCCACGGCAACACATGCCTCCGTAATACCCTGGTTCGCGGATTTAGTTAATTTCCTTGCTTGTGGTATTTTACCTTATAGCCTTACTCACTAAGGGAAGAAGCGATTCCGCCATGATGCTAAGCATTACTTTTGGGATGAGCCTCTTTTGTTTAAACAATGTGCAGATAAGGTTATACGCCGATGTGTCCCTGAAGAGGGGCAGTAGAATGTACTCCGGCAATGCCATTCTTCACCTTATGGAGGATATTTTGGAGGAACACGTACTGCGGCTAAATTTTTCAATCCGGTTTGTATTGGCCAACATTGTACAAAGATGCCCAAGATTTTTACAAGCAATGTGATCGTTTCCAGAGGACGGGGCAATATCTCTAGACGACATGAAATGCCGCTCCAAAACATCATCGAGGTAGAATTATTCGATGTATGAGGGATCGATTTTATGGGACCTTTCCCATCTTTATTCGGCAACCTCTACATTCTACTTATCGTCGACTACGTGTCTAAATAGGTTGAGGCGGCTGTAGTTCCCACCAACGTTTCCAAAACCGTGCAATGATTCTTGCAAAAAAATATATTTACACGGTTTGGGATGCCGAGAGCAATTATTAGTGATGAAGGCAAGCACTTTGACAGCATACTTATTGCCAAGATGTTGCAACGCTTCGACGTGTCACGCAAAATTGCCACGGCATATCACCCACAAACGAATGGGCAAGCATAAATTTCCAATCGAGAATTGAAGGGTATACTCGAGAAAGTTGTAAATCCCTCTAGGAAGGATTGGTCAGTAAGACTAGATGATGCACTTTGGGCATATCGCACTACATTCAAAACACCCTTAGGCATGTCTCCCTTCTGACTTGTCTATGGCAAAACATGCCATCTACCGGTGGAAATCGAACACAAGGCATATTGGGCAATCAAAACCGTGAATATGGATTGGGAAAGTGCCGGACAAAAGCGTTTGTTGGACCTCAATGAGATAGAAGAATTATGTGCACTCGCCTATAACAATGCACGAATCTACAAGGAGAAAACAAAGCAATGACATGACAAGAAACTATTGCCGCGATAATTTATGCCAGTGCAACTAGTTCTCTTATTCAATTCTCAGCTGAAACTTTTCCCGGGAAAACTAAAATCAAAATGGTCGGGTTCATTCAAAGTTGTCAAACCGTTCTCCCATGGTGCCGTGATAATCAAGTCCAGCATTGACGAACATGAATTCAAAGTCAACGGAAAAATATTGAAGCACTACAACAGTGCACATGTGGAACGTAACAAATAAGTGGACACCCTAGGAGATGCATGAGCATGTTCTCCTTTCGATATTTTCTTTTTATTATTTTTTTGAACTATTTAATTTTTTATTTTTGTTTATTAGTTTCGGCTTTTTTTCTTTTTAGGATAAATTTATTTATTTTCTTTAAGATTAAGACTACATCTTTCTTTCATATTTATCTTATTGTTTTTAAATTTTAGGTTTAAGAATTTCTTTGCACATCTTTATTTATTTTCTTTTATTAGTTTATCTTTAATTTTAATCCTTATTTTATTTGTTTTTGAATTGTAGGAAAAGAGTTCAAGATAAAGAGGAATTTGATTCAAGAAGGAAACTTCTTCAACAAGGAAATTAATGGGCTAAATCTAAGGCTTATATTAAGCCTCCAATTTACCCTAAATAAACCCTACATAGCCGGCCAAACCCTTCGCCTTCCCCAAATCCCCTAGCCGTCCCCTTCCCCCAATCAAAACCCTTGTTTTCTTTCTTTCCAATTGATCCCACCCACCATATTTACTACCTATCTTTTCTATTTAACCCATCGCCCTTAACTTCCAAGAAACCTATTCCTACTTTTCATCTTGCAACTCTTTAGTTTATTTTGCTTTCTTTTCTTTGTTTCTACCAAACTCACAACCAAGATCATCCATGGCATCCAAAATTGAATTTTTGGTTCATCCAAGTTCCTCTCCAGAACCAAGATACAAGAAGTTCGCCACACCGGTGGTTCAAGAAAGATTTCACTCCAAGTTCGAAAGCTGGAAGATTTGCGAAGAACAAGGCTTCGAATACTCCAACTATCATCAAGATTTCGGCCTTGAACCATTCATCTTCGAAAAGATTGCACATCAAAGTGGCAAATCTTTTGCCATCAATCGGAACTGGGTAACATCTCATGGGTAAGAGAATTCTGTGCTCACTCACCTAACTCGGATAATCCTTATGTTTTTGTTCGTGACAAGGCTATACTAATAAGCCCCGAAAACATCAACACCTTTTACGGGCTCTACGTTGAGAAGGATGAGCATCAAGCCTTTGTTGATCAACTCACGCCTAAGCAACTCGACAAGGTGCTTCAAGAACTCACTCTACTGGGAACTCGTTAGAACGACGATAAATACAAGGGCACAATAAATCGCCTTTGGCTTAAACCCGAGGCAAAATTATTTGTGATGAGATTTTTATATGTAGCATAAAAGACAAGGGTTCTTTTTTCTTCCCTTGCTTAATTTCCAATCTTTGCAAGGAGATGCATGTCCCAAGTGAGTCCACTAATAAAAAGGCCCTACCAAAGTCCGGTTGGAATCGAGCACAAATTCGAAAGCTAATGGGAGAGGCGCCGGTAAAATCCCTGACGCCTTCAATTGCCGCGGCAACTCTTGCCGCCTCGACAACTCCTAATGCCCAAGCAACTGATGCCCGGGCAACTCGGACAACAACCCCGGGACAACTTGAAACACTCTTACAACCATTGGCGAACCGCCTTAGGCAAATTGAAGACAGGCAACTAATGTTCATGCGGTACATGAAGGATGACAACTATGTCATCACCCAAGTCATCCTGGAAAAGTACCCGGACAGCCACGTGTCGTTCCCCATCTTTCCTGTCAAAATCCTTGCTACGGCAACCAATGAAGCAGTTGCCACGGCAATCACAACAGATGAAGTCGCGACAACCTACACTGTGCTTGCCCAAGCAGTTGCCCCGGCAACCAACACTGAAGATGCCGTGGCAACCAAAGCTAAAGAAGCATCGACAACCTCTACAAAAGCCAAAGGTAAAGCGCCTATGCCCGAATCAACTTGTACTGAATCATTATTCCATTTTTCAGATTCGAACGAGTCCTCTATTGCACCAACAAAGACCGCGCCAATCGAATCCTCCAAGCCCAAGCGAAAGGCCGATGACATTGATGATGAGGACGATGAGGACACCCTCATACGAGGATCGATTCTACCATTGGCAATAAGAAAGCAACCACCGCGTTCAAGCAAAAGAATCAAGATACAGGTCAAAAGAAAACTAATCATCCACGACGATGAACTCTCAGAGTAAGTCCTCGTTTGCATTTTACTTTTCTTTATTGTTATTTTTGTTTTTATTTTTATTTTTATTTTCTTTGTTGCATGCATTGAGGAAAATGCCTCACTCGAGTTTGGGGGGATTTTTATTAGTTAGTTACCATGTTTAGTTGCATTCATCTTAAGTATTGCATTTAGGATACATAAATTGCTTTTCATGCCTTTAGTTGGAACAAGAATTGCCTAGATTTGATGAATATCAGATGATGACTTTGCCAATGTACTTAATTGATATAACTTTTATTTTAGGATAAATGTGGAAACACTTAGAATCTTACTATGATGCTAATTTTTTTTTCCACAGTTTTGGCTTGTTGATTAAAAGAAACTTAGTGAACTTAGGTTGCTTAAAATTTGGATAAATTTAAAATTGAAAATTAAAAGTTAAATTCTTGCTAGAGGTGCCCGAAATTGGCTCTAGTAGTTAATGCACATTAAAGAATTGCTATAGGTGCCCGAAATTGGCTCTAGTCGACTAAAATAAAATGAGACATTGCTTACTAGAGGTGCCCGAAATTGGCTCTAGTGAAAATAAAAATAAATGCCCCGGTAATTAAATTGATAAAAGTCTATTGTTCACATAGAATCTTGAAAATCAACTTGTACACAACTACGCACACACTTGTCACGAGCATTATAGTTTGGTTCCGGGTAATTTTTGTGCTATCCGAAAAATTAAAAGGTGATCATACTTTGTGCCACGGTTCCGAGGTTTGAATTCAAGTTTGAAGCATGTCTTTGATGATTAAAATCTTGACAGGTAATTGTTAGTTTGCATTGCTTGAGGACAAGCAATAGTTCAAGTTTGGGGGTGTGTTAAGTGTTCAAAAGTACTATTTTTATTACCCTTTTTACTCATATTATTGTTAGACTTAGGCTCATATTAGTTGCATTATTAGCTAATTATGCATGTTTGCATTGTTTCCTTGGTGGAAAAGCTTGATTTCATATTTTGCTTAATTTTGTGGAAAAATGGTGATACCGATAGTTGTTGTTGTGTGTGTGCAGAATCACTTGCCTTGACAAGGCTGGAACTAGTTGCCAGGGCAATGCATGAAGGAGATGCCGAGCTAGTTGCCAGGGCAATTGTCGATAAGGGATAAGATGATATGGTAGTCAAAATTGATGACTAGATAAGCCCAAGATGACGTGGAGCAAAGTTAAATCCCAAAGGAGTTTGATTTTCATGAAGAGGTCAAAGGGAAATTAAATCCCAAGAAGATATGAGAAGATCTAGAAGGAATTTAAATATAATAAAGAATTATATTCTTTTAAAAGTATTTAATTCCAATTTAAATTCTTCCTCAAGAGAGACTTTGACCTAGCCATCTCCTATTTAAAGGAGGCCAAGCAGTCAACTCCAAGAGAGAGAAAGAGAGAGAGTTCGACTGAAGAGAGAGAAAAGGGAAGAGATTTCGACAAAGGGCTTTCAACCATTCTTCATCTTCTTTCTTTCTTGTTCGATTAGGTTTATGTTAGGGATTCTTTGTTTTGTGTTTCTTTGGAACCTAGCCATGAAATAAATCTATTTGGCTAAGGTTATTGTGTTTTGTGGTTGTGAGAAACAATTGGATTTTGTTTAAGTAATAAAAGTTTGCACTTTCAATTCAAGGTTTACTCATTCTTGGTTTTTATTCTTGTTTGCGAGTGAATTGGGAGAGGATCTCGTAACTCTATCTATTTATCTAATATCGGGAGAGTTGATTCAAGAAACGAATGAGTGTGGTCTTTATTCAATATATCGATGGTGAAGATTAATTCGGCTTAGGAATAAGTTAAGGATTTCAACGGCTAAGAGGAGTGCAAGATTGGTTGTTGTTCACCCTTGATTCACGCATGGATGTATTATCAAGGCATGCACAATTAGCTAGAGTTTCGACTTAGGGATAAGAAGAAACCATTGAAGAATGCTCCGCCGAGCCTTGAAGTTGCTGCCCAACCGCCCAAACAGTTGTCCAGCTAGTTGCCCAGGCAACCGTCGATTAGTTGCCAAGGCAACCCCGCTGCGCAAGTTGCCACAGCAACTAAGTTGCCCTTGCACTCTTTTACCAAGATGATCCAATCGGCTATCACACCCCAACTCATGAGAACCTGGCCTATTCTCTCTCATTTGATTACATCTTCTTTTACTTTATTGCTTTCTAGTTTAGTTGTTAGTTAAACTCCTACAATCTTCTACTTGTGTTCTTTTACTTTTTTCTGTGCAAGAGATTAGATTCTTGAAGTGGCACCAATCCCTGTGGAGACGATATATTTTATACTATAACTTGCGACGTGTACACTTGCACAATTGTGGAGCACTCAATACGCGCAACAGTATTCCTTGCCACTCAATGTCTCAAATGGCGCCAACTGTGTACACGCCCAAAACTGTTACCAAAGGCAACTATCTACCCCAGGTTCTTGGAGACCCAAGTCACAACCCCTCAACATAACCTCCAGAACTTGGATAGCACGCTTTGACTAATCACCTGACTAAAGATGATATAAAGTGCTAAAATACAACCGAGTACCCAAAGCTTGATGCAGGTACTTTAAAAAATCTCGATAAAAATGCGGACCTCTATCCCAAGCCATAGACTTAAACACTTTATGCACCCTTACCATCCCCGCGATATACAACCCCGCCAACTTACCCAAACATACGACATATACACTAGCAGAAAAGGTGCATCCTTCATAACCCAGTTAACGGTCACCCAAAAAAATCCATTTTAAGTTAGCGTAAAAGAAACCCTAACACAAATCTATGATGAACCTTTCCCCTTTCCATTCCAGAATCTTTAGCGGTTGCAACAACCTAGAAGAAAACTGATGCTTAGCCTTAACGCGCTGACAACCCATACACTTAGCATAAAATCCACAACATCATTTTCTAAAACATCCAGTAGTACTTTTCTTCCAACCATCAAAACATCTTTGTACTAGTTGGGTGTAAGACAACAAAACTAGAAGGGGCTTCAGTCAAAATAATATGCCTTAACTCGACATCTTTCGACATAACTATCCAACCCTTGAAGTTTAAACACCATTATCAATTAAGAGGAAAATCCGACGATCTCTCATTCACCATATCCTTAACATGCGTGACCAACGCATTATCAAAGGTTGTTGCACCTTACACAACCACTGCTTTTCCTACCAAGGTTGTTCCCCACCAACGATCCTCATTCTTTCGGCCATTCAGCTATAAATACTTCTTTCTGCTCTACTCCTTACATAATGACAACCATCTCCAGCTCTTAAGCCCTTAACAACTACATTCACCTATAACCTAGTAACCACTATCATACAACCCAAACTACGGCTCCAACAACCCTCTTCACCATTTGATTCTATAAAGCACAATCTCTAAACTACTACTAAATACCTAGAGAACCTTATACAAACTAACCTCCCAACAAACCAACTTATACCATCACCACACTAATTCCTAAAAACTCATCTGTAAGTGTGAACCCATGTATGCATGATTACATATATGCTCCCAATGATGCCTATGTATATGAATACAAAGCCACTAATGTCATGCCACAAGCATGCATGAACTGACATATTTAAGTATATACATATAAGTGCTTATGTATTATGAATGATCAATCATCCACACTTACTGATAACATTTCCAGAACTGACATTTCTACCCACTTGTCCACTCCAAACCTAACCATATGAAAATATCCACCCATCTAGCTTTGAAGGTTTAACAACCAACCTTCGATTACCATACAAAAGCCTTCACGGTTTCTCTAGGCGAGAGTGTACCACTACGCTATCTACCTACTCAACTAAGTATTCTCAGAATACTTATCTCGCTACAACCCGAAAGTTTGCCAATACATTTGTCAACTTAACAACACTTTATAAACTTTTACTAATCATCAGCTCTAACCACCTACTACCGCTTACAATAACATGAATGTTCCGAGACTAAAACTTCAAAGCATTATTCTCCCCACCATTCTTATTCAAAGACACAGCCCATCTCATGCATTTCCTGGCGTCCGTCAACAACTTACAGACAAGCATCGTTAACTATATGATAGTATAACTTACTGCCAATTTAACCTCACAACCACTAACAATTTTGCAGACTCCTCTAGCGACACATTACAAGAAACCATGAACATCACAAATCCTTAGAGAACTCAATAACTCACTTCAAGCCACTCTAGAGCCACTTCTTTCACACCAGCAACCACCAACATAAGAAATCCAATATTTCTAACATAATCCTCATACACAAAGCACGATTTCATGCAACAAAAAACCATCAGACGACACAAATGGGACAACAAACAAACAAACCACTTAGCCCTTTTCCAAACCGAACTACCAAAACTAAGATTCCTCCTTACAACATATTTTTCAAAGGCGGTTAATACTCTAACATCTCAGGTCAAACCTTACCCCACTCTTTCTTAAAGAAACAACATGTCAACATCATCAAGTTCTTACTAGCCAACAACACCAATGACTCAACGACATATCCTAAATAAAAGTTTAACACTCATCTCATGACCATAACAACAATAGTAATCCACAACCAACGACAAGCCTCAACACTCACTGCTCGGTTCAGTTTCAAATCTCGCAATGTCCTTATACCCGAACAACCAATCCTTACACAACACCTTATCAAACCCATAAAATGACAACTTCATCAAATTCTTGGCAACCCTATGGTCCTAAACCATCAAGGAATATCTACGGTACAATTTTTGTACCACCCTCATTTCATCCAAAACTAGTTACTCGAACACCACATTAAGGATTTCAATATGCGTATCAAATAACTTTACATGCTCACCCAAGATGTAAGAATGCGTAGAACCAGAATCTACCCAGGAAAACAACAACAAGGATGCTAATGTGAAAATACCTGCAATCATATTGATGTCATTACATCCATCGCGATGTGTACACACCCTCGTAGAACCTCTATCCCACACCAGAAAACAACGCTAGGTGTCTTGATCTGCTAACCCTTATCACCATGCTAATAATAACCCCGACAATGCCTACGACATCCAAACGGTGCCACAACAAGTGTAAGAGCTCGTGCACCTCTAACCATCAATGGACAATCACATCTCAGGTGATCTCATAAACCACATCTCCAGCAAGTATCAACAACAAAAAGGACAGACGCCCGCCTTCCCATAGCTAACTTTAGGCAGTCACGCCTCATATGGTCTCGTAACCCACAACTCTAACACATCTTTGGCATTTTCCAACAAACTCCAAGATAATTTTTTTTACCGTACTCACACCTAAGCGTCTTAATAGTGGGATTCTGACGAAACTGTCTTATTTCAACTCTACCCTCAACACATCTAATATTGGGTCGATGCCTCCTATCACGATGCCTCTTGCACCGACCTTTCCCAACATCGATTACAACAACTCTCTTGTGAGAACCAGAGCTTCCTACACGATCAAATATTTCTTGGTTCAGCTCTAACCTCATAGTTCTGGCCCCAAACACCATAGTTACCAACCCATTGATCTCAATATTTCTCAACCTCTCCAAATCTTCCGCTAGAGGTCCTGAACACGCAACTCCCATAGGTGCAGATGTAGGTACATGCATCCTAGCCACAGCTACCCGAAAAACTTCAACTATCACTTGTTCTAAAGGTGACAAGCTAACATACCTTGCTCTAGCTAAAACGGGTAACACACGCTTCTCTTTTAGATGGATTAGGCATATGGGGAGGAACTCTTCACAAGGCCCAACATCCTCCTCAACTCCTGCACTTTGGCATCGACCGTACTCGACCCTAATTCTCTCTTCGATGGTATTGTATAGAAACGTATCTAAGTCATGATAATTACACCAAAATAAAAACAATAAGCCTAGCTTCAAGCAAGGATCCAAGACTTTTATTTCAAACCAAAATCATTTTATAACTGTACATGATAACAACCACCGTGCATAGCAATCATCATGCAATCAACCATAAACAACTTGCTTTGCTTCTTGAAATTTGACCATGCCTTATCCCAGTCGGTTGAGAATTTATCACCTGAGATATGTTCAAGAATAATGGCAATGTAAATAATTGAGTAGGTGAAGCATAAGAAAGTGATCATATACCAACATAGCATAGTTAAAATCATTCTTTGTAAATCGTACAGGCGTATACTAACTAGTCCTAATCCCGAAAATTCTTTCGATATCGATGGAAATCCAAAAATCTAGCTAACAAGTGATAAACACAGCAATCTTCTGCAATATCAACTAACACCAAGTTTGTGTCTGGTGCAAGCATTATTGCTTGAAGGAAGGAGAAAGATTATGCACGATTCCATCTACATGCTAACGTGCTGATGCATACACATTATACCGGTACGACACCACTTAATAGAAGCGGAACGAGAACGAGTCTCGAATAAAGGGAAGTTAGTAGATATAACATTTTGCCTCCATAGTTGTGAATCAGTTTCTTAATTCTAAAGAGTACTCATTTATGCATAGTCACAAGTCTTAATGTATTACTTTTCTTACAAATCAGAAGAAAACTCTGAAACCATTGAATGGTTATTAAGCTATGAAACCCTGAAGTCGAAAACTCTAACTAATACAGCATTCATTTGCTTAACTCAGAACAGCTTTAGCAACACTAACAAAAAACCAGAGAAATTACCTGAAAACAACGAAACCTTATTTACTTTTTCCGACACGACAGGAAAATTAGCAAAATCCAATGATATGGTAAAATACCCTTTGGACATTTAAATGAAAATGTTGCAGAGTTGACAGACAAGTAGCTATGAAGCTGATAACATACCCTTGTTATCACCGTTTGAGTCCTTTTCAGAGCATAAAATTCTGAGAGAAGAACAAGGATAATTAGAAGACACAGATTTCTGGGATTTTGTCCAAAAGCTGTTGGATTTGGAATTGGATGTTAAGCTCTTGAGCCCTGCTTGAACATCCGTTATTTGCATCTCAAAACTGAAGGTTCCTCCCGATTGCACCTACTCAGCTTCAATCATTTACCTCAAAAACATTTTTCTTATTCACTGGGGGAAAATATTTGACACCTCAAAATATTCTCTGTCATCATTCTAGTGACACGTGCAGCATGACTTTTTTTATATATATTATAGATGCTTTATAAATTAACATATACGGATAAGTTTAATGTGATAGCACTAAACATATCCCTTGTGATTTGGATGGATAAATTTTTGGATTTATTTTAAGGGTAATTATTTCGTGCACAAGTACTGTGGAAATTTTGTTTACACAAGCGACTTAATTTTAAGATTTAAGGATTTAAGTGTAGTAGTTTTGAATTTAGGGGTTCTTGATAGAATTTTAGGTTTTGGGATAAAATTTAGAGTTTATAGGTTAAAACCTAAATCTCTAACCATATTGCCCTAAAACCTAAACCCTAACCTTAAACCTTAAATTCTAACCATGAACCCTAAATGCTAAACACATACACTAAAACACCTAAACTCTAAAACATAAAACCTTAAACCCTAAAATTAAGGTACTTGTAAAAATAAAAAGTTTACACCGCCTGTGTATGAGATAATAATCCTTATTCTAAATCAAATTGTGTTGCTAAAAGTTTTTAATTATGCCATGGTGAACGTTCTTATCATTCGAGAGATGTTGGATAAACAAAAATAAGAATACATTGCATGTTTTTATCTTTCACGGCCAATATATTTTTATATTTTTACTCTCAAACTTATTTTGGTAACAGAAATTTTAAAACATTCAATTTACTTACTGAAGTTCAGACATTGAACGTTTTTGTCACTCTTTCATTAACTTTTTGATGACGTCCATTTATCAACGAACGAAGGAACTTCTCCAATACTTGAACGGTGAAAAACTTCATCTACATGAGAGAAGCAACATAATGAGAAACATGCTCCATCCGAAGGCCGAGTAGGGAGATCGACGAGAGAGAAACCAACAGGTTTTTGGTTGATTCGTGGACTTCTGAGCATTTTTCAAAAAAATGAAGGTCAAATTCAGACTCATAGGGCCGAGATGAAGCGACTGGTGAATTTTGAAATTGAACGACTACCATCTACAACCGTTTGAGGTTTATGAGTGACCAAAAGCGTTCAATGATTAAACTTTAGTGACAAAAAATGAGCAATGTCTAAATTTTAGTGAGTAAATTGAACGTTTTGAAACTTCAATGACCAAAATAGGTTTAAGAGTGAAATTCAGTGATTATTTACGTAATTTATCCTTTTATAAATATATTTTTACTTGTTTATATCGTGAATATTAAAAAATTCAATATCAAATGATTTTTTAATTATATTTACATTCTTTTAAAGGAAAAGTGATAATATAAGTTAAAATATTATTATTCAATTTATTTAAAAAAATTGATAAATTTTAATCATAATCTTACCTAGAGGGGAGGGGAAAAGAAAACTCTATAGGACGGTATGGGGTACTCCTACAAGGTCTAGAACCCATAATCTAAAGAAATGTGAAGGAACAAAGACGAGCAGCTTGACAAATCGACCAAATGTGTTTGCTCTAAATTTTTATTTATTCCAATAATAATAATGGATGATTATTATATGATATGGGTTTGAATATGTTAGGGTCTCTATACTATTTTAGAATTTAAAATTTATTTTTATATTTTTTTTACTACATTAAGTATATATTTATCGTTAACCGCTATCTTTAAAAATATTGGACTAATTTATAAAAAATAGAAAGAAATTTGGGTCAATTTCGGCTTAAATGAAGATTTTTAGGAATAAATTGAAAAAAATAAAAAAGTTTACCAACTGAGCGTGCAAGTTACCCATTTTATTAAAGCCAGCTGGTTTTTTTGTTTATTAGTGACACATGGCATATTTTGATTGGTTTGTGAATATTTTTTAACAAGAGTATGGGGCAACTAAGGTCACGATTTAAAGTTTAAAGAACAAAATGTCCCAAAAAATTCTTTAGGGGCCAACTCGGTAAAAAATATAAACTTCAATTGAGTTGTTAAGCCAATTTAAATACAAAAATTTAAAAGTCATATTATCATTTTTACAATTATCAGGTCAACAATTAATGGTAAAATCGAATAAAAATTACTGTAAAACTATAATTTTAAAATAAAAATAGTACACACTCTTATAGTATGAAATTAAATATTAAATTATAAAATAGTTAAGGCTTAAAGGTCAAATTCGCCCTCAACGAAAAATCAAAAAACCAATTAATCCCTTATGAAATTTTTTCACCCAATTAGGCCCTCATGATTTAAATTGCAATCAATCAGGCCCTCAAATTTCAAATTGTGATCAATTTAGCTATTCCGTACGTTGACCGTTAACCCACAAACAGTCAATAAGATGGTGACATATGGTGTAACACCCCGATTCCGTCCCAGATCCGAAGCATCACTTTCGGGTCACCCAAAACTGACCCATCAAAATTTCTCGTTAAAAACCACAAGTTAGGAATTTTCAAAATAATCCATTACCAATAAAATCTATATAGATAATGATATTAAAAGGGGTTTACAAAACATAAGTTCCAATTAAAATGCGTCGTTTGACCAAATACAGTAAATCAGAATAAAATACAGACTCGACTATGGTAAGGTCCTATGAATACAACTAGTCCAAACTAAACATCAAGTACCATACTCTGAGATTGGCTTGATGCTGGAAAATCCTCCTCGAGGTGCTTTTCCAAATGTAACATGTCAACCTACGTACGGAAGAAACCACAATTCCGCACGCTGAGCTAACAAAGCTCAGTGATACATTCCTACTCTACCGCAATTCATGAATATCATAAAACAAGCATACATGATAATATAATCAAGAGTGCACAGAAAGGCTTATCTACATCTAAGGATCATCTTCTCGCATATCCTAGCTAGAGCTTACCACTGTCTCAAGATACCACTATTATGTAAGAATTTTACCAAGCCATTTCAGGCTTACAGTACACGAGGTCCCACCGACCACTGAATTACGTCCCATACCCTGATCATATAGCCCAAGGGTTATCTAGCCTATACTCGAGATCACTAAGCCCATCGAGTTACATCTCATACCCTGATCACAGAGCCCAAAGGTAATACAACCCATACCCGAGATCATATAGCCCATCGAGTAACAACCCTACCCTGATCACATAGCCCCAAGGGTAAAATAGCCAACATCGATTATCCATACAACAACGTAAATAACATACATTCCCTAATGGCCAACGTAGCCCTACTATTTATCCTGTGCTCACACAACCGTCGGGTTACCCGTGATCACATAGCCGTCGGGTTAGGATCATATCCGGATCACTATAGCCATAGATATGTCCTAGACATACTTGGATCACATAAGCCACAAATAGTCTTTTCCTGAGATCACACAGCCGAACAGGATACTCGAGATCACATAGCCCATCGAGTTACTCGAGATCACATAGCCCTTCGAGTTGTATTTCCATATCCTGATCACATAGCCCAATGATAGGTTTCGGACCGCATCCAGATCACATAGCCCATGGACACGACGGATGTACTCGATCACATAGCCTAGAGTATCATCCCCTTATTTAAGTGCCCTTGCACTAACTCTGGGATATTCGGATTCTTAACCAAGACTCAAACGACACCACATGCTCCCCCCGAGCATCAACATATCTCATCGAGAGATAAACGACATCCTGCCAACCATTACCAATGCCCCAAGGCATGACTCATTTGTTACATTATTTAATATGTGTCTTTAGGATTCATTTACGCCTTTCTCATTAGATTATCTCATTACTCGCGGTAACCAGTCTATATGGGCGTCCCTTTAGCACACAACAAGGACCCCAAGCTACCCGTAGCAATATCTGATCCACCACAGATCCCTATGGATTACCATTCTAAGCAACTCTTCCAACTATTACCGGCCATTAATCCTCATACGGGTTGCTAACCTCGATTCCTTAGTTTTAGAGTTTGTTCTATACCTTTAGAGACCTACCAGACCCTTTACCACGAATTATAGAACCCCCGAACGTGAACTCAACTTTCTTAGGCAGATTGTCCAGCGAGTATCGATACTCCAAAGTGAGTATCGATACTGCACTCTTGGTATCGATACTCCCCCATGAGTACCGATACCCTAACTGGGTTCGAAAGAGTTAGACCACAAGCCATACTGATACACGCTTACCAGTATCGGTACCTAGCATCGGTACTGGGATCGCCATATATCGATCCAAGCCCGTATCGATACTCTAACCTTTGAGTACCGGTACGCTAAGCCTATCACAGGCAATAAAACAGTGCATACCGATACGCCCCTTGCATATCGGTACGCCTAAGCTCTACTGGATTTTTATTTGAGTGAGGGGTACCGATACACAGGGAGGCGTATCGGTACGTCCCTCATACACCATCTCTAAAAATACAAAGGAGTATCGGTACGTAGCCACCCTGTACCGGTACTCGAGCCCAGATTTTGAAACCTAGAGTTCGGGATTACACCAATCCCACCCTTAACCCCCATGGTTAAGTCTCAATTCTTTCCTACAAGTTATTTGGAGTATATTAGGTGGTTTCCTACCAGTTTTACCCATTATCAACTCCCAAAATGTGATTTACCATTAGAGGGTTTTGAAGCTCAAGAACCCTAACTTTGCTACTCATGAACATAAACCAAGCAAAGCAATCATCTTATGAGGCTCATAAAATGTAGGAGTCAGAAATGTACTGACCTTAAGCAAGCAAAACCTGAAATGAAGCTCCCACCAAGCTCTTACCACCTCTCTTCTTGGTCCAAGCTTCCAACTCAACCTCCACTAAATTCAATGATGCTTAGCTCAAAACGAAGATCCTTTGATGCTGATAAACTCTTCCTTGATAACCAATCTGAGATTCACACTCCACTACAACAAGTTTCTATCTTTTCTTTGTGTTTGGGTGGGTGTTTTGGGGATAGAGAATTGAGATGAAGATAAAGATGATCTCACCCCTCTTATACCATGCAGAAAATTAAAGAGGCACCAGCCCTTTTGTCTCTCATTTATGATTTTACCATAATACCTTTTATTAAGCCCAACATAAGCCAAGCCCAAAACCACCAAGCAAGCCCACAACGCACGGAGGCCCATTATAGCCCAACATCTCGGCCTAACACGTCGGTCCAAGACCCGGTCAACACCCATTGTTGACTCGAAAATTCAGGTCGTTACAACTTCCCCTCTTTTAAGAAATTTTGTCCTCTAAATTTAGATGGATGAAAGAGAGATGCAACCTGAACGGATCTAACCACTTCACCATTCAAACATGATCACTCTGATTAGGGAGAGTTCTCCCTCAATTTACCTTAAACAAAACCATAACATAAGTCATTCGCTCTCAACACTTCTCTTGAGGTTTCCAGTGACTCTTTTTCATCAACCAACACTTATGATGAACCTTTAAGCATGGTAACATAACCAACCTCAAGCCACGCTGCTTAAACATCAACTTAAAGGGCTCACTTTTAAGGGATTCTATCTCGGTTAACCAATCTTTTCTACTAGCATCCATAAACCAAACTAAACTTGGGGCTTCATCAACGTCTAAAATGTTGCACCACATCCACAGACCATTGTCATCAATTTACCTTGAATCTAACAGCTCTTTTCCCCAGACTTGAGCCACCAAAATGAGATTTAAACTTCACTTTATCTAACTATTTTCAATAGGGCCAACAACCACTCTTGATCCCAACTACCTAGTTCCAAAAATGACCATCGTCACTGAGAAACTCACTCAAGCAACCCAAAACTTATCCATTCTACTTGCGAAGGTCTAAACACCTTATTCCTAACCCTTGCCTCGATCTCATCCATCAGATGTGGGAAAACCATCTGAATGCTCTCAAGAATTTCCAGTTGGTCCATCTAATAACATTTTTTTGTAAAGCAACCACCCGGTCACCCTTAACACAACTACCGATCTATATTTTCGTTGCACTACTCTATAACTTCCACACTGTTTGCATTAACCGATAACAATTTTGATCAACTCTATTGAGCAATCCTTTAATCCCACAAAATCTAGCTCAACAGGTGCACAAGCCAAGCAACTATTTTCACGATTCGCCCTTAGGACCTCAACCATGATCATCACTACTTTTATCTACCTTTCTAACGGTGCCTTTACTCCGACAAATAACACACGAAACTCCCACATTCTATGACCAAAACAAGGTCACCGATCTCACAAACCCGTCATTGGTCTTTCACCATTGTACTACGGCTCAACACATCCAAGGCCACCATACAAGCTACTCGCACGCAGACACGATCTCGGCAAAGCACTTGGCATCGACACCCAATTGGTCGCTGGTACAAGTATGTCTCCAACAAGAGTCCGTTAAGTACCACGCCATGAAGTGATGGACACTCATAATGAACTCAGCCTTACCTTTATTGCGGTTCTAAAACACGATCAACCGGTAAGATTGCTCACTCACCAAGGGTACCTCCATACCCTCAAAACACCCACAACACTAAGACTAGGAACTCTTAACCCTTATGTCTACAATGCAAGCTAAAAACACCTTGCAACATGTAGAACCTTCCTTGAGCTAGCACTACAGAGCACAACATCTACATTAGAGAGGTTAAGATCCTATACAACCAACACTAACAACTAGATTCAAGAAATCTAAACTTCGCCGCTTCTTACATGCAACCTACGACGTACTTGCCCTCTCAACAACCATCTACGATAAAACCTTATCTAGCAATGGATACAATTCTATTTACCGTCTAAAGCAACAACAAACCTAAGATTTACTAAGATACATATCACAAGAATTTGTCTATTACACAACCGAAGAGTTAAATGGCTAACACAACAACTAAAACCAACAAAAACTTATTTACCTAACATATCCTCGGTCGTAACGCTGTCAACTTTAATCTGAGCTACAAACTGCCTAGCAATGTTTCGCGTGCCAACCCTGGCAGTAGATCTCACAGGACCTCCACCTCGATAGCTTGACGGTGCTCTGCCCCGCTTCTAGTAAAACTCTAATTAAGTCAGGGAACAGCCAACCTCTGAGACTAAACCGTAGAGTCATCATCTATGACTGTGCAGTCATTTTCCATATGCCCTGGTGCCCGGCACCGATAACAAACCCTCCAAAGCAAAATGTATACTCTATGGTGATGTCGGCCACAATGTTCACAAGTTGGTGGAAGCGATGCTCCTATAGATCCATCAATACTCCCTTCCAGAGTAGGGATCAAAGAGCCTCTACGAACCCTCGATCTAGATCCAGAGTTGACTCTCGGTAGCTGGTCTAAAGTAAATCTTTTCGAACTCTTTGAAACATAAAACCTCTCGTGTTGATAGGGAGAATGATTCATGACATCCTGGGTCTCCACATCACGACCTCTAAAATCCTCAAATTGGTTAGATGCTGAACTTTGAAGCCGCTTAAGTGCATTTGCACTATTGGCTAACTTAGAGAATGTCCCAAGCGGACCAGCTGTCACATGCAACTGAAGGTCAACATTTGGGCCTTGTCTAAAGCTCTTGCACCTCAACTCTTTCGTCGCAACAAACTCTAGGGCATAATGGCTCAAACGCGGAAACTCTTGCTCATAAGCAAACACCGTTCGATCTTTCTGAACCAGATGCAGAAACTGGTCCCTCATCTCATCCATATGTACTTCACTGATGTGCTTCTTCTGGAACTCATCCACAAAGATGTCCCATGTCGGGAGCGTAGGCTTTAGACCAAACTCTATGGTCTCCCACCACTCATATGCATTGTCCTTAAGAAGGGAAACAATGCAAGCGAGATCATCTTCTAGGCTTCCCTTTATCTGTCTCAAGATTCTCTGTGTATCGCGCAACTACTGGTCAGCCTTGATCGGGTCTTCCTCACCCAAGCCTTCAACTCTTAGGCCCAAAACGATGAAGCCTCTCCACAGGGGTCTTGCGAGATTGCCTCGAAATAGCTTGTACCACACGCAAGAGGGCAAAGATAAGGTTACGAAAGTGATCCGCCTCACCACTACCGGTTTCACCTTCTATTGATTCTTTTTCTGAAATACATCAAACAAGGTGGCACATCAAGATTCTCGGTCTTATAAGGTATACTAAACTTTAGGGACTTGTATTCACTAGACATCTTACCACGACCTTTACGACATCCTGGGTTTCCTAAAACTGACTAAACATAGGCTCTGATACCAAATGTAACACCCTGATTCTGTTTCCAGATTCAGTGCATAACTTTCAGGTCACCCAAAACTGACCCATCAAAATTTCTCGTTAAAAACCACAAGTTAGGAATTTTCAAAATAATCCATTACCATAAAATCTACATAGATAATGATATTAAAAGGGGTTTACAAAACATAAGTTCCAATTAAAATACTCAATTTGACCAAATACAGTAAATCAGAATAAAATACAGACTCGACTATGGTAAGGTCCTATGAATACAACCAGCCCAAACTAAACATCAAGTATCATACTCTAAGATTGGCTTGATGCTGGAAAATCTTCCTCGATGTGCTCCTCCAAATGTAACATGTCAACCTACACACGGAAGAAACCACAATTCCACACGCCGAGCTAACAAAGCTCAGTGGTATATTTCTACTTTACCGTAATTCATGAATATCATAAAACAAGAATGCATGATAATATAATCAATAGTGCACATAAAGGCTTCTCCACATCTAAGGATCATCTTCTAGCCTATCCTAGCTAGAGCTTACCACTATCTCAAGATACCACTATTATGTAAAAAGTTTACCAAGCCATCCTAGGCTTACCGTACATGAGGTCCCACCGACCACTGAATTACATTCCATACCTTGATCACATAGCCCAATGGATATCTAGCCTATACTCGAGATCACTAAGCCCATCGAGTTATATCTCATACCCTGATCACAAAGCCCAAAGGTAATACAACCCATACCCGAGATCACATAGCCCATCGAGTAACAACCCTACCCTAATCACATAGCCCCAAGGGTAAAATAACCAACATCTATTATCCATACAACAACATAAATAACATACATTCCCTAATGGCCAACGTAGCCATACTATTTATCCCGTGCTCACACAGCCATCGGGTTACCCGTGATCACATAGTCATCGGATTATGATCATATCCGGATCACTATAGCCATAGAAACGTTATAGATATACTTGGATCACATAAGCCACAAGTAGTCTTTTTTTGAGATTACACAGCCGAACAAGATACTCAAGATCATATAGCCCATCGAGTTACTCGAGGTCACATAGCCCTTCGAGTTGTATTTCTATATCCTGATCATATAGCTCAAAGATAGGTTTCGGACCGCATCTAGATCACATAGCCTATGGACACGTCGGATGTACTCGATCACATAGCCCATAGTACTCATCCTCTTATTTAAGTGCACTTGCACTAACTCTAGGACATCCGAATTCCTATCCAAGACTCAAACGACACCACATGCACCCCCGAGCATCAACATATCTCACCGAGAGATAAAAGACAATGCCCCAATGTATGACTCGTTTGTTACACTGTTTAATATGTATCTTTATGATTCGTTTACTCATTTCTCTTTAGATTATCTCATTACTCGCGGTAACTAGTCTACATGGGCGTCCCTTCAGCACACAGCAAGGACCCCAAGCTACCCGTAGCAATATCTGATCCACCACGGATCCCTATGGATTACCATTCCAAGCAACTCTTCCAACTATTACCGGCCATTAGCCATTAATCCTCCTACGGGTTGCTAACCTTAATTCCTCAATTTTAGAGTTTGTTCTATACCTTTAGGGACCTACCAGACCCTTTACCACGAATTATAGAACCCCCGAATATGAACTCAACTTTCTTGGGCAGATTGTCCAGCGAGTATCGATACTCTAAGATGAGTATCGGTACCCCTCTTTTTGTATCGATACTCATCCATGAGTGAGTACCAATGCCCTAACCGGGTTCAAAAGAGTTAGACCACAAGCCGTATCGATACGCTCTTACCCCGTATCGGTACCCAGCATCGGTACTGAGATCACTCTGTACCAATCCAAGCTCATACCAATACTCTAACCTTCGAGTATCGGTATGCTAAGCCTATCCTAGGTAATGAAACAGTGCGTACCGATACGCCCCTTGCGTACCTGTACGCCTAAGCGCTACTGGATTTCCATTTGAGTGGGGGTACCAATACATGGAGCGGTGTATCAGTACGCCCCTCATACACTGTCTCTCAAAATACAAAGAAGTACCAGTACGCAGCCACCCCGTACCGATACTCGAGCCCAGATTTTAAAACCTAGAGCTCGGGATTACACCAATCTCACCCTTAACCCCCATGGTTAAGTCTCAATTCTTTCCTACAAGTTATTTGGAGTATATTAGGTGGTTTCCTACCAATTTTACCCATTATCAACTCCCAAAACGTGATATACCATTAGAGGGTTTTGAAGCTCAAGAACTCTAACTTTGCTACTCATAAACGTAAACCAAGCAAAGCAATCATCGTATGAGGCTCATGAAATGTATGAGTCAGAAATGTACTGACCTTAAGCAAGCAAAACCCGGAATGAAGCTCCCACCAAGCTCTTACCACCTCTCTTCTTGGTCCAAGCTTCCAACCCAACCTCCACTAAATCCAATGATGCTTAGCTCAAAACGGAGATCATTTGGTGCTGATAAACTCTTCCTTGATGACCAATCCGAGATTCACACTCCACTACAACAAGTTTCCATCTTTTCTTTGTGTTTGGATTGGTGTTTTGGGGAGAGAGAATTGAGATGAGATGAAGATGATCTCACCCCTCTTACACCATGCAGAAAATTAAAGAGGCACCAGCCCTCTTGTCCCCCATTTATGATTTTACCATAATACCCTTTATTAAGCTTAACATAAGCTAAGCCCAAAACCACCAAGCAAGCCCACAACGCACGGAGGCCCATTATAGCCCAACATCTCGACCCAACATGTCAGGCCAAGACCCGGGTTAACGCCTATTGTTGACTAAAAAATCTGGGTCGTTACATTTGACACTCTCTAGAAGTGCCACTTCATAAAAATCTTAAAAACCATTTAAAAATCTTAAAAAATATTTAAAATTATAAAAAAATATATATTTAAATTTCAAAAAATATACAAAAAATCTAAAAATATTTAAAATTAAAAAAAAATTAAATTAAAAAATATAAAGATATTTTAAAAACTTCAAGAAAATCTAAAAAATATTTAAAATTGTAAAATGAATTTAAATTATGTATAAAATTATATAAAAAAATATTTTTATTTAAAATTCTAAAAATAATTGTAATAATTATTTAAAATATATATAAATATTTTTACTATGGGCTATGGCGACAGTAGTAGGACGACGAAGATGTGAGGGGTTTTTCTATGACGGGGAGTGATCGGTGGTTAAAGCGACGTCAATGCTTGATTTAGGGATTTAGGGGGCTTTTTTTGAAAGAAATTGAACTTTAGGGTTTCTTAAAAAATTATTATTTTATGTTCTTATAAAAAATTAAAAGGAAAATAAAAAATAATTTAATATTTTTATTTTTTTACGATTTAATGATGTGGCACTGCCAGAGTGTGCCACGTGTCCTTCTATCTTTAACTGTTAGAGGGCAGTGACGGTCAACGCGATCAACATAAAAGGGGGCTAAATTGGTTGTAATTTAAATTTTGAGGGCTAAATTGAGTAAAAAAAATTCATAAGGACTTAATTAATTTTTTGATTTTTCATTGAGGACCAACTTAACCTTTAAACTAATAGTTAATGGGCCTTTACCTATGTAAAACCTATGATATGAGATTAAGGTCTAGTTTAACATTGCTTTTGAAAAGTGCAGTAGAAAAGTGTTTTTTGACAAGTGCTTTTAAATTGTTTGATTTAAAATTTAAGTGATTATCATTGTTGTCAAAAAATGCTTTTGAAAAAGTAAATGACCATTTTAGACATGATAGTATAAGTAAAAAAGTTAATTTATATGCTATTCAAATATATTAATAATATGATATATTCGAATATCAATTTAACTTAAATTTAAAATTAAAATTAAAATATTTATGACCAATAATATACAAAATAATATATATTTTTGGTATAGTTCATGTCCATTTTATAGTCCATGCATGTTAGGGATTCGTGGTTCTTCCTCTCAGCAATATTGTCTTGAAAGTTTGAACCCTAATACAATGTGTCTCGCCATTGTACTTTAACACTTGTTGGTTATATAAAATAGTATTTTTAATGGTATTACTTTATATTTCTCTTCTTAACAATGTTTAAAATTGAATTAATATATATTAACAAAAAAAGTATATTAACATTATGTAATATACATGCATGAAATATTTATTAATAATATTATCAATATAAATTTAATTTATTACGATGTAAAGAGGGAAAAGCACGTATCCTTGTAAAGTGCTTTTAAAACGCACAAAGAAACGAGCTCTAAGGCAAACGAAGCAAAGCCAAGAAAAGACTGACTTATAATTTTAAGTTAAATGGCGAATCTATAAATTTTTAAGAGAGGAACTTATAAAAAATTTAAAAGGTAAAAATAGATTTTTAATAAAAAATATATAAAAAAATTTAAAAATATTTAAATCGTATAAAAATTTTAAATTTTTAAGAGGAACAACACCCTATAACTCCCTTCCGTCCATCCTGAAGCCAAGTAAATGTGAGCCGCGCCGCCCGACCTTCCTTCACAAACTCTGCGGGTGTCCCCATCTGCATGTTGTGTAAAATGGTCGGCAGATTGGGCGGGGCCTAACACAAGTACACAACACATGGATGGACTTCAACTCCCCCGCGCGATTGGACCATTTTTTTACGTGTCATAACATCACTTGCCTCGTAAAGCTGTGGGTCATACTCGTAATACCAATGTTTTCTTTTTTCCAGCATAAATCAATGTTTAAAATTGACTTGTTTATTAAAGGAAAAAATTTTGATACAAGGCCGTGTAAACTTTAGTTTATACGTATTTTTTAGTTTTATAGGATTAGGGTTTTAGTTTAGGGTTTCAGGTTTAGGGGTTTAAGTTATAGGGTTTAGAATTTAAGGTTAGTATTTAGAATTTAGGGTTTAGAGTTTAGAATGTGAGGTTTAGTTTTTTAGGGTTAGGGTTAGAAATTTAGGATTTGAGTTTTTATAGTGTAAATACATAGGCTTGTATAAAATTAATTTTACACTGCCTGTGTATCAAAGTTTTACCCTTTATTAAAATAATTTTATTTATTCAGGAAGCGAAATCTGTTATAAAAATAACGTATACAATTGGGACAAAGAATCAATACTATTGAATTCCTCAAGTTGTACACGATTGTAAATTTACTCTATCATTTTTGTCTATAATCAATATGTACATTTTGATGCTAATGGTATTAGTTTGGAGAATTCTTAATTTTGTAGCATTTATTAGATTCATGTTATTACTCGATTCACCAGATAATTCGTTTTGTCAGAGTGTAATTCGAATTTGTCCACTTTCGGTACCTTCAAAGTTTTACCTCCATCAAGTACACTTCCATGTATTCGAACTTGAAAACAAAGTATACAAATCAGTACATTCTATAAAAATAAATATCAATTGTTCATTGTGCGTTATGTTTATGTACAATGAAAAAAATTTGGTCCAATCGAAATTATCGTGTGCTATACTATTGTTTTTTATGTGTATTTTATGAAATCATATTTGTGAGGATCATTTTATCTCAAATTAATTTAAATTAATATGAGAAAAATAAAAAAATGATTAATTCTTGTAAAACTCTCGTTTGGAGAAACAATATTCTACGATAATTTTTTTATTATAATTATAAAAAATCACTTCCAAATCATTTCACACAAATTTAGAAGTCAATGTTTGATTAGAAGATTTTGAAAGATTGAAATCTCTTCTCCATAAACTCAAAAACTAAGGCGCAAAAAAGAACTTTTAATGAAGAATGTCACATTAGTTTTAAAGAAAGTTGATCTTTGATTTTGTTCAATTGATAGTGAAAAGACAAAAAACGAAATAATTCATTTAAATCAAGTCTCAAAGAAGCTTTTGGATCAAAAGTCTCACATACTTTTCCTCGATGCAAAGTAGATTAAACCATTTTTAACTGATAGAGAAAATACAAAATCCCTTTGCAATATTGTGTGCATTTGTGTAGTATTATTTTCTTTTGTTGTTATTCGTTTTGTGTTTATTTTTTCGTTTATTTTTAGTTTTTTGTTTGGGTGGTTGATGACCCAGATTGTATTGTACTTTTTGTATCGTGTATGAGTTTTGCAATAATATTGTCTCTTGGTGTACTCTTTTTCGCCTTTCATTATTTGGGCTGTGCCTTGTTATAAATCAGATATGAAGAAGGTTGTAACGAGATGCTCTTTTCTTTTAAAATAAATTTGTGTCAAAACACAACTAATTATGTGTTTGGGCGAGTGATTGGGTGCTACACCCCTACCACAAGTCCCAAGTTTGATCCTCTATAAGTTTAAGGGTAAACTACATAAATGGTCACCGAACTTTAGGACGGATTCATTTTGGTCACCGTACTTTTAAAATATTTGATAAGGTCATCCAACTTTTAGTTCGATTTCAATATAATCACCGAACTTTTAGTTCGCTTTCAATATGGTCATTCTCGTTACGTTCCGTTCCGTTAGAAGCTGATGTTAGTTTTCATTTTAAATAAAAAATGGGTAAAGTACACCAATCATCACTTAACTTTCTTCTCACTCCTATTTTGGTCACCAGAGTTTAAAATTTTTAATTTAATAACTTAACTTTCAAATAGTTCATATTTTGGACACTCTCAAATGACATGTTTATACAAATAGAAAAATTCAATTAATCCTTAAAATATTATTTTAGTTAATTGGTAAATTCAGATTTTTCAATTCTCGATCTTATATTTTACCAATTAAATCAGATAATCATTAACCAGCTAACTGAAATATTTGATTCTAG
This sequence comes from Hibiscus mutabilis, assembly GCA_019671005.1. Taxonomy (NCBI): domain Eukaryota; kingdom Viridiplantae; phylum Streptophyta; class Magnoliopsida; order Malvales; family Malvaceae; genus Hibiscus; species Hibiscus mutabilis. The sequence continues at coordinate 11,874,437 of CM033738.1, read as the reverse complement.
AAATGATTTTTTACTTTGCTTATTAAAATATCAAATACGGTAATACGGTAAATTTAATCATTGTCCGGTTGCGATAAAAGTGTAAAAACAACTAGAAAGTCAAAAATTGAAAGTTCACAACTATTAATCATACCCAGAGTCAAAACTTTTAAAAAAAATCAAAAAGATGTCAAAATCACTAGAATATAAGATATTGTAATGCATGAAATTTAGAAATATTGTATATAATAGATCAGATTGGTTAATCAATTCTTCTTAAAACTGTGAAGCGTAATCGAATTGAAATAATTGATTTTAAAATTTTGTACCGAAATCGGGTTCAATTAATCCTTAAAAAATTATTTTGGTTAATTGTTAAATTCAGATTATTCAATTCTCGATCTTATATTGTATCAATTAAATCGAATAATTGATTGATCGGTTAATTAGAATATTTGATTCGAGTAATATTTTTTTTACTTTGCTTATTAAAATATCAAATATGGTAATATGGTAAATTTAATAAGCAAAGTATAAAAAATATTACCCGGATTTTATAAAGGATTAATCGAGTTTTTCTATTTGTATAACCATGTCATTCGAGGGTGGCCAAAATATGAACTATTTGAAAGTTAAGTTATTAAATTGAAAATTGTTAAATTCTAGTGACCAAAATAGGTGTAAGAAGAAAGTTGAGTGATGATTGGTGTAGTTTACCCTTTATTAAGAAAAAAATGAAAACTACCGCAACTTCTAAATAGATCGTATTGAAATCAAACTAAAAGTTGAGTAATCTTATCAAATATATTAAAAATACAGTTATCAAAATGAATCTACTTTAAAAGTTCGGTGACAATTTTTCTTATTTTATTATCTAATTAGATGACACCATCTAATTGATTGTATTAATTTATTAAGAAAAATGGCATGTGGATATGGTGACTCAGTTGTTGATAAATGTGCATATTAATGTTTTAACGGTCTACTCATCAAAATGAAAGTTTTTTAACGGCAAACTTCGGTGGAAGCTTTTCAATTTAGACAATAATATATAAAGTGTTCTAAATGTCCAATGACCACATGTGTGGTTTACCCAAATATAATTATCCAAATCCAATTAATTAACCAACCAGCCCAGTAATCCAAAAAACTATACCAACCCATCACTTAACCCAAATGTAATCTACTCAACACAAATTAGTTCAGTTAATATAATAAATTGATTGAACCGACTATAGTTATGTCAATTCAGTTAAATTATAGTTGATTAAATTAGTTCGATTAAAAATCAATCGAGACATTATGGTGTAGACAACTTTGTTAAATTAGGAAAAATTCGAACAAAAACGAACACATTGCAGTGGTTCATTATTAGGTTATTCAAATCTAATATTGATTTAATCCCAACCGTTGGATCCAGAGATAGACCGAGGGGCTAAAGAAGACGATCGTCCCCTGAAATTTAAAATTCGTATATAATTTAAAAAAATCTATGTGTTTTTTATTACAAAACCTATTTTTACCCCTAAAATTTTATAAGTTCACTTACATAAAATGTAACGGCCCAATTTCTGGGTCAATAAAATAGGCCTCGGATCCGGGTTTAGATCCTTTAAGTTGGTGAATTAAATTATGAAGATTTAAAGTGAAGCTCGGTTTAAGGAATTATGGACATAAATGAATAAGGGTTATAATTGGGGGCCCAAAGTGGGGTCAAGAGGAAAGATAAATGTCCATTTAATTGTTTTATCCATGGTTGGAAGGAGATGGGATATTTTGAATTAAAGTAGTTGTGTGTGGGAAAGGGGAAGAGGATAAAGTTGGATAAGATTTTTTGAAGAGAGAGAAATGAGAGAAAAGTAGAGGGGTGTTTAGAATCCCGATCTATTATCGTTTGGACCGCCGTGTATGACACCAACGGCACCATCACCTTCAACTCGACGAGGCGAGTCGGCCGATGGTCTTCTTGTCGTCATCAAAGTCGTTGTTCACCGAAGTAAAGAGGAAAAAGTTTCAGAAAAGCTGGATTGTTAGGTTTCAACGATCCCCATCGAGAGTCATTGTCGTCATCGAAACCACCAGCTCCAGGATAGTCCACTGATGAATTTTAGTTTCTGTCTGCCGTCAGAGGCCGCTGCACGTTGCTGCAATGCACCGCGCCACACTAGAACCCGTTCTGAAGGTGCACGTACATTGCCCGTACCAGATAACAACTAGCAGGTGCATCATTCTACCATGCATTACGTCGCACAGGATCAGCTAACAGCCGACCAGCCGTTGACCGAGCCAAGCCAGTTGCCACTCTGTCAGTCGCACCGTCGACCACCATTAACTGTCACCGTTGATTGGCGCTAAATTTTTTAGGGGACCTTACTCGAGGGTTTCTCGATGTTCTGAGTCCGTTGGCGTAGTTTGTTTCATAAAATTCAAACTCAGTAAGCTATTTTTATGAGTTGTATCCCCTAAAGTAGTCCGATAGTGTGAAATAGCTTATGTAGTTGTATTTGTTTTATCCGATGTTTTGGTGGACTCGAATATTGGAATCAAAGAGATGTTTGGAGGATCTTGGACGGGGATTTATTGCTTTGGCTTAAGGTTAGTACACCTCGAACTCCTATTGCTTCATGAGCATCATAAATATGATCGCCTTGCTTGTTAGTGTTCGTAAAATAGGTAGATGATGAATAAGCATATTACGAGACCGGTATCATAAGACTCGATATATGTGTGAGGCATGATGATGTTGTGAATATGATGAGACCCGTATGAGCTTTAGAGACCGTGTAGAGTCGTTTGGATATTTGTATACTTATCTGATTAGTTGATGTACATGTTGTGTTGCTTAAGTGCTTGAGATATGAATTGACATGTTCGATGGAGATTATACTAAATGGACTAATAATTGGAAATATTCGAATAATTGATCATAAGGTCGAGAATTGATATTAAATGATTATGAAGTCGGTAATTAATATTAATTGAATTAATGCGTTAGTAAACAAACCATAACGAAATTCATAAGCTTTAGGGTTCGAATAAAGCGTGATAATATCATAATTCGAGGAAATTGTGCAAACCCGTGAGTAGGGTATCGGTACGAGCTTTGGTCGTAACCGTACGCATTTGGGGGCCGTCTCGATATGGGTCGACCTGTACCAGTACTTGTGAAAATCTAGGATTTTTAGTAAGCAATATTTGTATCGGTACGCGTGTAAGTATCGATACCTGAGGGTACCGTATCGATACTCATGTTTGAGTATCGGTACCTATTGAACGGAATGATGCATAATGCTAATAAAAGACGGAAATTTACGTGGGACGATAATGAGATAATATGGGTTAATAAAGATAATAAATAAAGATGATTAATATACAAAACAAGTTGGTAATCTTAATTGATGGCATGATAATTGATAGAAACCATAGAGATTGGTAATCATGTTAATGTTGTGTGTTGTGTGGTAATCGTGTCCATACTATGTGATGTTTGGACACTTGATTGTTTGTGTTACCTTTGATTGATGGGATCTGGATACCCAATGAGAAAGTGTTGCAACATCATGGTTAGAGATGCCGAATGTACGTTTCTGAAGTTGTGTGGCACCAGGTCTCATTTGAAGATGCTCGATTAGAGATTTCGAGCATGGGTGTACGTTCCCGAAGCTGTGTGGCACCGGACCTCACTCCAGGTTTGTGGTTATGACTTTGTGTGCTTTTGCTTGGATGATCTGGTGAGATCCCGAGTATGATTGGGTCTTGTGCGCCATGTATGGTGATTGCTATAATGAGAGCATGTAGCGACATGTGTTTATTTATCTCTCTTTATTGCTCGTACTAGCTTGTATGTTTATGATTAGCATGAAGTATAGTAGAGTAGAGGTGTACCACTAAGCCTTGTATGCTCAGCGCTCAAAATCGTTGTTTCAGTGCGTAGGTTGATCGTCGGTTCGTGGAATCGTGGTACACTATTAATATGAGATTTCGACATGTGGTGTTTTCCTTAGTACAGTACTTGTGTTTAGTGGACTATGTATTTATATGACCTTACGTGGTCGAGTCTATAATTCTTAGTTTTGAAATTGTCTTAATCAAGTCGAATATTTAAATATTTAAAATTAAAGTGGAGCTCATTTGTAATAATTTAAATTATTTATCTATGTTTTTAACTTTTAAATTTAAATATTTTTGAGAAATACGCTAAATTTAATTTAATTTATTTTTTTATAATTTTTTGTTTGAACTTAAGGCCTAAATATAATATTGGAATTGAGGATGTTACATAAAATCTTGCGTTCGGATCATTAAGACACGATAAAACAACAGAGTATAACTCTGCGCCACTGTTGTTGCTTTTTTTCTCGTATAATTATTTTCCTTTGTTTAAAAGTACAAAAAAATTAAAAACAGGGGACAATTGGGACATACACACAAAATAATATTGGTGGCTGTTATTTAGTGGAGGAGAAAGATTGGGCTGTACCTTTCAGTGGGTAGTAGGACCCACCTTCTCCCCGGTTTTTAAACCTTCTCAAACATCGGCGGCGCGCCTGTTTGTTACAGCTACCAATTGCACCCATTCCTCTGCTTCTTTCCCCATGGGAACTACGGTGTGGCCATTTGTTTTTGGGAATACATTATTGAAGATACATTTATAAATACATTTCTTTAGTATTTTGTTATTAATATCTACTTTCCTATCAATCATATAAACATAAATATTCTTTATGCTTGTTCAATCTAATCAAAAGTGGATATTTGTGAAAACAAATGTGAACAAAAAAAATATTCAAATTTGGTTTAAATTATTTGATTGATGCACACGATTTGCAGATAAAAAAATTTAAATTCCAACCTCTTCAGATTAATATTATTCTTTTTTTTATTGAGACCGCTTGTTTGGATTCAATTGGACCTAAATTTTTGGATCTAAAAAATTAAAAGAGACTCAATTCATAAAAATAAAAGTAAAGAGACTAAATTTTAATTTACGATATATTATTAATAACAAACATATTAAAACTTAAAATCTAAATTCATAACTCTAAAACTTAAACTAAACACTAAACTTTTAACCTTAAATTCTAACACTAAACTTTAAATTCAAAACACAAAAACCTAAACTCATAGACTCTAAACCTTAAACTAAACTCTTAACCCCTATAATAAACTTGCTTATGTAAACTTAAATTTACACTGATAGTGCATCAAATGTTTTTCATATATATTGAATGCATTATGGTATTATATTAAGGATTTATATTCAATAGGCGGTGAAAATAAAAAATTTCCACAAGTGCCTTGTTTTAGGGTTATGGTTTAAGGCTTAGAGTTTTAGAATTTAAGTGTTGTAGTTAGGATTTATGGTTTAAGGTTAGAATTTAAGGTTTAGAGTTAGGTTAATATGGTTAAGAATTTATGTTTTAACATATTTACCCTAAATAACTCAAAACCTTTAGTTCTAAACACAACCCGTCAATTCTAAATCACTAAACCTAACCCTCTAATCTCTAAACCCTAAAACAAAGGCGCTTGTGAAAACTTTTTAATTCTCCGTATGTATACGGAATAATTACCCTTATATTAATTATGTTTAAAGTGTATTGTGTTGTAAATGGACGAGTTAACGTGCGGCATGTATAGGGTGCGGCTAAAAGAATGCAAATTTCGAAACTTGTCCTTGAACTGAAAATATTAGACTTCTAGATAACATTTTCGATTATTTTTTAAGTTTTTTTTGCAAGTACCGATACTTATTTTGTAAGTTTCGATACTTTGTCTCAAACCGAAAATTTATATAAAAAAAAAACTCAGTATCGATACTTACAAAATAAGTATCGAAACTTGCAAAAAAATCAAAAATGTTATCAACAAGTTTTAATTGAAGTAAAAATTTGAAATTTACATTCTTTTAGCCGTACCTTTCCGTTGTAAATAAGATGGAATTATGAGTATTAGGTGGTCATTCAATCAGAACAATGAATTAGATGAGGACAGTGCATATGGTGTTGAATGAGACCGGCCCCAACACGAAAGAAACCTCTCTCAATTCTGACTCAGGATAACAACAATAAACTAAACTCGTGGGGACGAGGAATTCAAACCAGACGATTATTTGAACGGTCCTCAGATGACTCACCACACGTATTCCGCTGCTTAACCAGCCAACCCCTTTTCTCTCCCTCTAACTTCGACATCACTAGTTTTGTCTATTTGCTAGGTAGCCAAAACCAAAGCCCAAGCAAAGGAAACTGAGGGGAAAAAACCATGAACTCTTCACCCAATCCTCCACAACCGCCTCCTCCTCTGCCGCAGCAGTCTTCCACTTCCACCACCGCCGCAGCAGCAGATGGATCCGGCAAGAAAGTTAGGAAGCCTTACACCATTACCAAGTCACGTGAGAGCTGGACTGAAGAAGAACACGACAAGTTCCTTGAAGCTCTTCAACTGTATGTTCTTTTTTCCAAACATGGAAGCTTTTGTTCCAATTTTGTTCTTTATGAAAAAAGAAGAAGCTGAATTACAAGAACCCAATACTTTGATTTCTTCTTTTTGTAGGGAGTTCTCCTTTCTCTACGCTGTTTCTTAGTTTCAATTCTTCTGTTTTGGTTAGTAGAGAACTAAGAAAATCTTGATCCAGTTTTTCCTTGGTTCAACTGTAGTCTGTAAACTAGATGTTTTGTTCGGATAAATTGATGATGTAAACTTGGTCTTCAATTCAAGTTGTTTTGGGGGTTCAATTTTGGTTGAATTTGGTACAAGAATTTAACTAATAATAATTATTAAAGCTTCCTTGTCAGCTTGTGTTGTATTGAACGGTGTACGAGGATGCCAATGGCAATCCATTAGCAGCTCTTGTCTTATTCCTCTTTGTGTCGGAATATGAGCTATAAGGATTAATATTGTTCTATGATAGAAAAAAAAAAATCCATTTTAGCCTGTTAAATCGTCTTTCTATCTTTCTTGCTGACTTAGGTTTGATCGTGACTGGAAAAAAATTGAAGATTTTGTCGGTTCAAAGACAGTTATCCAGGTTTAAAGACAGAGATTTGATGTTTATCCTTGAGCTAAGGTTTTCAATCTTTAATCTCATTTTGCTTCATATTTTTAAAGGGATATTTTTGCTGTCTTTACAGATTCGAAGTCATGCCCAGAAATACTTTTTGAAGGTTCAAAAGAATGGGACAACTGCACATGTGCCGCCTCCTCGTCCCAAACGCAAAGCTGCTCACCCTTACCCTCAAAAGGCCTCTAAAAATGGTTGGTTTTCAAAACTGAATTGTGATGATATTTTTATTGAATTATTGTGGTATAATTTCATTTTGACATGTTCTTATAATACCAGTTTTAGTGCCATTACAAGCATCCGTGGGTTTTCCTTCTTCGATAAATACCATCCCACCTGGATATGGCCCCTGGGATGAAGCTTCCATGCTAGTAAACACAGCCTCAAGCAAAATCATGCCACCGCAAGATGATTTTACTTGTCTTCGAGGAACGGAAGGCATGAATTCTTCTCTATGTCGATTCCTTTGTTATATAGTAGTAGACTAGATTTCCTGAAGGAAACTTTCCGGCATTTCTTATGCATATAACGTTACTGATTCAGCTGATATTGGATCAAAGGCCGTAGCAAGTAACAGTGGTGTTAGTGGCATTGGAATCTCTACCCGGACAATACCTAATTCTGATATGCCAAAGCAAGGGAAACAAGCATCCATGCTTCACGGTAATCGTATTGACCATAACCAATTATTTCCCCAGTTACTTTGTACTTGATGGTATTTTTCCAACTTTATCTTTGTTCTGCAGGTATACCTGATTTTGCTGAAGTTTATAGCTTCATTGGGAGTGTCTTCGATCCAGACAGCGAGGGCCATGCGCAAAAACTCAAAGAGATGGACCCCATAAATTTCGAAACTGTAAGTCAAAATGGCACTTTCTTTTTTGGTTTCAATATTTCATAAATATAGCATCTAAGGAAATGTTATATGCAATCTTCAGTATTGTAGTAATAATGTTTTAGATATGCATATAACGTTATGTGCTGATTTGTAACCTCCGATTCCTCTCCCTCCAGATCGTATATATATAGGCACACCAAGATATCTTCATTATTATAGTAATACGAGACTTATGTTTCGAGTAAGCCCATATTAGTTTCTGCTTCCAATTAAAAACTCTTCTATTAACCTCGCAAAGCTTAAGAATGTTTTCCCAGACCTTTCTTGAGTAGCTACATCAAAAAAATAGGTCTCTGCTCAGTTCATTGCAAAATAACTTGTATTGAGAATCATCAACAGCTTGTCCTCTTCGAATCAACCTATCTTTCGTTGGTAACTTATCCAAAATAGCCATCCAAGCTATTATAGACTGTCTTGGAATATGCAAAGGGAACCAAATGAGTCTATGCCACGCCGCCTTTTCTCGCTTCAATCTTATTCCATACCTAATCTTAGTAATTGAGATCTTTCTATGCCCTGGTATAAACAGATGATGAATATTAATGACCTCCTCTCTTAGTTTCAACATTTTCCTCGAGATCCAGCTCATATTTGCTTTAGGTAACATATACCAAAAATCAGATTCTTTGAAGATGTAAGCTTGCAGACAAGCAATCCAGATTGAACATTCCCCTGCTAGAATACTTTTAAATTTCATGATACATGCCTTGTGCCAGCCCTCCAAATCTTTCTTCCCCAATCCACTTTCAGCCTTCAACAAATACAGTAGAGTTAAAGCCATGACTAATTTATGACTTCTGAAAGAAATATTTCACAGCTTTTACAAGATCCTTCCCTAATACATCCCAAGCTGCCTAGAAGTATACTCATCAGGGCCTGGGGCTCTATCACTCCTTTGCCCCCTGAAATTTGTCTTGTTCTAAATTGTTCTAGTTATTGTTAAGTAATACCTTTTCTTACGCCATGCAGGTTTTGTTACTGATGAGAAACCTCACCGTTAACTTGTGTAGTCCAGATTTTGAGCCAATTGTAAGTCTTAAGTTGGTGTTTATACTTCACACATTATTTCCGTTACGAATTTATTGGCTCAGGAAACTTTGTGCTTTCATTTTTTTTCTCCTATCGATGTAAAAGTCTCTCACATGTGCTACGACATATGTGTATTCGTCTGTAATTCTCGATTATTCTTATATTTCAATTCCTTCATGGTTATTTTAACAAGAGAAAACAAATATATATATACATATATATAATTATTGAAAGACCATTCTTAAATGTTTGACTTATTGTTATCCGTGGTTGTTGCAGAGGAAGGTCTTGTCCTCGTACGATGTCAACAAAAACACGGTGGGAGTTACCAAAGGAATTATTCCCCCAAACCAAATGAATGATATATTGTGTTAAGCTGTTTATTATGTAGGATTTGCTGGCAAGTACGACGTGCCTTTAATATTTTACTTCTGCCTGCTGCAAGTGGAATCAAATTTCTGTTTTCTTTTGACTGCTATCTTAAATCTAAAGCGTGTAATGGGAATTGAGGCAGCATGCTTTTGAGGTTTACTAGGTGAAGGAGTTGCAGCCAGCAGCCTATAGAAAATGTTGGAAATGATGAGAGGAAGAAAGGGTTTATACCAGACTTTCAAGCTCATCGACTTCCAGCGAGATCAAACGGAATGGTTTGTCACTGTGTTTTTACTTATCAACCAGATAAGTCGTGTACATTCTTGTCAGGTTGGTTTATTAGCCGTTTTTTTTACATAGTTGCTCGAAGTATGGCCTTACTATAGAAGTGAAACTAGGAGAATTCGAAGACATGTATAATAAGGATCTTGATTCTGCCATTTGAATGTAGCTAGAAGAATCTCCATGACAAAACATGATAGATTTCTTATCTATTCCCGTATTGGTTTATTAACATAGTAACTCTTAGTTTGACTAAAATATGATGGGATGATGGATGGTACAAAGATCAATAGCCCCAGGTTGCTGGTATTCAAAGGATTCATGAGCTCAATGAAGAAAATTCACGCATTGATTAGCTGACTATGGCAGGCTTTTGGCGGAGGATTTGTTTTCACCATCAGTGGCCTCTTCTTTGGACCTTGTCTCTTGCCTTTTGGCATTTAGCAGGTTGCTTGGTTCATTTGTACCCTAGTCTATTAGGGATGAGCATTTGATCCAGCCAGAGTAAAAAAAAATCGAATTAGTCGAGTTGACGAGTGCTTTACAACAAAAACTTTATTTAATTTTTTTCGAGTCGAATTATTCAAGTTTCTGTTCAAATTCAATTGTAAATGTTTATAATGTTATGATACTAATAAGTTACAATTTAAATGGTTTTTATAACAATATATAATATACATGTATATTTTTTCATATTTTTTAATATGTGATATACATATATTAGGTAGAGTTGAGGCTTACGACTCAAACTTGAAAATCGTTTCACTAATTACTAAAAATTTTAATTTATTCAAAGTTCTATTTTATAATCCAAACTTAATTTGAAATTTTTTTAAGAATTAAAAATTTTGATTTTTTTAGTCTAGTCGAGGTTTTCTCACCCTTATAGTCTAGTTAATGATATCAAATGTACTAGAGCAAGTGGATTTGGCCGATTGATTAAGTTGCTCATCTTTGTTTCCTTATATTCTCTTGGTTTATGGGTTTTAGACCACTAAGAATACCTCATTTCTTTTCCCCTAGAGTCTCATGTTCTCCTTTTTCTTAGTTAGGATTACTATTAGAATTAAGATTTGCCAAAAAAACCCAAATGTACTACGTTTCACACTCAGCTTTCTAACCTGAGCCATTTAAGTTACCAAAAGTATGGGCTTTACGCTTTTAGCCTGGTTAATGGTCAGAATAGGTAGATATTGTAACCTCCTAGACCATCTTATGCGTTACACTTGATTTTAGGAGGTCACATTACAGTCACAAGAGCGACCCACAGTAAAAGCCAATATAAAATTATTTTCTTTCTAATACATTTAAAATCGTAATATAAAAATATGTCAGAACATCATTACAGAAAATCATAGACAGAAATTCAAAAAAAGTATATTACACTCTGACATAAAATAAGACACGATATACATGCCTACTAATTATACTAGTACCATACTCCCCAAGCAACGTCGAAGAAACTTTTGACACTGATGTCAGTCACTGCATCATGATAAATCTCTTTTAATTTGCTATAGTAAAAACAATGCGAGCTTGAAAAAGCTCAGTAACATAAAACTACCAAGAGATGCTAAAGGCACAAGCAAGTATATGATAGAGCATAGAGCTGTTATGGTGTTTCGGGTAACAACAAGTTCTAATTACGGTTCATTATTTCAAATAAACGTTATATTTGAGGGTAATATAGTAGTTCTTTATTGATCACCGAGTATTAGGCGAGAAGCATGTAAATCGAAGAATCAGAACAGTGATGGATTAAGTTAAACCAGGGAGTTCAGTGTGTTCCAACAGTGCTAAATTTGTACGTACAATGTAACAATGCAGTGCATTTTATTTCACGAACACATAGTTCAAGTAGTAGTAAGTTTCATTTAAATTCTTATATATCCTCCAACCGAACTCCAGTATGGGGAACTGCATCTATAAAGGCATTAATCCAAGCCCATTGGGCGTAGATGCTTACCTTAAGGGATATATTAGGTCCAAAAGGAATTACCCTAACCGAAGCATTGAAATCTGGTGCAAAATGTATTATCCTAGCCAAAACATAGGAACCTGGTGCATAAGGTATTACCCTAGCTGAAGCATAGGAACCTAGTACAGAATGTATTACCCTAGCCGAAGCATAGAAACCTGAACAATAAAAATTACCATCCGGATCAGGGTTGAACCTACAGAGACTTCTTATCACATCTAAAAAATACCCAATAAAAAATAGTTTAGTGCAGTCAATAATAATGGTGTAAAAATAGGAGTCAGACATGTATTTTAGTATAACAAAAACCAGATAGCATGGTATCAAATCAGATAACAAGGTATACTTTTAGATAGATATTATTTGTGCTTTAGATCATAGTGACAATCTTAATTTTTAATCACAGAGATTACTCATGTGCACATAGAACACTAGATGGCCAAATATTTCTCGGAGGTACTTGATATTTACAAGAGAGAGAAAAAAAAGAACATTGAACTTCTGATAATTTCGAACTGATTTTAAAAATAAGATCCCTCTTAAAAGGGGCTTGGTGACCAACGTCTCCAACCAGACATCTAGGAATTGATACATTAGGATCATTAAGGATATTAGATATATCAAGAATGTTTCAATCATTTTGGCCAACAAGGACATTTTTGTCATTTTACATCTAAGTATTTTGGAAATTAAATCTTTTAACAAGAATAATTCGAATTGAAAGTTTTGAGGTTAATGGATTTTTAACCACTAATTAACCTTAAAACATGACTAAAATGTTAATTATGGAAATATGACATCTTGCACTACCTTTAAAGAAAAATATGTAACTAATAATTTATATATGACATTTTACATCTAAGTATTTTAGAAATTAAATCTTTTAACAATAATATATCGTTTGTTCTAGAAGAAACTAGATTCAATAATCTTTCCAACCATATAAATTTCACCTCCTAATTTAAATCGTACCGTTTATGGTGAATTTTTGAAGTCACATTCACTGCTATTGTTGGAGACAGACAACTGTCATGCATTTTGATCTTTGCTCATTCAAAAATTAATATCTCCTAATATATAACTCGAAATCGAGCACCGTTTATTTTAAACGAAACTAGACTTACGCATGGTTATACAAATATAAGTTTTACTTTCTGATTTAGCTTGTGGAATGTTTTGTTATTTTTTAAAGTTACTACCTAAACAGTCTTGTGAAAATTTTGCTACCAGATTTTCTAACCTTCCAACACTCAAAAATTCATATCTTCTAAAATACAAATCAAAATCAATTTTCGTTTGTTCTAAATGAAACTAGACAAACTCATGATTCTAACGATGTATAATTCAGGTCCTAATTATTTTTATGAAATTTATGGCGTATTTTTAAACTTGCTGTTTATACATAGATTTGTTTCTGGGCAGATTTTATGACTTGAACCTTTAGCCTCATTTAATCACCCAAGCATGATTTTCACCCAAAGACATACAACATGCATACATTATCACACAAGTATTATATTTATGACTTAACAAGAAGCATAAAAGAGTTAGAGGATACCACTTTGATTGAAGAACACAAAGAAATATTTTTGGCCCAACTCTCCAACACCTTCTCCTTTCTCTTTGTTTTTAGAAAAAAATCCATCATCCTCTTGAACTTCTTGAAGCTTGTAGGGAGATGAATTTGACTAGATTTCTTGATCTAATCTTTCTTTTTACTTGGAGGCTGATACCCATTCCATTCTAGATTTGGTGAAGAAACAACATGCGGTGGGGAAAACATAACCGACATGTAGGCAGCAGTCTCATTTAATGCCCTTGGTGATGACCAGGGCACCATATTCACTTGTGGTGCAGCTTGAGATGAAACAGATCTACCATTATCATATCTTGAAGGTTGGTCACAAACCCCAGTAGTTATAAGATCAGGATGATTAAACCTGCAATTGGTTCCATACTTGTATGACCATTATGCATGTAATAAGGGCACTCTCTTTCTCCCTGTCGGATAGGCAGACCAAGAAAGTCAAGTTCTAAAATTTGACATGCTGAGGATTTGACTGTTGAGTGGTTGTATCTACAATCGTCCCCGAACTTACATCCACCAGTTCTTAAGTAGTACTTGCATTCAGTCTGACTATTTCCTTCACAGCCTGATTTTTAATTTATGCATATTTCCCCATGTTTTTAGGATAATAACAATAAGGATTGAATGTTTTTAGGAATTTTTATTAATTTAACTATGTAGAGTTTATTATAAAATTATTGATGTATGCATTAGAATTTTTTGAGGATAATAATAATTTTGATTGAATGTTTTTAGGAATTTTTTATTAATGCTATATAGAGTAAAATGTTATTTGTATTATTAAGTATAGTAATTTGGTATATTAAATTTTTATTTTTTATAAATTATTTGATTTGTATTATTAATTAATTATATATAGAATTATTATTATAATATGAATTATTTTAATTTGTAGAATTTAAAAATAATTAATAAGCTAGAATGTTAAATGTTTAGATAATTATATTCGAGAACAAAAATTAGTCATTTATAGGTATATTCGAATAAAATTTCAAATAGAATGTTGTCAAATAAATGAAGTCATATATAGGTATATTTGAATAAAATTTCAAATAGAATGGTGTCTAATAAATAAAGTCATATATATGTATATTCGAATAATTTTTTAAATGAAAAATGTATACTTCAGAAAATGTATATTCGAATTTATGATAATGTGGAAAGATATATAGATTTTGAATAAATTAATAACAATATATTTTAGCAGTAAAGGTATATTCGAGAAAAAGTTTAGTATAATTAGTCGAACTATACTTGAATAAAGTTATAATGTCAGTAGTAATAAAATAGTTTTGGATATTTTAATATATAAATAAGAATAATTATAGGTATATTCGAGAACAAAAATTAGTATAATTAAGGGAACCATATTCGAATAATTCTAGGTATATTCGAGAACAAAAATTAGTATAATTAAGGAAACTATATTCGAATAATTATAGGTATAGTCGAGAACAAAATTTAGAATAATTAAGGGAACCATCTTCGAATAAAATTTCAAATAGAATGGTTTATAATAAATAAAGTTATATATTGGTATATTCGAATAAAATTATAAATATTAATAATCAAAGTAGTTGGTGTGTAGATAAATTTAAGATATGGTGTCTGATCAGTTGTTGCATTTGGACCATATGCACATTTCATCTTATATCGGCTTAAGTAATTTGTAACTTATTTATTTATCTTCGAGTAAGTAATGTATGTCAGTTGTACAATGTTATTAATTAAATTAAATTTATTTAATGCAGGACGATCAACATTGCTTTCGTCGTCGAGGGACGATGACGGAGGAACCATCTGGTCGCATTGTTCGTCACTTACAGCAGACATGATTTATAATACGACATTTGTATGTGGCTATAAGGTGGTCCCGGGGTTGATAACTGCATTGATTAAACGTTGGAGACTAGAGAGCCACACGTTTCATTTTCCAGTCGGGGAGTGCACGATAACCTTGCAAGATGTAGCTTTACAGCTCGGTTTCCCCATAAATGGAAATGCGATCATGGGGCAGAATAACTACAACGGCTATGCGATGTGCAACTAGTTCCTAGGGAAAATTCCTTCAGAAACCAACACGAAAGAGTTACGTGTGAAGCTAACCTGGTTGGAGAATGCATTCAGGGTAACTGAGGACTCAACCCGTGAAGAAGTTGAATGCACAACACATGCTTATATCTTGCAGCTCATTGATGGGGTTTTGATGCCGGATAAATCTGGTAATCTTGTCCACACGCAGTATCTGCCACTGCTGAAAAGTTTTACCGAAGCTCGCTCGTATAGCTGGGGCTCTGCGATATTGGCAGTTTTATACCATGAAATGTGCAAGGATGTTATTGTTAGAAATGGGAATAAGATATCCGATATTGGTGGATGTCTTATCTTACTACAGTCTTGGGCGTGGTATCGACTGCCATATTTGACACCTGTTGTCAATAGCCTAGTTGATTTTCCACTTGCTGGAAGGTAATACTAAAATAAAAATTTATGATGTGTATATTTTTATTAAAATTATTTCGAATTACTAAATATCGTATTGTACACGTGGCGACATGATTTGAGAAAAGCGGGTATGGTGTACAAAAACGTTGTTGATGTGAGACTGAAGATCAAATTTGAAGGGAAAAATTAGGTATAAAATTTGGTTTAAAGTACAGTCTTGCGTACCCGAATATTGTAGATATTAATATAAATTTTTTGACAGATCATTTGGACGTCGTACGACGATGCGAAAGTACAATCTTGCGTACCCCAATATGTGTGCGATGACGCTACATTTTGGGGTGCAGTTGTACCGTTGATCTATTTTTTGGTGGTTGAGTTTCAGTGTGCTGATAGAGTGTTGCGACAATTCTGGTATCATCAACCTGTTTCTGGTCTCCTCCGATTGATCTCAAAAATATTCACAGAGGAGAACAAAAAATTAGGTTTGATGATAACTGGAGATGCAATCAAGAAAGTTTCATTGCTCGTTGGAACAATCGAAACTTATGTGACTCCACTCCAGAAAGATAATTTTCGTGACGATTCAGACTATATGAAATGGTTTTATAACAACGGAAAACCATCCCTAACACTCATCAAAGTGAGTCAGAGATGGCATATAGAGCATAAGTGCTCATATCAGCATGAAGTCGGTTCGTCTGAGCATATAGAGAACCTACAGCCACCACTAATTAATCCTGCAGATTGGTCATCATGGAATTCAAGTGTACCCTCAGGACATGTAGGGGGAACATATGATTATGATAATCCATGGGATAGAGCATTGCAAAGATCTCAGATGTTCTGTTCCTAGCACTGATGTTGGATCATCTGAAGTGAGTGATTTTCAACAACTACCTTCATACTTGCCTAGTCCCCCTTTTTCACTCCGTTATGTGCTGAAGATATGTATGCGACACCACCTTCTATGCAGATGTTGGATGAACACCCAGGCGAGGACGAGCAGAATTTGAAGGACCCACAATCGCCACGGAGGATGGCTCAACCCCCACGACGGTATAATCAGACATCTTCCTTGCACAGACAAGAGCTGCCAAAGAGGAGGAGAAAATAGGATGTTTTTGTTTCTATTTGGGATTTAATAATGTTGTTTAAACCTTTTATTTGGAACGATTTGAGTTGTTAATATTTGGGATATTTGGACTTTTATATTATGTCGGATTAACTTTTGGCTTGTAATTGAAATTTATTTTGTTATTATGTAACAAACGCACTTAATTTCAAAATGTTCCGTTACTTCATTAATTAAAGTTTACAAAAGCAATCAAAATAGGGTATACATAATGAATCCCAAACAAATTACTGTGACAGCCCGACATGATAGTTGGGACGATTCAGACATTTATCTATCGTGTGACCTGCTCCTCGGCAAAGTCCACAATGCCTAATTTGAACTCCCTTTCGATCATTCGGATCATCCATACTAGTATGGATGCGGGAGGAAGTCGGTCGACCCTTTAGCTTTCTTCGAAGATTGGGATTTGGTAATCATTCTTCGTATATTGGATCTGTTAGCCAATATTCCTGATTTGAAATCGTCATAAACATAGGCCTGTAGATATTTGACATAGTTTGCAGCTTAAAACAATCATCCACCAACGTATATGAGTCTATATGGACATGCATGCATGCGGCGATTGCGTGAGAGCATGGGTATATATATGCCTGAAAACAGCCGCAGTCATACCATCTCAGATTCATGTTTTACTCGGAACAATTTGTGCTTGTTCGGTCGTACCTAGGCTTGGACATTAAATTCAACATCGTTGGAGTCGAAGGAATCCACTCTCATACAGGTTGCATTTTCTTGAAGTTTCTTCATACTCTTTTTTATAGCTTCAAACCACTCTTGTCCCCTATTTATTTGAGAGTTGACCTCATTCCCTATATCGCACCATACTTTGCCCAGTCTAAAGTACATCTCCCAAACATTATTGGCAATTGGGAGATGGCGTGTCCCTTTCAACACAGAGTTGATAGCCTCGGCAAGGTTAGTAGTTATATGGCCGTAACGTCGACCTTCATCATAGGCCTGTGACCATCGTTTCCTAGGAATGTCAGCGACAAAAGTATGTACATGTTGTTCGTGCCTTATAAAATGTCAAAACTTAGCATCGGACCTTGGCCGAACCAGTTCATATCCTGCTCGTAAAAATATTAATTAGTAAATACAAGACAAATATAAATAAATAAATCAATAATTTAGTCAATAACATATTACATTTACCTGCATTTAAAATTTCTTAACGAATCTAATTGCTCTGAAACTGAGTTTTTGCATTGGCAGTAATATGTCGTATACAGTAGGCTGGATAAGCATGTGGAGGTCTCCATAAACTTCTGCCCCTACCGATTACTGATAACAGTGCAGACCCTTTATCAAAAATCACACAAATCTCGTCCTCTTTGATTACGTGTCAGCGTAAATAATTTAAAAAGAATTTCCATCCCTCGATATTTTCCTTTTCAACTATGGCAAAGGCTATTGGAAATATATTCATGTCTCCGTCTTGCGTCACATCAATAAGTAATATTTGACCGTATTTCCCGTATAACCATGTTCCATCAATTTGAATTATACGTTTGCAGAATGCAAATCCTTCAATGCACGACTGGAATACCCAGAATAACTTACTGAATATTCTTTATCCGGGAATTACTTCACCTTGTAGTGTTACCGCCGGTAACGTTTCGTACTTCACAGCAGTTCCTTGGATAAATATTTGCATTGCTCGTAATAGAGCATGTAGCTCATTATATGATTTATCCCAATCGCCATAAACAAGAGTCATCACATTTTGCTTCGCCATCCACGCCTTATAGTAAGATGGGATGTATCCAAGCTGTGCACGGATCGATGCTACCAATACTGCAATGGTGATCCTCGGATTCTTCTCAACCAATAACTTTGTATAAGCACATACTAAATCGGAGTCAAGATTTATGTGATCTTGTGAGAATAAAGTCATGGTACAAGAGTGTTGACCATTGAACCTTCTCACCTCCCACATCTTCTTTCGTTTCATATACGAAACTCTTATCCTCCAATTATATTTGCTCTTATAATTCAAGCACCTTACGCAATATGTTCCGCTATCAAATTCAGCAACGCAAGATTGCATATGGTGTTTGACGTAGTACTCCTTAATTGCTAACTGAGCATCTTTCTTTGTATCGAATTGAGCTCCGAGTTTCAACTCTCCGTCCGTTGAAGCTAAAGAATGAGAAAATACACGTGCCTCATATTTTGGATCCCGCATTGCAGCATAGTCCACCTCATACATGTGGACTGGAGGCACGTAAGCTGGAAGATTAGGCTCTGGTTGATGGGGCTCCGGTTGAACATAACCTCAAACCGGCGGCTCATCGGCCAATCTATATCTAGCAGAAGCTGCTGCCCAAACATCTTCATCAACGTCAAGATCATGGCCCTGAGCAGCAGCGGTCCTAAGAACATCAACATCATCAGCATCAAGCAACTCGACATCGTCATCTTTTGTCATTGGTATAACATTTTCATCGTCCTCGTTGAAATCATCAACTATTTTACCCCAACAACCATAAATGTTTTCGGTGTCACAATCCACCGTGATATGAACTCCGCCTGAAATGTCAACATATTAGAAATACATTTTCAAAAATACATTGTACCATACTGTAAAACTTAAATTCACTTATCTGATTTCAAAATATTCGATCACACCTAATGAGTCTCCAAAACTCTCTCAAACCTTAAATTTTCAAAAACAAACAAAACAATGTCTCGGGCAGTTTCTATATATATATATATCCAGGGCCTGTTGCCCTTGCAGACCTGCACGCCATCTGCAGTTGGCGTCCTCACATGAATCTTGCAGACCTGCACGCCATCTGCGCGTGGCGTCTTGTCTAACCAACTTTATTCATCTGCCTCAGCTGACATCTTTGACTGTAGCTGGCTGAGTTCGCTGGAATTGCGGCTCAAATATTATAATTTAACTGAAGACGCCACCTGCAGGTGATGTTTTGACCCAGGGTAAAATTTTAATAATTAAAAATTAAAAGACACCACCTGCAGGTGGCGTCTTGACCTGTTACTGTAGTTTTGGCCGTAGTTCTCCAAAATTAGGCACCGCACCCCATTTCCCTAAAATTGGTTTGGGAATGAATTATTCCCCAAAAACCCAAATTTACTTTATCCCACACTTCAATCTACCGACCAATCTTTTCCCATTAATTGGGAGAAGATTTTTATTCAAAAGTGATAAAACCACCATATTAGTTATCCATCTTTCAACCACTTTACACAAGCTTTCCAACATCCTTAAACACTTACACAAAGGTCCAAAATTCATTAAATTAATTCCAACAAAATTTGATCTTTAAATAAATTTATCCACAAAAAAATCATATATTTTCCATGGATAGATATACAATTTATTAAAACCCCATCTTTTTCATTTTTTTCATTTTAGACTCATGTATCCTTTTTATTTCAATTGAGTCCTTAACCTTTCGCAAACTCCCTGATTTAATATTTATGGGCGGCACAGATACTGAAGCAGGCGGAAGGCCCATTTTCACCTACTTGTTAAGACTTTTGTTAACCCATTTTCATCTTTTCTTTCAATTGAGATACTGATATTAGTAGGGAGATGGGAATAATAAAAAAAGAAGAAAGAAGGAAAAGGCAGGCCAATGGGGTTGAGAAATTGACCGATTGAATCTAGGACGACGACACTCCATGTGGGTAAAGATTGGACACACGTAGACCATGCGACGACCACAGTGGCTGAGACCACCCTACCCTTGCACTGGCCTCTTCCTTATTTCTCTCGTTCTCTCCCTGTCTTTTCTTGCCCATGCGGATTTAAATGTTGGTTAAATATTCAATTCGAAATAGATATCACGAATTTAAATTTTGATATTGTATATAGAATAGATTAAATTAAGATTTTTTTAATAAATTTTTATAGTATTTAATTTATATTAATCGATTAGATATTAATAGTTACACTAAAAAAATATTCAGTTTAATTTTAGTTATATTGAAAGTTTATGTGATTTCAGGTTTAAATTGGTATGTTTATTCGGGATTCAAAACACTAATGATCCAATTTAATAAAACTAATGATCTATTAATATATAAATCAAATATAGGACATTTTAACTCTTTTGATACTTTTTTAAGGTAATTATAAATTAATATAAGTTCACACTTTTTTAATCTTCTAATAATTGGCATACACCTATTACAAATAAAAATGTTCAAATTTAATTATCTTAAAATGAACATTATTACTTTTTTCGATAAAACCGCGTTGAATTTCTTTACATGTGATTACTAAGCATGAAATATCTTAGATAGAATGAAATACTATTTTAACCAAGATTAATGTATTATGAAGAGAGAAATGTAAGTGTAGACCTGTAGTTCTCCACTTCTCCCTATCCATTAGCATCAAATAAAGCAATGACAGAAAGTGCAAGTGGAATGACCAAGACCCACCGCTGTGTGTGTGGGTGGTCCGCTGCGACAAAACGGATAAGCTCATAAAGTGGGGTGCTCACTCACTGGTCAGCTCAGCTCAGCTCGGGTCAGGTGAGTCAAAATCGAATTCAACAGTCTGAAGGTTTTTCGTTGTAAATGAGACGAGACAGATCGTGAGTTACTCGAACTCAACTAGATTAAAATTTGGTCAAAGTTCGACTCGAGCTCGAACTCGGATCAAGTTCTTAATGAGCCGAGCCGAGCTACTTGATACACGACTCGAAAAACTTGCGAGCTACTCGAAAATATAATATACTAAATTTTTTTTTATAATTTAAAATCTAAATTCCTAAACTTAAAACCCTAAAATATAAACCCTAAACATAAGTTTTGAACCCTAAAATCTAAATCTTAAATTCTAAACCCAACAATGTAAACCTCTAAACCCTAAACTAACACCCAAACCCTAAAATTAATAAGCTTGAATTTTCGCAACTTGTGTATCAAATTTTTTTTATAAGGCTTAAAATGAGACTTGACAGATGCGAGATACTCGAGTCCGACATAATCAAAGATTGGTCAACACTTAACTCGATTAGGCTCGAATCAAGCTTGAACTCGACTCGAGATCTTAACGAGCCGAGTCGAACTCAAGATTTTTCAGGCTCATTAAAAATTACTCAAATTCAAACTCGATTTAAAATCTTAATGAGTCGAATCGAGTTCAGTACTACACGAAATTGACTCGGCTCGTTTACGCCCCTAATTCTTGATGTGAAATCGAGAGGGAAAACACTGCCGGTGCAAGCAGAGCAGAGCCTTTGGGGAATTGTTGTTATCCACTAAACTTACTCGTGGCAGTAAAAGCTTGGGACTTGCCACCTTACTCCCTCGCTGCTCCACGTAGCATAAAATCTACCATCTTTCTCAACAAATTCATGTCCCAAAAATGGGTTATCTTTGTGATTTCGCTTTCTTAAGACAAAGGCTCAATCTTCACGTGTCTGCCCTTTCTTTTCCCCGTTCTTTACTCCTTTCCTTTTCCTTCCAAGTTCTATCCTTTTTATTTTTCCGTTTTGTTTCTTTGCTTTTTATCTTGACGGTGCTTTCTTTCAAACATATCGCTCTCTCTATATACGTGTCTCATTCCGTTGGAGGCTAAACAAGGATTATCAATAGGCTTATAAGATTGATTAGGACCAGAAGGTTTAATGTGTTGAGAACAGAAGAATGGAGGGAAAGAAAAAAGTGGGGTTGTCCTCTTCTTCCTTTACTTCAGAGCTCTTTGGTTCAAAAGATTCCCCTTCACCTCCCACTGGGATTTTTGGCTCTATATTTGCTCCTCCCTCTAAGGTATTTATTTATAACTTTCTTGCCTGTTCTTGGTAACGGGGTTTTGAGTTTTTGTTGTTTATTTCCCTTGGAATTCCAAAGAATGAATCATTTTTCAGTTGGGTAATTTGAGACGGTTCAAGAAACTATTGTTCAGAACTTTACTGAGGGTAGTGAACTTGAAGTTCTTCTACAAATTACAAACTTTAGATTCTATTTTGTTCAGAAAGTTTTAATTTATCCAATCTGGTGTTGATTTAGGTGCTAGGAAGGGAATCTCTACGACCTGCTGGGGCCAAAAGCCAGCATTCTCCAAATGAGCCCTGGAACACAAAGCCTGGCGCCTCTGGTTTGTGCAATCAGTCTTAGCTTTTACATGACTTTGCTTGATTTCACAAATTGCTTCTTGTATCCCCCAATGATTCTGAAATACCAAGTAGTTCTTGAATCTTGAATTCTCTGTAAATCATCAGGTGCTTCTTCCAAAGGACATGAAGGTGAAAATCAGAATATACGAGACGAGAGTTACATGTATCAGGAGCAGAGAGTGCAACCGTGTCCTTTAAGTTCGTCGATCTACTATGGCGGGCAAGATATATACCCTAGTCCCCAGAGCCAGGGCTCTGCGGTGAGTGCTCCAGCTTATCCTATAGGCTTCACATATCGAGAGCATTCATTAGTTTGATGAGTCTTTTGAAATCTGCTAACATGTTTACATATCATTCCAGTACAAGAAAGATGGCGGAGAAGATGATTCGGGGACTGCATCGAGAGGAAACTGGTGGCAAGGTATGAAATTATCTAATGCGATATACCGAGAATAGTGGAGAACATTTTAATTGTAAGATTGACATCTATGTTGCTATGGTTTCTTTCTGCAGGATCTCTATATTACTAAGAGTTTGTTGTTTGTCTGTCAACATACTGATATGAAGGTACCATTACTCAAATATCCATAGTCACTTGAGTTTTATATCGATCACATCATGCGATTCATATCATGAATAATACGGTTTTTCATAAAGTTTAATCAATAGATTATTATCTTATCCCACTAGCCTCCTCCTTTTTGGCCCGAGATGAAGCCAAGGTACACACCCCACGGACAGAACAAAAAGTAAACTGAAGGAAAAATATGCAAAACACTTAAAATGACTTCACAGTATTCCCTTTTTCTTTTTTCTGATAATATAGCATCTTTGTTTGTTGAATCTACTCTTAGCAGGTACATGGGAATAAATAGATAGCTGTTTAATCCATCTCGGGTTATATGTGTGGGAGGTGGACATAGTAATCAGAACATGACAGCCGCTTGCTGGTATTACTTTCTCGAGACAAACAAATATACATGGTTATCTGGTCACCTTTGTTTACTGTAAAGGATAATGGAACTTGCTCATCCTTTCCTTTCTGTAAAGGAGATATGGTTAAATAACTTTATAGTGAAAGTATTGCTTTTGCTTGAGTAATATAGCATCCATGGATGAACTCTGTCTCTGCTTTAAACCTTTAACCAATATGAGATTTTGCTTTTCGTTTTGGATAGGAATAATCTTTATCTTCTTATCCAAGTGTTGTCATGATTTTCTTAGCTTCTTTGGATCCTTCATTTACAATCCAAAGGACATGAAATAAAGTTTTAGTTTTTCTTTAAACAAGTCAAAAGAATGAAGCTGACAGAACATATCTTTCCTTCAAAACTGTGTATGAGGTTGCCTGAAACACTGAAAGCCCCACCTTTCCAATTCATGACACTGTCTCTAAAGATGACACGCACCATTAATAGTTAAAGACAACCTTCAATTGCTATGGCCCATATACATAATTATCTTGAAAACCATCCAATAGTTTTGCCTAAAGACTGCCCTTTCAATTACGACCCTTAGATTAAAAGCAGTCTCTTTCGATCTATTTGTGGGACAAATGCTTTGAAATGGCCGTTAAAGAAAGTTCTGTGTCGTTAAAGATGACTAAAATAAGGTTCAGGACAAATATTCTGCAACCGCAATTTTCTTCTTATTTTCATTCAAAGGTTGATCTAAGGCTCAATTCCGGATGCTTTAGCAGTGTTCGAAATCAAAACGGCACAGAGACTGCTCGGTTTTTGGCTGATTTTCCGGCTGAAACCGGAGCCTTCAGCACAGGAGGCAAGCTTCTTTGCCTCATTAATGTCTCTGATCCAAATGGAACTTGTACAGAAAAAAGCAACTGGAGCTATCCCACATTGCTGATGCATTTGATGTACAAGCTATTTAAATAATTGATTGAGGCTTACCTTGGTCGCTGAGTGGGGTAGCTCCTGCTTGTAACCCAAGTGGGTGCATTAAGGTGGTTGGACTTTGGTATGGTTCTTTGAGTCGGGGCCCTCTGGTCCATTCCAAAATGCAAATCACTTTTTTCTTTTTTAAACAGACCCTACGAAACTGGTTCTATGGGTAATCTGTTTTGGGCAAATTTACTTCTTGTTATTTAGTATAGATAGTTTTTTTATTTATTAAAACTTTATCTTTTATTTTTTATAATTAATTACATGTTATTTTTTAATTTTGATTACATTATCACAAGTGACAATCCATCCAATCGTTTGTCTACAACTGTCGTTTCTGTTTAGATTCGTAAACCAAAAGCAGTCTCTATCTATCTGTTGGTTAGACAAATGCTTAAGTTCTGGTCGTTCAAGACTCAGCAACCACATTTATTTTTATCAAATTTGATTAGGATTTTCATGTTACATTACCAATGGTTTTGGTTCCATGCATGTTGAAACAATTTTGATTCATGGCAATTAAAAGATGATACAAAAAGCATAAACTTGGACGATGAACTATAATAATATAAACAAGGCTTTAAGCTTTTTATTCATACAAAGGTAAGCTTAAGCTACATATTCAGTAGTACAACAAGTGAGCTCCTGCACTCTTATATCAGTTTTCGAGTCCCCCGAATTTTCACTTCAAGGAAGTGTATAAGCTGCAAAACAAACAGTCATAATGTGAGAAATTGGAAATGGAATAGTGAAAAATGGAGCAATGGAAAATAACGACTCACGTCCGCATTTGTAACCGACGGGACGGTTGGCAAAGTTGCAGCGTTTAGGGATGGTTATGGCATTCTCGAGCTTAATTCCGGACGCTTTAGCGGTGTTGGAGAGCAAAACGGCGCAGAGACAGCTCGGATTTTGGCCCATTTTCTTCACCTGGTCGCAGCAAGCTGCTGGAACAGGAGCTTTCGCGTCTTGTGCGGCTTCGGCACATGGGGCTAACTTCATTGCCTCATTATCAGGAGATGATTTCCCACATTCCCCTGCTGCATCAACATTTCCCATCTCCAAAATGCTAACCAGCACAATCAATCCCATGACACACATAAGTTTCAACGCAGCTGCCATTTTTCTCTTATCTGAACAAATCCACAACACTCAGCTGAACCTGACCCTGAAATCTGAATGCAGATCACCCATTCGATC
Organism: Hibiscus mutabilis; assembly: GCA_019671005.1. Classification (NCBI taxonomy): domain Eukaryota; kingdom Viridiplantae; phylum Streptophyta; class Magnoliopsida; order Malvales; family Malvaceae; genus Hibiscus; species Hibiscus mutabilis. Next base: position 11,848,472 of record CM033738.1, on the reverse strand, counting down.
CCGGTATTTATACTGAAACTTGAGCATGAAATGGAAGTACAGCCCCAGGCACTAATGGTATAATGGAGGTAGCACTATAAGAAGAGATAATTTTATAATAGTAGCACTTTGATTTAAAAACACTCATTGTTTTAGTTCTGTCATATATCAAAGTGTGTCTCCATTTGTAATCATCTCAACGGCTCTGTAAAACCGTCTAAATCTTGTCATTTAGCCACTTCATCCCCTATTCTGGAACTCTGCCAACAACCCAATACAGTGCTTGCTCCAATCAAGCTTCCTTTTCTTTGTGGCAACGTGTTATCAACTACTCCCATCTTTATTAACACTCTCATTAGTACATTACAAGAGTTGCATTCAACGTTGGCTATTACTGTAAATGATAAATGGACTTGAGCATTGTTGAGAGGTGCAGTCACGAACCTCAAATATGAACGGTAAAACAAATATGGAAGATAGTGAAAAGAAAAGTTTCTTTTTGTAGTCTATAGACAAGTGGCAGATAGCTTGGCATTTTCTATTGTAAATTTGATCCATAGACTGTTCAGCCATGATCCACTTTGAGACCATAAATGATGCCTTGAGAAGGTATGAATCACTCGACTTATTTATCATTTACAATGACCGGGGGTGAATGTTTGCCATTCTCAAGCATCTTCCTATTCCTACCGAATTTAAAACAAAGAGAATAAAAATAAAATTGGCTCATGGTGTGCAACATCAGGGCTCTTTCTCTGAAACTGGCTCCAATTTCGGTAAGCTCACTGCCTCTTTTAGAGGTTCAAAAGAAACCAATGCTTCTGTAGCTACGGTTGAACCGGATTCGGTTCCTTCATTTGGATTATTGTGTTCCTTCGGTTTTAAATCGATACTAAGATAATCTGTTAAGACCTTTGCCACATTCATCCCACGCTGAGGAACTTTGCTGCTTGAGAGAAACGGTGATCTATCACCCTTGACAGGGGTAGCTAGGGGTGCAGGTGAAAAGTTGGGGGTCGAAAATGCTGTTCTATAAGGAGTGCTGGGGAAGGGCACTGAGTATGGGATCGAAAGACTCTTCTGACCGATGACACCAATCCTGGACAGCGAAGAGAACTGATCCGAATGCTTGGTCAAGTCATCTACATAGAGCACATCGTCAATACGTGCAACAATGTTGAATGCAAGGCTCTCCAAAACTCTCGAGTAGCTCTCCAAAATGGATTTCCCAACATCCTATTAACCACCATAATGTTCATTCATCAGCATGAATTTTGTAATTAAAAGAATTCATAACATAAAACAAACTGGAAATATTGACACAAACCTTGTTATACTGAATTTTGCTCATATCTAAAGTGGTCTGGGGAAGTCCAGGGAAACGTTGCTTCAAGCAAAGCAGGAGGCTCTCTGCTCGATCAGCAAGCATCTCTCTCTTGTCAGCATCGACCATTAGGTCCTTGACCAAATCCCATGACAACTTTGAACTGGATCGGGTTGGGCCGACAGGTTTGGAGTTTGATTTTTTGCGCCATAAATATATTGAGGCCTCCACTCGATTGGAAATCTCTATAGCTTGGTGCTCAGATGATAGATCAAGGCAATCAAGAAGGCGTTCAGGCGTAAACATATCCGATGAAATATAGCGATATATGAGATCTCCTAGGCTGGCTCGGCTATTCTGAAACATGTTTGCACCAAAATTTTAACAAGAACTTTCTGCAATGAATAATGCCTAGTATTTATGCATTCTCTTTTACCTTTGGAAGAGATTCCAAATATGATTCAGGGATATCCATGTCAGCTAGAGTAATACTGTTGATTGCCATGGCAGCCTTTAGGATCTGGTTTGTACAGTCACGTTTATGCTGCAACTGCTTCCTTGAATTTACATGGAGGCCCCCCGGCGGAACTCGAGACACGGGGAGCCACCATTTTTCCTCTTGTCGCTGAAGGGCTTTTCGGAAAGAGGTTGATCCATCAGCCTCTGGGGCTAGAATCCCTTGGTCGACGTACCAGAACTCTGTATCGGTAAAACTATCTAATATCTCCTGTAAAAATAATGTTGTATTAAAAAAAAAACTATCCAACCAGAATGATATGTACATTGTTATAAAAGTCGGTGGATCTCACAAGAAGCATGTTGTCCAATTTTCTTAAAGCCGGGAGATTAACGAAAAGATCGGAACGAGGCCTGCAAGTCAAGACCTGCAATCACAACAAGCACCATAACATATTTAGACTATACATTATACAATTATAAAACTTTTAGCAGCTTTTCTTCTTGACTATATAAGTTTCTTAGGGAGCATTTCATCACCAATGGAATTTGGAATTTTAAGCTACAAATCTTCCATTGGATAGAACTTGATCCCTAGAACTCCAACGCTGGCCTAATGTCACATTTTCATATTCTGGGCGAGTTTATAAGGAAAATTTTAGAAAGCTTTACCTCGAGCTTGCTTCCGTCTGGGAACGTCCGCCACGAAGGTATCAACTCAACAATGTGATCACTAACAGAAAGAAGCCATTCCATTTCTCGCCGCCACATTGCTTTCTTCTCGGGAGGAACAGGTTCTAACCTCCATATTTGCCCAAATAAGGTAGCTTCAAAATGGAGGTGAATGGGAAATAAACCATCAAACAAAAAGGCCAATGGCAATTAACCAACATAAAATAAGAAACAAATGACCACATAGACAAATAGTCAAAAAGAATTGATGAAAACTATCATAATTCATACCACAAAGATTGGTGATGGCATTCGAAATAGCCAAGGCTGTGCAAACACCATTTCCACAGCCAGACATATCTTCTCCAAGCAACAATTTTGCATATCTTTCCTTCATCAACTCAATCTCTATAACCCCATTAACCAACAAATCAGAACAAATGGTTCAAGCAAGGAAATGGAGAGACATAATAATCATGTGATAATCAATAAAAGTACCTGAAATTGTGGACCCTTGTTTCTCTAATTTCCTATTATCCAATGGGGTTTTCTCTCCATCTTCACTACAATTAGTACTGGTGCAGTCTTCTGCCCCAGCATTTTCCTTTACAGGCCATCCTAATGAAGGTGATGAAACTGACCCTCCCTCGGAACTACTGTGACTGTGTTCCTCCTCATGAACTGTTGTTTCAGATGTTAAAAAATCAGAACTTGAGCCGCTTTCAAGACCCTCGTCTTCAACAAGCAACTCACCAAATGTCCCCTTTTGACCCCCATTGTCGCTAAAGCTTCCATCTTTCTCAACCAAACGCTCCATTTCAGCTTGCTGTCCTTCAGAGGGACCGGGTGAAGGACAAAAGACAGAGTTGTTAACTATAATACCACTATACTCAAACCTTTGGGAGCAACAAACATTGGACTCAAATGCTTTGTAACACAAACTTCTAAAAGATTTCGAAACCCAAAAGCTCTTAGCTTTTAGCTTTGGCACAGGCATATGAAGCTTGAACTGGTAATGATGTTGTTGTTGTTGCTGTTTGGTAGACCCTATTTGCTCTTGGTTGGTGAAAGCTCCATCCTTAACCATAAGGTTGCCCACATGTCTGCTTCATCGGGGGTAAAATGGAAGCAAGTAACAAAAAGTAACAGAGAAATTTGGTGTGGGGTTTTTCTTTTTATGTGACAGAAAAAGGCAGAAGCTTTGTGTTCTTATACGAGGGGAGTAAAGCTGGTGATGATTACTGAGGCCTGCTCAAAGACACGACTTGGAGGGCCTTTTCTTCACCTTTACCACTATTTGAGATCTCCTCATATTTTCCCATTTTTTTAAAAGAAAAAAACTACAAATTTTAACCAAATCAAAACAAACACAATCTTAAAAATCCCCAGGGTATGTTTGAAAATTAATGATAAAGTAAGTTGATTAAGGAGCCGTGTAGGCGACGGATTCATCATTTATCCATCATTATCTTACCCCTTTTAAAGTTCTTAACCTTCAATTATGCTTTTAACTTCCATAAAAAATGTAAAATTCAATTTTATTATGCTTAAAGCTTCATTTTTTTGCTTGTCGTTCATGGTATAAAATAAGGTACAGAAAATAAATTTAGTTAGCTGAAAATTCCTAGAGAAAAAAATGGTTGGCTCTAGGCAACCACGTTGTGATGACTGATGAATGCTATGGATAATGGAAAAGGATGCCTTTGTCTCTTGGGCAACATCGAAATGGAATTCTATGAACGGCGGGGTTGTTCAGTAATTTCATAGGGGAAGCAGGGATTGTTGGGTAATTTCTGTAGGCTATGGAAAAACCACCCTACCTTATCCATCTTTCTTTAAATAAATAAATTTAACATAAACAAACATAGGTAGGGTTTTGAGGAACATTTCAAATTTGTTTAATTTTTGTTGTTTTCTATTCCTTTTTGCCCTCTAAAGGTGAAAACCCAAATAGGAAAAGGATAGACCTAGCAAACTTACTTGAGACTAGTTGACACTCGAACTGATTTACTCGATTCGAGATCCGATATATACCTAAATATGGTGGTCTAAATTTGATTCAAACCCGAACTAAAACTGAGCCAAATTTAGTTGAACCGAAAGTAACTTGTTTCTAATTTAATTCCAACCAAAATTAACCCGAATCAAGAATAAATTAAACCGAAAATTAACCCGAATAGAAAGTAAGCTGAATTTAAATTGCTCAAATATGTATGATTTATTCTCCTTTTGTATTATAATACTAATTGACAATCATCTTTAGTAATAGTTTAATATCATTTTTTCTCTAATAAAATATCATCTTCATACATTGACTCAAATAAAAAATCGATTGATCCGATATTGACCCGAATTGAAAATCGATTGATCTGATATTAACCAGATCCACAATTCAACTGATCTGATATAAACTAGAAATGAAATTCAATCAACTCGATATTGATCCGAACCAAAATTCAAATGATTCGATATTGATCCGACTCAACACCCAACCTGACATGAAATAACTTAAACTCGAACTAAATTCGAATCAGACTCAATCTGTAACATCCTTGACCCGGATGCCACATTGGGCCCTAAGCCCCAAAATCCATACCGTTAAACTTTTTCCTTTTTCAAGCCCAATATATATAAGTCCAATAAAAACATAAGTCCATACATTGAAAATATAGTTAAATCGAGATGTTTAAAACAGTATTCACGGAGCACCATTTACAAATATAAAGCATTCGACTTTTGACCAAATAATACAAAATAAGAGTTACAAAATACATATAGGGTCCTACGAAATACATAGCCCATTACATCTAGTATTTGTACTCAACCGCTAGAGTCGATGCTGAAATCCAACCTTGATGTTGCTCCTTCAAGCCTCACGATAACCTACTAACCTGCGAATGGAAACAACGATTCCGAACGCTGAGCTAACAAGCTCAGTGGATACACTGCCACTCAACTATGCTTCATGCAAATCATAAATAAAGCAATGCAACGGGAATGGTATCATGGCAATATAGCAATGGCGCTACTATAACCGCCTAAACACATGGCATTATGAATGTATGATCACGCACACAGCTCATACAAGAGCCTCATACATTTACCTAGCATCACACAGATAACACCAATAACAATTAAGTGAGGTCCGCACCTACAAAGTATCGGAATCCTACACTTAAGTGAGGTCTGCGTCCACATAGCATCGACATCCTGCACTACGAGTAAGGCCCACATCCATATAGCATCGGGATCCTATACTTTAAGGGAGGAGGCCCGCGTTCATAAAGTATCTAGATCCTACATCAATGCTCAAAATTCCTCATCAACCATCTTCGAATGAGGGTCACGTCCACATAGCATCGAGATCCAATATTCGGGAATCTTCAAGGTGTTGCAACACACTTAGGGTATTCAATCCCAACAACAAGGGATGACTCGACTACTTAGGCGTCCCCTCAGCACACAGCAGGGACCCTAACTACCACATAGCCTCGATCGATCCACCTAGGATCCTTATGGGTTACTACCTCACACGGTTTACCCAATATTTACCAAGTCATTAGCCAATTATTTCTCATACGGGGTTAAAATCTCTATTTCTCAGTTTTAGTATTCATTTTACACCTTAAGAGACCCCTAGGGCCCTTTGCCTCAAATTATAGAACCCCCGAATATAAACCCAAATTTCTTAGGCAAAATGCCCAGTAAGTACCGATACTCCTATATGGGTATCGGTACTCTCCTCTAGGTACTGATACTCAACCATGAGTACTGATACTCATTTTAGGTTCGAAAAAATTGAACCCTCAAGCCGTATCGATACACCCTAACCCATATCGATACTCCTTATCGGTACTAGGATCGCCCCGTACCAATCTATAACCGTACCGGTACTCCTATCCATGTGTATCGATACGTTATACCTCTCCGGGCAATGTAACAGCGCATATCGATACACCCCATGCATACCGGTACATGAAAGCGTTACTAGAATTCTTAACTTGTAAAGGGTATCGGTACACGGGGAGGCGTACCGGTACGCCCCTCACAACCCTTCCCCTTATTTCACTAAGGCGTACCGATACTCTATGCCCAGTACTGGTACGCGATCCTAATTTTTTAACTCTAGTATGGATTTCTAGGAGAAACCCTATTTAACCCCCATAATTAAACCCCAAACCATTCCTACAAGTTATGGTGATAGCATTAGATGGATTACTACCAATTTTAGGCCATTACAACAACAATTCTATAATTTGCCTTTAACAACCACTCAAGCTATACCAAGGCCAAAAACACCAAATCATGCTTCAAAGCCTAACTTTATGATTTCCAAGAAACTATAGGAATTATAATATCCCAATAATTGGTTAGTGACTAATTTGCAAAGAATTAGAAGTCGGTGGTTTTAGTTCAGTGACTAAAATGTAAAATGTTAAAGTTTAGTGACCAAAGTGAAAAGTTGAGAAATATTTAAGGAATAACATGGTAATTTTCCCAATAATTATTGTTGTTCTATAAATAAATAGATCACATAAGGGTGTGAATCAAATATAAAATTGTTTGTTCGATTCGATGTTTCTATTATTGGGAAATTACAGTTAAAGTTTAAATGGAATTTGGGTAATCGTATGAGCTTGGAATGTGATGAAATTTTTAAGTGAGTTGTAAGAGGACTTGAAGAACATGACATTTAGTTTTGGAATCGTTTTTAATTGATTTGGATTCGATTGGATGCAATATTTTAATACAATGCACAAATGACATTTTTGTACCTACACATATTCATTAATGGCAATTTAGTCATTTTGTCCATACTTTTTAATTAAAAATGATTATGGAAAAGTGATAATGTTAGGTTTCAACACCTAATTGGTCATAATTAAGGGGAAAAATGGTAATTTTGCTATTAAGGAAGATTTTTATATTATATTAAGTTAAATAAATGCCATTTGGCATTAGAATTAAAGAAAGAAAATACTAGAAATTCTCATATTCTCTTCCTCTTGGCCGAAACCTCCCTAGCTAAGGTGAGAAAATTTTTGATTCACTTTTAAGTTTGATTTGGTTGCTTTTTGGGTTGAAGCATGAAATAGAGAATTAATCTCTATTGAATTCTCTTTCATTTGGTATACTTTTTGAGTGGTTTCCATGTTTATATGTTGAGATTGGAGATTAGGGTTTATGAAGAACAAGTTGAGATTTCATATTTTAAGGATTCATTGGATTGAATATGAGGTTGTGATGTTGTTTAATGCTTGATAGAGTGAAAATTTCCATGGATTGTGTTATAGGTTATATTTGGGAAAATTGAAAAATTAGGGGAAACTCTTGCAAAATTTTTATTTGAATTGGAAATGATGTTAGAAGTTTGAATATGATGTTTGGAGGTTAAATTTATGCTTGAATCAATTTGAAAAAATTTGGAGAAAGTGACCTTTGGTATTCAGCTTTTAGAGGAAATTAGGGGAAAGTTATGGAAAATTTTTCCTAAAGTTAGAATTGCTGTAAGAACAAATTTTCAAGCTTTGGAATGTTGTTTGGACTAATAAGGAAGTTTGTAAAATGTTAAGGATCAAATAGTAATTTTAAGGAAATATGAGAATTAAGTGGAAGTTGAGTTAAAGATTGATGTATTGAGCTTGAATGTTTAGTTGGAATACTTGAAAGTGTTATTAAGTATTTGGAATTGAAGATTTATGGGAAAGAACTATTTTGAAAGATTTAGAAGTTTTGAAGTTAACATTGATACTATAAAAATGAAGTTGGTATTAAACAAATTTTTAGGAATATTATTCCTAATATATATCAATATTAGTATAATACTAACATATACTTTGAATTGTATGTATTGTTAAATATTGTTTAGATCGTAATTGAGATCAAAATCGAGATACAAGCAAGGTTGTAGATAAAGAAAAAGTACAAAAGTAAAGTTAAAAAATATAGTACAGTTTACTAGTGAGGCAACATGTGAGTGCATTCCTATTTATTTTATTATGATACGAGGAAGACTTGCGATAAGTCAACCTTGAGTGTTGAAAAGAAAAAGGATATGAATTGTAAACTATATACATATTAAATGGCTTTGATATGAATTATAAATGATTTCGGGTATGAACTACCCAATGTATTTTTTATATGTTATAGTGATATGTCTTTATCTATTGATATTATTGAATAAGTGAAGAGATCATAATAGCGAATTGGTTAAAAGCCCATTGTATGATTATTGAGATTCTTGGGATAATTGACATGCCAATGAGGTGGAGTATAGTGATACAGTGACGTTGTGTTCTACAACTATGACTTAGTGATATATTGATGCTGTTAAATTACAGCAGTGATACAATGATTTATTATGGCACAACATATTAGTTCATGCCACACATGTGCATGCTCAACAGTGACTCACATACCATGCATTCTCATTTACTTTACATTGGGCTATAATTTAATTAAGAGTGAAAGTGTAAAGAATGATTCAAGTGAAAATGAATCTTCAAATAAAGAATTGCTTTGATATAACCTGTTTTACATATATATATATATATAAATTTTGAGATTTTACAGGTAACATAATAGTGGAACGACTTTGACAAGTCAGATTTTTATGATTTCGCAATCCTATATGATATATATATACATATATATTGTATTTTGTTTGTTTATGTCATTTTTTACAGTGAAATGTTTAAATTATTTTATGTTGCCTCACTAAGTGTATAATTAACGTGTGAATGTTCCACGCATAGGTAAAAATGAGCATAAGGATTAAGGAGTAGCAGTAGACATCATCTATTTTGAGGACATATCATCAGTATCAGTATGGCATCTTTGATGTTACTAGTTGGCATGTATATTAAAAATGTCTTGGCTGCTCTAATATGAATATATTTGGAATGGTTGTAGTAGTATAAACATAAATATGGACTTATAGTGGATACTAGTAATTAAATAGACTAATTTGCGTGTTTAGTAGAAAATTTAATCGTATTTTATTGGATATCCAAATGATTTTTAAATTAGGCAGTTTTGTTATTGATATGATATTGAATTGAACTGCTAGGTCGCTGCCTGAAACTAGGTTGACATTGGATGTTTAAATAAATACTTAAATTTTATGTGATTAAATAGCTAAAGGGTTTAAGGATTAAATTGTATTAGTTTATAAAAGATAAGTGACATCTCTGACTCGTATTCAGTGATGAGTACAGTAAAATGGGTGTTACATTTATTGGTATTAGAGCTATAGGTTTAGCCGGTTCTCGGTCTAAATGGAAGTTGTTTTTGTTGAAAAGTGTGTACATGCCACTAGAATATCAATATTATTGATCCGATGTTTATATAATTGATGAATATCGCTCATTTTTAATGTAGTTATTATGTGGTTATAGATGTCTGAGTCAGGAAGTTCTAGACAAGCTATGAAACATGAGGTTCCGGAAGAAGCTGACAGGGGAAGTAATAAGGTTAATAATAACCCTTCGGCTCAATCAGAATAGGGAAGAGTACCAGTACAACAGGGAATGCCTGTGCAAGATCAGGGGACTTTTCTTCAGGCTTTGGATACGGTTCTGACATGTTTTCAACCACCAGCTCCCTCTGCTTCTCGGATGTCAATTGCTAAAGAATAAAAAAGTTTAGGAGCTCCTGAATTTAAAGGAGAAGTAGATGAAGGTCCCGTAGTTGCCGATATGAGGCTAAATGATTTAAAGATCATGTTAGAGGGATTCCACTGTTCGGAGACCGATAAATTGGATGGAGCTATCTCATTACTTCGAGGTCAAGCTAGATTTTGGTGGACAAATGCTACGATGCACATCCCTCCCGAGCGGGTTACTTGGCAATTCTTCTTGGAGGAATTCAAGAACAAATATATTGGAGATCAATTTATCCAGGAGATAAAACAACAATTCCTCAGCTTGAAGCAAAGAAACCAGACTATCTATGAGTGTGAGTATGAATTTAACAAGTTGAGCCGGTTTGCAGCAGAATTGATTCCTACTGAAAAAGATCGATGTGATTGGTTTATTGAAGGCTTGAATACGAGACCAAAAGAATTATTTGTGGCATTGAAGTTGCCTACGTTTCAAGAGGTGGTGAATCGAGCCAATGTGATAGAACACGTCTATTCAGAAGATATGACAGAGCAGACTCACAATCAATAAAGAGACCAGGAATATCTTCAGCTTATTTTTCATCTAAGCGGAATAAAGGTTCTGGTTCTTGGTATAGGAATAAATCTGGGTCTACTGCATTTGCTCGTAAAACGATTCAATGTTGGAGGAAATAGGCAATCACAGACATCTAATTCTGGTGCTGGGTCATCATCCCAGTTTAGATCTCAGCCGTGTGATGTTTGTGGAAAACGTCACCTAGGCATATGTTGGATGGTGACAAGAGCATGTTTTAAATGTGGAAAAGTTTGCCATTTTGTGAAAGGCTGCCCTCTGATATCTGGAGAGTGACTTGTACAAACAAAGAAATCTACAGTGATGACACAAAGAGGTAGAGGAAGAGCTGGATCTGGAAGACTATCTGAGTTTGTTTCATAGCTAGAAATGCGTGCACCGGCCTGAGTTTTTAATATCAGGACAAATAAAGATCGTGATGATACAAAAATCATTGCAGGTACATTCTATATTTTTGATAAACCTGTATTGGTTTTGATTGATCCTGGTTTTACACATTTGTACATTAGCACTAAGTTGATTGAAGAAAGAAATATTCCATTAGAGTTTATCTCTAGTGATATAATAACGATGAATCTATTAGGTCAGAGTGCGAGAGTGAATCGAATATGTAGAAATTGTCCGATAAAGGTGCATGGAATAGAGTTTTCGGTAAATTTAATGGAACTACCTTTCGAAGAATTTCAGATAATTTTGGGAATAGATTGGTTATCTTTTTATCATGCCATTGTAGATTGTTATCTGAAACGACTAATATTTAGGGATTCGAAAGGTGCTGAGGTAATGGTAGTTAGTGAAAGGATGAATCCTCTATCTAATGTAATTTCAGTCGTATCTGCGAAGAAGCTACTATTAGAAGGCTGTCAAGCTTTTCTAGCTAATGTGGTGGATACTCAAACTTTTGGGGTTGAGTTGGAAGATATTCCTACTATTCGAGAATACCCAGATGTATTTCCAGATAAGTTACCAAGATTACCTTCAGATCGAGAAGTGGAATTTAAAATAGAAGTGTTACATGGTATTGCACGTATATAAATGGTTCCATATAGAATGGCTCCAACTGAGCTTCGAGAGTTAAAAGCGCAATTGCAAGAATTGTTAGATCGGGGATTTATAAGGCCAAGTGTGTCACCTTGGGGCGCACCAGTGTTATTCGTGAAAAAGAAAGATGGATCTATGCGATTATGCATAGATTACCGCCAGTTAAATAAGGTGACCGTGAAGAATAAATATCCTCTTCCGAGGATTGATGATCTTTTTGATCAACTAAAGGGTGCAGCTGTGTTTTCCAAAATTGATCTTCGATCTGGATATCATCAATTGAATATTCAGGAAGAAGATATTTTAAAGATGGCTTTCCGATCTAGGTATGGACACTATGAGTTTGTAGTAATGTCGTTCGGATTAACTAATGATCATGCAGCATTCATGGATCTGATGAATCAAATATTTCAGCCATATTTGGATCGATTTGTGGTGGTATTTATTGATTACATTTTAGTATATTCAAAGACAAAATTGGAACATGATGTCCATCTTTGTGTTGTTCTTCAGCTCCTCTGAGAAAAGAAACTATATGCTAAGTTACCAAAATGTGAATTTTGGTTATCAGAAGTTACTTTTCTCGGCCATGTGGTTTCAGCGGAGGGGATAAGAGTAGATCTCAAGAAAATACAATCTATAGTTGAATGGAAAACTCTGAAGAATATTTTTGAGGTTTGAAATTTCTTGGGGCTGGCTGGTTATTATCGAAGATTTGTAAAGAATTTCTCGATGATGGTATCTCCGTTAACTAAGCTATTAAGAAAAGATGTGTCATTCATTTGGACGGATAAGTGTCAAGAAAGCTTTGAAACATTAAAGAAGATTTTAACTGAAGCTCTGGTATTAGTGCAGCCAGAATCAGGTAAGGATTTTGTAGTAAATGATGCTTCTTATAACGGATTGGGATGTGTACGCATGAGAGGAACTGTCCCACCCATGAATTAGAGTTGGCAGCAGTTGTATTTGCTTTAAAGATATGGCGTCATTATCTATATGGAGAACGATGCTACATCTATACGGGTCATAAAAGTTTAAAGTATCTACTAACTCAAAAAGAGTTAAATTTGAGGTAGATAAGGTGGATCGAGCTCCTAAAGGATTATGATGTGGTTATTGACTACCATCCAGGAAAAGTGAACATGGTAGCCGATGCCCTCAGTAGAAAGACCTTTGTTGCCTTGAAAGCTATAAATGCGAGGCTGGCTTTGAAAGAAAATAGTGCTTTGATTACTGAATTAAGAATAAGACCTACTTTAGTAGATCGAATAAAGGAGATTCAAAAAAGAGATATGGAATGTTTGTCAAAATTCAAATAAGTCGAAAATGGTGAGACCAAAGATTTTTAAATTAAGTCTAATGGATGGTTGTATTACCGAGGAAGAATTTTTATTTCTGAAGATGAAGAATTAAAGAAAGAACTTCTCTTTGAATCATATTATAGTCCTTTAACCATGCATCCAGGTGGAAACAAGATGTATCAAGATTTAAATAGTTGATATTGGTGGCCAGGAATGAAAAGAGCTATAACTGAGTTTGTTTCGAAATGCTTGATATGTCAACAAGTAAAACTAGAGCATCAGGTACCTTCTGGTTTATTGCAACCAATTTCCATTCCTCAGTGGAAATAGGAACGAGTAACCATGGTTTTTTATCAGGACTACCTTTGACTCCAAGCAAAAAGGATTTCATTTGGGTGATTGTTGATAGATTGACTAAATCAGCGCACTTCATCCCGGTACGAACAGATTACTCTATGGACAAATATGTTGAGTTGTGTATTAAAGAAATAGTTCAACTTCATGGAGTACCAGTTTCTGTTATCTCTGATAGAGTCCAAAGCTTACTTCCAAATTTTGAAAGTCTTTACATAAAACTCTGGATTCATTAATGGCAATTTAGTCATTTTGCCCATGCTTTTTAATTAAAAATGATTATGGAAAAGTGATAATGTTAGGTGTCAACACCTAATTGGTCATAATTAAGGGGTAAAATGGTAATTTTGTATTAAGGGACATTTTATATTATATTAAGTTAAATAAATGCCATTTGATGTTAGAATTAAAGAAAGAAAATACTAGAAATTCTCTTATTCTCTTCCTCTTGGCCGAAACCTCCCTAGCTAAGGTGAGAAATTTTTTGATTCAATTTTAAGTTTGATTTGGTTGCTTTTTGGGCTGAAGCATGAAATAGAGAATTAATCTCTATTGAATTCTCTTTCATTTGGTATAATTTTTGAGTGGTTTCCATGTTTATATGTTGAGATTGGAGATTAGGGTTTATGAAGAACAAGTTGAGATTTCATGTTTTAAGGATTCATTGGATTGAATATGAGGTTGTGATGTTGTTTAATGCTTGATAGAGTGAAAATTTCCATGGATTGTGTTATAGGTTATTTTTGGGAAAATTGAAAAAGTAGGGGAAACTCTTGCAACATTTTTATTTGAATTGGAAATGATGTTAGAAGTTTGAATATGATGTTTGGAGGTTAAATTTATGCTTGAATCAAGTTGGAAAAATTTGGAGAAAGTGACCTCTAGTATTCGGCTTGTAGAGGAAATTAGGGGAAAATTATGGAAAAAATTTTCTAAAGTTAGAATTGGTGTAAGAACAAATTTTCAAGCTTTGTAATGTTGTTTGGACTAATAAGGAAGTTTGTAAAGTGTTAAGGACCAAATTGTAATTTTAAGGAAATATGAGAATTAAGTGGAAGTTGAGTTAAAGATTGATGTATTGAGCTTGAATGTTTAGTTGGAATACTTGAAAGTGTTATTAAATATTTGGAATTGAAGATTTATGGGAAAGAACTATTTTGAAAGATTTAGAAGTTTTGAAGTTAACATTGATACTATAAAATGAAGTTAGTATTAAAGGAATTTTTAGGAATATTATTCCTAATATGTATCAATGTTAGTATAATATTAACATATACTTTGAATCGTATGTGTTGTTAAATGTTGTGTAGATCGTAATCGGGATCAAAATCGAGATACAAGCAAGGCTGTAGATAAAGAAAAAGTACAAGAGTAAAGTTGAAAGTAATAGTACAATTTACTAGTGAGGCGACATGTGAGTGCATTCCTATTTATTTTATTATGATACGAGAAAGACTTGCGATAAGTCAACCTCGAGTGTTGAAAAGAAAAAGGATTTGAATCGTAAACTATATACATATTAAATGGCTTTGAAATTAATTATAAATGAATTTATGTATGAACTACCCAATGTATTTTTTTATATGATATAGTGATATGTCTTTATCTATTGATATTATTGAATAAGTGAAGAGATCATAATAGTGAATTGGTTAAAAGCCCATTGTATGATTATTGAAATTCTTGGTATAATTGGCATGCCAATGAGGTGGAGTATAGTGATACAGTGACGTTGTGTTCTACAACTATGACTTAGTGATATAGTGATGCTGTTAAATTACAACAGTGATACAGTGATTTATTATGGCACAACATATTAGTTCATGCCGCACATGTGCATACTCAACAGTGACTCACATACCATGCATTCTCATTTACTTTACATTGGGCTATAATTTAATTAAGAGTGAAAGTGTAAATAATGATTCAAGCGAAAATGAATCTTCAAATAAAAATTGCTTTGATATAACCTGTTTTACATATATATATATATTGATAATTTACAGGTTACATAATAGTGGAACGACTTAGTTTTTACGATTTCGTAATCCTATATGATATATATATACACATATATATATTATATTTTTTTGTTTATGTCATTTTTTTACAGTGAAATGTTTAAATTATTTTATGTTGCCTCACTAAGTGTATACTTAGCATGTGAGTGTTCCACGCGTAGGTAAAAATGAGCATAAGGATTAAAGAGTGGCAACATACATCATCTATTTTGAGGACAGATCATCAATATCAGTATGACATCTTTGATGTTACTTTTTGATGTTACTAGTTGGCAAGTATATTATAAATGTCTTGGCTGCTCTGATATGAATATATTTGGAATGGTTGTAGTGGTATAAACATAAATATGGACTTATAGTGGATACTAGTAATTAAATAGACTAATTTGCGTGTTCAGTAGAAAATTTAATCGTATTTTATTGGATATCCAAATGATTTTTAAATTAGGCAGTTTTGTTATTGATATGATATTGAATTAAACTACTAGGTTGCTGCCTGAAACTAGGTTGATATTGGATGTTTACATAAATATTTAAATTTTATGTGATTGAATAGCTAAAGGGTTTAAGAATTAAATTGTATTAGTTTATAAAAGATAAGTGACATCTCTGACTCGTATTCAGTGATGAGTACGGGAAAAGGGGTGTTACAAGTTAGTAGTATACTAACCTTAGCTTAGCTGATAACACAAGACATTCCTCCAAAGCTTTAAGCTTTCCTCCCTTCTTGAGCCTTGGATGAGCTCCCAACCTCTTTCACTACATGGGGAGATTACAAAACGCATTACCACGTTGCTAGAAGATAAAAAGGGCCAAAAACATATTTTTAAACCCAAAATTAGAGCTCCCAAACTCCAAATCTCGTTCAACACTCCCAACCCCCAACAACTCGTCCTTCCTCCAAACCATACAAAGTTTACCTTAAAATATACATCCTTGAAAGCTGATAATACTTCCTTCAACAAGCTAAACGTGATTCACAACACAGGCACTCAAAATCCTACCTTTGATAGTGGTGTTTTGGGTGAGATGTGAGATGGGAAAAAGGAAGATGAAGACATAAAAGTTGGTTGATCTCACCACTCTGCATAATGCAAAGAAATAAGCCTCCCCCATTCTTCAAATTAGACATTTACCACTTTACCCTTCTACCTCCCATCTCCACCCAATCCAACAACCAAATGAGCCCAACACACAAGCTAGCCCAAAATGCCCATGTGAGCCCAATAACACGACCCAAATACGAGGCCCATGCCTCGATCAAACCCGACCCTCAGATTTTCGGAATTCAGGTTGTTACACAATCCAGCTCGAATCTAACCTAAACCGAAAGTAACTCAAGCTAAAACGATCCGACCCGAACGATCCGATGTCACCTCTAGATAAGGGACATGGTTTAAGGATTGGGAAAGGAATTAAGACATGAAAGCAACAGAAAGATCAAAACATTTTTGTTATTCTCATAACTGAAAACTAACAGAAAATGACATTGGAGTTTAAGTGAAGATGTCATAATTGATGATATCATCATCCCTTCCCTTTGTTAAACATACAAACACAAACTTTCCCTCTTTGCCCTTTTTCATTGTTTTTTTTTCTAACTTTGCTTGCAAGGATTTGGGCTGGTTGCTCCATCTCTACAATTTAGTTTGCTGATGTTGGCTTCCTAATTGAAACCCCCTTTTGGAATTAGGAGGGACCATAAAGTATTTCTCGAATTGTTTATTATATGGATTGTATCAATTTAATTTATTTAATATTTAAATAGATAGACCAATTTAATCTCCCTATTAATAAAAGTAATCAAATAAAACTAATTCTGTTTACAAAGTTAACATTATTGCAGGGAAAATGTCAATTACTAATCAACAGAATTGGATATTTGTATAGTTTTTATGGTTCTAGACATAAAATCTTTTGGTTGAAGTTGAACTACGAATGAAGAAAAAAAATTATAGTTTTTCAGTGTAATCATCGACATTTAATTTATTGATTGATTAATCTGAATCATATACCTCAAAGATTTATTTTGGGCCGATCCTCCTAACTTATCTTACTTCATTCATTATACATAGATTTGATCTTTAACTTTCCTTGAAAGTTATAATGTTTCATCTCACTAACTTTAACTAATCTCAACAGTTCGAAATTTTGAGATTGTGAATAGAATAAATCGAATTAGAAGAATCTCTCTCACAATGAGTCTTTGCAATACTATGTTTAGATTAATTAACAAAATAATTGAATACCGATAATTATATAAAAATAATAGATATAGTAATTGAGTACATAGAAATGGTTGCAAATGTTAAATTTAACTTTTAAATCCGTTGGTCATCACTTTTAAAACTTGTTATAAATAAACTATGTATATTGGATTCTTGGATTTAAGGGGAATACTGAAAATAATAACCCCTTTGATTATTTATGAAAGTGTACAGGATTGAATACTTTATTTTTAAGGTTTTGTTACAAAAAAGGGTTGCTTCCAATTTTCAAATTTTAAGTTTGGATACACTTATGGATCTGACTTTTTAATGGTGCAAATAGATACCTAGTTTTTTTTTTGGTGTAATTAGGTATCTAATATTTTTGTAAATAATTCATATTTAGAATTTTAACGTCAAACTTTTGAATCAGTAACATATGTTGTCTCTTTAACTATACGGTGTTAAACTTATGAGTATGAACCGATCGGAATTGAACATGTGTAATTAAAAATATAAGGTACCTAATTGCACCATTAAAAAAACTTGGATAGCACATATCTAAGGGTTAGCATTCAGTCGAACCGAGTCAAAATTTTTGAGTTAATTAAGTTTGCGAGTCCTATTTTATAACTCAAACTTTATTTGAATTTTTTTTGGAGTTGAGTCGAGGTGTTCAAGTTTCTGTTCAAATTAAATTGTAAACATTTATAATGTTATGATACTAGTTATTTCTAATTTAAACGACTTTCTATAACCACATTCAACACACATATATTTTCAAATGTGATATATATATAGGTTAGGATCCACTTACACTATGTAAAACTCAACTAGTTTTACACTAATTTCTGGCCATTAGATGGACGAAATGGATGGATGAGATTAACTCCTTACTTTTTTTTTCCAAGTGATAATCTTCACTTATCATACTTCTAATCTCATCCATCCATTTCACTCATCCAGTAGTCATGGATTAATGTAAAACTAATTGAGTTTTACATAGTGTAACTAGATCTCATCCCTATATATAGAGAGCAGAATTGAAGGAATCAACTCGAAATTGAAAATCGATCCACTAATTACTAAAATTTTTGAGTTATCAAATTTCTATTTTATAACTCAAACTTTATTTACAATTTTTTAGTCAAGTTTATGGAATCACAAGTAGATTTTTTGCGTCGAATCTAGTCAAAAAATGAATTTTTTAAAATCGAATCGAGTTTTATTTACCTCTATCCATAACACATAAATACCAAAGTTATATTTACCCCAAAAAAAGATTCAAGGTCTTTTGTTTGATATCCAAAGTCAAAATTTTGAAAAATGGAAGTAGCCCATTTAAGAAAGGGGAGGGTTCCATTGGGTAAGAGCTTGGAAGCATAAATTGGGTTTGGCTTTGAATACGCTTATTTATTGTTGGTGTTGAGCTACCCATACCCAATGCCATGCATAGTTACGTGAACACACTGAATAACGATACTGCCTTTTCAAATTTGAATCAAAACTAGACGTTGTGAGTTTGTGCTCTACAACTACAATACATAATAATTGCAGTCATCCCCCATGGAAGACCTTGCAGCTGCTGAGCTGAGGCCACTTCAACCCAGCCAGCCAGACGCGGACAGTAGTAAGGGTATTCAAACAGTCGGTTAAACCAAATTAATTGATCGAACTAAAATTTATTTCGGTCAAAAGTTAAAGATCTTTCAAAGTTCAGTTATTGATTAATTCGATTTGAAGCATGTTAATTAACCGAATTAATCAAATTTACTAAAATTTTAATATATATATATATATATATAATATTTTTAATTTTAGACCTAGATGACCCAAAATATTTAAAATCAATTAATTATATTTTTAAGGGTAATTATTAAATCTAAAAATAAAAAATATCAAATAAAAATATTTTTTCAATTTATTGCTACTTAAATTGCTATTTTGAATCAAAACTAAAAATTTATTAAAAATATCGGTTAATTTAAAAATCGGTGGAATTAACAAAACTTAGTTCGGCTTAGTTAATATTTTTTGAAAAAATTTTAATTCAGTTAAAGGTTAAAATTTTTAAAAGTTTGATTAATTTAATTTTGGATAATTCGATTAAGTTATTATTTGAACCAACTGCTGAAACACAACGAGAAAAATTAAATTTAATTAATTCAACTTATAAGATTTTAAACAATTAAAAAATTACAAAAATAAAACCATTTATTTTTAACAATAAAGGGAGATTAATAAATCTGACAATAGATTTTACAACAAGCTTTACAAGGAGCTCTAGGAACTAGAAAGTGAGAGGTGAATGCCCTCTCGGTCACTGGGCCATCATGGGGCTCTCACGTTGTCTTAGTTACAACCCCACTACATTTCCAAAAGCCCCCCTCTGTTCGGGGGGATCAACATTTGAAAGCCCAATCTATGAAGTATTTTTGATTGAATATTTTGTCGAACCCCTAATAATTATTAGAATAAATTATCAGAATGGCTATTTTGTTTCATAAATGTTCATTTTTAGTCACTAATGTTGAAAGTTTATATTTTGGTCACTTGTGTTATTGGTTTATTACATATCGATCATTTACATTATCGATTTGTAACATTTCGACAATTGTGAAGTAAGCTCATGATAGTTCGAAGATGTGTTATGTTAGTAAAAGGGATTTTTTTTAATTTGACCACTAAATTTTATATAGGATATTAATTTGACTCCTAAATTTTATATGAAACATCATTTGACCCTTAAATTTGTTAAATCCCATTATACACAACTTTACCAATTAACGTAGAAAACTAGAAATTACTATATTTTAAGCCTTGTATTTTATTCAAACCGTCTTATATTTCAACTAGACCTTTAAGTTTGGAAGAATACAATGGGCCGATTTGAACCATCACAATTAAAAAAATTCAAAAAAATGAAATCTAATTAATTAAAAAATAAAGTTATATTTATCTTCATGAATTTATTACTTGGTTTTAAGAAAATATAAACTTACGTTTCTTCTCTTTTTTTTTTCAATTTTGATTTACTTAAAGAATATAAAATAAATATATTGATCTTCATGTAAATTTTTTTGTTAGTAGTACAATGTTTATAATAATATTTAATTTTCGTATACGAAGAACTCCCTGCAAAGAGGGAGAAATGATACTAGTTTCATTTATATAGTACAAATTGTATAATATCTTACTCATAAGTTTGGGTTTCTAAAAATATTGTCAAACTTTGGTTACATTTAAAACGGGTTTCTAAGAATATTGCCAAACTTTGGTTACTTAAAAATCTATTGTTTTTTTTTATATATATTGATATTCGATCTTTTAATTAATTAATTTAAATTGAGTATTGAAAAGATTTATTATGAGACAATTCAACTAAACCAATTTGTTTCATTCACAATGTCAGTATTTGAATAATTTACTAGTTACTAATATTTTATATCTATTAATATTAATTAGATTATGAAAATAACTTAATTACCTTGTTGATTCATGAACTATACTGAACTCTCATTATTTTTATAAAGATTGTTGAAGCTTGGATTTTGAATTGAAGGCTATCTTACCTTTGTCCAAGCAGTCGGGCACTATATGAATATTAGGCTTAGGAATGAGTGGAATTGTTTCGTGAGTGAATTTGTACAACTTGCATATTAAAAGAAAAATTATTACCCTTAGTGAGTGCTTAGAAATTTGTTTACTGGGCATTTTTTTTTATCAAATTTTACATCCATAAACCCTAAATTCAAAAATTATATATTGAATCCTACAATTAACCCTAAATTGTTCTTACAATTATTGGTGGATTGAAGGGAGAATAGTTTTTGATAATTGCACGAGTGTGTGCAACCAGCAAAAAGATTAAAATTTCCTTTGTACGTAATTGGTCTAGTGGATTTTTTTTCTGATTAAGATTATGCAAATTTATGATTATTTTATGATTTAAACCGTGTAAATATTTTTATGATATCTAATTTATAATTATTTAGTGTTCTTATTTATATCTCACACTAAAAATATATATTTGAGGTTTATGTTTAGGGTTTAGGATATTTGAGGTAGAGTGTATTTTGTAAGGTTTTAAGTTTATAATTTAGAGTCAATATTTAAAATTTAAAATTTTAATATTAAAGTATCGAAAATGACAAAAAAAAAATTATTCTGTTTACTTTACTACCACGCAGAGCAAAACTACATCTACAACTACAATCCCATTCTGCATCATTCGGAATGTACCCCACCATTAAATTTGAGATTTTTTTTATTAAATGGTTTATATCACAAATAAGTATATAAAGTATATTAATTTTTTATTTAGGTACTTAAAGTATTTTTTTATCAATTAAATATTTTAAGTATTTTTTGGTTAAAATAAATATTTAGAGTATTTTTTCATTAAAGTAAGTGCATAAAGTATATTTTTTTGTCAAAGTAGATGTATAAAGTATATTTTTGTCAAAATAGGTACCTAAAGTATATTTTTTTGTCAAAATAGATACCTAGTGTATTTTTTAATCAATGTCACATGATAATTTTTAGGAACCTAGATGAAATATATATATATATATACACTTTAGGTACCTATTTTGAACAAAAAAAATATTTTAAATTTTTATCTTGACCAAAAAATACTTTAGGTACTTATTTTGACCAAAAAATATATTTTAAGTACCTATTTTGATCAAAAAGTATATCTTAAATACTTATTTTAACCAAAAAAACTTTAATTACCTAAATAAAAAAATTGACATACTTTAAGTACTTATTTATAATATACACTTTATTAAAATTGATAAAAATGGGAAAAAGATGGTGACTAGAATTCTGATGAAAGCGCCCTACGGTGATCATTTATGTAGTTTACTGTTGTTTCAATATTTCAACCCCTCCACTATCACGTAGCGGTCATTGTTTACGTAAAGGATGACGAACCAACCATCACCAATTTATTGAAAAGATTAACAGACTAGAGCAACCAAAGTGTTGAGAAAACTAGCACATCTTGCCTCTATAAGTACTTTGCATGAAACCAAAGTCAGCCTTAAGCAGCATAATGGGTGATGAAGTGAAAGTTTTCGGATTCTGGGCAAGCCCCTTCAGCCGCAGAGTAGAGCTTGCTCTGCGCCTGAAAGGTGTTCCCTACGAATACATAGAAGAGGATATTTTTGAGAACAAGAGCCCTTTGCTTTTGCAGTACAATCCAGTTCACAAGAAAGTCCCAGTCCTCCTCCACAACGGAAAACCGATTGCAGTCACTTGTGATACTTGAGTACATCGAGGAAACTTGGAAATCCAATCCCATATTGCCGGAGGATCCTTATGAGAAAGCCATGGCTCGATTCTGGGCCAAGTTCATCGATGACAAGGTATAATTTCACATCAATAATAGTATAGTACAAACTACAAAGATGAAAACTCGAATTTGACAAATTTGTGTCTCGTTTCTTTATTTGTGGTGTCCATGTAGTGCTTTCCCGCCTTTCACAAAGCTGTTTTGGGGCCGGAGAATGAGCGAGACAAGGCGGGGGAAGAAGTTGGTGATTTTCTGAAAACGCTAGAAAGTGCACTGAATGGAAAGAGATTCTTTGGTGATGTAATTGGAATGGTAGACATTGCTGCCAATTTTGTTGGATTTTGGCTTAGGATCATTCAAGAAATTACCGGAGTGGAGTTGTTGTCAGCTGAGAAATTCCCTGCCTTGTTCAAATGGACCGACGAGTTTGTAGGCTGCAGCGTTGTTAAGGAAAGTTTACCTCCTAAAGACAAAGTACGAGCCGTGATTAAAGCTCGTGTCGATCGAACCATGGAAGCTCAAACTAATGCCCCTGAGTGAACGTGGTCTCCTTTATATTACTTGGTTTCGTGTGTATCTCTGTTTCTGGAGTTATTGTTGTTAGTGCTGCTAGTGTATCTCTGTTTCTGATGTTCTCTTGCTGATGTTTTTTTTTTCCTTTTCATTTCGACAAAAGGGGTAGAAGATTATGGGTGTAAATGAATCAGGCTTGAGCGGATAACATCTTGCTCGTCTTTGTTTATTTATTTGTGAAGGTGTTTATGTTCATTTTATGTTCATTTAAATTTTTGATATCGTGTTCGTTTATTTATTTTTAAAAATGTTCGTATTCGTTTGTTTAGCATTAACGAACATGTTCGTTTATATGTTCACAAACACGTTTCGTTTAACGTTCATGAACAAGTTCACGTCACATTCGCGGATATGCTCGTAGATATGTTCACCAAAATAGTGAAATTACACCACTACTTGTTAAGCTCCTTAAGTTTCACAGTTTGAACTCCAAAGTTCATCATGTGTTTAATTTAGTCTCTATATTCACTAATATTTAAAATATAAAAAAGGCAACATGGTTAAACGAGCTTGTTCCTAAACATAAACGAACTGAACAAATCCATGTTCATTTGTTTATTAAATTAATATACAAATTTTGTTCATACTCATTTATTTAGCTTAATAAACGAAAGTTATACAAACGACTCACAAACAATTCATCGAACACTATGTTGATTTACAACCCTTTAAGAAAGATGTTTTTTTGTCATTTAGGAGATAATGGAGTTGTTGTTTAAGAACAAGTCCCTATATTTCTGGCTTTCTCCTCTTACGGATTCCTCTGATCCTTGTAACAGAAGCATTTCCAGATTGTTTATCAGCTTGAGAAAAAAAAAAAGAATTATGATCACCGAATTGAAGCAGACAAGCATGGGTACTCGGACTTAGTATCAGACATAGATACTAAAAAATGAAATGAAGAGTCCGAGTAACATAACCGACAGCAATAGTGAAAGAAATGCTTGAACTTACCATGCTGTATCCTAGGTTGTCTGGGTCCAATTCTTCCATAATCAAAGCAGCATATTCCTCAGCTTGTTTATGGATGTTTAAGAGTTTGTTTGTAGAACCACTGAGTCTGATAACCTGTGAAGCTAAATCAACGGTGAGAAATAAATGATATGATTAGTCTTTTTGGTTTGATGCAATTAAGATCTCATACCTCTTTAACTTCCTTTTCCGTAATTCTTCCATCTGCATCTCTATCCACCCTGCAATTCAAGGTTTGTGGTTTATTTATTGATAAACATTTAATCCAAGAGAAAAAAAGGTTAAGAAAAAGAAAAGCATAATTAACAAAATTTACATGTCAAAGAAAGTTTGAAGCCTTGCATCAAAGCTTTGATTCGAGATCTGATCCGAAAACTCTTTTGAGGTGAGCCTTATGGATCGAATCGCATTGAAGGTTTCGTTTTCGAGCAAGAGCATCAAACAACTACCCTGCAAATTCCTTGGACTCCATTCCTGCAATTACATTTGTGTCACAAAAACTAATATGCAACTATCTACTCCAAATTCCAAAACATACCTATGCAGTCCCGGAACTGTGAACGAGGCAAAACTCCATTGTTAGAAGCAGAAATTTCTTCAAACTTCTTCTCGACAGCAGCCAATCCATGTCCGTCATCAGTCTTGCTTATAAACTTAAGCCCCTTAAGAGCATGTGCTGCTACAGACTTAGTCCTATCAAAGCGAGTAGGCTTCTTGGAGAACGATGTTAAGCGCTTCAGTTCATGCACCACATGCCTAATCTTTGTCGAAGCATTCCTCACCATTGATGAACCCAATGTAGACTTCTTCTCTACACCTTTGGCCAGCGAAGTCAGCACACGTTAGTATCTACCGGCAATTAACACCCGAGTGACCAAATGTTTAAAAAACGAAAACATAAGTGACCATAACGATCAATTTTTAAAATCGATGACCAAAAGTATACACGGGATAAAGATAAGTGACCATTGCGGTAGTTTACCCAATTGTACGAGTGTGTGCAACTTGCAAAGAGTTAAGTTGGGGTTAAATTTTCTTTTGTACGTGGTTGATCTAGTAGATTTCTTTCTGATTAAGACTATGCAGAGGTATGATTATCTTGTGATTTGAACCGTGTAAATATTTTATAGATTTACTTTATGCATTTTTACAATTTTCTTTTTAACTGTGTTTTTAGACATGTTTGCGGTTGTTACTTTAGCAAAACTACATCTACAACCCCATTTTGCATCATTTGGACTGTACCCCACCATTAGATTTGAGATCTTTCTGTTATTAAAACGGATAAAGCTGGGGAAATAGCTAGCTTTCTTTAACCGTTTTAAGTTCATAATTACAATAAATATAATCCCATCAAAGCTATAGCCGCATTTGTACCCTGTTTCTGTGTGCTTTTGGACGATGGTTAAGTCAAAACTAATGGCATGCTGCCTAACAAAGGAGACAAATGGTCAAAGTTTTGTAACACTCACCATAACAATAAAAAAAAGGAAACGACAAGTTTCGAACACAAAACCCCATTTTTTGGGGCGATAATCAAGGTGTCATGTCCCTCGATATTCCCTTCTCTTCCATACCTAAGACTCTTTTTATGTTTTGCTGTTAAATGTTTTTTTATTGATTGATTAGCAGCAACGAGACATGTTTAAGCTTATGGTTTTACAGCTGGTCTCCTGCAAACACGCCACTCATTGCACTTGAACAGCCTCTTTCTTCTTTTACTTAACATGATTCCTCAAAATCTACCAAAACCCAAGGGATAAGTGCCCCACAACATACATGTTCTACCCTATACTGCTTCTGGCCTTTTAGTGGAATGACTTCTGTATGTTTTGGACATGCTTAATTAAAAAAATAAACAGATCATCGTTCAGTCCCTTTTTACTTCTTTTATTACATGCAACCATGTTGACGATAGAGGGAATCCTTACTCATTCTCTAACTTTACGATTTAATTACCTTTTAAGTCTTCGTTAATTTTGAGATCAGTGACAATAAGTTCCAGCTTCTAAACTCTTTAAGCACTTGTTAGTTTCGATATCAATAAAACTATGCCGAATCATATCAGTTTTAAAATTAAAATTATGTTTTACTCCTCATTTTTTAGTTTCAATACTTTTTTTAATAATACTTTCAATACTTTTTTAAGCCTATGTGAATTTGAAGTTAAATAATTTGACCCGTGATCTTATCTTTATTCTGTTCTTAGATATAGAGTGTCTAGACTCTTAATTTTAAATATTACGGATCAAACCTCAGTAACATATAGAAAAAATAATTCATGCACTGTTTGATTCGATCAAGATTTGCAGCAAGACATGTGTGGATTGTTGCTTTCCACGTTCCCTCAAGCTTTTGACAAACAATGGGCAGTGGAACTCCGATTCAGAAAGACCAGAGTCTCGCCATCTCAATCCCACGAAGGCACGCATGTGAGAGCTATGGAAAAAAAAGAAGTAAAAGCTTAATTAGTGACAAGATCATGTGACTATCTCACGTAGGATGTCACGTGGCGAGGTGGGGCGGGTTTTTGATTATTCTTTTATAAGTTCTAAGATTTGATCCCGTCTTGATCTCGATTTAAATATTAATTTATTTTTCGTTCTGATCAGATATTTTAACTTTTAAACCCGATCGACTCGGCTTGGAATTTTTTAAAAAAATCTCAATCTTCATTGACGATAATGGTTAGACTCAAACCACCGTCACAATCACAAAAATATGGTTTCAAGGGACTTTAAACATATATAAAAAATAAAATAAAATCAATTAAGTTACCCACATGAAAAAAATGCATGTTTAAAAGAATAAACTTGCATCATTGGCCATCAGAATAAGATATGTTAAAACTTGAACAACATCTAACAAAAATTTACGATAATAACAAAAAATAGCTTAAAAACCTAAAAAGTATTTATATTAATGGTATTTTTATAAATATAAAATATACTGAGGTGGGACGGAAATTTCTATCATATACCCGAATCTGTCTCTCCCCGACTCAACGCTTTCCAAAACTCGTCATACCCCGGACCCGAAATTCAAGAAGAAAAATTAGATCAAGTGGGTCGGGGCACACCCTGTCGGGTCGGTCGAGTAGTTTTGATATCCCTATCCCCATGTAATATCGGATAAAAAGAAGAAGATTGGCATGATTTTCCACGAAACAACACGTATAAAATATTTCTGGGATATGGGAAAAGAATTAGAATTATTGGATATTTAAAGCAATAATATCAGCCGATTATATTAGATTTTGGATTCAAATCTTGCCACCACAAAGAATTTCGATGGGGATAGAAGGAGGTAGAAAACGTTAGCAGGATGTATACACACTTTTCATTTTATAATTTAATCAAATTGAATAAAAAATATGTGATGTAATGATAGTATATATAAACACCGTCGATTAGTTAATCAAAGGATGAAATATCATAAATAATGTTTTTATTAATATATTTAAAATAAAATTTTACCACAAAATAAATAGTTAAATATTGTCAATTTATTTAAAATTTGACATGTTAAATTATTAAAATATCAATCGTATAAAAATATATGTGTAATTTTAAAGATCCTACAGTTGAACTTAACAATATTTATTACTAGTTTTTCTTAGAGAGAGAGAGTATTTGGTGTTTTGACTTGGAGGGCAACGTTCCTTTTGCACCCTTCAAAGAAAGAACAAAAATTCTTTGTCCGTTTTTGTTACTCCTAAACATGTTTCAACACTAAAAGAAATTAAATTCTATATTTTAATTCTAATTTTTAAATCTTAAACTTTAAACCCTAAAATTTAAAACCCCACGCCTTAAAACCTAAGCCTTAAGCTCTAAACACTAACCATAAACTCAATTTTTTTAATGTTAGAACATATACTGAGAGACCAAAAAATAACATAGAATTTATATTCTTCAAAAAACAAAAGCTATCTTGATCCTATCCTATATCTTTTTGAAATTTGATGCAACATAATCATATTGTTATTACTCTATAACTTTCCAAGATTTTACCAGACTACATTCTTTTGAGTTAATTATTTTGCTTCATATACTCAACTAGCATTAATTCCTTTCCAAGCATGTGAGGGATGGTGTCCTACATACACATACTTTTGCTTCATTTTGCATTTTATCATTGTGATATAAAACATTATTATAGCTAACACAAAGGCTGCTGAAACAAGGATAAACTTTCTCTCAACTCGGATGTCATAATTTTCTTTTTCATAATATTCATCTGCAATTGGAATAGAAAACCTCGATCGATAGACGAGTTTAAGATATTACTATCGTATATTCTTTTCATTTTATTTTATTTTTATAAAGACACGTGACACATTCTTAAATCTGTTTATAATTTTTTTATATTGACGATGTATAAAATAATCATACATAAATATATACCAAAATATATGCTGAATATAAATATCAAACAAAAATGTTTTTAAAATATAAAGCAAAAAGGTGGATACCTTTCTACATGACTAGAAAAAATAGAGGAGAAAATGTATGGAAAGAGCAAGAGGGAATCATGCAAGCAAGCTTAAGGATCACTCAAAGAAAAACTCATAAATAAAAGGGTGAAGTACACATATGGTCAATAAATTATCTCTAAAAATACAAAATGGTCATCAAACTTTTAAATGTTATATAATGGGCATTAAACTTTAGTTTTTGTTATAAAATGGTCACTGATCAGTTAATTATCGTTAATTGGGTGACGTGACAGTTACAAAAATTTGAATAATATAACATTTAATCCTCCATATTGACACAATTAATCAATTTATTCCTAATCTAACCCTTATTATTGATGTCTAAACTGATTGAATGTGTAAATATTTAGGATTAAATATGTTATTATACAAATTTTTAGAACTGTCACGTCTCCCAATTAACGACACTTAACGGCCCAGCGACCATTGTCTAATAAAAACTAAAGTTTAATGATCATTATATAATTTTTAAAAATTTATGACTATTTTGTATTTTTGAGATAGTTTAATGACCATTTGTGTACTTTACCCTAAATAATATTCATCTACCCAAGCTGCCCTCTTTCCCTCTCCCTCAAGGCGGAGCCGGCCCACCGGCCACCGGCCTACTTGGACCCCACTCACGTCTTCAATCATATGATACTATCATATTATTGTAACTCAACATGTTTGATGACTTATTAATGTGTCACGTTACAAAATCAGGCTTATCAAAGAAAAACGACACTTGGATATTTTGTATGATACTCTATATGCTTAATAAGGAATTAATTATATTTTATTTTATGCGCTTTTTTTCTTTTTTTATAGTAAGTTTCCTTGAGATATTTTGTTATTGACGATGATATAGGTCTACCATTGGCTATTGACTGTTGATAATTTTTTTCATTCTCTTTAATTTTAGTTCGCAATTAAAAAAAATAGTTTGAATCTTTCCTTTTCATACATCTTGTCGAATTTGTTTGGTCTATCATATGACACAATTTTCGTCTGTATTGTAGCACGATTCTCGTCTACCCTTATGATAGTTTGGTTTTCGTGTAACGGTCATCACAACACATGTCTCTGATCAGGGAAGGTCGATGATCAAATATAATTAGATCCTTGTCTGTTGCAATTTGTCAACATATTCAGAATTATTAGCAGAGCAATCTACAAGATTAATTTTGTTCATCACCGCTACTACATCACTACTTAAGCCTCTAGTTGAATAGAGATAATGTGATTTTGATGATGATTGATAGGTTTCTATGAAAGATGAATGTCATATTTAAGAGAAGAGGCTTGTTAGTATCTACAAACACGTATCACCACGTGCCGAAGCCAGAATGAGCAAGACTGCGAACGATATAACACAAAGTACATCTGGCGATGAGCATAACAACGCACGCGGACCGCTACACACAGAATCAACCGCGAACTGTGCGATACCCTTCGCAATCTGTGGCGAATAGACAAGACTACTCGCAACATCGCGTCTCGTTCGGCGGCCACGTAAATACACACGGGCGTGCTACGGATAACGAGGGGAACCTAGCACGTCAATTCATAGCCAGTACAATCAATGCGCCACGACAACCCTATCACGACACCTGTCCGAGTAGTATAAAACTGGACAAGCAGCAAGAGAGAACCAGGATCCTCCATTTTTCAAACACCATTGCCACCCAAAACAAGAGCGACACGCAAGCTCCGACCCAGAACAACCGTCTTGACCATCGTCGGGTCACTATCTCCGGTCCCTGTCCATTTTGACAATCAACAACGCTTTGTTGTTTCTTCACGCCCTTTAAGTTTTTATGTTTTATATTTCTTTCTCTATGAGTTCTTTGTGGATATAGTTTTTAAATTTCTATTTATGTTCAGGTAGTTATTTGTTTACATTTTCGTATTTTAAATGAAATTTAATTTTTATTTTAAAAAGATATTTTTTATTTTATGCTGAAGTTTAAATTAAGCATCAATCATGGAATCAATTAAATGCGCGATACTAGTTGAGACTTTGAAGTTC
The DNA here is from genome assembly GCA_019671005.1 of Hibiscus mutabilis. Classification (NCBI taxonomy): domain Eukaryota; kingdom Viridiplantae; phylum Streptophyta; class Magnoliopsida; order Malvales; family Malvaceae; genus Hibiscus; species Hibiscus mutabilis. The sequence continues at coordinate 11,817,569 of CM033738.1, read as the reverse complement.
GAAATTGAAATTGATTGAAAGGGACGATGAATCATAGTGTTAGGTCACTTGGTAAATAGAAAAGTCGATCCATTTCCATCAAAAACTGATCTCCGTGCAAAATATTTTATAAATAAAAGTTTCAATACAACTATGAAGAAAGTTAGAGATTCTTTGTGCTGGGAAAATTTTAAGATCTCACATTCGAATTTTTTATATTTTTTGTGAAGATAAAAATATTAAGGACATTACAACCAATTATAAAAATAAAGTCTTTATTTAGTTGTAATCTAAAAACATAATTCTTCCACATGACTTGATTGTCTAAAGAAGTAGATTTTTCTCTATTCAAATCATCTTCATCAAACATTAGACTCATTATTATCAATTTATCATTTTCATTTTGACTTAATTCTTCCACATGTCTTGATTGTTCTAAGTTCTTTATCTAGTGCCACTTTTGTGATAAAACTATTCTTCTAATCTTCTTTTTCTTTTTCCTTTTCTCATGCCCAGATTCATATTTTTAGATAACATATTCAATAAAAAAACATGAACAATTAACAAATTAAATATATCAATAAAAAAGAAAGAAATTGGAATTCAAACTTTCTTTTTTTTCCCTTTTGATCTTTTGAACAATTCTTTTGATATGTGATGCTAAGACCTAATGATGCACTACCTATTGATGTTGAATTGAAAAAATTATTTGTTGAAGCTTAAAAAATTAAGAAATTAGAGAGAAAGAAATCGAAAATAGTGCATTAGAGTGGACTTGAGAATGAAATGGAGTATTTGAGAAATTGAAAAGTTTAGGAATTTAGCTTATGTGGATTAGGGGTTTGAGTTACCATTGTAATAAAAAAATAGTCAAAATCAGTTTTCTATTTACTAATTGTCTGAACTATATACGTCTAATCCTAGGAGGCTAGGACTAGTAGTAGTAGTAGTCAAAAGACTACATCTTATATGTTGAGATATTATTTTAATATAAAAAATGAAAATTATTTTTAAGTATTTTTGACTTGTTCAAATATATTTTAAACATTATAAAATGTCAAAAACAACATATCCATACCGATACGGTTAAACTCGTACCACTACGTCATTTGTTTTCCCCATCTTGAGTTTTCCAGAGACCAAAACACGTACCGATACGGGTTAGCCCGTACCAATACACAAGGCAAAATCTGAGGTCCCGTACATATACGGAGTATCGCGTACCAGTACCCATCTATCAGTTTGTAATGACTAGTTTTGATTTAAGTGCATGTACCGATACGAAGGTTACGTGTACCGATACCCACTGTCCAAAACTGCCTCCAACGGCTCCAAATCATCTCCAACGGCCATAAACAACTAGTAGATCATTCCAAACATAAATACAAGTCTTGGGACACTTGAAGATGGTGATAGAACGCATTCAAGCTTCATGATCAAAAGAAATTGTCTTTAAATCTTATTTCCTTATTTCTCTTGTATATAGTGTATAGAGAGTGCTTAATTGTTTTTATCTTTTGTACTATTGTGAGCTTAAACATTTGTGTAAACACCCACCTTGTGAGTTATTTAGTTTACCAAACAAACTTTGTAAAAGGGAGAGGTTATAGTTTAGCCTAAGTAAAAACTAGAGTGGTTCTATCTTAGCCATTGAAAAGATAGGGTTGTAAGGGTTGCCTCTTGATCCCGAGAAAATGGAAGAATTCAATAGTAAATTGGAAAATCCGTTGTGGTGTGCTAAGGTAGTGGATGTAGACTCGGTTGGGTAGTCGAACCACTCTAAATCATTGTGAAAATTGTCTATTAATTTTCAATTTAGCCAATTCATTAGAGAAACAACTTTCAACCCTCTTGAAGGTTATTCAAAAGATCTCTTCGAGCATGCTACAAGCCTATCAATTGGTATCAAAGCCTCATCTTCGTTGAAAGACTAACATCCGGGAGTAAAGATCATTTGCTCGAAGTCCACCGATCAAGAAAAATGACAAGATTTGAAGAATGTCACTCTATCTCGTGTCCTCCGCTCTTCGAAGGAGAAGCATGCTTCCAATGGAGCAATGTCATGAAGTATTTCATCAAATCTCTCGATTTTGAGGTTTGGGATATCATTGAAGATGGTTACTTGGAAGCTCATAAGAAGAAGAAGAAGCAAAGGGGTGTAAAAGACATGAAGGCAAAGTAAACGCCAAGGTCATGCACACTCTTCTTTTTGGCCTCAATGAAGATGTTTCTAAGAAGGTCTCCACATGCAAAGGTGCCAAAGAAATATGGGAGAAGCTTGAGAAACTCTATGGCAACAAGAAGAAGAGAAGAAGGATGATGCTTCATCTTATACAAACCTCCTCTCAACCCCTAAGATGGATGGTGTTTTGGCTCTCAACGAGCCCAGGGTATCTTCTAACTCTAGTGATCCAAATTTGTATTCATTTGATGAGTTACAAGATGCATTCGATGAATTTTTTAGAATTTGAGACCATGAACTCCAAATTTAAGAAAATGATTTCTAAACTTGAATTTGAAAATGGTTTTTTTTTTAAAAATAAATTTGGATTTTGAAAACCAAAATGAAATTTTGAAAAATGATTTAGAGTTTTCAAAAACAAGCAATGAAGTTTTAGAAAAAAAATCTTGATTTGAAAGCTAAGCTTGAAAGCTTAACAAAATAAAAAGAAGTTATTTTTAATAATTCATCTTGTCACATAATGGCAAAATGCTCACATTGCTATTATCATGGTCATTCTTTACATACTTTTCCTATAGAGAAAAGAAAAACTTATAGGATTAGACAAGTATGGGTTCCTAAGGGAACTAGATACATTGAAATTAATGTAAATTGATCCAAAGCAATTTGGATACCAAAATCCAAATAAATGTCTCTTGTAGGTGTGTTGGAGCAATGGAAAAAATGCAAAGACATGAAATGCTCTAGTCACACAAGTGAAGAAAAGGGGTAACCTCTAAGCTTAATGCTTTTAATTTTGTGTTTTTGGTTATCTATTTTTGATTGATTAATGTTCATACATTTACGTGTCTTTATTTTAACATCTAAATAAACATTACAATATTTAAGTATTTTATGCATATTTGTTCTTAACTTGTGTCAATCAATTTTTGCATAAAGTTTTTTTAAGTCTTGGATAAATTGAATTTCATATGCTCTTAATTTGATTTTATCTTGAAATTTAATGTCTTTTAAGTGTCAAGCATTTGAGCTAAATTTATTAAAATGGAATGCGTTTGATTAAGGGGAGCTTTAATTTTAAAAGGAAAATATCCTTTCTCTATTGTTTTAAACTTAAGGAGATTTCAAACTTGGTTTGAACTATTTTTGACATAACAAAAAGGGGAGAGATAGGCAGGTTTGAAAAATTCAATTTCAAAAAGAAAAAAATAGTCTTTAAATATTTTTAAAAAATATTCTCTTTTTTCAAAAATTATTTTACTAAGGGGGAGCAATCTCAAAAATAATTTTTTAAATGTTTCGTTATATCAAAAAGTGATATTGTTATGATATTATTTCGATATAACAAATGAAAATTGTTTTTAAGTGTTTTTAACTTATTCAAATATGTTTTAAACATTTCAAAATGTCAAAAACAGCATGCCCGTACCGATACGATTAAACTCGTACCGATACGCCCTTTGTTTTCCCCAGCCCGAGTTTTCCAGAGACCAAAACACGTATCGATACGGGTTAGCCCATACCGATACACAAGGCAAAATGTGAGGTCCCGTATTGATACGAAATATCGCGTACCAGTACCTGTCTAACGGTCTGCGATGGCTAATTTTGATTTAAGTGAAGGTACTGATACAGAGGTTACGCATACCGATACCCATTATCCAGAACTGCCTCCAACGGCTCCAAATCACTTCCAACGGCCATAAACGGCTAGTAGATCATTCTAAACATAAATACAAGTCTTGGGACACTTGAAGATGGTGAGAGAACACATTCAAGCTTCATGATCAAGAGAAATTGTCTTTAAATCTTATTTCCTTATTTCTCTTGTATATAGTGTATAGAGAGTGCTTAATTCTTTTTTATCTTTTTCACTCTTGTGAGCTTAAACATTTGTGTAAACACCCACCTTGTGAGCTATTTAGTTTTCCAAACAAACCTTGTAAAAGGGAGAGGTTCTAGTTTAGACTAAGTAAAAATTAGAGTGGTTCTATCTTAGCCATTGAAAAGATAGGGTTGTAAGGGTTGCTTCTTGATCCCGAGAAAAAGGGAAGAATTCAATAGTGAATTGAAAAATTCTTAGTGGTGTGCTAAGGTAGTGGATGTAGACTTGGTTAGGTAGTCGAACCACTCTAAATCACCATGCAAATTGTTCATTAAATTTCGGTTTAGCCAATTCATTAGAGAAACAACTTTCAACCCTCTTGACGGTTATTCGAAAGATTGATTCGAGCGTGCTACAAGAATATCATTATAATTTTCATACAACATTTTTTTAATCAAATTTCTTACAACTTTATTAGTTTATTATCTTTATTTTTCTTACTGGTCATTTATGGCTCATATTATTGTTTCTTTTACTTTTTATTTATGGTTCAAAGTAGAGCTCTTTATCTAATATTATAACTAAAATTTGAGGCCCTTTCTACTATAACTATTTTAGTACTAAAAATTAGAAAAATAAGGTCATGAGCGATCGACCGGTTCACCCTGCTCCAAGGCCGACCCTAAACTCGTACAATATTCATGAAAAATAGTTAACATCTTTGATCTTACCAAGAAGATTATAAAAATGGTGAAAATCCAAAATATTAGACCAAGCTTATTTAGCCATTCTATCATCTAGTTGTTACTTTACCAAAGGACATCAACAATACCAACCTTCTAATTGTGATTCATAAGCTCCAAAATGTCATATAAGACTGAGATTTATCTAAATCAACCATTGGATCACATTGAAGAGATTCAAACACAAGTTTATTATGTATGGATTAGAAGACTTTACCACCAAACTAAATCAATTATTTAATATAAATTGTTAGAAAAATATTTGATGCATTGTCATTGTAAACTTTAATTTATATGAACGTGTTTATTTTAGGGATTAGAGACTCAGTTTAGTGTTAGATTTTAGGGGTTAGATTTTAATTTTTTAAATTTAGGGTTCAAATTAGTATTTAGGGTTAAAATTTTAAGTTTTAAAGTATAACTAGGTATGCTTATAGAAAAATCACTAAATGCGCATGAAATATTAACCCAAAACTATACTATATTATATATGTCGAGTAAATTATTAGGGGTGAAAATGAACCGAGTTTGAACGAATAAGACTTTATTCGTGTTCATTTATTTTTTTTAAAAGTGTTCATATTTGGTTCGTATTCGTTTAAATTTTAAATATCATGTTCATGTTCGTTTATTTATTATTGAAAATGTTCGTGTTCGTTTGTTTAGCGCTCGTGAGCATATTCGTTTAACGTTCGTGAACATGTTCGTTTATTTGTTCGCCAAAATGGTGAAATTGCATCACTAGAGCTTAGGCTTCACAATTTGAATTCCGAAGTTCACCATGTGTTAAATTTAATCCCTACCTTCACCAATATTTAAAATTAAAAAAGAAAGAAAAGGGGAAGCAGGTAAAAGAGCTTGTTCGAGAACATAAACGAACCAAATACACTTTTGTTCGTGTTCGTTCATTTATTAAATGAACATAAAAAATTGTTTATACTCCTTTATTTAGATTAATAAATAAACCTTATACGAATGATTTACGAACAGTTCGTCGAACTCCTCTGTTTTATTTTCACCCCTGTAAATCATTAGTTTCCACGGTTTCATATTTGTACTCACTCTGCTCGTTAAAACTCTTGACATAATTGCACAACAATCAACAAATATTTGTAATTTTTTATTCACAACATTTTGTTATAAAAATGTAAAATTATTAAACTGAAATATTTACAACTAAAGTAACTATTTTTTATCATTAACTAAATTATGTCCCATATATTATTTGTATTTTTAAAAAGGTCCTAAACATGAAGCTTTCCCTCATAAATTGTTAAGTACTTCAACTTAATTATCTAAATAAACAAAGTCAAAGTTGAAAAACTGCTTGATTAGGCTCCATTGATTGCAAATTAAAACAAATAATAATAGTAATTAAAAAGAACATGTTAAAACATGAACAAGACATAAAAAGGGACAGATATGTTCATGAAACTCATGGTCTGGTCTGTCCAAATCTCCTCCCATCAACTTTGTAATTTATCTTTGAATCGAATTACTATACATTTAAAATTAAATTATATATAATAATTAATTAATAGTATTGTATATTTCATATGATAATATAATTTTAAAGGTTAAACATTAAAAATAAGATTAATTTATTGATTTTTTTGTCTGTTGCACCGGTTCACTTGGTTTTCATTAATAAAATGGATTTATGAATTTACATCATATACCGAATCGGTTAGTGATTTTTAATTGAACCGACAGGGCTAGATGTGAACAATGAATAATTGACGAAGCCATTAAAATTCCAAATCGGAAAACAATAGTCAATATTCAACACACGGTCAAAAGAAAATGCTAACACTGCTCCTAATACGAAAACTACGTTTTTTTCCCTTTATTTTTTCCGATTTTCTTTCGGCGGCAAAGTTCAAATTATAGTTAGAATTGAGTTTGATATCATTAAATAATGCTGTTACCAAATACCGCATCTTCTTACTATTATTATTTACACTAATAATTAAAGTTAGAATTGAGTTTGATATCACGTTAACCGGATATTAAAAAATTAAAAGTTATTTTAAATTATGATTAATATTATTATAATAATATTTTTATATATTTGTATAGACCGAGCAAGCTTGACCCAAGATCTAAGATTCAAACTGATTTACCCGACCCGAGATTTTATATAGACCCGAACATGATAGCCTAAACTTGACCCACACCTGAAGCAAACCGAGCCGAATTTTAGTTGAACCTAAAATAACTAGAACCGAAAGCAACTCGGACTGAAAACAAACCGAACATAAAACAACTTGAATCGAAAATCAACTTGATCGAAAGTAATTCGAATTTAATTTGCTCAAATATGTATGTTTTGATCTCCTTTTGTAATAGTTTAGTATCAATTTTTCTCCTTTAAAAAACTATCTTCATATATTGACTCAAATTGAAAAGTGGTTGACCCGAAAAACAACAATACGATATTGACCTGAACAAAAAATCGGTCGATCCGATATTGACCCGATCTAAAAATCAACTGATCTAATATTGACTCGACCACAAAAATATAGACCCGAATTAAATTCGAATCAGACTTAAACCGAAAATCAACCTGACCTTAATCTCATCCAAATAACACGATTGCAACCTCTATATTTGTATTATCTTTGAATAAAAAAATTGAAAATCACATTATTAAGATTAATTAAAGTCCAGCTATATGAAGAGCACCCTGGAGAAGATTCGCATTTAGAATAAATATATAAATAGGAAAAATGAACTCTTCAACACACAAACTTTTCTCTCTCGTTTTGTAATCTCAACTCTTTTTCTCCGATGGCTCCGACGTAGCCGGAAGCCGGCTGACTTCTCTTCACCTTCCCTACCTTTTCACGTTCCCTCTCTCACTGCCATCGAAAGTTTTTTTTCTTTCTGCCCTAGACTGTGGTCTTCTTGCGAGGTATCCAGCAGTTGCTTGATGGAGGTCTTTACTCCCGGCGTCTCTTGGCCTTACCTCTAGTGCCATAATACCGTGGGGGTAGGAATCTTTTCTTCGACAGCTTTCATTGACAATTCAGTAGAGGTTGATGGAGGAGACTTTTGTTTATCTTCTCCTCCTTTACAAATCCAACTGAGACGTCGTCCTCTGAAACCTCTGTTCTTCATGGGTGACGATATAGCCGCTGGTTGCCCTCTTTCGTCACCTTTGATGAAAAGATTCCCATTCTTGTGCAACGTGAAAGCCTGTCTCCGTATTTGAGTTTTCACAAAGGTCCTTGGTTGAGGTAAGGGTGGCTCGATTTTGCTACGATCTGTATTTTCTTTCTATGCCTTGTTCAAGGGTAGATTTAAAGCTCAAGGACGGTTCCAACCCTCTCATCGAGCTCGATTCATAGCTGTTAGGTTAATTCAGGTTGATCTGTTGATGACAAGATCCTCGTTAGAGGAAGCCTGACTCCGGATAGAGCTCTTGCAAGGGTTTTAATTTAATCCCATGTTATCCTCTAAGCTATGAATGGTTATCTTTTCCTTTGTTATGTTCTTGTTGTTTGTATGTTTTTTTGGTTCTTGCTTTTGGTTGCGCTCGTTTGAGGTCTCTTGCGACCTTTGTAGGTTCGACTTTTTCCTTCGTTCGTTTCACCTCATGTTTTGTGGGCGTTGCATTTTGTCCTTTGTGAGTATTTTTAGGGGGTGTTGGATGCTTGTATCTGTGGCTTTGTTTGAATAAATGGAATTTCTCTTTTGATCAAGAGAAAAACAAGGGGAGCACCATGTGACTGCTCAGAGCCCCAACCAGCTTAAGGCCTATAAAATTTAGGGTAAATTATACCAGTAGTCACCGAATTATAGTTTTTTTTTAATTTGGTCACCGAATTATTTTTTTGACAAAAATATCACTAACGTTATGTTTCCTTTTCTTCCTATTTTGGTCATCGGCTGTTAAAAACTTAACAGTTTTGCTTACGTGAAATTTTATTTTATTTTTAAAATTTTCTATGTCATTTCTTCTCTCTCCTTGTAAGCAATATATGTTATTTTATAATGTTTTTATTTAAACTAACAAGATGATGACACGTGTAACTGCCTATTAGTGGAATAAAGGGAATGAAAAATCAAGCCCCTTATGCAGTCAGAGAGATGGTGAAACATGTAACTGCCTAAAATAAATCCATCATAAAATAAATCGATCATAAGATAACAAAGAAAGGTTAAAGATACTTATAAGCTATGTTTTAACTTTTTGAGGTTGGAAAAGTGTTTTTGAGAGTCAAATTACAATTTTAACCTTTCTTTGTTATCTTATGATGGATTTATTTTATAATTTATAAACTTGTAGCTTTTTACTAAAACATATATAATTAAATGATTAATAAATTATTTATTAGTTTAAAAATCGTATGTATTTTCATGTCAAGCCATTTTGATAAAAAATATATTTAATTTTCTATATTTTCATGTAACACGTACAATTGTTAAACATATTTTTATATTTTTATCATAATTTAAGTTGATTTATATCATATATCATACCATTAAAAATTTGAATGTCGTTTAAATATGTATTTTTAACTTACAATATTATGTCTAAAACGATCATATATCTTCTTAAAAGTATTTTTACACCAAAACTAAACACTTCAATCTCGAAACAAAAAACTCGAAAACAGTTCTCAACGACAATGATAAAAAATTAATTTAATTTTAATGTTGTATAAACAATATAAGTATCTTTTATCATCTTTCTTGTTGCAACATGAAATTGGAACGTTTTGGACAATTTCAGTCTCTTGAGCGAAAACTCAAAAAAAGGACTCATATATAACAAAAACATAGCTTATTACTTTGAAAAATTAATTTAATGTTTTATTAACAAACCATAGAAACATGATCATACTTTGTCAAACATATTATTTTTATTGAAGAATATTGTATTGTGGGTATGATATGGAGCTTGATTTTGCAAGAATTTAATTATGGGTATGATATGAAGTTTTATTTTGAATAATAGATACAAAAATTTGAAGAATATTGTATTATTCATTTATTTTTATTTAGAATGGAGAAGAATAAGGGAGAAATTTTTTGAGAAAGACAATTAAATTTGAATTTTTTAAAAGATAATTAAATTTTAGGAAGGAGAATTAAATTTTAACGTTATATTAATTTATTCATTTGATAAATTAAAAATAAAATTAATTAAATTTTAAGAGTACTAAATTGACTGGGTCTGAACAGATGTTCATGGTGCTACCCCTAATAGCCAATAGGGGTGTGCATTCGGTTAATCTGGTCGGTGGCCGAACCGAATTAACCATAACCGAATTAACCGAAACTTTTAGAACTTTAACCGTTAACCGAACTGAATTAGCCTTAACCGAATTAACTGAACCGAAATTATTTCGGTTAATTCGGTTGGTTTTCGAATTAACCGAAATTTATTATAAAATTTTGGGTAAATTACACAATTGGTCACTAAATTATGGTAAAATGACCTTTTTAGTCACTGAACTTTCATTTTATACTAATTTGATAAAAGTTTAATGAACATTTTATAATATATCAAAAAAAAAATTAATGATAATTTTATAATTTTTAAAAGTTCAATGACCAAAAATAAATATATGTAATATATAATAATTTTGGTTAATTCGGTTAATTAACTGATTTCGAACCGAATTAACCGATAACCAAATTTTCAAAAAAAAAATTAACCGTTAACCGAATTTATCTAAAATTAACCGGCCGAATTAATCGAAAAAAATTCCGTTCGGTCGGTTAAAACTGAATAATGCACACCCCTAGCCAGCCCTGTATGAAACAAGGATTGTGTTGTGTCCTTTAAGATTCTTTAATCTTTATACAACATTTGTTTTGCCGTTTTCTCCACATGATTGTTCGGTTTAAGCATTGTGTGTGTGTGTCCTTCCATATTCTTTGGCAGAAGGATCATGTGAAAAATACAAGGATCAGATCATGAAAATGAAATGTCACCTATTATCTAATAAGACTGGTCAATGTGATGTTTAATGTACTGTGAAATTGTGTAAATGTTAGGGGTCTGTAAAATTAGATTAAAATTGAATTAATCAATCGAAACGAAATATTTCGAAATTAATAATGTATAAGCCCTATAAGAACACTAGAAACATAAAGGCTTAAATTTATATTGTATTAAAAGTTTAAATAAAAAATAACATATTTAGATCTATGAAGGTTTTTTAATAAGGCGTGTATCTATGTTCACATCATGTATGATTGTGCTGTTACTCATACCATTTTATTTAAAAAAAGGGTATCTCGAGAGGGGTGGACTCAGTTGTATTTGCTTCGATCTAAGTATCGGGATTGATCTATCTCATTGTTCGTTTCATTGTAATAGGTTAAAACACTAATACATTGCACTTTTTCCCTCTATTTAGGTTTAGAGATATTTTTTAATGAGGCGCGTATCTATGTTCACATCATGTATGGCTGTGCTATTAATCATACCATTTTATTTAAAAAACATATTTAGGACTTAAAATGATACCGATTGTTCAATTAAAATGAAAACCGATTGGAGCACACCCTTCTTTCCTTTATAGTTTCCCTTTCCCTTCCCTCTAGGTAGCATTAGAATTAGAATTAAAATTTGTTAAAAAAATTCAGTTCGGTTAATTATTTTTACAATGGCTTGAATTAGTTAATGATTAAGTATTTTAACATTATGGATAAAGTAATACAATTTAATTAATAATCGACCCGATCATTTGAAAACCATATAAGAAGTGAAGTGGATGAGCATCCATGATCTTTAAATTAATTAATAGATCTCTTATTAAACCTCGTTAATCTCTTTAATTTGTTAAAAGTTTTGATTATACCTAAAATAGAAAATTTTATCGAATTCCCTAAAAACTTTAATGAGGCCATCACAAATTTATTATCAGGACCTGCTGGCAATTGATGTTATTTGCAACTTCTTAAAAATTAGGTTTAAGGGTTCAATAAGACCTAAACTTTTGTAAAAAAATTAATTAAGCCTCTAAATTTTGTTGCACTTAATTAAGCCTTCAAATTCAAGAAAAAATCAATTTGACCCTTTGACCAACGTTGACCGTTAAATTTAACGATTTTGTTTTGAAAAAAAGTTCGGCACATGTTGCAACAGGGTAATGTCACTTGTCATTTATACAATTTTTTAAAATTTAATTTTTAAAACATATATAAAAATTAGAAAAAATTTAAAATTTTTTAAAAATCTGAAAAATTCTAAAAATCAATTTAAAAAAATAAAAAATAAATTTTTAATTTCGAAATTTATTTAAAAATAATAAATAATAATTTTTCAAAAGATTAGAATATTTTAAAATATTAAAATTATTATATAATTATAAAAATAAAATTAAAAATATAAAAATAAAATTTATTTTGAGTTTTAAAATAACTTTTATTTTTTATATTTTTTAAAATAATTTTTATTGTTTTATATTTGAAAAATCAAAATAACTTTTATTGTTTTATATTTTTTCAATTTAATTTTATAATTTTATAATGATATTTAATATTTTAAAAATTTAAAATATTTTAATCATTTGAAAAAATATTATTATTTTTAATACATTTTGAAATTAAAAAATATTTTAAAATAATTTTTAGAATTTTATAGATTTTTTAATTTTTTTAAAATTTTTCTGATTTTTATATATTTTTTTAAAAAATAAAATTTAAAAATTCCTAGAAATTACAAGTGGCATTATCATATTACGACATGTGTCAAAAAATTTCAATAAAAAACCATTAATGGTCAACGTTGGTCAAAGGACCAAATTGATTTTTTTTCTTGAGTTTGAGGGCTTAATTGAGTGCAAAAAAAAGTTTAGGGGCTGAATTAATTTTTTTGCAAAAGTTTACGGGCTTCTTGAACCCTTAAGCCTAAAAGTTAATTATAAACCAATGTAGGCATTAGTCAACTCTAAATTGAACTCTAAAAAACTGAATTTGAAACGAGGGAAATTTAAATATCCAACCCAAGTAGAGTTTAGAATTTAGAAATTAGGGTTATGATTTATAATCTAATTTTTTAGTTTTTTTTTGAATTATTGTAAAAAGAATAAAAGCGATGATAGGAACGTCGTTAAAAAACCTCCCTAAACCTAATTAAAAGAAAAAAAGTGCAACGTATCAAAGCAATTACAATGGAAAGCTAAGAGCAGTGGTCCTAAACTGTGAACACAACCTGCTCAGTGCTCACCACAACAGATGATCCATAGAAACATAAAATTACCAAGTTCCCTCAACCCTCAAGCTGTATAAAGTTCTATTAGATCAGTTGTTCGAGCTATTCCTTTTTTTGCCAAAGAGTCGGCCAATATGTTTCCCATGTAGCCTTAACTAATACGAATTGAAACGTTAAACTCTAAACGATTCAAATTCAAAATAATTTAAACGTAACACAATTCAATGAATTTAAATTTCGGATTAATCCAATTCTAATTAACCTAACTCAAAATCAATTCAATACATCCAAAATTAACAAATACATAAGACAAGAATTAAGCAAACCCATTATGGCATTGAGCTAAAAACATGTGGGAAATGAATCGTGCAACTTAAATATGAAGTCTCCACAAGTGAATGCGATCCACTTATACATTTCACATGCATTCACATTCTTAGATTTTGAGCTCAAGAGTTTACGAAAAGGATTGCGGTGACTAACACACACGTGCGGAAAGAGCCAAATTTTACAATGTTTACTTGTTAACAAAACATTAGGGTAAGTCTCGGTGCGGCTAAAAGACGGTAAGTTTTGAAATTTGTCCAAAAACTTAAAATATTAGACTTTTTGATATCATTTTAGGTTGAATTTTTTATATTTTTGGACAAGTGTCGATACTTATTTTGTAAGTATCGATGCTTACTTTTTTTATTATATTTTATTTTTTGGACAAGTATAGATACTTATATTGTATTGATATTTGTCAAAAAAAAAAAAACTAACCTAAAATGTAATAAAAAAAACTCTGTGCTGCACCCGAAGCTGATCCGACCACAGGCTTTAACTGGGAAAAAAAAATCTGAAAATGGTTATCCACATAGTATTGGTTAGTGCTCACTGCTCAGCATGTTAAATCGAAAATTGATACAAACCGAAGTTTGACGACGGTTTATAGTTTATAAATTTATTCGATTTAAATTTAATTTTTTATTTAAATTATAATTGATTTCAAGTATTTTATAATATAAAAATAGATATTTATATTTAAAAATAGTTAAATAACTTTAAAATATTATATATATAAATTATTCGTTACTTTTTATTTACTTGAAAATTTTATTTTTTAAAAAGCTATTTATGAAAAATTCATTTTTAAGTGACATTTATGAAAAAGTACTTTAAAACTTAAAAATAAAACATATCCTCTTTTTGGTGCTTCTATTCATATTCAAACACTACAAAAATTAAACTCTAAACTTTAACCATAATTTTAAACCCTAATCATAAAATCTAAAACAAAACCTAGTTTCTTACTATGAGAACATAAATAAGGGCACAAAAACAAGCAAAGAATTTTTGTTCTAAAATTTTACCAAATTATGTTTAAAAGTGATAAAATAAAATAATTTTGTCAAAAATAAAATGCAAAATCTTAAAATTTAAGGTTAATAATAAAAAATTGATAACCGAAGTTAACCGATTCGAAAATTGATGGATTTTTAAATTCTTTTACTAAACCGAACCTAACCGTATGCACTCTAAGTCCCAATATTGGTTTCATGGCCGGCTAAGTAGGAGAGCACCATGAGTGACTGCTCAGGCCCCCAACTACTTTAGGTCCCATAAAAATAATTATCTTTATTTTTTAAAATTTATTTTTAATTTATCAAATGAATGGCAAACTCTAAGATCCCACTCTCACATTTTCTCTACAACGATTATCATATTTGGTTGGGAGTTTCTAAGTAGTTTTTTAGTGTTTTCAAGCCAATGCCGGCGGTGATTTCTTTTCTTTGTTTCTTACTTTTGTTTCTTTTTTTGTTTTATTTTATTTTTGTTTTTTTTGGCTATTTTGGCTTGTTCTTCATCTGTCGTTATGACACGTTCTTTGTCTGCCTCTATGGCATACTGATATTGAAGACGTTTATAACTTAGTACATGTTACAATTGAATCTTGCCGCACAATATTGCGTGGCGTGGTTGTTCTTGGAGTTAACCAAGACATTTTCTTTTCTTTTTCTGGTTGGAGTAATTCAATGATCTGCGCTCTTTCTTTGAGCATTACGAGTTAGATTTGAATAACATTGATGAATATTTTATGAGAAGATTTGAGTTTGCTATTCACGACTGCATACTCTTTGATTTTTTGTGTTTATTTTTTGTATTTTAGGGTATGATTATATGTGTATTTCTTCTCATTATTTTAATGAAATATGGTGTTTGGTTTAAAAAATTATCAAATGAATAAATTAATCTAACAATAAAAAATAATTCTCCTTCCCAAATCTCAAAAAAAAAAAAATTCTAAAATTTAATTCTCTCCTTATTCTTCTTCAATCTAACAATAAAAAAAATAAATGGTACAATAGTCTTCAATTTTTTTTTGTATTTATTGTTTAAAATCAAGCTTCATATCATACCAATTACCCACGACAATTTAATTTCTTCAAAATTTTCTTAACCAAACAATAAAAACAATGCGTTTGATAAAGTTTAATCATGTTTCTATGGTTTATTAATGAAATATTAAATTAATGGTTCAATGTAATGAGATATGCTATCATTATATAGGGGTTGATTTTTTAATTTTCGTTCAGAGCCCTGAAAATATCCAAGACGACTCTGTTGGTATCATCTCCCAAACATGGATTTTCAGTATTTTGCTTCAAAATTTGGATGATAAGCTTGTAGCATGCTCGAATCGATCTCCCGAAATCGTCAAGAGTGTTGATTTTCGCTCTTTGATGAATTGGCTAAAACCGATAAAAATAGTAGACAATTTGCACAAGGATTTTAGAGTGTTTCGACTACCCAACCGAGTTTACATCCACTACCTTAGCAAACCACTAAGGATTTACCAATTCACTATGAATTCTTCCCTTTTTACAAGCTAAAGAGGAAACCTTTACAACCCTATCTTTTACTGGCTAAGATAGAACCACTCTAGTTTTTACTAAGGCTAAACTAGAACCTCTCCCCTTTACAAGGTTTGTTTTGGTAAACTAAATACCTCACAAGGTGGGTGTTTACACAATTGATCTCATAAGAAAGAGTGAAAAGATTTACAATTGAAGCACTATCTAAACTATGTACAAGAGAAATGAAGAAATAAGAATTAGACTCAAATTCTCTTGATCATCTTGCTTGGATATGTTCTCTAACCATTTACAAGTGTTCAAGGTCTTCTTTTATGGTGTTGAATGAGTTCCTAGCCGTTGGAGATCGTTGGGGATAATTTCCGTACTGAATTTCCTAATCTAGAGCTGTCGGTATCGGTACACGGGTGTACGTATCGGTACGCTCCTTCTTATGAAAATAGTTGTGCTCTGAACAGCCTGAGCGTATCGGTACGACCTGTCATAGAAATAGCCGTTGGGATAGTTAAAACAAAGGGGTGTCGGTACGCATCAATACGTATCGATATTGGATTTCATCATTAGATCAAATCAATTTAAAAGTTCATGAAACTCAATTATCCAAGTCTTCAAACCAAAAGAATTAACATTTCAAAGTTTTTGCTATCATCATCATTGCTCCAACACACCTACAAAAAACATTTACCAAATAAATAAAGAATTAGCATAGAGGTTACCCATCTTCTTCATTTGTGTGATTAGAGCATTCTAAAATTTTTGCTATTATCATCATTGCTCCAACACGCCTACAAAAACATTTACTTGATTTTTAGTATCCAAATTGCTTTGGATACATTTACATTAGTCACGATGTATCTAGTTCCCTTAGGAACCCATACTTGCTTAATTTTATAAGACTTTATATTTCTTATAGGAAAAGTATTTATGGAATGACCACGATAATGACAATGTGAGCAATTTGTCATTATATGATTAGATTAATTATTAAAAATAATTTATTTTTCTTTTGTTAAGCTTTCAAGCTTAAAATTTAAATCAAATTTTCTTTTTGAAAATTTTCACTCTTAATTTTTGAAAGCTCTAAATCATTTTTCAAAATTTCATTTTGGCTTTCAAAATCGATTTTTGATTTCAAAAGAAAATCATTTTCAAATTCAAGTTTAGAAAACATTTTCTTAAATTTGGAATTTATGGTCTCAAATTCTAAAAATAATTTATCAAAAGTATCTTGCAACTCATCAAAAGAATACGAATTAAGCTCACTTGAGTTAGAAGATACCTCAGGCTCATCGAGAGCTATAACACCATCCACCTTAGGTGTTGAGAAGAGGTTTGCACAATATGAGTTTTCATCTTTCTTCTCTCCCTTCTTCTTGCCATAGAGTTTCTCAAGCTTCACCCATATTTCTTTGGCACTTTTGCATGTGGATACCTTTTTGGAAACATCTTCATTAAGGCCACAAAGAAGAGTGTGCATCGCCTTTGCGTTTAGCTTGGCCTTCGTGTCATTTGTACCCCTTTGCTTCTTCTTCTTAGGAGCTTCCAAATGTCCATCTTCGATAATCATCCAAATGTCGTAGTTGAAGCCTCAGATGAAATATTTCATGATGTTTCTCCATTGGAAGTAACCTTATCCTTTGAAGAAAGGAGGACACATGATAGAGCGACCTTCTTCGAATAAAATCATTGTAGAACCGCTTGCCATTTAAAATTTTGAATCGGTGAACTTTGAGCAATTGATCTTTACTCATGGATGTTAGTCTTTTGATGGAGACAAGGCTCTGATATCAATTGATAAGCTTGTAGCACGCTCGAATTGATCTCCTGAAATCATCAAGAGGGTTGATTTTCGTTATTTGATGAATTGGCTAAAATCGATAAAAATAGTAGACAATTTGCACAAAGATTTTAGAGTGGTTCATGTAAAACCTTTGTTTGATTTTGATATAACAAAGTGTTTGAGGACTAAATTGTAAAAGGAAATAAATTTGTAAGTACTCAAAAGTCTCACAAAATGACAAGGAAAAGTTTTCCAAAGTTAAAGACTTAAACCCAAAAATTTTCTAAGTGTTTTCAAGCCAAAATACTCAAATACGCCCAGGTGTATCGATACACCCCTTGGTGTTTCGATATAGAAATTGGCTACTGGAATTTGGTTTTGCAAAGCATACCGATACGCCTTTGCCCGTTTCAATACGACCTTCAAATTAAGCGATGCGTATCAATACGGCCTAACCCGTTTCGATACGACATTCATCTAGGAAAATGTTTTATGCTTTGTGTTTCGATACGACCTTGTCCGTTTCGATACCATTTGAAATTTGGGTTTAAGACATTTTTATCCGTACCGATACGGTCCCAGCCGTTTCAATACGGTTTGCATTAAATGTTTTATACCGTTGCCTTGTCAGTTATTGGAATCAATGAACTTTTATTTTTTTGTTAGCCGTATCGATACACCCCTAGGCGTACCGATGCAATTTTTTATCTCAGATTCTAGTGAGCAAAACTCGTACTGATACGACCTTGCCGTTTCGATACGCCCCTATTTTTACACTATGGTCGTTTCGATACGGCCTTCCGCGTATCGATACGCATATACACAATGGCTATATTTTCTTGTAATAGGTATTGATACGGGCCTTCGTGTACCGATACGGATGGTTGGCAGACAATATTTATTACGGGAAAGAAGCCCTCCAACGACTATATTCAATACTCCAACCACCCGAACAACTAGAAATCAATGAGAGGGTATAAATACAAGACTCCAAAGCTGCTGCAACAACTAATGAACCTACTTTGATCAATACTCAAGCAATCAAGCAAAATCCAACCCTTTGAGCTTTTATTGTCAAACCCTTGTACACACAACTTGTGTAATTCCTTTTACATCTTTGTTTCAAGTTTGGGGTTGTGAGAAATCTAAATTGGGAAAAATTTGTATCTTGTGAGGATATTTCATTTTCCAAACTTTTTTTCTTATAAAAGAGTGATTATTGATCAAGCTTTGGGTAGAAAGCTTTGATCGGTTGTAACGGTTGCCTCCTTAGCCTAGAAAAAGGGGAAGAATTTTATAGTGAAATTGTTGAAAATCCTTAGTAGGAAGCTAAGGTAGTAGACGTAGAGCTTGTTAGAACCTTAAACCACTATAAATCGTTGTGTCCCTTTGTCTATCTCTTTCTATTTGCTTTAAAAAGTTTAAAATTGTCAATTCAACCCATCTTGGCCACCATCTACATTGATTGATCGTCCTAACAATTGGTATCAGAGCCACACTCAATCGAAGGTCTAACAACCATTGAGGCGATTCTAGAAAGTGATTCAATCAATAGAAGTCAAATCCATGGCATCCACCTCTGGCAACAACTTGTACGAGTCTCAATCTATCACCAAACCTCCATACTTCAATGAGGATAACTATCCCTATTGAATAAACCGTATAAAATTCTTCATCAAATCCCATGACTACCTCTTATAGGATGTAGTGGAAGATGGATCGACAATCCTGATGAAGAGAGAAGATGATCGGTTAGTTCCGAAGTCCAAGCACGAGATGACCGATGAAGATCAGAAGAAGCTCCAAATCAATGATAAAGCAATGCACATGCTATTTTGCTCACTTAGACCGGACGAGTACTCCAAGATGTCATCTTGCTCAAGTGCCAAGGAAATTTGGGATAAGCTAGAGATCACATACGAAGGCACCAATGAAGTTAAAGAGACCAAGATTTGGCTTCTTAATTTGAGCTATGAAAATTTCAAGATGGAGCCAGATGAAGACATCTCCAAAATGTTTGAACGATTCTCCATTATTGTAAATGGCCTCAAGGGTCTTGGAGAAGTTATTCCAAACGAGAAGCTAGTTCGAAAACTACTCTACTCACTTTTTGAGTCTTAGGATGGTAAAAGAACGTCCATCATAGAAGTGAAGGATCTCAAGATGCTAAAGCTCGATACTCTCATGGGGTCTCTTCTCACCCATGAGATAATGAAATAAAAAAGAGAGGAAGAAAAGAATGAGGAGATGAGGGTCGGAAAGAAGGAAGTAGAGGAGAAGAAGGTGGGAATCTCTCTCAAAGCTTCACAATAAGAGAGTGATTCAAGTGAGGAGGAAGACGAAGAGTTGGCTATAATAGCCAAACGATTCACTTTGTAATCACCCATTTTTGTCTGGGTTGTAAATATTATATTATATTAATTGATTATGGCAACTATTATATATGTATGTTAGTATGTGTTAGTGTCTATGTATACATGTGGTAATATATATATAAACGTATGTATGAGTTTATGTGCATGTATGTGTTAGTATACGTGTGTGGTATATGAATATGTTTATCAATGTTATATTTATATATGATGCCAATAATTTATATTTGTGTGTTTAAAGTGTATGCATGTATGTATGTGTGATTGTATGAATGTGTGTTATATATGAGTATATTAATATATTATGTGTATGCCCGTATATGAATATGTATTAATGTTTGTATGTGTATGTATGTATACGTATATGTGTTTGCATGTATATATGTTAATTTTTATTATTATGTGTATACGTACGTGAACAAGTATGTATTTTATATTATTATTATTATTAATATATTGTTAATATATATAAGCAGATCTAAAATAATAAAACCATTATTTTAATTATCTAATCCAAATATACATAAAACCAAAAATATTACATTGGCCCAAACCAAATGGCCCAACGACTAAAAAACCCTAACTAACATATGATAATTAACCCTAATATATCTTCTTTCTGTAGGCGGCCGAAGGAGAGCTGTTGGATAAGATCTGATCCAACGGCTATGATCAACCTAGGCATCATCCAGCTGGCGCGAGTGGAGAACACGCTCCAGAACAGCTGCAATGCACGATACCGTCTGCCTACCCCACGCCACGTGGCATGATCCAGGGTTACCTCGTTATCGCCAAGATCCAATCTGGGCCGTTCATCTTCGAAGAACCTTAACCGTTGGATTAGATCAGATCCAACTGTCCAAAATGCATCTGGCTGAGAGACTCTTTCTCTTCTCTGCCACGTGGTGCCACTTTCAGAAAGCCCGCTGCCGCCATACACTTCCCCTCACTGGCCATACCAACCAGACATGCCAAAAACACCAAAATGAAGATATCAGATCCAAATCATTATCAAAAGTTAAAACATTAAATTTTTGCTCATCTTGTAAGAAAAAGAAATCAGAGGCAAAATCAGTATATATATATATATATATATATATATATATATATATATATATATATATATGCAAGAATCATTGTATTAAAGGCAGAGAGATTCAGATGAAATAAAACAAAAAACAAGAGTTTAATGGTAATTTTCTCCCTTCTTTTCTTGCATGCCTTTCGAATACCAAAATAATAATAAACAAAAAAACACAAAAGGGTTAAGAGTTTACCTTTACCGCGGCCACCATCCAGTGAT
This sequence comes from Hibiscus mutabilis, assembly GCA_019671005.1. NCBI lineage: Eukaryota > Viridiplantae > Streptophyta > Magnoliopsida > Malvales > Malvaceae > Hibiscus > Hibiscus mutabilis. The sequence continues at coordinate 11,796,354 of CM033738.1, read as the reverse complement.
AAGCTTCGTGGTTCTTCCGAACCGTGTATAGTGAATCGTATGGTGGTGGTTTTAAAAAGGGGTTTATAAAAAAATAGTTTTGGTTTTTGAAAATAAAGTGGGGAAGGTTTTATTTTGGTTCAAAAAATCCAATTTTTGGCGTCGATTAGCGGCGGCCGGTGGTGGTAGACGGTGGCCGGAGTAGCTGGACTACCACCGGTTTCTGGGAACTACGACAGCCGGAGGATTTTGAGGGTTTTCAGTAGAGAAAAAAAAAGGGGAATGGTTTATTTTAAGATTGAAAATAAAAATGGTAAAGGGTCAAAATCCGGCCTAATATGGTCTATTTATAGAATCTTTTATTTTTTAAATGGTATAATTACTGCATTAGTCCCTCCGCTCTTTTTAATTTTTCACTTTGAGCTTGCCGCATGGTCCAATTACACTATCAGTCCCTCTGTATTTTCAAAAAGTTTCAATTTCATCCCCAAAATTCATTAAATTAGAATTTTAAAGGGCAAATCACCCCATAGATCCCTCCGCCCTTTTAATATTTTTAAAACCGGCCTGCCGCATGGTTTATTTACTCGCTTAGTCCCCCCAAACTTAAACTGATTTCATTTTCATCCTCAATGTCTTCATTATTTTAAAAAGGTAAAATACATGTTTAGTCCCCCTTTTCTTTACAGATTTTCAATTACCCCTTTTTTCCCTTTAATTTAAATAGATTTCAAAAAGTTCATTTTTTTTTAGTCCTTTCACTAGTCACTCCTCTTAACTTTAATTCTTTATTTTACATGTTTATGTTCAAGTATTTGTTATTTTGTTCGATATATTTTAGTTTTTGTCTCAACATGTTTATACATATATGAATTTTAATTTCAACTCATGTCTTATGTTCGATGCATGTTTTATTCCTTGTAGTGCAATACCTTTTCTTTATGGCTTATATGTACATTACTTTTATAAGTTCATGTCCCACATATATGTGTACATGGTGTATATGATATGTATATTTTATTTTTGAATTTTTCTACATATACATATATGTGGTATTATATGAGTATTTATATATCGTATTTCTCTCGTCCATATGTATATATGTATAGGAATATATATATAGTTATATATGTGTTATGTATAAGTACATAATTTTCTTTAACCTTATGTCATACATATTTTCTAGGTAAAAATGTATATTATACATTAGTGTACCTAATCTTTTTTTTTTAAATGTATCAATATATTATCATGTTACAATTATTATATATATATTTTGTATGTATTGCATATATATATATATATTATAGTATATATAATGTGATATTACTTTTTTTACAAGTAGGTTACATGAGATGTACCTTGAGTATTAATATTTTCTTTGTATATATACGTGTTATATATTCTGCAATATAATATTTTTATATTATAAATTATGATTTTCTTTTACATATACGTGTATATGTGTTTGCATATTTTAATTATTGTTCACATATTTTCTTTCATGAATATTAATGTGCTTTTCATATTCGAACCATTGCCATGATAATCAAGTCTGCATATCGGATATATTTAATTGTTCAATGTGGTGCTCCCTTTTTCGATGGTGAACTTGGCTATCAGTCTAATACGTAGATGGTAGTTTTCGTTTATCCCTCGAACACCGGAGCCCTTAAAATTTACTCGCACATATAGTCAAATTTTAATTTGATCGTCACTTTAACCCATAAAATTTGATATTAATAACGCATTAATAATTTAGTACTAATTTTTTGGCGGTGTGGGGGTGCTAATCCTTCCCCATCCGTAATCAACTCCCGAACCAAATTTTTTAAAGGAATCTCTGGTTTTTGTTTTCGGTGTCCGGTCTACCTTATCCAAGTGACCGGTGACGACTCCAATATTTTTAAAAATACGAGTTCCCCCAGACTCCCATTTTAAATAAGATTTTTCAATAAAAGCGGGGCTCTCCCCCATTTTAATATAATGTACATTTACTTAATAGCGGCCTTCAGCACCTAGAAAAAAATACTCGCTCCACACTCGGCTCATGAGATCCAACCGAAGAAGAATGTTCAATCGAAGAAGGGGTCTCAAGAACAAGAGCAAGGAAGAAGAAAAGGATTTGATCATGTGCTACGAATGCAAGAAGCCAGGCATATCAAAATCGATTGTCCACAACTCAAGAAGAAGGGCTTCGAGAAGAAAAAGAAGCACAAGGCCTATATAGCCACTTGGAGCGATGAAGAGTCTTCAAGTGATGAGGAGCAAGAGGCATACGATGAATTAGTCTTGAAATAAGGTAACCTCTAACTCATTAAATAATAATACATATGATGAATTATTTGAGGATTATAATAAGTTGCAAGAGGCATACGATGATTTAGTCTTGAAATACAAAGAATCACTTTTGAAAAACAAGAAAATAATTTTCGATTTAAAAAATCAAAATGATTCTTTGATCAAGACCAATTCGGAACTTGAAAAGAAGGTTAATGCTTTAAAAGATAATCAAAAGTATTTTGAACAAGAAAATGTTGATTTAAATAACCTTCTTTCTGAGTTAAAGGATCATTACCTCAATGAGGTTAATGATCTCAAAGCTTCCTTGAAAGAGGTTGGGAAACTAAGTTTTGAAAAAGGACAATCTTCAAAACCCAACCATGTAAAAAGAAACTTTGGTGGGTACAAACATGGAGGGTACTCAAGGCCCTATTATGGTAAGAAAGTTAGAAGTGTATGGATTCCTAAGGATGTTATTGCTTCTAACAATATTAATGCTGTTGCTTCTTGGATTCCTAAGGGAACCAAGCTCTTGAAAACTAACGTTCATGGACCCAAAAAGATTTGGGTACCAAAAATCAAAGTTTGATTCCATGTTTGTAGGTGGAGCATTGCTACAAGGCCAAGGCTACAAGTGCAAACTCATGGTACCTTGATAGTGGATGCTCAAGACACATGACCGGAGATAAGAGTCGATTCTTGGAACTAAAGCCAAAGAGTTGAGGAGTAGTAACATTTGGTGACAACTCCAAAGGCCACATTGAAGAAATTGGTTCCATTGATAATCACCCATCCATTCTCATTGATAGTGTTTTATATGTCAACGGTCTAAAACATAATCTTTTAAGTATTAGTCAATTATGTGAAAAAGGTTTCAATGCTGTTTTTGATTCTAATGGTTGCAAAATTTTAAACATTGAAACAAATAAAATTGTGCTTTTTGGTTATCGTATAGGAAACATATACATGGTGCATCTAGATGACATACACATTTCTCATGCATGTTTTGTTGCAAATAATGAGCATGATTCATGGTTATGGTATAGGAAATTAGGGCATGCAAGCATGATTGTTTTAGAAAAATTGGTTTCAAAAGATCTAGTTAGAGGTTTGCCTAAAATAAAGTTTTCAAATGATAAAATTTGTGATGCTTGTGCAAAAGGCAAACAGAAAAGAGTTTCTTTCAAACCTATTAATGATGTTACAACTATTAGAGTTTTACAATTGATCCATATGGATCTTTTTGGTCCTATTAGAACTACTTGCTTGGGTGGAAAATCATATGCATATGTTTTAGTTGATGATTACTCTAGATACACTTGAGTTTTATTCTTAAGTACCAAAGATGAGGCTTTAGAAAAATTCATCACATTTTCAAAAATTACTCAAAATGACCTTGGTCAAACTATTTCTCACATTTGAAGTGACCATGGCACCGAATTTCAAAATTTAGGTTTTGAGGATTTTTGTAACTCAAATGGTATTAGCCACAATTTCTCAACCCCTAGAACACCTCAAAAAATAGGATTGTTGAAAGGAAAAATAGAACTTTATAGGAAATGGCTAGAACCATGCTTTGTGAAAACAATTTGCCAAAATATTTTTGGGCGGAAGCCACTAATATGACTTACTATTTAATAAATAGAGTAATGATTAGGCATATTTTAAAGAAAACTCCTTATGAGATTTTTAAATCCAAAAAGCCTAACATTAGCTATTTTCTTCTATTTGGTTGTAAATGCTTTGTTTTAAACAATGGAAAAAGATAATTTAGGCAAATTTGACTCTAAAAGCGATGAAACTATTTTCTTAGGGTATTCTTTAAACTCTAAAGTCTATCAAGTATTTAATAAAAAAACCTTAGTTGTTGAAGAGTCAATACATATGATTTTCGATGATAACCTCATTCCGAGGAAGGATTCTTGTGATGATGATAATGTAGGGATTTTTGAAGCCAATGATGGTGGACAATCATCCAAGGTGAATGAAGTTCCAACCAAAGAAGAAGATGCACAAGATCTACCTCTAAAAGCCTTGAAGGACATGAGCCTTGAGGAAAAGGAAGTGAGCTACCCAAGAGAATACAACTATGTCAAAGGTGGTGAGATTTTGGGTGATCCATCCAAAGGGGTAATATTGCATGTCAAAGGTGGTGAGATTTTGGGTGAGAAAACATAATCTTAAAAATGCATGTAATATTGCATTTATTTCATGCATAGAGCCTAAGAATATCAAAGAAGCATTAAACGATGATTATTGGATAATGGCTATGCAAGGGGAATTAAACCAATTTGAGAGAAGTCAAGTTTGGACATTAGTTAATAGGCCTAGTAATAAATCTACTATGGGAACTAAATGGGTCTTTAGAAACAAACTAGATGAGAGTGGTAACATAGTGAGAAACAAGGCTAGACTTATTGCTCAAGGTTACACTCAAGAAGAGGGAATCGATTTTGATGAAACCTATAGACCCGTAGCTAGAATGGAAGCCATTAAGATGCTTTTAGCATTTGCATGTTATCACGAATTCAAGCTTTTTCAAATGGATGTAAAAAGTGCATTTTTAAATGGTTTTATTAATGAAGAAGTGTATATAGAACAACCACCCAGTTTTGAAGATCCAAATTACCCAAACCATGTTTTTAAACTTTCAAAAGCTTTATATGGTTTGAAACAAGCTCCTAGAGCTTGATATGAAAGATTATCAAGTTTTCTAATTGAAAAAGGCTTTGAAAAAGGAAAGGTGGATACTATACTCTTTATTAAAAGAAATGACAGACATTTTAGTAGTCCAAATATACGTTGATGATATAATTTTTGGTTCTACTAATGAATTGTTTTGCCAAGATTTTGCTAAGTTGATGCAAGGTGAGTTTGAGATGAGCATGATGGGGGAGCTTTCACTCTTCTTGGGGCTCCAAATTAAGCAAATGAAGGATGACATCTTCATCAATCAAGCTAAATACATCAAGGACATGCTTAAGAAGTTTGGCTTGGAGAATGTGAAACCTCAAGCCACTCCAATGAGTTCTTCCACAAAGCTTGACAAAGATGAAAAAGGTAAGTGTTTAGATTTATCGCTCTATGATTGGATCTTTGCTTTATCTTACCGCAAGTAGACCCTACATTATGTTTAGTGCTTGCTTGTGTGCTAGATTTCAAGCTAGTGCTAGAGAATCACACCTTATAGCCGTTAAGAAAATCTTTAGATACCTTAGAGACACACATTGTTTAGGTCTTTGGTATCCTATAGTGTCTTCCTTTAGCTAACACGCCTTCTTAGATGCGGATTATGGGGGTTGTAAGATAGATAGAAAAAGTACCTCCGGTACATGTCAATTCCTAGGTAGTATGTTAATATCATGATTTTCTAAGAAGCAAAATAGTGTAGCATTATCTACCACCGAGGTGGAGTACATATCGGTAGGGAGTTGTTGTGCTCAAGTCCTTTGGATGAAACAAAAACTCTTAGATTATGGAATTGATTTAGGTACCATCCCCATTAGGTGTGACAACATTAGTGCTATTTGTCTTACTAAGAATCCCATCCAACATTCTAGAACCAAACACATAGAAATAAGGCATCATTTCATTAGAGATCATGTATTGAAAAATGATGTAGTTCTAGAATATGTAGACACCTTGAACCAATTAGCGGACATTTTTACCAAACCATTAGACAAATAACGTTTTTGGTCTCTTAGGAGAGAGTTAGGTTTAACCAACCTCCCTTGACCCTTAGAGCATCATTTGGTCTTAAAAACATGCTTAAATTTGTTTGATTGATTGCTTTTGTGATTTTCCTCCTATATACATATATGCTTGTTGCTAGGGGGAGTATGCATCTATTTATGCCCATACATGATGGTCTCATATCATTTACATGCATTTCGATTCGATTCAAATCGAATTTTTGAGCAACCTGCAGCCAAAATTGACATTTCTGGCACAGGCGTATCGATACGGTATTCCTCGTATCGATACGGGTCATTTACAATCGTTTCGGTACAGGTTTACTTGTACCGGTACGGGTCGCGTATCGAAACGGCTATTAAAGTATTTTGGTACTTGGTTTCGATACGCCAATGTGGTGTATCGGTACGCATAGCCGTTGGGCATATTTTAAGGGCATTAAAAGAGGTTTTTCACTTTAACTCAAATATCAAAACCTTAGATACGAAAATCCTCTATAAAAACCTCAAAATCCCTTACTTTTTCTCACACAAATCTTCAAAATTCTTGAGGGCTTTTGGATTTTACATCAAACCCAAACAAAAATCATAAAGTTTGTGCATCCAAATCACTTCATTCATCCTTAATCTCAACTTCAAGGTATAAACCCTAACCTTTTTCTTTTTAATTTTCGTACATATATATACACTGTTTTTGTATTCTAATCATAGATTTAGAACATATATAGTATAGTTTTCAATCTTTTTGTAAAAACTTTTTCAAATCTGAAACTTTTTTGTTCGAATATAAAATTATATCGTATAATTTTTAATAATGTTTTTGAACTTTTCTTGTCCCAAAAATTATTTTTATACTTGTATATGTTTTTAAACTATATTGTATAGCTTTTTAACAATACCTTGATTCTTGCATTAATTTTTTGGATCGAATGTGTTGATTTTATGCATACATAGTTTTTGGTTTGATTTTGTTTTCAAATTATGACCCCAAAGAAACGTGCGCGAAAAGATATTGCCTCTAGTTCCAATCCTTCGAGTCTCAATCCCGATCATAATGGTAATCGACCCAATCTTACTTATATCTATCAACATTGTTTTAATGAACCTCAATATCCTCTTGCCATGGACCGTTTTAAAAAATATCAAAGTTACAAAATTTGCCGAGAGCGTGTCACTTCCATCCCTTTTCTATCATCTGAAAGGTTTCAATTTAAATATTTTAATTTGATAGAAGAATGGAAATTTATGCCCTTTTTAGTATACCCGAGATTTTATACCGAAACCTTGTTTTGATATTTTATTCCAATGCCCGATGTATTTACAATGAAAAGAAAACCTTGGTTATTGCGATTGAGTCTCATTTAATAGGCCAAAAATTTCGTATTAATTCAACCGTTTTAGCAAACTATTTGGGTCTTGAGGATACAAGGATTGATGATGAGGATTCATTGGGACATGTCCTTGGCGGCTCCATGACCGTACTCAATGCCTGTGACCGCATTATAACCTCATGATCACTTGGTGGTTTCGTGCATCCGGTGGGAAGTTCTCTACGATCCGACAAGTCGATGACTTTTGGATCCATTGCTTCCGTGAGGGTAGGCGCACTAATCTTGCTCAAATTATGTTCGGGGAGATCATCTTTCTTGTGCAACACCGTCATACTTCCATGGCTACATTCTTCACCTAGGGCACCGTATTGAGTTACATCTTTCACAAGATGGGTATTGAGTGCTCCTACGACTTTGCGGAACCCCTCACTGTCGCGCCAAGTTCACACACTACAATGGAGAATGGGTCCAAAACATCGATCTTTCGGGAGGTGTTCAACTCGATCCGGTGGCGGCTCCTCAAGCGGCTCCCATTCCACAAGCTCCGGTGGCCCAACCTAATCTTGATGCCCTCATGGTTTACCTCAATGAACAATTCACCAACTTGCACACAATCATGAATTCCGGGTTTGCGGCTATTGACACACACTTCACATGCTTGGAGGAAAGAGTGACGGCTATTGAAAATCGCCAAAACTCTATGGATCTCACTTTTTCCATGTTTTATGGCGAGTGGCGTCAATCCCTTGGGCCTCAAGTCAATGATGTTGAGGATGAAGATAAAGATGATGGAGACGATGGGACGAATCCTTAGGCACATTACATCTCATATCATATTAGGACTAGTTTATGCATGTAACACCCATTCTCGTATTCATCATTGAATAAGAGTTAGAGATGTCACATAATACTTGCAAAATAATTCTTTAATATTAAGAAAATCTTTTTTTACTGTAAAAAAAAAGTTAATCGTGTAAAATTTAAACTTAATAATTTCACATTAAATTTTGATTCTAGATTCAGGCAGCAAATTAACAGTTTGATCCATTAGCAAATAAATAATAAAACTGCATGAAAACTGCCTAATTTAAAATCATTCATATTCTGAATAAAATACGATTCATATCAGAGCAGGCTTCACATGTTACTATACATGCCGACTAGTAAATATCATATAACATAAAAATTATATTACTGATACTGATGTAGCTATTTTCGATAGATGATGTTCGCTAATGCTCCTTACTCCCAATGCTTATCTTTTCCTACGCGTGAAACATTCACACGCTAAGTATAACTTAGTGAGGCATTATAAATAATCATATGGTTAAGCAAAAATCATATCAAATCTTTCATATACTTATAAACAATCACATATAAGAAATGGTGAATTTCATATACATTTACTTTATAATTAGCCCAAGAATTTGTATAAAGAGAAACTAAAGTATGCAAGGTCGGTACTCCTTGAGTACTAGTAACGAAGTTATGATAACATATAGACACATAAAGTGCCGGAAACATATAGACACATAAGTGCTGAAAACATATAGATCCGAAGATAAGTGTATAGCTATACTGCAGTCCTTGACTGCTAGACCTCTAATGGCATGCCACTATACTGTAACTCTCTATCATAAACTTGGGCAAATAATTTCATATAATTAACTTGTAAATTATCATTTGATAAATGATTCATATATCACCATTATTCAATAATAACTTATCAAAATAAAACATAATAGGGCAATTCATACCCTAACATGTACTAACTTGTTTCCTTTGTTTGTGAATCATCATATAACTTATAGAAAAACCATGTTATCATTTTAATAAAATCAAATAAATATAATTTATAAAATTTTACTAAAATACATTTCAAAACATATAAATGCACTCACCTGGGCCATTTATTATCTTGCCTCACTAAGCTTACTCATTAATCTTTTCATTTCCTTGAATACTTGTACCTTCACAGTATTTCTTATAACCGTAGAAATCAATCGAATATACTTATTACTATACACTTACTTAATTCGAGTCTAACATTGCCAAATAAAATATTAGTGTTTGCCATATATCTTATTTTGGGTCCTTAATGACCATTTTGAATATTTGGCAATTATTCATGCCTTAATTTTCAATTCTTTCATTTTAATCCCTTACTTTCTCATTCTTGCCAAAACGGTACTTTTTCATCAATTCAAACTAATTTGATCATAATTTAAACAGTTTGCAGATCAGTCTCCCTTCAAAATAAAATTTCCAAAACCATACCTTTATTCCTTCAAATAGCCGAATAGGTCCCTAAACTTTTTCAAATATTCAATTTGGTCCCAAAATGCTAAAATAAGCTTCTAATATCAAAATTCCACTATTTCATCACCAAAAATAATTTTCTTACAATTTAGTCCCTAATTTCTTTGAATTGCCGAAAAGATCCTTAACTTTTCAAATTTTACAATTTGGTCCTAAATTGTTAATTCAAGCCCAAATCATCATTTTCTACTCATTTCCATCATCATATAAATTTATCATCACAAATTCATCATTTTCCCCATCAAACTAAAATTCAAGAATAGTCCTCCTATTTTCCATCATCTTCGAAATGGTCACTAAATTCGAATTTTTCATTCTAGCATCAAAATCAAGCTTTTAGAATCACAAATACTTCAGTTTCATCATTAATTTCCAAATCCCCAACAAAACCCTAAATTTCAAGATTAGGGTTTATAACTTCCAACATGAAATTAACTTGATTTCAAGCTTGTTTTCATCACAACTAGGCTTAATTCATCATCTACTACTTGAATTCCATAAATTTTCCATGAAACCCTAATTTCTCTCTCTTTAAACCCTAATCCAAAACTTCATAATTCCATGAAATTTTAACATCAAAATGTAGAGAATGAAGAGTATATCACTTTACCTCAAAGAACCTTGCTTGAATTCTTGATCAAAAGCCTTGAAATTTGCTAGGAAAATTTTTCCTTTTTTCCCTTCTTTTTTCCTTGCTCTCGAAATGCATGAGGAGAAAGATGAACAATTTGTTCATCTTTTATAGAAAAATGCCACATGTTTTCTTAAAAATGAATTTTAAATTCATTTTTCACTCTTTCTAAAATTACCCCTCTAACTAAATAAAAATTACATCTAGTTCAAATTTATGCCATCCCATTACATTTGAACTAGGTTGGTTCCAATCCAATCGGCCATCATCATTAAATAATCATAAAATATCATTTATGATTTTTGTTCGATCCAATTTCCCGATTTTCACCTTTTACGATTTTCCTCTATCGAACTATCAACTCTAATCCGGGAATCACATATTTCCCTAATTCCATGAATAAATGCATATTTTCATATAAAATCCTCCATTTAATAAAGTCAACCTTAGAAATTTGACTCGATCCAAAAATACCGATAATTACCTAAAATCTTTATCGGGTAACATCTTTCTTGAAAATCCTTCATTAAGAATTTATACGAATCTTTCCCACTTCTTCTGAGTCCTTTTTACAAATCAAAATACTGTTATGTGACAATTCCCAAAAGGTCACCCAAAACTTTTCTCTAATCTGAGCACGCTTAACAAATTTATTCGATCAAAATTTTATATTTTCTACTGCATCCTAACCTCCAAAAATATTAACAAAATCCTTATTCTGATCGAATTTATCCTCATACTAAATAAAAATCATCTTTGGGAAAATTTACACTTGGTTCCCTAAACTTTTACCAACTTTTCATTTTGGTCACTATCTTTTATCTTTTGTCATTTTAGTCACTAAGTTAGCCTTATGCCAAAACCTTAAATGACCCTTATATAACTTAGTAAAATTTTCGAGGTATTACAATTCCATCCCCCTTAAAATAAAATTCGTCCTCGAATTTTAGAACGTAACTGATTTGAATAGTTACGAAAATTGCTTTTTTCATCTTCTTCTAAGCTTTCTCCAGTGGCCTTCTCAATCTTGTGGTTCTTCCAAAGAATTTTGACCAAAGGAATTTTCTTGTTCCTGAACTCTTTAACTTTATATTCAATATCTATAGTCATTCGATCCCATTTCCACTGAAGAATGAAAATCGATTGTAATAATCTAGAAGGTATCTGATGTTCTAACACTGAGCTATAGAGGCCTTGTTCTTTTCATGCCTAGCCACCAATACTGACTTTTTAAATCATGCTATATCTTGTTTTCATCTGGATGCATAGTCGCATGGATCCATCATTCTTTTCCTAAATAATACCGGTGCACCCCAAAGGTGACACACATGGTCTTATAAAATCCTAATCCAACATTTCCTGCAATTGCACCTTCCTTTCTCGAAGCTCGGTCGGAACCATCGATATAGATACAATGCCTGGTAATACCTCTATTATAAATTCTACCTCTCAATCTGAAGGTAATCTTGGGAAAGTATTAAATTTTCTATAAATTCTACTCCTATATTGATCACCAATATATTTTGCCTTGAATGCTTCTTGGAAGAATACCCATGTCACTCCAGTTGCAAGTATCTTCTATTTGATACTTGTCCACCGTATTTGAACATGTCCACTTAACAGGGATACAATTCCTTATAACTTTTCCACATCGGAACAATTTAGCTCTTCCCTTATAATTTTAACATCATTAAACCATAAGTCAGCAGCCATCAGACCACCTTCACTATGAAATTCAGGATTTTCCAAATGTTGTATAGGCACTCCTTATTGTGCCAATGTTCTTTCTTGTTCTGATTAATCAAAAAGGTTATGGTTAACCTTATTATTACCACTATGGTTCTTTCCAGAACCTCCCATTTACTAGTTCATCTCGACCTTCTTAACTCAAATATTAATTATAACTTATCTTCTTTCATATTAGTAAGGAGCGACATCAATCAAATCATATAAACATCAGATCAGTAATATTGATATCCTAGTGGCATGTATAATCTTTTTGACATAAAATCAATTTTGTTTACGCCTAGAACCAGCTAAACATGTAGCTCTAATACCATTAAATGTAACACCCATTTCCTGTATTCATCGTTGAATAAGAGGTAGAGATGTCACATGATACTTGTAAAATAATTCTTTAATATTAAGAAAATCTTTTTTACTGTAAAAAATAGTTAATCGCATAAAATTTAAACTTAATAATTTCACATTAAATTTTGATTCTAGATTCAGGCAGCAACTTAACAGTTTGATCCATTAGCATATAAATAATAAAACTGCCTGAAAACTGACTAATTTAAAATCATTCAGATTCTGAATAAAATATGATTCATATCAGAGCAGGCTTCACATGTTACTATACATGCCGACTAGTAAATATCATATAACATAAAAATTATATTACTGATACTGATGTACCTGTTTTCGATTGATGATGTTCGCTAATGCTCCTTACTCCCAATGCTTCTCTTTTCCAACGCGTGAAACATTCACAGGCTAAGTATAACTTAATGAAGCATTATAAATAATCATAAAATAAGTATCGAAATAAATGAAAACATGGTTAAGCAAAAATCATATCAAATCTTTCATATACTTATAAACAATCACATATAAGAAATGGTGAATTTCATATACGTTTACTTTATAATTAGCCCAAGAATTTGTATAAAGAGAAACTAAAGTATGCAAGGTCGATACTCCTTGAGTACTAGTCACCGAAGTGACGATAGCATATAGACACATAAAGTGCCGGAAACATATAGACACATAAATGCCGAAAACATATAGATCTGAATATTAGTGTATAGCTATACTGTAGTCCTTGACTGCTAGACCTCTAATGGCATGCCACTATACTGTAACTCTCTATCATAAATTTGGACAAATAATTTCATATTATTAACTTGTAAATTATCATTTGATAAATGATTCATATATCACCATTATTCAATAATAACTTATCAAAATAAAACATAATAGGGCAATTCATACCCTAACATGTACTAACCTTTTTTTTCCTTTGTTTTTGAATCATCATATAACTTATAGAAAAACCATGTTATCATTTTAATAAAATCAAATAAATATAATTTATAAAAGTTTACTAAAATACATTTCAAAACATATAAATGTACTTACCTGGGCCATTTATTATCTTGTCTCACTAAGCTTACTCATTAATCTTTTCATTTTCTTGAATACTTGTACCTTCCCCAATATTTCTTGCAACTGTAAAAATCAATCGAATATACTTATTACTATACACCTACTTAATTCGAGTCTAACATTGCCAAATAAAATATTAATGTTTGCCATATATCTTATTTTGGGTCCTTAATGACCATTTTGAATATTTGACAATTATTCGTGCCTTAATTTTCAATTCTTTCATTGTAATCCCTTACTTTCTCATTCTTGCCAAAATGGTACTTTTTCATCAAGTCAAACTAATTTGATCATAATTTCAACAGTTTGCATATCAGTCTCCATTCAAAATAAAATTTCCAAAACCATACCCTTATTTTTTCAAATAGTCGAATAGGTCTCTAAAAATTTTCAAATATTCAATTTGGTCCCAAAATGCTAAAATAAGCTTCTAATATCACAATTCCACTATTTTCATCACCAAAAATAATTTTCTTACAATTTAGTCCCTAATTTCTTTGAATTGCTGAAAAGATCCTTAACTTTTCAAAATTTACAATTTGGTCCTAAATTGTCAATTCAAGCTCAAAGCATCATTTTCTACTCATTTCCATCCTCAAATAAATTTCTCATCCCAAATTCATCATTTTCCCCATCAAACTAAAATTCAAGAATAGTCCTCCTATTTTCCATCATCTTCGAAATGGTCACTAAATTCTTCCAAATAGAAAATTTTCATTATAGCATCAAAATCAAGCTTTTTGGATCACAAATACTTCAGTTCCATCATTAATTTCCAAATCCCTAACAAAGCCCTAAATTTCAAGATTAGGGTTTATAACTTCCAACATGAAATTAACTTGATTTCAAGCTTGTTTTCACCACAACCAGGCTTAATTCATCATCTACTACTTGAATTCCATAAATTTTCCATGAATCCCTAATTTCTCTCTCTTCAAACCCTAATCTAAAACTTCATAATTCCATGAAATTTTAACATCAAAATGTAGAGAATGAAGAGTAGATCACTTTACCTCAAATAACCTTGCTTGAATTCTTGATCAAAAGCCTTGAAATTGGCTAGGATTTTTTTCCCTATTTTCCCTTCTTTTTTCCTTGCTCTCGAAATGCATGAGGAGAAAGATGAACAATTTTTTTCATCTTTTATAGAAAAATGCCATATGTTTTCTTAAAAATGAATTTTAAATTCATTTTTCACTCTTTCCAAAATTACCCCTCTAACTAAATAAAAATTACATCTAGTTTAAATTTATGCCATCCCATTACATTTGAACTCGGTTGGTTCCAATCCAATCGGCCATCATCATTAAATAATCATAAAATATCATTTATGATTTTTGTTCGATCCAATTTCCCAATTTTCACCTTTTACGATTTTCCTCTATCGAATTATCAACTCTAATTCAAGAATCAAATATTTCCCTAATTCCATGAATAAATTCATATTTTCATATAAAATCACCCATTTAATAAAGTCAAACATAGAAATTTGACTCGATCCAAAAATACCAATAATTACCCGAAATCTTTATCGGGTGACATCTTTCTTGAAAATCCTTTATTAAGCATTTATACGAATCTTTCCCACTTCTTCTGAGTCCTTTTTACAAATCAAAATATTGTTATGTGACACTTCCCAAAAGGTAACCCAAAACTTTTCTCTAATCTGAGCACGCTTAACAAATTTATTCGATCAAAATTTTATATTTTCTGCTGCATCCTAACCTCCAAAACTATTGCCAAAATCCTTATTCTGATCGAGTTTATCCTCATACTGAATAAAAATCATCTTTGGGAAAATTTTCACTTGGGTCCCTAAACTTTTACCAACTTTTCATTTTGGTCACTATCTTTTATCTTTTGTCATTTTTGTCACTAAGTTAGCCTTATGCCAAAACCTTAGTACTAAATGACCCTTATATAACTTAGTAAAATTTTCAGGGTATTACAATGCACCTATGTTCTTATGTTTTGATGAACTCTTATGCTTTATATTTAAATGTTTATGTTGCTTATTTAATACTTGGAGTAATTTGATTATCTTTAGTGTTTATCCGTATTGAATTGATTTTGATCTAACAAAAAGGGGAGAAAAGTTAGCCAACATTTTTCAAACTTTTTCATTATTAAATTAAGGGGGAGTTTTCTAAAGATGCTTAAAAATTTTCACTTTAGTTTTGTTATATCAAAAAGGGGAGATTGTAAAACCTATGTTTGATTTTGATAAAACAAAGTGTTTGATGACTAAATTGTAAAACAAAATAATTTTTTAAGTACTCAAAAGTCTCATAAAATGACAAGGAAAAATTTTCCAAAGTTAAAGACTTAAACCCAAAAATTTTCTAAGTGTTTTCAAGCCAAAATACTCAAATACGCCTAGGCGTATCAATACATCCCTTGGTGTTTCGATACGGAAATTGGCTATTGAAATTTGGTTTTGCAAAGCGTGTCGATACGACTTTGCCCGGTTCGATACGACCTTCAACTTAGCCTACATTTTAAGCGATGCGTATCGATACAACCTAACCTATTTCGATATGACATTCATCTGGGCAAATATTTTATGCTTCGATTTCGATACGGCCCTGTCCGTTTCGATACCATTTGAAATCTGGGTTTAAGACATTTTTATCCGTACCGATACGGTCCCAATCGTTTCGATACAGTTTGCATTAAATGTTTTCGACCGTTTCATAATCATTTATTAGAATCAACGAACTTTTAATTTTTCCGTTAGCCGTATCGATACGCCCCTAGGTGTGCCGATGCAATTTTTTATCTCTGATTCTAGTGAGCAAAACTCGTACTGATACAGCCTTGCCATTTCGATACGCCCTTATTTTTAAACTATTGTCATTTCGATACGGCCTCTCGTGCATCGATACGCCTATACACAACAACTATATTTTTCTTGTAACAGATATCGATAGAGGCATTCATGTACATATACTGATGGTTGGCAGACATCATTTATTACAGGAAAGAAGCCCTCCAACAGCTATATTCAATACACCAACCACCCAAATGGCTAGAAATCAATGAGAGGGTATAAATACAGGACTCCAAAGCTGTTGCAACAACTAATGAACCTACTTTGATCAACACTCAATCAATCAAGCAAAATCCAACCCTTTGAGCTTTTATTGTCAAACACTTGTACCCCCAACTTGTGTAATTCCTTTGTATATCTTTGTTTCAAGTTTGGGGTTGTGAGAAATCTAAATTGGGCAAAATTTGTATCTTGTGAGGATATTTCGTTTGTCAAACTTTTTTCTTATAAAAAAGTGATTCTTGATCAAGCTTTGGGTAGAAATCTTTGATCGGTTGTAACAGTTGCCTCCTTAGCCTAGAAATGAGAAGAATTTCATAGTGAAATTGTTGAAAATCCTTAGTAGGAAGCTAAGGTAGTGGACGTAGAGCTTGTTAGAAGCCTGAAGCAATATAAATCGTTGTGTCCCTTTGTCTATCTCTTTCTATTTGCTTCAAATAGTTTAAAATTGCCAATTCACCTCCCTATTGACCACCATCTACATTGATTGATCATCCTAACATTTCAACTACCCAACTGAGTCTACATCCACTACCTTAGCACGACACTAAGGATTTACCAATTCACTATGAATTATTCCCTTTTTACAAGCTAAAGAGGAAACCTTTACAACCCTATCTTTTACTGGCTAAGATAGAACCACTCTAGTTTTTACTAAGAATAAACTAGAACCTTTCCCCTTTATAAGGTTTGTTTTGGTAAACTAAATACCTTACAAGGTGAGTATTTACACAATTGAGCTCACAAGAAAGAGTGAAAAGATTTACAATTGAAGCACTCTCTAAACTATGTACAAGAGAAATGAAGAAATAAGAATTAGACTCAAATTCTCTTGATCATCTTGCTTGGATATGTTCTCTAACCATCTTCAAGTGTTCAAGGTCTTCTTTTATGGTGTGGAATGAGTTCATAGCCGTTGGAGACCGTTGGGGATCAATTGGAGCTGTTAGGGATAATTTCTATGTTGAATTTCTTAATCTAGAGCTGTCAGTATCGGTACACGGATGTGCGTATCTGTACGCTCCTTTTTATGGAAATAACCGTTGTGCTCTGAATAGCTTAAGCATACTGGTACGCCTATATAGCGTATCGGTACGACCTATCATGAAAATAGCCGTTGGGGTAGTTAAAACAAAGGGGTATCAGTACGTATCAATGCGTATCGGTATGACCTCAACTGTATCAGTACGGCTAAGCCTGTATTTGTAAGAATTTTTGGTTCTGGAAAATTCTTGTAGCAAAAACCCTAAGGCATATCGGTACGGCCAAGACCGTATTAGTACGGGTACTTTAGTTTTACAAGTTTTGCTATTTAAAAACATTTTGAAGCCCTCTAAAACCTTTTGAAAACACATAAAACATACTTTCAAGTTGTTTAGACTTAAAATCATTTTTGAAATTTTTTCAATTTAGTCCAAAACTATTTTTCAATTATTATATCAAAACAAAAATCCTAACATTAGATTTAAATTATCATAAGATGTAAATACCAATGATTATTAGGGGCAAAGAAGAATTAGACAGAACACCTTGTGTGCAAAAATATAGAGAGTCCACTACACAGGTTCTACTGATAAAGATGAATCCACACAGAATGGAGATGGGAAACAATTGGTTTTTCTTTAAAGTATCTATTTGTGGAACTATAAGATGGATCTGTATCTTGCCTTTCTTAGGCTACCCAACAATGATTTTCCATGTAACCTCCTTGACCCGGTCTAGTCGCAAGACCGAACCGAGTGAGCTACATTAAGGTTTATCGAAATAAACCCTAATGAAATTAAATTTTAACTGATCCATTTTTTTCTTTTATATTTTCTAGATGGAGTTTTAGGTTCTACGATATGCATACAAGTCATGGTTAAAATCCCAACTCAATCGGGCGTCATTTCGACATCTAATTGTTCGCATCCGTATTCTAGGGACTAAAACATAATTTTTGATATTTATACGAGCTTTCAAAAAATTAAAGTTATCAATCCTCAATTAGTCATATTAAATCACAACTCAAAATGATCATTTATACTTATTTAATTGCATAAATAAGAAACAGAGACCAAAATGCAAAGCTTTCAAACATCAGACAACATTTCAACTAAATTAACGGCTAGTGTTTTGGTACAGGTGTCCACTGTATCGATACGATACTAAAGACCAAATGCGTACCGATACGGTCCTTAAGCCTATCGGTACAGCTTGTATAATTTTGTAAGTCCAGAATCCAATAGCAATAAATCGTATCGAAACAGTGACTCGCGTACCGAAACCTTCCCTATTTCATAACTACGTGTACCGATACGGTTACCAGGCGTATCGGTACGACTAGGCAAAGTGTAACACCATCGACCCAGATGTCACATTTGGGCCTCAAGCCTAAACCATTACCATAAAATTCTGACCTAGTTTAGTCCAATCCACAAATCCATTATGAAAATCCATTTAATTACAACCCAATAAAACATAATAAATATTTAAAAACATATACAATAGAGCTCTTTTTAAAATTACATTATAAACCATTGACTCGATAGTCTGAAAATCCAAATACGATTTACAATATACAATAGGTTCCTACGAATACAAATCCTAAAGACCTAAGTATTGTACTCTGAAGAAACGAGTCACCTGAATCCTTCTTTGATGGTGATCCTCCAAGAACAAACCAACCTACTAACCTGCAAACGGAAACAATGTTTTCGAACACTAAGCTAACAAAGCTCAGTGGATACACTGCCACTCAGCCATGCTTCATGCAAATCATAAATAAATCAATGCAACAAGAATGATATCATGGCAAGATAATAATGGCGCTACCATATCTGCCTAAACACATAGCATTATGAATGTATGATCACTCACATAGCTCATACAAGAACCTCATACGTTTACCTAGCATCACACAGATAACACCAACAACATTAAGTGAGGTCCGCGTTCACAGAGCATCAGGATCCTACACTTGAGTGAGGCCCACGTCCACAAAGCATCGGGATCCTACACTACGAGTAAGGCTCGTGTCCGTAAAGCATCGGGATCCTATACTCTGAGCAAGGCCCGCGTCCACATAGCATCGAGATCCTATACTCAAGGGATGTGGTATGCGTCCACATAGCATCGGGATCCTACATCCATGCTCGGGATCTCTCATCAAGTATCTTCGAATGAGGCCTGCGTCCACAAAGCATCAGATCCAACATTCGGGAATCTTCAAGGTGTTGCAACACACTTAGGGTATCTATATCCCAACAAGGGATGACTTGACTACCTAGGTGTCCCATAGCACACAGCAAGGATCCTAGTAACCACACAGCTCTAAACCTCGACACAAGGGTCTCACCGCACACAGCTCTAACACCTTTACCATAGCCTTATGGTTTTTATCAGTTATTAAACTGCCATATTGAGCTTATCTATTTATTAGTATGTTGTAAAGGTACACATTAGTCATTCTCATTAATTTATCTTATTATCCGATAAGACTCAACGTTATAGGCGCCCCTTCCGCACACAGCAAGGGCCTAAATTACCACACAGCATCAACGATCCACCTAGGATCTCTATGGGTTTCCATTACACATAATTTACCTGATATTTATCACGTTATTAGCCCATTATTCTCATTCGGGGTTAAAAATATCCATTTCTTAGTTTTAATGTTCATTTTACACCTTGACGGACCCCTAGGGTCCTTTGCCTCGAATTATAGCACCCTCGAACGCAACCTCGATTTTATTGGGTAGATTGCCCAGCGAGTATCGATACTCCAAGGTGAGTATCGGTACTCCTCTATGAGTATCGATACTCTAATTAGGTTTGAAAGAATTAAACCCCAAGCCATACTGATACGCTACGTACCATACTGGTACTCATCATCGATACTAGGATCGCCCTGTACCGATCCACCCTGTACCGGTACTTCCACATACGCGTACCAGTACGCCAAGCCTTTCCTAGTCAAGCAACAACGCATACCGATACTCCCCAATGAGTACCGATACGCCCACTAGATTCGAAAGAATTTAACCCAAGGGCGTACTGATACGCTACGTACCGTACCAGTACTCAAAACCTTTCTAGGCAATGTAACAGTGCGTAGCGATACGCTCCCTTACGTACCGGTACACGAATGCGTCTCTGGAATCCTTACCTTGCAAGGGGTACCGATACACGAGGAGGCGTACCGGTACTCTCCTCACAACTCTTCCCCCATTTACACTAAGGCGTACCAATACCCTAGCCCCAGTATCGGTACGCAAGCCCAATTTCTGAACTATGGGTGCGGGTTTCACCTAAAAACCTTGTTTCACCCCATAGTTAAACCCCAAATTGATCCTACAAGTTATTGTAAAGGTATTAAGTGGGTTTCTACCAATTTTAAACCTTAACAACATCAAATCCCCATTTTACCATTAAAGGGGTCAACCCAAAGCTTATCAAACCACAAACACCAAAACATGTACAAAGCTTATTTTTATGAGTTGCAGGAAATAATAAGAGTTAGTAGTGTACTAAACTCGAATTAGAGCTGAGGAAGAAGCCTTCAAAGACCATTCTCGTTCATCCACACTAACCCCACCAAAACCTCAATCTCCACCATAACTAGCCATCCTTACCTTGATTGGTAGATCTTTCAAAGCTGAACAAGCTTCCCTTCTTGCCCCAAACGAGATTCTTACTCAAACTCTAAAAAATTTGACCTTTAACATGAAGAAGTTTGAGTGATAGATAGGAATGGGAGAGAGAGGGAACAAGGGGACCAAGATGATCTCACTCTTTCTATTTTCTACAGAAATAAAGTCCCACATCAGCTCTCTTTCCTTCAATTATGCTTTTACCTATTTGCCCTTCTTATTTTCACCTTAGCCCATCAACAACCCAACAACACAAGCCCAAAAGATTTCCTTCAAGCCTAAAAAGGCTCTCAAGGCCCAATATCTTGGTCCAAACGCGAAGCCCATGCCTCGGGTTAAACCCGAATCTCGAGTTCTGAAACCCGGGTCGTTACAACTCTCCCCTTCTTAAAGAAAATTTTGTCCTCGAAATTTAGATGGATGCAAGAGAGATGTAACCAAAACATACCTAATCACCTCACCATTCAAACAGGATCACCTCGATTAGGGAGAGTCCCCCTATCTACCTTAAACAGAACCATAGCATTAAACCACATGCTCTCAACACTTCTCTTGAAATTTCTCATGACTCTTTTTCAACAGCCAACGACACTTACGACGATCTGCTAAGCATAGTAACACCACCAACCTCGAGCCATGCTATTCAAACATCAACTTAAAGAACTCACCTTCAAAGGATTCTATCTCAGTTAACCAACCTTTCTATTAGCATTCGACAACCAAAACTAAACTTAGACTTTATCTACGTCTAAAACATTACACCACATTCATAAGACATTGTCAGGCTGGCGGCAACTCATCTGTGGACCCTACACTCGTGCACGTGTTACTCACCTTCTTTTCTCTGCGTATGGGATACTCACCTCCGCTTTTTCTTTTTTTCTAACACTACAAATACAAATCTCGGTTCCATAACTTACCCTCATTCCCCCCCTTATTTCTTCTCTGCTCCATTGACAGTTACTACTCTCGTTAGCAACTCACTGAGTTATTTGGTTTCGTCTCGCTTAAGTCTGGGACCCTAATTCTGCCCTAGCCAGCCATAATCAACAGGGCCAGCAACTGCTTATATTGATATTAATTCTTCACCGAGTTCCGAGCTCTCATAAAATCTGTCTTTACTCTTCTTTTTCTTTTTTATCCGTCTTTGTTATGGCTGACGTTTTAGACGACGGTGAGTTTTGGCTTCCACCCCAGTTTTTAACCGACGATGACTTCTTTGTCGACGGAGTTAAGGCTACGAACAATACCAAGAATCTTAAAGACGGCGAATCTTTGTTGCCCTACGAGTTCCGTGGCGGGTTTGGGTCTTTCGGGTTTTCTTCGGATTTAAGTTCTCCCGTTGAGTCCGTTCTGGATTCTGCCGAAACGGAGAGTGATGAAGAAGATTACCTCGGTGGGTTAACTCGTCAAATGGCTCACTCCACTCTCGAAGACGATTCCCGCCGAATCGACGCCTCTGAAAATCCCAAGGTCTGTTAGTTTGCATAACATGAATCATGTTTGAGTAGTTTATTAAATTAAGAAGTGCTTTTTATTATGGTTCTTATTTTTTCTTGCTTCGGTTTTTAGGGATGGGTTTTGTCCAGTTCACCGCAATCGACCCTATGCGCGTTACCGAGCGATTGTGGTTGCAAGAAGGGGTCTAGCCGAGGAAGCCCGAACTGTCCATCTCGGGTTTCTTCGCCGCCTGCAACATGGGACCTTCTGTATGCGGCGGCCGGGGAAGTTGAAAGGTTGCGAATGAACGAAGAAACATACGGAGGATTCAGCAACAGAGGCCTTTTGGGTCCACCGGCTAGAAACCACTCGCCAAACCTCGATGCTTCTGGCCTTTACCCTCAACAGTCATTTTCTCACAATAAGCTGCGGGCCACTCATGTAAGATCCTCAAACAGAGCATTCAGGTTTTCCGTCTGCAGGGTATTAATTTTCTGTCTTTTACGCTTTGGTTGCAGTTTCAGCAGCTGCAACAACAGCAGCTAATGAAAGAACATAACTCGTTGGTGTGGGGAGGGTTGCAGCAGCAGCAGCAGCAGCAGCAGCAGAACCATGTGGTCCAGAACAGAGGAAGGTATGGTATTGGGACTTTGGGTTTGTCCCCTTCTGCATGGCCCCCTCTGAAGCAGCAGCAGCAGACACTAAACGGGTCGGGTATGAGGGCTGTTTTCTTGGGCAATCCAAATGGGAAAAGACAATGTGCTGGAACTGGTGTTTTTCTGCCTCGGCGTATTGGAAACTCTTCTGAACCACGCAAGAAGCCAGGTTAGTAGCTATCAACATAACGTTTCCTTTAATTTCCATTGATTTGATTTTCGCTCTTCTGGCAGCTTGTCCTACTGTTTTGGTTCCAGCTCGGGTGGCTCAGGCATTGAATTTGAATCTCGATGAGATCGGAACCCGACCCCATGT
Source organism: Hibiscus mutabilis (assembly GCA_019671005.1). Lineage (NCBI taxonomy): Eukaryota > Viridiplantae > Streptophyta > Magnoliopsida > Malvales > Malvaceae > Hibiscus > Hibiscus mutabilis. The sequence goes on along the minus strand of CM033738.1, from coordinate 11,772,859 downwards.
TCACCATCCTCAGTTTATCTCAAGTTTCTCTTCTGGTAGTAGTGGTTCGTCCCCCCCCCTAAATCGCGTTCATTAATTTGTCGTACTTTTTTACGAACTTTAGTTATTTGGTTATTAAACTGTTGGCATGCAATTGCAGATGCTGCTGCTTTGAGTCTTCAAAATGGTGGGAATGTCGTCGGCAATCAAAGGCATCGAAATCTCTGGCCACAGCAAGAAACCAGTCATGAAGTCCGGTTACCTCAGGAGTGGACATATTGATGACTCGTTGCATTCAATGGTTTGGTCTTTTTGGCTAGAAATGTCGAGGTTAGGAAAAGGAAAAATGGGAACAAGTTTGGTAGTTTGCTATAGGAAAAAGAGTAGTACAGTGGAGTATAGGTTTTAAGAAGGAAAATGTTGGTTTATTAAGCAGATGAAAAATGAAAGGATGGTTTTTTTGGGCCAGGGTCTAGGATTAAAAATATAGGATTTTCTAGTTTTAGTGATGGATACAGCCAGCGCAACCAGCACAGCTTTTGTTCGGTTTGGTTGAGGCTATTAGGGAAGGGGCAGGCAGGGTTTACTTTACTATTGTAATTCGGTGTTTGGGTCAATAAGAGTTTTTGGATTTTGCTGGAAAAAAGTGAAATGTTAAATGAAATCAAAGGCCACATCATTTTCCTTACTCTGCATAGCTAAGTACGTATGGGTTGTTCATTCGTTTTGCTGTAGAATTGTCCACTTTCAAACCTGTCGTATCCTTTGCTGCTGTAAATAGTTCTGTCCTTTCTCATTCTTCCTTTAATAAAAATATGATTAACAGGTCAAAGAACATTAGAACAATGTCTTTGGAAGTCGGAATTGTGCCCCTATTAATCTTTATTATAATTACAATTATCTTTTATTTTCCCCAAGATCCCGCCGGTTCAAGCACTGCCTCACTTGAACAAAAGCGTGTAGGAACCTTTACACGTGTCAACCATTAAGATTGATTGCCTTCTCTCTTTGGTTAGATATTTTCATTTATATGAATCCGAGTCTCTCGTTACTGGGTTTTAAAAGGAAAAGGCACATATTCAATGGCACCGCATGGAATGGCAACGCCAGCTGCTGGTAGTGTAGACCCATGTCCCGAGTCATGTGCCTCTCAACTCACATGGTGCCCACTACTTTCATTTGCGTGACGGTACCATAGCCCACTCCCGCGTATGTTACGCGTGTTTCCGGTATTTCTTTATAAGTCGGTTGATGTGTCCCGCTTCGAATGGTGCTGCCGATTCTGCCTTGCCATACCATGTGGTGGGTCTTTTTGACTCCATCCAACCATTTCCTAATCTCGTATTTTTCACGTCTAACTCCCCCCTTTCCTTTCATGATTTTTGGCTTCAAAATCTTTCCCCTCGTTGTTTTGTTGATATTTTCAGCAAGAGGTTGTCAATCCCACTGTTTATCAAATCTTGGTGCGATTCTTTTGCTTTCACATCAACTCCTTGTGTAGGTATAGGCATTACCCAGCCATGAACAATAGTAGTGTCTTAATATTAATTGGGCAACCATTTGGAGGACTCTTGTCCGTTGTTAGTACACAAACTTCCCCCTACGCCTCCATCCTTTGAAATTCAACCTCACTGTGTATGTATTGCCCTCTCACCCACAGCTGAATCGGCTGATGGAACATCTCAACCAATCGAGTATATGTAGGCTATAAATGTGCCCACTACCCAGGCTATGACTATAGTTTTGTAAAATCATGTGAAAAAAAAAAACTATAGTTTTGTAAAATAGAGTTTATAACCCCATGTTTGCTTACCGACACGAATGGTTGAAGTGAGTTGAGCCGCACTGCCGACAAACGCTACTACTATTGAGTGATGGCAACTATAGTAGTCAGAAAATTTTGAATATATTCAATTATTTCTTTATTTTTAACAATACAATATATTAAAACTCAAGTAGTTGAAAAACATCTTATGCAATTCATCTATTTATGTAATACCCTGTGTAGAGTTTTGGCAGGAAATTGTGTATGAGAAGAGGGGGTGTGGTAGGACCACCCTATTTCTAATAAGTTCAACGGTTTGCTCAACCAACCAACCAACCAACCAATCCTCTTACTTAGGAGCTGTCGAAATAACATTAATACCAGAAAATAGACCAACACAAATGTGTAATGTAAAACCTTAATGGAAAAATATTGAAGTATGGTGATGTTTATTGGTTGTACGTTTATTGCCGATAGATAAGCTCGTTTGATTCTTTCAACAACTAACCCAAAAAATAGTTTTTTTTACATAACGAAAAAAAAGAGTTTATATTTATATAAATTTTATTAAAAAATAATACATTTTAAAAAAATTACGATAAACATCACACACAACTATGTAGCACTAAATTATAATTTAAAAGACTTATCATTATTCTTCAATCAATCTCAACTATAAGATTGATGCTTTTTCATAATCATAATGCTCAGTTGCCCAGTCCACTCGCATGCTTTTTTAGACCAAGTCTTGATATTCTAAGGTTATGACCCTGAATTTTTTATTACAATCGGGGCGTTCATAGTAGGTTTATTATATCGTTTAATCTAAACAGTCGGTTAATCGTTATAATAAATCTAACCGTTAAAAAATAGTTAGCCGTTATTAACGATTCAGTTATAAATTAACTTGTAATCTATTATCATTTTTTTTTACATATTCACTACTTCTTTTGAGAATAATAAAATTATCTTTCTGATAAATATTATATTATAAAAGGGACTCAAGATTGATGTAGCCAATCTTGTGAACAAAATATATGTATAAATAATTTAATAACAATTAATCTATAAATTAATTATTAACCATTATTTTTAGGGGTACCGTTAACCGAAGCCTTTAGGTAGGATGTAAATAATATACGGGATTCCATTAAAACTATTTGTGTGCATTACTCTTAGTACAATTTTAATACAGGAATCCTTTATTTATCTATTACATGCACACAATTTATAGCTAAAGCTTTAACGAGTATGCTCAAAAGAATTTGGTGGAGACGACACAAATTTCACTGAGCTTAATTATGTCATTGTTCTTGGCAGCCAAGCCTGTTAAATTGCGTCCGCTTATGAGAGCTTGGCACCTTTTAGTGCCACGTGAAGCACCATACAGATAATTAACCATGGCTTTGATGTTTTTACTGTAAAATGAACCGCTAGCACTCCAGAGGTCCGCCATGGTTTCCATGTTAAGATTCCAACACCTTTGGAGCCGCACTTGATAGCGATGGTGATTGGGGGTTGAGACGGAATCTTTGAGTAATTTGGATATTATAGTCCCGGCTTCCAATGCTCGTATCTGTGCCCAACCCAAAGCGGTACTAGCAATCCCTTCGGCTGTCAACGGCGGCCCCGGAATCATGGTGCCAACACAGTATTCGTGGCTGGATGTGTGTCGGCAAATCTCTTCCACGAGGGCTTCGCCGTTTAAATGCTTAGCTCCATAGGAGGGACGGACGACAACCGCCAATATCAGTAGGAACAATGGCGAGAGAACATGAGTGTGAAGGGCCATTTCTTATTCAAAGTTGGTGGCGGGATTTTAAGCCATGTGTGGACCCTTTTTAAATGGTTAAGAGGAACATGATTTGGGGGATATGAAATGATTTACGTGTAAATGTATATTCACTCGATTTATATGATCAATAGTGCCAAGTTCATTACAACTACTTCCAACTTGTTTTCATGATAGATGTGTGCAAAAATTGTTAAAAAGATTTTATTTGGATATTCAATGCAGAAATTGAAAATGAAAGGAATGAGATTAATGACATAACTGATCCAAAACGTCACCCGATATCGTATGTAATACCGTTTACTTTAAATTATTGACGGTCTAAGTATAAGGTGTTACATTTATTTGGGCACTTTTTCAGTTCCTATGTGCTTTCCAAAAGCCTTACTCCTAAAGACCAAGAATTCAACTATGGGGAAGACGCCGCCGTTAAACGACATGACAGCCAACACCACAATGTAGCTCAGCTCCGCACGAATCGTATGCATCGCCGTCTTAAAGAACCAAGTGGCCACCTTGTTGGCTTCAGGCTTCACCATACTGCGATACGAGAGCCATTCCAAGATCCTGCCAAGCCAAATTTGAAGCACAATGCCAGTGCATACATGCCCCTGCTGGAACCGGGCCAACCCGAGAAAAGGATTTGGGATTCATGGCCCCAATAGAAGCTTGTATGCGTCGGTGAATGTTGATGCATGTGGAGTCCGGTCGTGTTATGAGACGACGTCGTTTGACACATGCTTGCCATGTTTCTTCTTCTTCTTCTTCTTCTGTTTTGTCTGGTTTTTTTTTTGAACACAAACAGGGTTTTAAATGGGGGAAAATTAAGAATCGTTCCTTATTTTAATATTATTTCACCTTAGAATCCAGCAAAATTGGTTTCCAAGCAACCCATTTTGAACATTAGCTTTTATTCACTTTTTTCTTTACAGTTTTCATGTGTACGTAAAGAAATAATTTCTTTTCATAAATCTGTCACCCCAATATGCAGATAATTGCTCTAATATTGCAGTTGGGAAAAAACTTCTCTACCTTTTATTTTCAGATCTATGATATTTTTTACGTTAAAAATAGAGGTTGGTAAAATTATAAGTTGACTTCGATGTTTATAATTTTTTATTAAAATAATATAGTAAAGATTGTAGGTTTAGAAGCCGAATTCATTGTTCACTACCCTTTTATTTAATTGCATGCACAACACAAACAACCGACTTCTGTAAATTTTTAACAAAAAAGCTATGAATAATGAAGTCGATAAGAACACATGCCGACTTCACCTTTCATTATTTTAAATAAAATAAATTAAAAAATAAAAAATACAATAGATATCATTTTTTTTCCAAGTGCAATGTTTCAAAAATATAGCCCCGTATATGTCTAATATAAGTTTCTAATTTTTAACTTTCAGTTTTAATATTTCTTCAAAAAAAACTCAGCCTTAATATAAGGTTAATTGCATGCTTGATTTAAATTAAATTTTAAACTTCAAAAATATTTAATTGGATTCTCGTAATATTAATATGGATCACACTTATTAATTATGAGTTATTTTAGTGACACGAACATTAAATCTCTTAAATAAAATTTTAAATTTTAATTACAATTTTCATATAGAACAAATTAAATTAGAAAAATCATTCACATAATTAATTTTTGTAATACTTAATTTAAATAGTTGTCTAATAAATAAGATACTAATAATTATTTAAAAAGAGTTCCTCCCTCCGTCCCACAAATAATGTTTTTTATTAACTTTTTTGGGTCAAATTTTTTTGACTTTGACTCGTGATTATTTAAAATTTATTATTGATAAAAATATAAAAAAATATATTTTAAAAACTTCTAATCAAGTAGATTTTAAATATATATTTTATAAAATTTAATTATTTAAAATATTTAATATAATTATAGTTAAAATTTATAAAATTTAACTTTTAAAAAATTAAAAAGAGACATTATTTGTGGGACGAGTGAGTATCAACTACATAACAGTCCGTGAGAATCATAACAAACTTACCGACAAATGTTGGCCAATGGCCCGAGCTCATTACTTTTGCTCGTTTGTATATTAAACTTTTAAATATTTTGATTAGATAAATAAAAAATTAGACATAATACAATTACATAATATGAAAATAAATATTATATAAAATTTAGATTTATTGTACAATTGATATTCAAATTTGATTTTTTTTTAATTTGATATTTTTTTGTCTCAAATTAACATATGAACTTAGACAGAATTTCTAAATAAGACTTAAACTTAAAAAATCTCAATTTAGGTTTATCGTACAAATCGTTACATGAATTTGACCAAAAAAATTCAAATTGGTACTTCAATTTTTTGTCTCGGCATTTGAACTTGATTTTTTCTTCTAAATTTAGAAATATTGGTACATGATATTGATGTGACATTTCAACAACTAATTAGATTGTGACACGTGACATCTAATAATATCACATTAGCAGCCAGATTGGTTGTTGAAATATAAGTCAATATAAGTACTAATTTTAAAATATGTTACCAAATTTAGATACCAATTTATATAATAAGTCTACAATTTGACACAATAAAAAAATGAGTTACATAAATTAATTTATCAACATTAATAGTAATAATAATAATCAACATACTTCGTTATTAAGTCCAATTTAACATTTAACCTGATTCAATCAAAAGAAAAACTTCAATACACAGTATGTGTAAACTTTAGTTTACACAGACTTTTTAGTTTTAGGGGTTAGGAGTTTAGTTTAGGGTTTATAGTTTAGGGGTTTGGGTTGTAGGGTTTAGAATTTAAGGTTAGTGCTTAAAATTTGGGGTTTAGGATTTTAGGATTTAAGTTTAATTTTGATTTATAGTAAAAATAGGCAGGCTTGTGTAAAATTTATTTACACAGCATGTGTATCAAATTTAAACCCTTAATCACAATCATCCCAAACCCTTTAACCAGACATTAAGTAGTGGAGCTCACCAAAGCATGCATACAGACTTGTTTATTTATATATCTAAGACCATCAAAACTTTCTCTCGTGAACTTGTTAGGCAAAAAGGGAACCCCCCCCCCCCCTCCCATCATTCGCCGCCATGGATATCGATGGTTCTTTTAGGGTAATACATACTCGGAATCATTGACATCGTCGTAAAACTGATGAGGGAGAGGCTAAGATAGAGGAGGATTTTATAAAGGGATGATGAATGTGGGAAAATCTGGGAATGATTGGTGTTTCTGGTATATAGTATGTGGATGCATGCATGCACGAAGCTTCGAGAGAGGACTCCTCTTTTAAAATCTTTGATTGGTGGTCATTTTCAGAATAAAAATACAACAGGCCCCCGAACAAAATGGATGATGCAAGGGGAACGGACGCCATGTCATATCAACAGAATCAGGATAGAGTTCGGCTGATTCGAGGAAGGCATAGTGTCAAACAAGACTCATTAACATTTGATTGAATAGTTATTTTAGTTAATTTTTTAAAGTACTTTAACTTTTTCAACAAATTTTCTTTTCAGTATATGAATATCGTTAGTCAACTAACAGTTAACGCCATAAAATGATGTGGCAAACCTACATGGTGTTGCAGGCTAATGTGGCAGTGTCATATGGACAAAGAAGTTGACTTGATAGAATTACGCATTAGCAAAAAATAATTATATAAAATGTAAGATTATTGTTTGGTTTATGTGTCATTTTCTGTCAAGTCATTTTATGACATTATTCATTAGTTGATTTATAGTTTTATTTACGAATGAATTATTTTAACCTAAAATAAAACCTTAAAAGTTAAAGTACTTAAAAAATAAAAATCAAATTGACTATCAATCAAACGTTAAACGATTTTTTTTAATATTATACATTAACACATCCCATAGAAATTGGGTCCAATTTCAAGAGGTAAACAGTTTTGAAAAATAATTTAAAAAATATTAAACGGAAAATACTCTAGATTATTCCACGTACATTCCTTACGAGTTTTTACACAACACTTGAAACTCCAGCACCATTTTGCACAAACATCCACAACTACTAAATGATTCGAAGCTTTCATTTGATTATTCCTTTTGGGAAATTCATGCAGGGGTTAACCTAATCAGCTTTCACTCTTTTACGCCTGTATATGAAATACAACAGTGACATAAACCATAGCCACAATCGGATTGGCCGATTACTCCTCTTGGGTTTAGGTTCTGGTCTTGGTCCGATAATTCCTTTACAAATCTCTTTTGCCTCTGGTATATAGCCTTGTCATGTTCACTTTTTAAATGGTTAAGAGGAACATGATTTTGGGATATGAAATGATTTACGTGTAAATGTATATTCACTCAATTTATATGATCAATAGTGTCAAGTTCAGCACAACAACTTCCAACTTATTTTCATGATATTTGGGTTGCAAGTTTCATGATACTTGGGGCACAAGACTACAATGATAGGAATTCTCACTAATTGATTATAAACGAAAAAGAATCAAAATCAATAATTGATTGAAAATGAATTGAACGAGTATTATATAAGTCATCGATTGTAATTCTATTTAGGCAGATTATCCGAATATAAGGTGATACATATTAAGATAGTGCAACCAGGCCCGACCCTAAGGGGTGTCTAGAGGGGCAATGGCCTAGGGCCCAAGCTTGAAAGAGCCCAATCTACTAGGTATAAAAATAGTATTAGGAAAAAATAAAAAAATAAAATTTTTAATGAAAATAATCAAGAGGATGGACAAAATATTTTCTTTTTTTATTTTTGATGAAAATAATCAAGAGTAGGTTTAAAAGTATTGCACTTGATACGGATTTAGAACCTACCATTTCAACAAAGCGTCGTGTTATTAGAAAAAAATATTTTGATAAAAATAATCAAGAGGATGAACAAAATCAGTCACCTGAAGAATTATTTCGACTTAAGTATTTTTTGATTGTTGTTGATATGGCAATTACTTCTTTGAAAAACATATTTGAGCAACTAAAAACTTTTGAAAGTATTTTTTTAGATTTTTTTTGACTCAAACAAGTTAAAGTCATTGGATGAAAGGAACTGAGAGAATGTTGTGCTACTTTTTACTCTACTTTTTCTCATGATGATTCATCAGATGTTAATTTGAATGATCTTTACTAAGAATTGAAGGTGTTACAATCTACTTTGCCAAATGAATTATTGTCAGCTATTGAAATTCTTGAGTTTGTCAAATCTGCATATTGCTATCCAAATGCTTCAAACGCTTATAGAATTTTTTTTACGGTTCCGATGATTGTGGTATCAGCTGATAGAAGTTTTTCAAGGTTAACCTACTTGAGATCATCAATGTCACAAAAACGGTTGAATGGTCTTGCAATTTTATCAATTGAGAATGAACTTTTGGAAAATATTGATGTTATCATTAATGATTTTGCGTGTCGGAAAGCTCGTAGAGCCTATTTTTTATGATTTTTTGAGATTATATATTAGATGATGGCATATGAGTTGCTTGAACAATTTTTTTGGTAATTTTATTAGTAAAAACTTTATCCGTTTAAACAACAAAGTATTTATATGGAATTACTATTATATGTTATTATTTTGTTTTTTATATGTTGTATAGTTTTTTTGAAAGAGGCCTAAATCTAGTATTTTGCCTAGGGCCCCAAAAAGATCAGGATCGGGGCTGAGTGTAACTTCACTTATTACAACCTTAGCCCCTCAAACTCCACATCTACTATTTCCTAGGACTAAGGTCCCTCCGTTCTTTCCAAAAGCCTTACTCCCAAAAACCAAGAACCCAACTGCATGTCCGAAAACTGTAACGAGGAAGAAGCCGCCATTAAACGACATGACAACCAACATCACAATGTAGCACAACTCCTCAGGAATCGTATGCATATATGTCTTTAAGAACCAAGCGTCCACCTTGTTAGCTTCAGGCTTCACCATGTTGCGATACGAGAGGCTTTCCATCACTGCCAAGCCAAATACGAAGCACAATGGCAATGCATACATGCCCCTGCTGGAACCGGGCCAACCCGAGAGGGGGATTTGGGATTCATGGCCCCAATAGAAGCTCGTATGCGTCAGTGAATGTCTATGCATATGGATTCTGATCGTGTTATGAGACGACGTCGTTTGACACATGTTTATTCTTCCTCTATCTCGGCTATTTTTTTACGAATAACACTAACACGGTTTTAAAGGGCAAAATTATAGAGGGAAAAAACTTTGATACGCAAGCCGTATAAATTTTAGTTTATATGTTCTTTTTAGTTTTAGGGGTTAGAGTTTTAGTTTAGAGGTTTAGGTTGTAGGGTTTAGATTTAAGGCTAATGTTTATAATTTAGGGTATAGGATTTAGTTTTTTAGGGTTAGGGTCAAAACATTAGGATTTGAGTTTTATAATGAAAATATACAGGCTTGTGTAAAATTAGTTTTACACAGCTTGTGTATCAAAATTTTACCCCTATAGAATCCTTCCTTTTCTTTAATGTTTTTTCACTTTTGAATCCTTCAAAATTGGTTTCCAAGCAACCCATGTAGTTGTCATTTTCAATATTTGCTTTTATTATTTTTTATTAAGTAGAGATAATTATATTCTCAAGAAAATTGTCAAGATTCAAAATCGATAGACAAAATGAACATCATTCACCTGCTTTTATTCTTTTTCTATATTTCTAAGAGTTTTTACTTTGCTAAGTTTGAGTTTTTGTAACACCCCAAAAATCGGCCTAGTCGAAATTTGGTTTCCGATGATCGGAATTTGATTCCAAAAATTAAGTTAATTCATGTGAAAAGGTTAAAAACGTACTAATCTGAATAATTGTAAAGTTTACGTTCAAAAAAATTAAAAGATTTAAAGATTAAGGACTAAATTATAAAGCTGTGAAATTTGGGACATATGACTAAAAGATGAAAAATATGAGGAAGTAAATTACAAGTGTAATGCATGAAAGATTACAAGAATTGGATGAGTAATTAGACCATGTAGTGACTAAATTGCAAGAATGGAAAGTATGATTAATGACTACATTATAAAGATTCAAGGATAAAGAGACATAGTGTAAAGCTAATAAATTTAGGGACCAATGGTAAACTTGACCATGAACTTTCTTCATGAAAAGGAAATATAATTAAGGGATTTAGTGTGTAGTTAGGCCAAAAGCCATGTAGTGACTAAATTACAAGAAAGTAAAGTTTGATGGTTAAAGTTCAAGAGGTACAAAGTGTAGTGATTAAGTTGATGAATATACCCTTATTGTATGTCTCACCAATCCATGTGTCTACCTATTAATTATAATTATTTTGATAAAAAAAAGACAAATATGAGATAATAATCTAGCCTTGGGAGGCTAGATCATTCGGCCATTGAAATGAAAGAGAATGAAGCATGCTTATCATTTTCAACCTTTTACCTTACTTCCATGGAAGAATATTTCAAGAGCTTTTCATGCCAAACTCAAATTACTCTTAAATTGGTCTTTATTTCTTCAAGCAAACTTCATTTTCGGTAAGCCTATTTCTTAAGCTATCACAAGGTATATTTTTGTTAAGTTTAATGAAAGTATGTTCATATGCTATGAACCCTATAAATTAGGGTGTATGTATTAAATGGTACTTGGAATTTCTTTTACAAAGATTAACCATGTTTAGATTCTTGTTAAAGTGATTAGTGAAGCTAAAATCCCAGTTTAGTGGATTCAGTCAAAAAAATTATATATCGATAGTAAGTTTGAAAATTCATAGTAAATCCTATAAGTCAAATTAGGGAGAGAGACTTATATTAGAATAATCATGTGTATGTCTAGTTTCATTTGCATCAAACGGTGATTGATTTTAAGTCAGATAGCAAAATATATGAATTTTTGAGTACGTGGAGGTCTAGAAAATATGGTAGTAGTTTGTAAACTGCATGAACATCAACTTTTGAAATTCACTAAAAATCACATGAGAAGACTCAAAATCTAGAATTTATATGGCTAGAAAGTTTATTCAGTCTACCTTTGTTTAAAATAAACGGAATTGAATTCCGATTTATATAACTTTTTGTAGAAATGTTTTTGTAAACATAGTGCAAACTGCCTAGTGTTTTAAATGATATGTCCTTCTTAATGTTGGTTAGAGAAAAAGGAAATCAAGAAAACTACAAATCAGGAGAATAAGGGAAAATTCCTTAAGCTTGGATTAAGGTGAGTGTAGTTGCATTGTTTCGGGTGACATGGTGTCATTGTGACCTTTGTTTTCTATGTGTTTAATGAATGGAATGTTTAGTTTGGGACGCACATTATCATTTTGCATAAGGCTCACATAGAACACTTTGATGATTACCTTTATGACATGACATATTTGGTAAGTTCTTTGGTTATGCTTGCATTGCATATGCATTGGTACATTGTTATGCTATGATATGAAATAATAGAATGAAGTAAGATTGTAAACTTTGTTATGAAGCTTTGAAATAAATTACGATCTCTAATGCCATAAAATACTAAGAAATGCTTTGTTGACCTGTGAATTTATATCCTCCGGAGCTAATAGTTGATTTATGTTATAAGATTGCTCTCCTAATGTTAAAGCATAAAATATTATAAGTTGCTTAAACAATGGAAGCCCTTGGACACTCTAGCATGGTACTTGGTATATTGAGACTACGGTCCACGGGCTATGGCTTAGGGGTGACGACCCCATATTGTGATATATTGCGAAAGTAGGAGGTAACGAGAGAAGTGACAGAGGAGAATATGAGATTGATTGATATGTTCTAACACTAGTCATTGCTTTGTGCTATATGTAACACAGACCAATATGGTTAAACACGGACCAATGCTACCTATGTCCAGTATGATCCGTGGAAAATATTGTTAAAATGCATGAACTCAGATATGAACTCTAAGAAGAACTCCAATAAGAACTTTGATAAAATCTCGATAAGATATGATAAGTGCAAGGTATGAAATAAAATGCAAAACTACGTCCTATGCGAGCTTTGAAAAGATTTGAACTCTGATGAAGCTTTCATAAAACAAATCTAATATAAGATATGAATTGAAGTTATCATACTCAAGGTTGAGAAGACCAATCTTGGTCTCCTTTACTTCATTGGTTCTTTCATGAGTGACTTCAAGCTTGTCCAAAATTTCCTTGCCACTTTCACAAGAAGAGACTTTACAGTATTCTTCCGGACCAAGTGCACAAAAGAGAATGTGCAAGGACTTTGTGTTGAGCTCTATCTTCTTGCGATCATCTACACTCTATTTCTCCTTGTGTAACCCCTTTGACCTGGCCTAGACGCCAGATCGAACCGAGCGAGCTACATTGGGTTTGCCAAGACAAACCTAGAAGATTCACTTAAAAATGGTCCATTTTTTATTTTATCTTTTCTAAATGCATAATTAAGTCCTAAGGTGATCGTGCAGCCAACAGTGAAACTTTCAACTCAATCAGGCGTCGAATCAACATCCAATTACATAAGATTGCATTTTAGGGACTTTATTACAATTTCTAAAAATTTTAAGGGCTTCTTTTAAAATTAAAGTTACCAATCCTTATTTAGTCAAGTTTCACACATACTGGTTAAATTTCAACTTAAAATAATCATCCAATCTCATTTAATTGCATATTCAAGGAAATAGGGACTAAACTGCAAGAAATTCAAACTTCGGGAAACATTTTAACTGAAATAACGGCCTGCGTACCAGTAATAACCTTAACCGTATCGTAATGGTGTGATGTACAAAGGCATATCGGTATGGTACTCAAGCGTACCGATATGGGTATTGAATTTCGAAACCAGGATTTCCAGTGGCTAAAGGGCGTACTAATACCGTTGGCCGTGTACCGACACCAGGCCTATTTTTCAGCTATGCGTACCGATACAATTATCAAGCGTATCCGTACGCCTTGGCATTTTTACCCAGATTGAGCTGAGATAGGTCCCTGCGTACCGATCCCTGAAGACTCGTACCGGTACGGACAAACCTGTAATGACCTCTTGGTCGAGCATATGACACTTTGGCTTAATCTAATATGCTTCAAACAACATCTAAACATCATATAACATCACAAGCATGCTTAATATCAACATACCAACACATTAAACAAACCTAACAAGCCTAACACCATCATCCACATCATCTATAGGCATGTTTCCTACTCAACATTCAAAACATAAAACCAAACACATATCAAGCACTTTAAGCCTTTTACAAGTCCAAACCAACATTTAAAACTTGCACAAATAGAGAGTTTAGCAAACAATCCTCCCAAATAACAAATGACCACATTGCTTTTATTACTACAAGTCTAAATTAAAATCATACTTTAGCAAACACAAGTCCTTGGATTTCACTTTGCTTACTCGCTGCATCCAACCTTTAATTCTTTGCATTGATGGAAAAAAGAGAGCGTAAGCACACTAGGTGTTGCGTGTAATAAGTGCTACGCAATTGTGCAAGTATACACGTTGCAAGTTATAGTATAAAAGATATCGTCTCCACAGGGATTGGTAACACTTCAAGAATCTAGTCTCTTGCACTTTAAAAAAGTAAAAACACAAATAAAGGATTATAGGAGTTTTAAATAATAACTAAACTAGAAGGCAATAAAGTAAAAGAATGAATGAGATCACATGAGAGAGATAGGGCAAGTTATCGTGAGATGAGGTGTGATAGCCGATTGGATCGTCTTGGTAAAAGAGTGCACGGGCAACTCAGTTGCCGTGGCAACTTGCACAACGGGGTTGCCTTGGCAATTAATCGATGGTTGCCTGGGCGACTAGTTGGGCAACTACTTGGGCGTCTGGGCAGCAACCTTCAAGGTTCGGCAGAGTGTTCTTCAATGGTTTCTTCTTATCCCTAAGTCGAAACTCTAGCTACTTGTGCATGCCTTGATAATACATCCCTGCGTGAATCAAGGGTGAACAACAACCAATCTTGCGCTCCTCTTATCCGTTGAAATCCTTGACTTATTCCTAAGCCGGATTAATCTTCACCATCAATAGATTGGATAAAGATCATATTCATTCGTTTCTTGAATCTAACTCTCCCGATATTAGATAAATAGATGAAATCACGAGATCCTCTCCCAATTCTTTCGCAAACAAGAATGAATAAACCTTGAATAGAAAAGTACAAATTCTTATTACCTAAACAAAATCCAATAGTTTCTCACAACCACAAAACACAATAACCATACCCAAATAGATTTAGTTCATGGCTAGGTTCCAAAGAAACACAAGATAAATAATCTCTAGCATGAACCTAATTGAACAAGAAAGAAAAAGATGAAGAATTGAAGCTTGTCGAAATCTCCTTGACCTAGATGCTTTTCGAAAATTCTCCTCTTGCTCTCTTTGGAGTTGTCGAAATTCCCCTCTCTTGTTGCTCTCCTCTTCAAGTTGACGATATGGCCTCTAATTTATAGGGCTAGGTCAAAGTCATTCTTTGGGGAGGAAATTAAGTTGGAATTAAATTATCTTTAAAGAATATAATTCTTTATTATAATTATATTCCTTCTAGAACTTCTCCTATCTTCTTGGAATTTAATTCTTCTTTAATCTCTTCATGGAAATCAAATTCCTTTGGGATTTAGCTTTGCTCCACGTCATCTTGGGCTTGTCTAGTCATCAATTTTGACTACCATATCACCTTATTCTTTGTCGACAATTGCCCTGGAAACTGGCTCGGCGTCTCCTTCATGCATTGCCCTGGCAACTAGCTCAACATCTCCTTCATGCATTGCCCTGGCAACTAGCTCTAGCCTTTCTTTGGCAAGTGATCCTGCACATACAGACAAAACACACCAAAACAGCATCTTTTCCTACAAAAACTACCAAGTTATGTAACCAAGCTCAACGATGGAAGGAAACATGGATTAATGCATGAATGGCTAATTATGCAACTAATATGAGCCTAAGTCTAACAATAATATGAGTAAAAAGGGTAAGAAAAATAGTACTTTTGAACACTTATCACACCCCCAAACTCAAACTATTGCTTGTCCTCAAGCAATGCAAACTAATAATTACCTGCCAAGAGTTCAATTTTCACAAACTTAGCTTTGAACTTGATTTCAATTCTCAGAACCAGGGCACAAAGTATGATTCGCTTTTCATTTTTCGGAAAACTTAGGAGTTACTCGGAATCAAACTATAATGCTTGTGAGTATGTGCGGAGTTGTGTGCAAGTTGATTTTTCAGATTCTATGCAAACAAGAGGTTTTCAAATTACTTCATTGGGTTCTTTTTAACATGTTTTAACTAGAGCCAGTTTTGGGCACCTCTAGTGTTTTGTTTTTAGTTTTATTCGACTAGAGCAGGTTTCGGGCACCTCTAGCGATCAAATTTTTTTAGCACACACTAGAGACAGTTTTGGGAACCTCTAGCAATCAATTTTTTTAGCACATGCTAGAGCCAATTTCGGGCACCTCTAGCATTCATCCAATTTTTATTCTAATCCCCCAATTTGTTAATTATCAACCTAAGTTCACTAGAATTCCTTAAATCAATCAAACCACAACAGTGTTTCATCAAATTTAGCATCATAGTAAAATTCTAAGTTTTTCTATGGTTATCCTAGAATAAAAATTCTATCAATTAAGTGCATTGGCAAAGTCATCATCGGATATTCATCAAATCTAAGCAATTCTTGTTCCAATTAAAGGCACGACAAGCAATTTATGTATCCTAAATGTAATACTTAAGATGAATGTAACTAAACATGGTAACTACTAATAACAATCCCCCCCAAACTTGAGTGAGACATTGTCCTCAATGCATGCATTAAAGAAAAATAACGAAAAATAAAATGCAAATGATGACTTACTCCGAGAGTTCGTCATCGTGGATGATTAGTTTCCTTTTGGTCGGTTTCTTGATTCTCTTGCTTGAACGCGATGGTTGTTTCCTTGTTGCTGCTGGTGAAATCGATCCTCGTACGGGGTTGTCCTCATCGTCCTCTTCATCAGTGTCATTGGCTTTTCGCTTGGAGGATTCAATTGATGCGGTCTTTGTTGGTGAAATGGAAGACTTGTCCGAGTCTGAAAAATCAGAAAATGATTCCGTAGGAGTTGATTCGGGCATAGGTGCTTTACCTTTGGCTTTTGCAGTGGTTGCCGGGATATCTTTAGCTTTGGTTGCCGTGGCATCTTTAGGGTTGGTTGCCGGGGCATCTGCTTGTGCAGGCACGATGTAGGTTACCGGGGCATCATCTGTTGTGGTTGCCGTGGCGACTGCTTTATTTGTTACCGGGGTAAGGATCTCAGCAGGAAAGATTGGGAACGGCACATGATTGTCCGGGTACTTTTCTAGGATGACTTGGGTGATGGCATTGTTGTGCTCCTTCATGTACTGCATGAACATTAGTTGCCGGTCTTCAATTTGCCTTAGGTGGCTCACCAATGGTTGCAAGAGTGCTTCAAAGTGTCCCGGGGTTGATGACCGAGTTGCCCAGGCATTAGGTGCTTGGGCATTAGGGATTGTCGGGGCGACAGGAGTTGCTGCGGCAATTGGAGGCCTTGAAGATTTTCCCGGTGCCTCTCCTATTAGCTTTCGGATTTGTGCTTGATTCCAACCGGACTTTGGTAGGGCCTTTTCATCGGTGGACTCACTTGGGACATGCATCTCCTTGCAAAGATTATAAATTAAGCAAGGGAAGAAAAGAGAACCCTTATCTTTTGAGCTACATACAAAAATCTCATCATAAATAATTTTTCCAATGTTAATGATGCGATTATGCAAAATAGAATGTATGAGCAAAAGACGTGGTATATCAACGGTAGTATTGTGTGTGTTGGGCATTAAAGAAGTTTTAACAAACTTATTCCATAGTTTTGCCTCGGGTTTAAGCCGAAGGCGATTTACCGTGCCCTTGTATTTACCGTCGTTCCAATGAGTTCCCGGTTGAGTGAGTTCTTGAAGCACCTTGTCGAGTTGCTTGGGAGTGATTTGATCAACGAAAGCTTGATGCTCGTCCTTCTCAATGTAAAGCCCGTAAAAGGTGTTGACGTTTTCGGGGCTTATGAGTATGGCCTTGTCACGAACAAAAAATAATAATTATTCGGGTTAGGTGAGTGAGCATAGAATTCTCTTACCCATGAGATGTTGCCCGGTTCCGGTTGATCGCAAAAGATTTGCCACTTTTGATGTGCAATCCTCTCGAAGATGAATGGTTCAAGGCTGAAATCTTGATGAGAATTAGAGTATTCAAAGCCTTGTTCTTCATGAATCTTCCGGCTTTCAAACTTGGAGTGAAATCTTTCTTGAACCACCGGTGTAGCAAACTTCTTGTATCTTGGTTCTTTGGAGGAACTTGGATGAACTAAAAATTTAATTTTTGATGCCATAGATGATCTTGGTTGTGAGTTTTGTAAAAACAAATAAAAGAAAAGAAACTAAAAAGTTGCAAGATAAAAAGTAGGAATAGGTTAAGGGTGATGGGTTTTATAGAAAAGATAGGTGGTAAATATGGTGGGTGGGATTAGAGGAAGACGAAAAAAAGGGTTTTGGGTTAGGGGAAGGGTGACGGCAAGGGGGGTTTGATTAGGGTAAATTGGAGGCTTTATATAAGCCTTAGATTCAACCCATTAATTTCCTTGTTGAAGATGTTTTCCTTCTTGGATTAAAATTCCTCTTTATCTTGAACTATTTTCCTACAATTCAAAGTCAAATCAAATAAGGATTAAAATTAAAGATAAACTAATGAAAGAAAATAAATAAAGATGTATAAAGGGATTCTTAAACTTAAAAAGATTAAAAAAAATAAAATCTATCCTAAAAAAATATAATAATAATCGAAAATAATAAAAAAAATATAAAAAAATAGTTCGAAAAATAAAATAAAAATTAATCAAAAATAAAATAAGAAAATAAAAATAAAAATAAAATATCAAAGGGAGAGCATGCTCATGCATCTCCTAAGTTGACCACTTCTTTGTTACGTTCCACATGGGCACCATTGTAGTGTTTCAATCTTTGTCCATTAACTTTGAATTCATGTTTGTCAGTGATGGACTTGATTATCACGGCACCATGGGAGAATGGTTTGACAACTTCGAATGGTCCCGACCATCTTGATTTCAGCTTTCCCGAGAAAAGTTTTAGCCGAGAATTGAATAAGAGAACTAGTTTCCCCGGCATGAATTACCGCGGTAATAGTTTCTTGTCATGCCATTGCTTTGTTTTCTCTTTGTAGATTCGTGCATTGTTATAGGCGAGTGTACGAAATTCTTCTATCTCATTGAGGTCCAACAAACACTTTTGTCTGGCACTTTCCCAATCCATATTCACGGTCTTGATTGCCCAGTATGCTTTGTGTTCGATTTCCACCGGTAGATGGCATGTTTTTCCATAGACAAGTCGGAAGGGGGACATACCTAAGGGTGTTTTGAATGCAGTGCGATATGCCCAAAGTGCGTCATCTAGTCTTAATGACCAATCCTTCCTAGAGGGATTTACAACTTTCTCGAGTATACCCTTCAATTCCCGGTTGGAAATTTCTGCTTGCCCGTTGGTTTGTGGGTGATATGCCGTGGCGATTTTGTGTGATATGCCGAAGCGTTGCAACATCTTGGCAATAAGTCTGTTGTCAAAATGCTTGCCTTCGTCACTGATAATTGCTCTCGGCATCCCAAACCGTGTAAATATGTTTTTCTGCAAGAATCGTTGCACAGTCTTGGAATCGTTGTTGGGAAGTGCAGCTGCCTCAACCCATTTAGACACGTAGTCGACGACAAGTAGAAAGTAGAGGTTGCCGAATGAAGATGGGAAAGGTCCCATAAAATCGATCCCACATACATCGAACAATTCTACCTCGATGATGTTTTGGAGCGGCATCTCATGTCGTCTAGAGATATTGCCCGTCCTCTGGCAACGATCACATTGCTTGTAAAAGTCTTAGGCATCTTTGTACACTGTTGGCTAATACAAAGCGGATTGCAGAACTTTGGCCGCGGTACAATTTCCTCTGAAATGTCCTCCATAGGGTGATGAATGGCATTGCCAGAGTACATTATGTTGCTCTTCTTCAGGGACACATCGGTGTATAACCTGATCTGCACATTGTTTAAACAAAAGAGGCTCGTCCCAAAAGTAATGCTTAGCATCATGGCGGAACCGCTTCTTCCCTTCGTGAGTAATGCCATAAGGTAAAATGCCACAAACAAGGAAATTAACTAAATCTGCGTACCAGGGTATTACCGAGGCATGTGCTGCTGTGGTGACTGCTCCCAAAATTGCCGAGGCGTGCGCGTCAAAGGCTGCTGCGGCGTCGAGAGTTGCTGAGGCGTGCACGTCCATGGTTGCCGAGGCGACTAAAATTTGTTCATCCGGGAATGCATCGCATATCTCTAGATCTGCGTCCTCCTCCCTATTGCGTTCTAAACGTGATAAGTGATCGGCCACTTGATTTTTTGTTCCTTTCCTGTCCTTAATTTCAATATCAAATTCTTGTAAAAGTATTATCCAACGAATCAAACAAGGTTTGGCATCCTTTTTAGCAAATAGATATTTGATTGCCGAATGGTCTGTATGAACAATTACCTTTGTACCAATCAAATAGGATCGGAACTTGTCAAATGCGAAAACTACAGCTAGTAACTCTTTCTCTGTTGTTGTGTAATTCACTTGAGCACTATTAAGAGTTTTACTAGCGTAGTATATCATATGGAATGTCTTACCTGTGCGTTGACCTAGGACTGCTCCTACCGCGAAATCTCTTGCATCACACATGAGCTCAAAAGGTAGCGTCCAATCTGGTAGAACGACAATGGGTGCTAAGGCAAGCTTTTCCTTTAGGGTTTCAAATGCTTGGGTGCAATAATCATCAAAATCGAAGACTTTATCCTGTTCAAGCAAATTGCACAAGGGTTTAGTGATTTTAAAAAAATTATGAATGAACCTCCTGTAAAAAGCTGCATGTCCAAGAAAGCTTCAAATTCCTTTAACCGAACTTGGTGGAGGTAATCTCTCGATCACGTCCACCTTGGCTTTGTCTACTTCAATTCCCTTGGATGAAATCTTGTGGTCGAGCACTATTCCTTCATCTACCATAAAATGGCATTTCTCCCAATTGAGGACTAAATCAGTTTCTTCACATCTTGCCAGCACCTTCTCTAAATTGTCGAGACAGCTGTCGAAGTCATTACCAAAAATAGAAAAATCATCCATGAAGATCTCAAGGAAGTCTTCGACCATGTCTGAAAAGAGTGTCATCATGCATCTTTGGAAGGTTGCCGGGGCGTTACACAATCCGAACGGCATCCTTCGGAAAGCATAAGTACCGTATGGGCATGTGAAGGTTGTCTCTTCTTGATCTTCTTGTGCTATGGCAATTTGATTGTAACCTGAATAACCATCAAGAAAATAATAAAAAGGGTTTACCTGCAAGACGGTCAAGCATTTGATCAATAAAGGGTAATGGGAATTGATCTTTCCTAGTGGCTTTGTTTAGCTTTCGATAATCCATACAAACCCTCCAACCGGTCACAGTCCTGGTTGGAATGAGTTCATTGTTTTCATTACTTACCACCGTTATACCTCCCTTTTTCGGTACACATTGTACCGGACTTACCCATGTACTATCAGAGATAGGGTATATAATGTCAGCGTCAAGCCACTTGATGATTTCTTTCATTACAACCCCTTTCATGGCATGATTCAGTCTCTTCTGGGCCTCAATTGAAGGTTTGTGATCATCTCCCAACAAAATCTTGTGCATGCACACTGCCGGGCTAATTCCCTTCAAGTCGGCAATTGTCCACCCTATTGCCTTTTTGTGTAGCTTCAACATTTTGATCAGCTTCTTTTTTTGCTCAGGCTGTAACTTAGAAGAAATAATTACAGGCAATGTATTATCGGTTCCTAAGTATGCATATTTTAGTTGCTCTGGCAATTGTTTCAACTCAAGAATTGGTGGTTGTTCAATAGAGGGTTTTTCGAGCTTACCTTCCTTACCTGAGTAATCCAGTGGTTCAAAGTATGTACCTGGTCGATTGACTAGCCAATTTGCTTCTTCTTGTTGTTTCTCATCGATCGATTCTTCATACTCCTCGGGTTCCTCTTGATCGGCAATGTAGTTGCCGAGGTAACTAAATTCCTCGTCGAAGTTAAACTTTGTCGTAGCATGAAGAAGTTGGCATTCTTCTGGATCATCGGCATGCCTTTTCAACATCGATCAAGGTTCTCCCTGTTGCTAGGAATGGTCTTCCGAGAATGATAGGTGCATGCTCACCTACTTCACAATCCAAAACAATAAAGTCAGCGGGAAAAATAAATTTATCAACTTTTACCAGTATGTCCTCGATTTTTCCCTCTGGATGCACATAGGATCTGTTGGCTAGCTGTAGCATAACTGTTGTAGGTCTTGCTTTCCCGATTCCTAGTTTCTGGAAAATCAATTTAGGCATCAAGTTTATGCTAGCCCCAAGGTCGCATAATGCTTTCTTGACATAGTGGTTTCCAATAGAACAGAGTATTGTGAAACTTCAGGGATCCTTCAACTTGGGTGGCATACGATTGTGCAACATTGCCATGCATCCCTCTATTGCGGCAACTGTTTCAAACTCTCATAGCCTTGTTCTCTTGGACACAATGTCTTTAAGAAACTTGGCATAGTTTGGCATTTGTTCAATTGCTTCCACCAATGGCAAGTTGATGTGGACTTGCTTTAGGATATCAAGAAACTTCTTGAATTGATATTCTTGCTTTTGTCGCTTCAACCTTTGAGGGAATGGTGGTGGAAGTCAGATATCTTTGATCCTTTCATTGGTTTGGAACCTGATTGACGGCATTGCTGGGACAACTGGAGTTGCCGAGGCACTATCAACTAGGGTTGTCGAGGTATGCTTATCACAAGTTGCTGAAGCATCCTTATCGTTGGTTGCCGAGGCATGCTTATTTCCGGTTGCCGAGGCAATTCCTGGTTCAGCATCTGAGGCTTTGCCACTAGGTTCGTCTTGATCTTTTTGTGGAGTTTTGTTTGATGAGCGGGTTTGAGCTTCTCTAAGTTGTTGGCCACTTCTAGTGGTGATTGCCTTACATTGCTCATGGCCAGTTCCTCTTGCGACTTCAGTATCGCTAGGTAAACCTCCTTGCGGTCTAGTATTCAGATTTTGAGCAAACTGTCCGACTTGATTTTCCAATGATTTGATTGCCGCCTCTTGGTTTTGCAATCTCATCTCGGTCCTGTTAATAAAAGCATCAGTTCTTTTTATGAAGTTACTATTCTCAGCCATATAAGATTCAGTTTTCATCATAAAATCATTTAGAGAATTTTCCAAAGAACTAGATGTTGTCGGTTGTTCTTTGCGTAATCATTGCCGTGGCATATTTTCTTGGAATCCCGATCTTGGTGCATTCTGATTGTTTGGTTTAGAGCATTGTTGGGATTACTCCATGAAAAATTCGGGTGCTTCTTCCAAGCTGGATTGTATGTATTAGACATCACATTGTTGTTCGATTGTAATTCCCCACGTAGAAATTCGGATTTGGATTCTGCATACATTCGGAAGAATCATGGTTATCACCACATAACTCTAAAAAAGAATCCATTACCTTGACCTCATGTGTGTTGTTTGGTTTTTGCATCTTCTGGACCATCTTGGTTAAAGTGGCCAATTGTGCCGAAATTGAATCTGATGATCCTAGTTCATGTATTGTGGCTTGGCGTCTAACTCATCCTCTTCTAGTAGAGGGGAATTGATAATCATTCTTGGCCAGCCTGTTTAAAATTTGCATTGCTTCCTCCGGTGACTTATCTAGAAGTATGTTGTTTGCTGAGGCATCTAGCATCATCCTTGTTGGTGTATTCACGGCGTTGTAAAACATTGTTACTTGAGTCCACACCGGGAATCCGTGTAGGGGGCATTTGTGTAGAAGTTCTCTATATCGCTCCCAAGCCTCGTACATAGATTCATCATCTGCCTGCCGAAAAGAAGTAATGTCGTTACGAAGCTTATCAGCCAAATTTGTAGGATTAAACCAAGCAAGGAAATCACGACAAAGATCGGTCCAAGATGCTATTGATCCGGCACTAATGCTATTCAACCATGCTTTCGCCCTATCCCTCAGTGAATAGGGGAATAATCTTAATCATAAAACATCGGGGGTGACTCCGTGTATTTTGAACGAGTTGCAAATCTCGAGGAAAGATTTAAGATGTTGTCGTGCATCTTCAATTGCTGAGCCGCCAAATTGACCAATTGTGTTGATCATATTAAACATTACCGGTTTTAACTCAAAGTGGTCGGCTTCAATTTCAGGTGCGACAACTCCTGGATTAAGTCCATCAAGATCTTCTTCAAGATAGTCTCGAATAGTTCTGTTTCGTGCAAGAATCACTCCTCCTCCTGCTGGAACTTTTTGATTCATATTGCCGTCTTGATTAGCCATTGCTACTCTTATCCTTCGTCTAAGTCTTTGTAAGGTTCGTTCGATTTCTAGATCAAAGGGATATTCTAGTGTAATCGGTCTCGCCCTGGTCATATACCAATGCAAAACCAAAGTTTGTTAGCCCTTTGAATCTTAAACAAGAAAAGTAAAAAGAAAGTGCAAGAAAATAAAAACAAAGTCGCTATTGCCAATCCCCGACAACGGCGCCAAAAACTTGTTGCGCGTAATAGGTGCTATGCAATTGTGCAAGTATACACGTTGCAAGTTATAGTATAAAAGATATCGTCTCCACAGGGATTGGTGCCACTTCAAGAATCTAGTCTCTTGCACTATAAAAAAGTAAAAAAACAAATAAAGGATTATAGGAGTTTTAAATAATAACTAAACTAGAAGGCAATAAAGTAAAAGAATGAATGAGATCACATGAGAGAGATAGGGCAAGTTATCGTGAGATGAGGTGTGATAGCCGATTGGATCGTCTTGGTAAAAGAGTGCACGGTCAACTCTGTTGCCGTGGCAACTTGCACAACGGGGTTGCCTTGGCAACTAATCGATGGTTGCCTGGGCGACTAGTTGGGCAACTACTTGGGCGTCTGGGCAGCAACCTTCAAGGTTTGACAGAGCGTTCTTCAATGGTTTCTTCTTATCCCTAAGTCGAAACTCTAGCTACTTGTGCATGCCTTGGTAATACATCCCTGCGTGAATCAAGGGTGAACAACAACCAATCTTGCGCTCCTCTTAGCCGTTGAAATCCTTGACTTATTCCTAAGCCGGATTAATCTTCACCATCAATAGATTGAATAAAGATCATATTCATTCGTTTCTTGAATCTAACTCTCCCGATATTAGATAAATAGATGAAATCACGAGATCCTCTCCCAATTCACTCGCAAACAAGAATAAGAACCAAGAATGAATAAACCTTGAATAGAAAAGTGCAAACTCTTATTACCTAAACAAAATCCAATAGTTTCTCACAACCACAAAACACAATAACCATAGCCAAATAGATTTAGTTCATGGCTAGGTTCCAAAGAAGCACAAGATAAATAATCCCTAGCATGAACCTAATTGAACGAGAAAGAAAAAGATGAAGAATTGAAGCTTGTCGAAATCTCCTTGCCCTAGATGCTTGTCGAAAATTCTCTCATCTTGCTCTCTTTGGAGTTGTCGAAATTCCCCTCTCTTGCTGCTCTCCTCTTCAAGTTGACGATATGGCCTCTAATTTATAGGGCTAGGTCAAAGTCCTTCTTTGAGGAGGAAGTTAAGTTGGAATTAAATTATCTTTAAAGAATATAATTCTTTATTATAATTATATTCCTTCTAGAACTTCTCCTATCTTCTTGGAATTTAATTCTTCTTTAATCTCTTCATGGAAATCAAATTCCTTTGGGATTTAGCTTTGCTCCACGTCATCTTGGGCTTGTCTAGTCATCAATTTTGACTACCATATCACCTTATTCTTTGTCGACAATTGCCCTGGCAACTAGCTCGGCGTCTCCTTCATGCATTGCCCTGGCAACTAGCTCGACATCTCCTTCATGCATTGCCCTGGCAACTAGCTCTAGCCTTGCTTTGGCAAGTGATCCTGCACATACACACAAAACACACCAAAGCAGCATCTTTTCCCACAAAAACTACCAAGTTATGTAATCAAGCTCAACGATGGAAGGAAATATGGATTAATGCATGAATGGCTAATTATGCAACTAATATGAGCCTAAGTCTAAGAATAATATGAGTAAAAAGGGTAAGAAAAATAGTACTTTTGAACACGTATCACTAGGCTTAGTGAGAAATGCTCTAAAAAAACATCATCAATGCATCTAAAACCATTTAACAATACTTTTGAAAAACCACTTTCTAAAACACCTTTTAATCATCATTTTACATCATCAACATTATCATGCCTTCTAAACCATGCACTTAACATTTCCAAAGCATGCATAGTAAACCATATGCATCACATATCATGGATTAACAGCAAAGTCTCATTTGCTACCCTCAATTTAAGCTTTCCCATGCATACTACCAGTGCAAGGCTTAAAGAGTAAAACATGTTTAAACAAACATTATACAACTTAAACCATTCCATGATACATCATCAATTATATTGGCTTACAAATGATCATTAACCAAGTTCTATTTTTCAAAATACAACATCGGATACATGGATTCCACAAGTGCTCCCAACACTTCATGCCCTCTCAACCGAAATTAAAGGTGCTATTACAACCGGGTACAATCACAAACCAAACATCAATTACATGCATAACCCACTAACGGGAGTCTTCAGTACATAGATCAAAACCCTTAGACCGTTAGAGTACTTGGATGGAGTTTTTGGTACACCGGATCCAAAACCCTCAACATCCAATGTGACTTTTTCTAGTGCACTATCAATCCTATGGCCGACCAACTATATCCGATAATATTTCCAAAATCTTTTCATACCATCACTTGCCAATATAATTCATTTCTTACATATTAACTCACTATTTTCATATGCATCAATCAAAACCATTTACTCAATGCATTTTACCTTGCATCACCAATGTTCAAAACATGCATTACTTCCAAATGCATAAACATCATTAGATAACCATTTTCCAGCATTGAACCATTCTCAAATCATGCATATACAGTGAGTAATCAAGTCATCAAAACAAGTGCATTAAAACCAATTGCCAAACCGAGTTCAACAGAGAAATCATCATTTACTTACTTCCGAGCTTAGACCAGTATTTCGAGCTTGATCTAAACTCTCAAACCTTTAAAAAGCTGTAAAACACGTTCTCACTCACCGACACGTAAAACCTCCATTACCGATAAGGTAAACACACCTTTAAAGCTTCCGAAACGTTCGTTCAAGCTTGAGCTTCAACTTCCTCTATTTTATCCATACAAAAACAGAGGTTTCAATGCATCCAAAGCCACAACAACAACAATCCTCAACAAATCTAACCAAAGACCTCTCCACTTTAACCGAAATCAACATCAACACAACTAAAAACATAACCCAGCCACAAACAACAAAACTCAACCCTCAATTAACATCTAAAAACACATTAACATTATCCTTATACCTCCAGCATTCATTAAACATCCACAACTCCTAAAAAACTTACAACTAACAACCTAGAAAATTAGAGATTCACTTAGTTTCAGAATTCTACTGTTAAAGCTCACTTAATAACATTATTAAACATCAAAATTATGTTTAGAATCAATCAGGAACTTAGCAAAATAGAGCCTATCCGAAAATCCATCAATCTCATCATTTAAACCTTGATTTAACTAATTTTCCATAATTAAATCATCAAATCAAGTTAGTAAACATCAAACAAGGATCAAATACTTGGGAATTTCAATAAAGAACCATTCATTAGAGGAGAATAACGAACCTTACCTCTAATGGGTAATTTTCCTCTCAATTGGATGTTTTAATCTTGAAAAACAAAGAGATTCAATGGGGTTTTGAAAGCAAGATTAGAGAATCAATTAAGAAACAAGAATTTAAGAAATCAAGACTGTGTAATAACCCATTTTGACCTAAGATAAATTACAACCCAATAGCCCAAACCTGAATCCAAACCCGTTTACAACCCATGACCTGACCCAAATAATAACCCTAAAATGAAAGCCCTAATCTAATATCTGCCGCCACCGCCGCATGTCTTTCTACCGCCGTTCATCCTTGTCGCTAGCCACCAACGATCTGAAACCCTAAGTAAAACCTAAATCCACCGAAACCCCAAATCTATCCAAACTCAGTCAAATCCTAAACCCTAAAAATAAAATAATCTACCCCAAACAACCACCCACTGCCTCACCCATACCCTATTTCCCATACCATTCCACCGACATTCCCAAAAATCCGATAATCAACAAATCTGCAGAATAAATAAATGAAGAGTTGTTATTTTTAGATTGGAAATTTTGGGTTTATAAAACCCTGGGAAACAAATGTATTGGGGGAAGATTGAAGAAAAAAAGGGAACTTTGTAAGGAATTTTAGATAAAAAAATGTAAGATTTTAACAAAGTTCGAAATCAAAAAATTTGAGATCCAAATTTCTGTCTTTCTTTTCTTTCTTCAAATCGAACATCAAAACTGTTTTAAAACCTTTTGTTTTTAATCTCATTTCGAAAACAAAAAAGAGGTAAAAGGTTCGAAGCTACCTACCGTCGAGAGCTCTGTTGCATGCCATCGTGAGGTTGTAAGGCCAATGAATGGCCGACTAAAAGCTGGGTACGGTTGCCACCGTTTGTCGAGAGAGAGGCTGGTCGAGAGAGAGTGAGGGCGCAGAAATTTAGGGTTTTGTGGTTTATTTCGAAATGAAAAAATAAAACAAATCTGCTTTAAACCTGCCATCATTGAAACGACACCATTTCATGGCCCGGTTCGCGCGGTGACCCATAACCCGGGAAGGATCCGCGCAATTTTAATGGTCAAATTACCATGTCAGTCCATGCTTTCTTTCCCCGTTTTCACTTCTGTCTGGGGTATAATCACGCTTTTGGTCCTTGTAATTTGTTTTTCTTTTTTTCCTCGTCCCTTTTTCGTGCTTTTTAGCTTTTAATTTCTATTTCATTTTAATTCAGTCACTATATTTTGTTATTTAATTTTAGCATATTATTTTCATTATTTTGTGTTTATTTCTTTAAGTTTTAACATTGTTGCATTTTAGTCCCTTAATTTTTGACATGTAATTTAATTTTAATGCTTTTAGTCCTTAATATTTAATTTCATTTTGTTTTATATGTATTAATTTAGTTCATGCCATGCATCACTTATTATTATTATTATTATTATTATTATTATTATTATTATTATTATATGCATATAATATATTATTATACAAAGTAACATATTTTGTACATATTATATATTGATATAAGATATAGGTGTATATATTTATATGTTCTTATCTATGTCACAATTTTATGTATAATAACTTTATTTTTTTATATTATGTATATGATTTTATACTTATTTGTAAAAATATGTATAGTATTTTATTTAATTACCACATATATAATATAAATAAATACCTTTTTTAAAAAATAATAACATAAATAAACTATTAATTTTAAATATATCTAGATATTTTTTATAGGCATGAGTATTAAATATTTTACCTTAATTATTATATCTTTAAATTATATTAATATTTATGAATGTTTTAGAGCAGTATTCTATTTACGTTGGATTTGTTTTTATTTATGTGTTAGATTAATATTTATATGTTTGTTTCAGATTAGTATCTTATTTATGTTAAATTAGTATTTTATTATGTTAGTATTTATTTATATGTTTATCGCATTGTATTTATTAATGTTTGCCATGTTTTAAGTTGCATTTCAGATATATTATTGTCAATGCGGTGCCCTTTTATTCGAGCGTAAACGTGGCCAGTATCTAGCGTAGTGATGGTGGTCTTTCGGTTTACTCTCGAATAACAGGGCCTTTAAAATCTACTCGCGTTTATAACCCAATTTCAATTTGATCGTTACTTTAATCCGGAAAGTTTAATATTAATAAAACGGTAATTATTAAAGTACAAATTTTGGGCGGTGTGGGGGTGCTAATCCTTCCCCATCCGTAACCGACTCCTGAACCCGACATTTTTAAAATCTTTGGTTTTTATGGTGTCCGGCCTACCTTAGTGGCCGATGGCGACTCCATTTTTTTATAATACAGTTTTTTTTCTAAAACCCCAATGGAAGACATTTTTTAAAATACCCAAACCTAAAACCTCATTTTTTTAGCGAAAGAGGATCGTTACAGATGGCGACTCCGCTAGGGACATTATTTTGGTTTTCAAAAATAAAAGAGAGTCAAGCTTTTTAATTATCGCTTTACTAATATTGGAAATTCTGGATTAAAGTGACTATTAAATTAACATTTGGTTATAATTGCGCGTTTATTTTAACGCATTTAAAATTTGGCATATAAACCCGTCCTTTTAAGTGTGGGGAAACGCTAGTGCTTTCGTGTGGATATCGTTCCTCCGTATGGGCCTAGCAAGTACCTTCGGGGCTCGAGTACCTTATGCTTTTGTGAGGATATCGTTCCTTCGTATGGGTATAAGCGAATGGGTCCCCCTGAGTTGAACCCAGTTGAAAGGAGCCTATAATGGGTGATGACCGCGGGCCTTGCTACTCTTAGTAGGAGACAACAAGGACAATTCGGGTACCTCTTAGCACCAAAACTGCATGTAGAGAATGTAGAAAGCCCACCCTTTTAGAGCCATGCGAATAACTTAAGTGTTTTAGATGGGATAAATAGGATTGCTCTGCTTGTTGCCTTATCTACTTCGCTTTTTATTTATGTATCTATTGAGTTTATTCGGTACTAACTTATTTCTTTTTTATTTTATTTTTTACTGTACACATACTTTTTTTGCATTAGCATTGCATGACATAAAGGCGTTGGTTCAAGTGGTTTGCCCGAGTAGATATCTTTCATTTTTACCCTATTTACTTTAATTTATTCATTTGATTGTTTTAATTTTAAATTGACCCATTTTTGTGATCACATCATATCTGTTCATTTTGGCATTCACTGCATTGCATATCATGACATTTTGATTTTTCCATTGGTGCATTCGCATATAGGACATATACTTTATTTTTTACATGCATTCATTTTGAGACTGATCCTCAGGATGCCCTGTGACAGCAATACTGTGAAAGACGAAAGATCAATCGATTCAACATCATACAAAACAAGAAGTAAGATAAAGATGGCAAATGAAGACAAATTAGATAGAATTGAACAGAACCAGAAGACTTTGCAGGCAGATTTAACCCAAAAACTGGAGGACCAGTTAGCCAAAGCCCAGCAAGAGATAAGTGATCAGTTTACGAAATCTCAACAAGACATACTCAGTAAATTGGCACAGATGCTCGGATGCAAGTTTCATGAACAAGGAGAGGCCTATGCTATTGGCCTTGGAGCAGGTCCCGGCGAGGAAAATGAAGATCTTATATATCCTCCAGGGTTCACCCCTACTCAAGCTAAAAGTCAAACCAACCCTCGAGTGGTAATTTCTATGGAAAAATCTCAACCACTTCAGGCCAGTGCCCCTATCCCGACAAATGTGCCCGTCGCATCAGAAGCTAAGCTAGGGGGTAATCAGGCTGAAAATTTTGTCTCTGAAATGGATCAGTTGGTTGAATCTAACAAATCAAGAAATGAGCTGTAGAGAGAGATCGAGGAGCGTTGCAAACGACTCAAAGAAAAAATGCAAGCCATGGAGATAGAGGATACCTTCAGTGGATTCGATGCCAGTGAACTCATTCTTGTCCCAAATTTGGTATTACCTCCAAAATTCAAGATCCCAGAGTTCGAAAAGTATGATGGAACCAGTTGCCCTCGCGCTCACCTCACTATGTTCTGTAGGAGGATGACAGGATACGGAAGAGATGACAAGCTATTAATACATTGTTTTCAGGACAGTCTATCAGGATCTGCCGCCCGATGGTATAATCAGTTGAGCCATTATCAGATAAAATCATGGAAAGACTTGGCTAGAGCCTTTCTAGAGCAGTACCGATACGTCAGTGATATGGTACCTGATCGTTAGACTCTGCAACATATGAATTAGAGGTCTAATGAAAGCTTCAGACAGTACACGCAACGTTGGAGAGACATAGCTGCACAAGTCCAACCCCTCTTGGTGATAAAGAGACTGTTGTTATATTCATCCAAACTTTGGAGGGTCCAATCCTAGACCGCCTTATAGATAATGCAACTACCAACTTTGCAGATCTAGTGTTGTCTAGTGAGCTCATTGAAAGTACCGTTAAAAGTGGAAAGATCGATGTTAGTTGAAGTTCATCTCACAAGAAGCCTTCGTATGGGAAGAGAGATAATGAGGTGAACTCGTCAGGAGTTTATAATGTCGGTTATTCAAAGCCAATGACGGTGGTCCCTCCCAAGGTTGCAAACGCTTAGGGTTCTTCAAGCCAGGATCCAAGTTAGAAAAAGAACACTGAGAAGATTGAGTTTACACCACTACCAATTTCGTATGGGGATTTGTACAAAGAGCTGCTCAATGCTCACGTAGTGGCACCTTTCCACCAGGCCCCATTACAACCTCCATTCTCAAAATGGTATGATCCCAGCGTAAGATGTGATTATCACGCGGGACAAGTTGGCCACTCAATTGAGAATTGTTGGGGCTTTAAGAGGCTAATAGAAAGGTACATCAAGCTTGGTATGGTAAGTGTTGAAAACCCTGCAGGGCCATCTACTATCGGGAATCCCTTACCGAAGCATGAAGGTACCAATCAAGATTCTTGATGATCAGATGAAGGGCATGCCTTGTTATAACTCTTTTTGGCCAGGCTAGTCATCAAATTATTTTGACTATGACCGATAGGTCCCTTGTAGTTTTTACCTCTTTCAAATCAATACTTTTTGGACCAGTCTCGCTATCCTAAGCCCAAAGGTAGTGAGAATTTTTTTGTAAGGGCCAAAAACTACAAGTTTCAATGAAATATGTATTTTGTTCAGAAAAATATTTCGATCGCACTCCTACATAACTAGAAGCTGAAAAAATGATAAGAACCAAACATGGGGGCATTATGTTAAAATTTTCAAGTAATTTTCTATATGGGCATTTTGGGGGCATTCTCCCGAAAAGATTGACTTCAAGAAAGAAGATTGAACCCAAAAAGAGGTTGGGGGCACCGCCACATGCAAAAGACCAATAGCCTGACAAGACCAGTGAGGAGTCAAGGGCATCCCATTGAAGGCCAAAAAAAATCATATCACATTCATGCATTTAGTTTCATTCATCTTGTGTTGAATCATTTTTGCTTACAAAGTCACCATGCATTTAGGATAGACACATGCATTTGGGCATAAAATTCATGCATGCATTTGTACATATAAACAGGTCCCTAGAAGAGATTGAACATCCTCAACGTGGGAGCAAGGACATGATGGCGAAACTTAGTCTTGGAGGAGGCTAAACATACAAAAAATGCTGAAATATCTAAATAAAGGTACCAGCAACAATACTTTTGAACATTTACTGATTAATGTTTTTTTCCCATTTTCAGGTCATACCCCTCCGCCAGTAGAGCAGCAGAAGTAACTTTTTTCGGATCTTGCCTTCGTCATTGGTGATAGACCAACATTTCCAAATTTTGCTTTGTCGATGATGGTGTAGCAGTTTAGACATTTTGAAGATCATGTTTCTCCGTTAATGGTGCAACAGATCCAAGCCTTCTTCTAGATCCCGCTTTTCCGTTGATGGTGTAGCAGATCAACAATTTAAAAATCTCGTTTCCCCATTGATGGTGCAACAGATTAAATTTTTCCTTTGGATTTCGTCTTTCGCTAGTGATGTAGCAGATCCTGTATTTTTTATATCTCACTTTACCGTTGATGATCCTGTATTTTCCAGATCACGCTTCTTCATTGATGGTGCAGCGGATCAAATTTTTTGTCAAGGTCTCGTTTCTCCGTTGATGGTACAACTAGACTAATTTTTTCTTCAGATCTTGTATCCTCTTTATATTTGTAGGTCAAGAAAAAAAATTAAAAAAAGAAAGAAAAAATCAAAAAATCAAAAAAATCGGAAAAAAAGAGAAAAGAAAAATGAAAAAAATGAAATTTTCAAAAAAAAAGAAAAAAATGAAAAACAAAAATAAAATTGATCAACTTTCATTATCCGATATTGTCTCACCGTTGATGGTGCAGATGAATCCAAGTCGCTATCATTCGTCGATCTTACTCCTCCGTTGATGGTGTAGTAAGATCCAAGTTGTTGTTATTTGATCTAGCCCTTTCCGTTGATGGTAAGGCTAGTTCCAAGTTGCCAAATTATCCGATCATGTCCCTCCGTTGATGGTGTGGCTGGGGTCCAAGTTGCCGAAATCAAATCATGCTCCTCCGTTGATGGTGTAGTGTGGTTCGAGTTGGTGTTCTGCTCCTCCGTTGATGGTGTAGTAGAATTCAAATTACCTTCCGACCTTGTCCCTCTGTTGATGGTATGGCTAGGTCCAAGTTGCTGCTATTCAATCCTGCTCCTTCGTTGATGGTGTAGTAGGGTTCCAGTTAGTGTTTTGCTTCTCAATTGATGGCGAGGTAGAGTCCAAATTATCATCCGATCTTGTCCCTCCGTTGATGGTGTGGCTAGGTCCAAGTTGCTGCTATTCAATCATGCTCCTCCGTTGATGGTGTAGTAGGGTTGCAGTTAGTGTTCTGCTTCTTCGTTGATGGCGAGGTAGAATCCAAATTAACATCCGATCTTGGCCCTCCGTTGATGGTATGGCTAGGTCCAAGTTGCTGCTATTCAATCATGCTCCTTCGTTGATGGTGTAGTAGGGTTCCAGTTACTGTTCTATTTCTCCGTTGATGGTGTGGTGAAATACAAATTGTTATCTGTTCTTTTCCCTCCGTTGATGGTGTGGATAGGTCCAAGTTACTATCATTCGATCTTACTCCTCCGTTGATGGTGTAGTAGGGTGTCCAAAATGTTATTATTCTATCTTACCCCTCTGTTGATGGTGTGGTTAGATCCAAATTTACCGATTTTCAAGTTCCTTTTTATTAATGTTGTAGTTAAGAAAACAAAAAAAGAAGCAAAAATGAAAAAACAAAAACGAAAAAAGCAAAAAAGCAAAAAAAAGAGAAAAATAAAATAAAATCAAAATGAGCTTTCAATCTTTTGATCCTGCCTCCTCGTCAGAGTTGTAGTTGGATCAGGCATCAGAACTTTCGTCCATCGACCTTGCCTCTTCATCGGTGCTGCAGCTGGATCAAATTTTGTAGACCCTGTCTCTTCGTCGGTGTTGTAGCTGGGACAAGTTTTCTTTAGGTATTAACTCATCATCAATAATGTAGCAAGTTGAACTCATTTTGCTTCCCCAACAGACAACTCCCCATTTTGAAGATTTTGCTTCCCCGAGAGTGACAAGGTGGATCAACCAAGACAAGAAAGAAGACATGCATCGAAGAGAAAGAAGATCTACCGAAGAATGAAGACATATGTCAAGGGAAGCTCAGCCGGACCAGACAAAACGGGTCATTTTTAGTCTTTGCTCTATTGTCGTTACACAACAATGAGCAAAAAGGGGCAGCTGTAATAACCTGTTTTGACTTAAACCAAATTACAACCCAGTAACCCAAACCCGAATCCAAACTCGTTTACAACCCATGACCCGACCCAAATAATAACCCTAAAATGAAAGCCTTAATCTAATATATGCCGTCGCCACCGCCGCATGCCCTTCTGCCGTCGTTCATCCTTGCCACCGGCCACCAACGATCTAAAACCCTAAATAAAACTTAAATCCACTGAAACCCCAAATCCATCCAAACTCAGTCAAATCCCAAACCCTAAAAATAAAATAATCTACCCCAAACAACCACCCACTGCCTCACCCATACCTATTTCCCATACCTCTGCCACCGACATTCCCAAAAATCAGACAATCAACAAATCTGCAGAATAAACAAATGAAGAGTTGTTATTTACAGATTAAAAATTTTGGGTTTATAAAACCCTGGGAAACAAATGTATTGGGGGAGATTGAAAAAAATGGAACTTTGTAAGGAATTTCAGATCAAAAAATGTAAGATTTTAACAAAGTTTGAAATCAAAAAATTTGAGATCCAAATTTCTGTCTCTTTCTTTTCTTTCTTCAAATCGAACAACAAAAAAGTTTTAAAATTTTTTTAAAAACCTTTTGTTTTTAATCTCATTTCGAAAACAAAAAAGAGGTAAAAGGTTCGAAGCTACTTGCCGTCGAGAGCCCTGCCGCATGCTGTCGTAAGGCTGTAAAGCCGATGAACGGCCTACTGGAAGCTGGGTACAGTCACCGCCGTTGGTCGAGAGAGAGTGGGGGCTGAGAAATTTAGGGTTTTGTGGTTTATTTCGAAATGAAAAAAATAAAACAAATATGCTTTAAACCTGTCATCATTGAAACGGCGCCGTTTCATGGCCCGGTTAGCACGGTGACCCGTAACCCGGGAAGGATCCGTGCAATTTTAATGGTCAAATTACCATGTCAGACCCTGTTTATTTCCCCTATTTTCACTTCTGTCCGGGGTATAATCACGCTTTTGGTCCTTGTAATTTGTTTTTCTTCTTTTCCTCGTCCTTTTTTCCTGCTTTTTTTAGCTTTTAATTTATATTTCATTTTAATTCAGTCACTATATTATGTTATTTAATTTTAGCATATTATTTTTGTTATTTTGTGTTTATTTCTTTAAGTTTTAATATTGTTGCATTTTAGTCCTTTAATTTTTGCCATGTAATTTAATTTTAATGCATTTAGTCCTTAATATTTAATTTCATATTGTTTTATATGTGTTAATTTAGTTCATGCCATGCATCACTTTTATTATTATTATTATTATTATTATTATTATTATTATTATTATATGCATATAATATATTATTATACAAAGTAATTTATTTTGTACATATTATATATTGATATAAGATATAGGTGTATATATATATGTTCTTATCTATGTCACATTTTTTATGTATAATAACTTTATTATTTTTTATATTATGTATATGATTTATGCTTATTTGTAAAAATATGTATAGTATTTTATTTAATTACCACATATATAATATAAATAAATACCTTTTTAAAAAACTAATAACATATATAAACTATTAATTTTAAATATATCTAGATATTTTTTATAGGCATGAGTATTAAATATTTTACCTTAATTATTATATCTTTAAATTATATTAATATTTATGAATATTTTAGAGTAGTATTTTATTTATGTTAGATTCATTTTTATTTATGTGTTAGATTAATATTTATATGTTTGTTTCAGATTAGTATCTTATTTATGTTAGATTAGTATTTTATTATGTTAGTATTTATTTATATGTTTATCTCATTGTATTTATTTATGTTTGTCATGTTTTAAGTTGCATTTCGGATATATTATTGTCAATGTGGTGTCCTTTTATTCGAGCGTAAACGTGGCCAGTATCAAGCGTAGTGATGGTGGTTTTTCGGTTTACTCTCGAATAACAGGGCCTTTAAAATCTACTCGCGTTTATAACCAAATTTTAATTTAACTGTCACTTCAATTCGGAAAGTTTAATATTAATAAAGCGGTAATTATTAAAGTACCAATTTTGGGCGGTGTGGGGGTGCTAATCCTTCCCCATCAATAACCGACTCTCGAACCCGACATTTTTGAAATCTCTAGTTTTTATGGTGCTCGACCTACCTTAGTGGCCGGTGGCGACTCTATTTTTTTATAATACGGTTTTTTTCTAAAACCCCAATGGAAGACATTTTTTAAAATACCCAAAAGACCCCAAACACCTTAAAACCTCATTTTTTAGCGAAAAAAGGATCGCTATAGAGTGTCACCTCAGATTTTTTATGAAAAGGTGAGTGTTTGGCTGAATTACTTTGAGAGAAAAGTTTGGGACAAAAAGTTACGTTAAATTTTGGTTTTAAGAAAATAACTACCTTTTTGTTAATCCACCCTTTTAATTACCCAATTAAAACTCATTAAAAGTAATCAAAAATGAGAGGAAAATCTGATATTAAAATTTGGTAAAATAGCTCCTTAAGGATTCTAATATTTGACCTTTTTTTCAAATAGTCACTAGAAAACAATTTTGCAATCTTTACATTTTGGTCACCAACCCAAAATGTCCAATTTTAAAACCTCTTTTTGTAAAATTAATTTCACCAAACCTTTTAACATATTATTTAATAATTTTGGAATATTTTTCCATAATTTTCCTTACTCAAAAATATTTATTT
The DNA here is from genome assembly GCA_019671005.1 of Hibiscus mutabilis. Classification (NCBI taxonomy): domain Eukaryota; kingdom Viridiplantae; phylum Streptophyta; class Magnoliopsida; order Malvales; family Malvaceae; genus Hibiscus; species Hibiscus mutabilis. The sequence goes on along the minus strand of CM033738.1, from coordinate 11,735,193 downwards.
CTATTTTAATCCTGAAACTGGCTCGAATCCTCTAATTCGATCCGCTGAATCGTTAATTCAACCTATAAAACTCCTAGTCCCAAAACTGAGTTGTTACAACTCTCCTCCTTAAGAAATTTCGTCCTCAAAATTTACTTGATATAAACAGATATAGAAACTGCTCTATCATGTCCGACTTACTCTCCCACGTGGCCTCCTCAACACCGCAATGTCGCCACAACACCTTAACAAGCTCAATCGTTTTGCCACGAAGAACTTTACTATTGGATTCAAGGATCTCCACTGGTTCCTCATCATAAGAGAAATTTGGTCACAACTCAACATCCTCCACTAGCTTCACATACGACAGATCCGAACGATACCTCCGTAACATGGATACATGAAACACATCATGAATCTTCTCCAACTCAGGAGGGAAAATGTAACCCTCTCGACCCAACTTAGACGCTCGACCGAACCGAGTGAGCTACATTAGGTTTGCCAAAGCAAACTGGAGAAAGGTTACGAAAAATCGGTCCATTTTTTTTCTTTTTATCTTGTCTAGATGCAAATTATTACACCTACATGCTCATGCTTTCAGCGGTTGAAAATTCAAAGAAAACCAAGCACGGGAGAACCGCCAATTGCATACTACACTTTACAGGGACTAGATTGTAAAACTAATAATTTTAAGGACCAAAACTGAAATTAAAGTTACCAAACCTCAATTAGTTAGATTTCAGGCCATCATGTAAAAATTCATATTGAAACGATCATCCATGCTCATTCAATTGACAAAACAAGAACTATGGACTAAAACGAAAGAAAACAAAAGCTGGATTCCATGACATTACCTGTAATAACTGCCACCCGTACCGATACGGTCACAGCCGTACTGATATGACGTAGCCATACGTACCGATACTCGGTGTGCCGTATCGATACGCCACGTCAGTGCACAAGGTTATCAATTCGTACCAATACGTTCCTTTGGTATTTCGGTACACGGATTTTCCTTCAAAAAGTAACTTTCCAGTATTAAGTTCCCGTACCGATACACCCTTTTACCGTACCAATACGCCAAGCTTAATTTTCTTGCCCGTACCGGTACTCACATGCCCGTACCGATATAGTATGCTTTGAATTGCCTATCCGTACCGATATTGTCCCTCGTGTATCGGTACGCATAGGCTTGTAATGTCATTTTTAGCTGATTTTATATACAAAACTAGATGCATTTAGGTCTTAGAAACTTGCATAATACGTATAGGCATCCAACAATACAATTACCATCACTTGCACCAAGATTTAGCTACCATATAAGCTTAAGCCACCAAAAGGGTTAATCTAGAGGCATGCTCCCTAGAATACTTCACCAATCATACCATAAAGGCCAATCAAGCATTTCCCAGCACAAGCATCAAACCAACTCCATGTTCATATCACATTCAACATGTTAAGATCACCAAAGCATGCCAACCAAGCACAACCATCTTCATGCATACCTAGGAAACCACACATCATCAACCTTAGGTACGATTCACAAAAGGCATAACAACATCAATCAAACTCTAAAATCACAGCATTACACATGCTTAAAACCAGGGAATAACAGAATTACAAATCCCAAAGTCCGAGGTGAACACATTGCCTTATTAACCGAAAACCAAAACCGAGTTCATACTCAAATAGTCTTATCTTGGAATCGCTTTATCCTTGCCTTTGCTGCCTCCTTGCTTTAATGCTCTGCATCATTAGAGAAAAGAGAGCGTAAGCACACATTCTTAGTGAGGATGCTCTTAAAACAATGATGCATTAAAACCATTTGAAATTAACACTTGTTTTTAAACCATGCTTACGACCTAAGCAAGATCAATGATTCCAACCTACCACATGCATATCGACTATATGCAAAACAATTTATACCACATGCTTAGATCCCAAAGCATTAAATACAAAACCATGCTTAACTCCAAAAGCATTATAAACAAAACCCTGCTTAAATCCCAAAGCATTATAAACAAAGCCATGCTTAAATCCCAAAGCATTATAAACATAGCCATGCTTAAATCCCAAAGCATTATAAACAAATTTCAACATTAGAAATCTCATATATTGACAATTATAGTGACCCTGGATAGTCGACCACTACCCTTGATTAGCCGACCGCTAATCCTTAGTTAACCGGCCGTTAACTTTATACTTCAGATACACGGATCTCCCTCAATGGCCGACCGTCATCAAGACTACCCCATGCCGACCACATGACTTTATAGCCTGCCGATCGCAAGCATACATCAACAAGGGGAACCGACCGCTCAACCCAAGTGATGAAACATAGTCCGAGTAGCCGACTGCTATACCTCAATAACTCTTATCCCATGATCGATTTTTAAACATATTATAGTGCAGTTTATCATATGGCATGCGAGCTATATCCGAATGTTTCATCACCTTATCACATAGCCAATATATCATTTACAAAACCATTTACTCATTGTCTTACAATGCATCACACAAAATCCCCATATATGCATATCACATTGCCATAGCAATATCACATTCCCGACCAGAATAAAAACAAATGTTCACCAGCATTCAAAACTCTTTTAAACCATTGAATATGTACTTTAAAACTACTACTAAAACATGAATCACACATGCTCATACCCGAACCGATATTAAAGAGCAAATGAGGGTAACTTACTTCCAAGTTTAGGTAAGTGTTTCAAACTTAACCTAAACTTCCAAATCCACTTTCAAACCTTTGAAAGACTTTTAAAACCGTTTCCACTCACCGATTTCACTTCGTCTTGCTTGCTACATCAAAACAAGCTCCCGGCAAGCTTAGAACTACTTCAAGAAGCTACGTCTTGATTCTCCCATGTTTCGATAACACAAAACCAGAGAACACATGCATTAAAATGCATCCAACTCTATGTTTCAATCCAAAAACCCTTAGCTCTCAAGATGCCCACTTAAAACTCATCCCAAAACTTACTGAAGTCAACCTCAAACACTACTCAAACAAAACCCAGCCATAATATAACGATTCAAAACTTCAAACCTCGTCAATGAACATCTAAAAACTCATTCACAACATCTTTTTACTTCCAACAATGATTAAACCCCCCAAACAACCCAAAAACTCTTAACTAACAACCTAACCAATTAGAGATTCAACAAACTCCAGGATTCCATTGTTAAAAACAACTCATCCACATTATAATACATCCAAAATATGATTGAAATCGATCCACAACTCTGGAAAAATAGATCCAAATCGAAAATCACAAGATCCATCAATTAAACCTCTTTAAAGCCAAAATCCATACTTAATTAATCAAAACCTATTAGAAAACATATGATAGGAGCCAAGAACTTGAGAATTTCAGTAAATAACCTTTCATTAGAGGAGAAGAACGAACTTACCTCCAATGAATGAGTTTCCCCTTAATTGGATGGTTTTTCCTCTTGAAAACAAAGAAATCCAATGAGATTTTTGGAAAACAACTTGAGAAATCAAATAAAAGAGTTAAGAAATTAAGATCATTACCTTAAATCTATGATGGAAAATGAGTGTTTGGCTGAGAGTGTTTTGAGAGAAAATATGAGAGAAGAAAAGTTACACCAAATTTTGTTTTAAAAGAAATAACCACCTTAACTAAATCTCTTTTCATTCCTTTAATAAAAACCTTTTTAAAATAATCCAAATTAAGGAAAAACTCAGATTAGACCAAATGGTAAAATAGCTCCTTAAAGATTCAAAGTTTTAACTCTTTACAAAATAGTCACCTTTTTAAAACAATTTTCAAAAGTTGTGTTTTGGTCACCAACCAAAATGCCACCCTTCCAAAGCTTATTTTCCAAAATTGCTTTCACCAATATTTGTAATATAATAAAATATGATTTTTTAACATTTTCCATATTTTTATCTTTTAGAAAAATATTCGCTCTCGAATCTAAATCGAATCTCTAACCCGATCCACCAGACTGTCTAACTAGCCTTAAACCGCTAGGGCCAAATCTGGGGCATTACACAAACTCAACCGATAAGCCACAGGACCTATACGTTCCAACACCTCATACGGTCCAATAAACCTCGGACTCAACTTTTCTTTACGCCCAAAGCGCAACACTTTCTTCCAAGATGAGACTTTCAAGAAAACTTTTTCACCAACCGTGTACTCAACTTCTCTACGCTTTAAATCTGCATAGGATTTCTGCCTATCTGAGGCCACTTTCAATTGATCACAAATAAGTTTTACCTTTTCATCTGTGTCTTTTAACATATCAGGCATAGATACATACCTTTTCCCCAGCCTCAGCAAAAGGTGTACAACTCTTCCTACCATACAAGGCTTCATATGGTGCCATCTTTATACTTGCATGATAATTGTTATTGTATGCAAACTCCACCAGAGGCAACTGCCTTTCCCAAGTTTCTTATAACTCAATGATGCAACATCTAACATATCCTCTAAAATCTGAATCGCACGCTCAGACTGACCTTCCATCCGAGGATGATACGAAGTACTGAAATTCAAGCGAGTACCCAAAGCTCGATGCAAATACTCCTAAAACCTCGCTGTAAACCATGAATCCTTAACCAAAACAATCAAACTTGGGTACCCCGTGTAACCTCATGATTTCAGCAATATAAAGATCTGCCAACCTGTCCAAGGTATACTTCGTACGCACTGGTAGAAAATATGCACATTTCGTAAACCGATCAACAATCACCCAAAGGAATCCTTTTTAGTCGGTGTCAAAGGTAACCTCGACACAAAATTCATGATGATCCTCTCCCATTTCTACTTCAGAATCCTTAACGGTTGTAACAACCCAGAAGGAAACTGATGCTCAGCCTTCACATACTTACATACCATACACCTACCAACAAAATCAGCCACATACTTTTTCAAACCCACCCAATAGTACTCTTTATTTAGATCATGATACATCTTGGTACTACGGGGATGCATAGCAAAAGGACTAGCATGTTTCTCAGCCAAAATAGTTCACCTCAACTCAATATCATTAGGCACCACTATCCGATCTTTAAAACACAACACCCCATTATCATTAAAGTGAAAAATTCGTAGGATTTCCATCCATGATATCCTTAACATGTTGTACCAATGCCTCATCATGTGTCACACTTAACCTCACAAACATGGCCCTCAACTCCACAATAGCCTTTCTACTCAAAGCATCAGCCACAATATTCGCCTTGCCCAAATAATACTCGATCATAAAATCATAATCTTTAAGCAACTCCAATCATCTACGTTACCTAAGATTCAATTCTTTTTGCAACATCAAATACTTCAAACTCTTATGATCCGTGTACACAGTACAGTTCTCACCATAAAGGTAATCCCTCCAAATTTTCAACGTAAACATAACCGTAGCAAGGTCTAAATCATGCGTAGGGTAATTGTGCTCGTGCACCCTCAACTGCCTCAATGCATAAGCTACAACCTTCCCACCTTACATCAACATACACCCTAACCCCCACGTAAAATGCGTCACTATAAACCGCAAACTCTTTTTCTAACTCAGGTTGAATCAAGATTGGAGCTTGTGTCAAAGCTTCCTTTAAATTCTCGAAATCTTATTGTCTAGCTTCCGTCCACTCGAAACACGCATCATTTTACAACAACTTGGTCAACGGAGTAGCAACCCTTGAGAACTCATCCACAAAGCAACAGTAATAACTTGCCAACCCCAAGAAACTATGGACTTCTGTTACTGACTTAGGTTACTTCCAATTCACAATTGCCTTAACCTTTTGTGGATCCATTCAGATGCCTTTCGCCAAAAAAATAACCAAGAAAAACCATCTTTTTAATCCAAAACTCACACTTGCTCAATTTTCCATAAAGCTGATTATCCAACAAGGTTTGCAACACAATCTTCAAGTGTCAGTCATGATCCTCCTCGGTACGAGAGTACATGAGAATGTCATCAATGAACCCTACTATGAATTGATCCAAAAATTCATGGAACACTCGATTCATCATGTCCATGAATACTGCAAGCGCATTCATCAACCCAAACGGTATCACCAGAAACTCATAATGGCCATACCTCGTATGAAAAATAGTATTCGGCATATCTTCATCCGTAACCTTCAACTGATAGTATCCAGATCTCAAATCTATCTTAGAAAACACCGTAGCACCCTTGAATTGATCGAACAAGTCATCAATTTGTCGTAAATAAAACTTAATTTTAACCGTCAACTTGTTCAGTTGTCGATAATTCATGTGCATACTTAAAGTGCCATCTTTCTTTTTCACAAACAATATCAGTGCTCTCCACGATGTTACACTAGTTTGGATGAATCCACGGTTCAACAACTCTTGGAGTTGCATCTTCAACTCTTTCAACTTATTTGGTGTCATATGATACGGTGCAATCTACACTAGAGCATTATCAGCATTCGTCCCAGTACAAAACTCCACATCTCTATCTGGTGCGAGCCTAGACAACTCCTCCGAAAATACCCCCAAAAACTCACAAATAGTACGAATGTCCTTAGTCCATACTTCTTTCATGTTTAAGTTCATCTCATAAGCCAGATATGCTTGGCACCCATACTCTAGTAATTTTTATGCCTCCAAGGATGAAACCGCATTGGATAAGAACTTAATATTCTCACCCACAACTACTACTTCATAACCATGAGCAAGTTTCAACAAAACTCGTTTGGTCTCAAAATTGACCACAGCCCTTGCTCAGACAACCAATCCATACCCAAGATCATATCAAAACCATAGAATAGTGGCTCTATCAAATCAGCAGCAAACATGTGACCTTGACCCACCAGAGGACATCTCCTATACAACTTTCTCGTAACAACCGTCTTCCTAAAAGAACTTGTTATTTGCATACCCACATCTAACATTTATACTGGTATATCAAGGAAATACGTATGCTTATGCAAAATATATGAATGCGTAGAACCAGAATCTATCAGAGAAAGTAATGACATAGACTACAAGGTAAAAATACATGTTATCACATCCGTGTCATTCCTCCCTCACGATGCACATAGATCATCGCAGGTCCATCACCCTTAGGTCAAACTGCCACTATATGCGCTACAGTCTTCTATCCTTCCTCTCTACACTGAAAATTATCTCGACCGTGCCTATGTCCTCTTAGTGGTGCAGCAGCAAGTACATGAGTCTGTCTACCCCCAGCCAACAATTGACAATCACGTCTCATATGATCCCCAGATCTACAACTCTAACATGAATTCACAACAATAGCTGAAGGAGCTTGTCCCTCTCTAGCCAAACGTAGACAGTCTCGCCTCAAATGATCTCATAATATACAAACCCAACAAAAATTATGTGCTGCTCTGGCCTAGGCACTCTACCCATGCGATTCTCGCCTAGCACCATCTCCACCATGTCTCACATCTAGATGGAACCTCCTATCTCGGTGCCTCTTAATCTGACCACCACTACCACTAGCATCCGTCACTCTCTTACCCCAATCAGGATCTTTCGGTCAATAAAGTAAGCTCTACTCTATGTCCTTCCCCCATGTAACCAGCACATCAAAATCTGTATAATCAGTGGCCAGCATGTATGTCTTAACATCCTACACTAATCCGTAATAGAATCGGTCATAACTATACCTCTTATTCGGTACCAATTTAGGCGCAATACTAACTCAGTCTCTCAAACTGTACCTCGTACTCATATAATGTCATATTGTCCTGAACCAAGGCTATAAACTCACGTTTCTTCTCATCCAAGTATCTAACTCCCAAATACTTCTTCTTGAAGGCAACTTGGAAGAACTCCTATGTTATATCACCGAGTTCTATACCCATGATCATAGTAGTCCACCAACTGTATGCATCACCCTGTAACAAGAACACCGTATATCCCAGCTTACAGACGTCACTGCTCCCCAACTGGTCTAAAATCTGATCTATACTAACAAACCACTCTTTGAATGCCTCGGGTGCCAACCCTCTAAATCAACTCATTCAGGTTGCGCAGACGCTCTAAAAGCAACCTCGGATTAACAGTAACAACGGGTACTGGTACGGGTACATGCACTATAGCCATCGTAGCCTGAAATGCCCCAGTCATTGCTTGGATCAAAGGCGTCATGTCACCATACACCAGACCAAATAGTGCAGGTGGTACTTGCTCCACTCCCTCAGATGTATTAGGCGAAGGAGGTGGCAACCCCTTAAAATGCACTATCTCACATTTGATTCCATGCCCTCTGGCAGTAGCATTCGCGCTCGAATGTAACTCTTTCCGTGGTGGCATCATATAAAGACGTATCTAAGGCATGATAATTACACCAAAAAAACAACCATGCCAGCTTCAAGCAAAGATCCAAGACTTCCATTTTAAACCAAAAGCATTTTATAACTGTAGTAATAAGGCAGTGTATTCCAAAAATTACCCCAATAGGGCATAAATCAATCACCGTACAATAAGCAATCACCGCACATAGCAAATAGCATTGAACAACCAACAACATCCTATTTTTTTGTAAACCTGGCTCTAATACCAACAATTGTAACCCCTTGACCCGACCTAGACACTAGACCGAACCGAGCGAGCTACATTGGGTTTGCTGAGGCAAACCCAAAAGATTTACTTAGAAAACTATCCATTTTTTATTTTATCTTTTCTAAATACATGATTAAGTCTTAAGGTGATCATGCAGCCAACAGTGAAACTTTCAACTCAATCGAGCGTCGAATCGACATCCAATTGCACAAGATTGCATTTTAGGGACTTTATTGTAATTTTTGAAAATTTTGAAGACTTCTTTTAAAATTAAAGTTTCATGCATACTAGTTAAATTTCAACTTAAAATAATTATTCAATCTCATTTAATTGGATATTCAAAAAAATATGGACTAAACTACACAGAATTCAAACTTCAGGAAACGTCTTAACCAAAAATAACAACCTTCATAGCGGTACGACCCTTATCTATATCACAGCGGGTGTGATTTACAAAGACGTATCTTTACGATCCTCAAGCGTACCGATACGGGTATTGAATTTCAAATTTAGGATTTTCGATGGCTAAAAGGAGTATCGATACGGTTGCCTGTATATCAACACTAGGCCGATTTTTTAGCTATGCGTACTGATATAGTTACCAGGCATATCGGTACGCCTTGGCATTTTTACCCAAATTGAACCGAGACAGGTTCTCGCGTACCAATCCCTAAAGACCCAAACTGGTAGGGATAGACCTGCAATGACCTCTTGGTCAAACATATGACAATTTGGCTCAATCTAACATGCTTCAAACAACATCTAAACATCATATAACATCAGAAGCATTCTTAATATCAACATACCAACACATTAAACAAACCTAACAAGCCTAACACCATCATCCACATCATCTATAGGCGTGCTTCCTACACAACATTCAAAACATAAAATCAAACACATATCAAGCACTTTAAGCCTCTTACAAGTCCAAACCAACATTTAAAACTTGCACAAACAAGGAGTTTAGCAAACAACCCTCCCAAACAACAAATGGCCACATTGTCTTTATTACTACAAGTCTAAATCAAAATCATACTTTCGCAAATACAAGTCTTTGGATTTCCCTTTGCTTGCTCGTTGTCTCCAACTTTTAATTATCTGGATTGATGGAAAAATGGAGCATAAGCACACTAAGCTTAGTGAGGAATGCTCTAAACAAAACACCATCAATGCATCTAAAACCATTTAACAATCTTTTTGAAAAACCACTTTCCAAAACACCTTTTAATCGTCATTTACATCATCAACATTATCATGCCTTATAAATCATGCACTTAACATTTCCAAAACATGCATATTAAACCATATGCATCACGTATCAAGGATTAACAGCAAAGTCTCATTTGCTACCCTCAATTTAAGCTTTCTCATGCATACTACTAGTGCAAGGCTTAAAGAGTAAAATATGTTTAAACCAACATTATACAACATAAACTATTCCATGATACATCATCAATTATGTTGGCTTACAAGTGATCATTAACCAAGTTCCACTTTTCAAAATACAACATCGAATACACGGATTCAACAAGTGTTCCCAGCACTTCATGCCATCTCAATCAAAATTAAAGGTACTATTACAACTAGGGTACAATCATAACCCAAATATCGGTTAGATGCATAACCCACTAACGGGAGTCTTCGGTACATAGATCTAAACCCCTCAGTCGTTAGGATACTTGAATGGAGTTTTTGGTACACCAGATCAAAGCCCCTCAACATCCAATACGACTTTTTATAGTGCACTATCAATCCTATGGCCGGCCAACTATATCCGTTAACATTTCTAAAACCTTTTCATACCATCACTTGCCAATATAATTTATTTTCTTAAACATTAACTCATTGTTTTCATATGCATCAATCAAAACCATTTACTCAATGCATTTTACCTTACATCACCAATGATCAAAACATGCATTACATCCAAATGCATCAACATCATTGGATAACCATTTTCCAGCATTAAACCATGCTCAAATCATGCATATACAGTGAGTAATCAAGTCATCAAAACAAGTGCATTAAAACCAATTGCCAAATCGAGTTCATGAGAGAAATTATCATTTACTTAATTTCGAGCTTAGACCAGCATTTCAAGCTTGATCTAAACTCCCAAACACAACTTTCAAACCTTTGAAAAGCTATAAAACACGTTTTCACTTACCGACACGCAAAGTCTCGCTTGCCGATACGGTAAACATGCCTCCAAAGCTTACGAAACATTCGTTCAAGCTTGAGGTTCAACATCACCTATTTTATCCACACAAAAACAGAGGTTTCAAAGCATCCAAATGCATTCAAAGCCACAATAACAACAATCCTCAACAAATCTAACCAAAGACCTCTCCACATCAACTGAAATCAACATCAACACAACTACAAACATAACTCAGCCACAAACAACGAAACTCAACCCTCAATTAACATCAATTAACATTTAAAAACACATTAAACATCATCCTTATACCTCCAGCATTCATTAAACCTCCAGCATTCAAACGGCAAAAGAAACATACCACAAAAGAAAAAAATGTGTCACAAATGCATAGAAAAGCATGCCACAAGAACAGAAATTTTTATTAAAAATTTTAAAAAAATAAGATTATGAGCAAGTAAATAAAATAATAAACACTAACAATAGAAAACCAATATTAACATCAATGTTATGGCTGACCAAATAAAAAGGATAAAGAAAATCTTGTCGCGGTATAAAACTAAGGTAATTATGATATGCACAAGTGTTTGTGGAAACTTTGTTTACACAAGTGTCATAGTTTTAGGGTTTAGGGACTCTGCTTTGGGTTTAGAATTTAGGGCTTCAAGTGTAGTAGTTTTGATTTAGGGGCTATTGATAGAATTTTGGGTTTATAGGTTAAAACCTAAATCCCTAAGCTTATTACCCTAAAACCTAAACCCTAACCTTAAACTCTAAATTCTAAAATTAAACCCAAAATTCTAACCATGAAACCAAAATTCTAAACCATTACACTAAAACCCTTAAACTCTAAACCCTAAAATTAAGGCACTTGTGAAAACAAAAAGTTTCCACTGCCTGTGTATGGGATAATAATCCATAAAATTAGGGAGAAAAAACTAGGTTTGTTGTGTTGTGGATAAAAATTAGATTAGACGCGTATATGTAAGGGTAATTATTCTATACACAAGCGCTTGTGGAAACTTTATTTACACAAGCGTCTTAGTTTTAGGGATTAGGGATTTTGTTTAGGGTTGAAGTGTAATAGTTTTGAATTTAGGGATTGTTGATAGATTTTTGGGTTTAGGGTTAAAAATTAGGGTTTATAGGTTAAAACCTAAATCACTACCCATATTACCCTAAAACCTAAACCCTAAATTCTAACCCCCTAAACCTTAAATTTTAACCATAAACCCTAAATTTTAAACCCCTACACTAAAACCCCTAAACTCTAAATCTTAAAATAAAATCCTAAACCCTAAAATTGAGATACTTGTGAAAACAAAAAAAAATCATTGTCTGTGTATAAGATAATAATCCGTACACATAATAATTTAATCGTGACTGAAAACCGTCCGTGGGTTCTTATAAGAATCACGAACCGTTCTACAATATTTTTTATTAATAAGTTCTTAATTAGGTTTTTATGTTAATTTTACTGTCAATTTTTTTGGTATCAGATATCAGTTTAATTATGATATAGATCATATGTAAAATATATTAATTAAATTTTAAACACATATACCTACTAAAAACCAACTTGGATTAGACTATAAAGAACAAACTAGGAAGACTATTTTTTAGCACGTCACACATGAAAATTTTAAATATTGTCTATTTTTAAAAACAAAAGAAAACCAAATGATGAGATTAAAATTCAGGAAAATGGTTACCAACAAGCTTTTGATTGAGGCTAATATGGTCTTCATGAGGAAAATAAAATGTATACTACAAATTTAAATAACATATTTTAAATACATTTCATAAAATCCAAGTTAACGACCTGATTAACACAATACTTGTACTTGATCACAACATCTCAAACCCTTTAATACATCATTCTAATAGAATTAGTAATTTCTTTAAGTGGAGCACACCAAAGCATTCATAATTTCATATGAGATTTTTTATTTATATAAGATCATGAAGATTTTCTCCCATCACTCGCTACCATGGATCTCAATGGTTCTTCTGGGGTAGTGTTTGGCCTCCTTCTTAGGAACTGTGATGGTGAGCACCCCGTTCTCCATATATGCGGTCAGCTTATCGAGCTTAGCGTTCTCCGGCAACTTGAACCTCTTCACGAACGAGCAGCTGCTACGCTGGACGCGCTGCCACATATCGTTGCTCACTTCTATCTCCACGCTCTTCTCGCTGCGGATGCAGAGCACTCGCCCCTCCTCTACTTCCACCTTCACTTCGTTCCTCTTCAGCCCCGGGAGTTCCGCTACGAACACGTGAGCTTCCGGGGTCTCCTTCCAGTCCAGCTTCCTGAGCTCGAACCGTGATTCGGCGGGGAAAACAGGCGGAGCAGCCTGAAATTCTTGGAACGGATCCCGAACTGCTGGATGGTGGTAGTAAGGCTCGTTATGAATGGTGCGCCCTGAGTAATACAAACTCGGAATCAACGACATCGCCGTAAGACCGATTAGGAATAACTAGCTTACGAGGGAGAGGCTAAGATAGACAAGGTTTTTATAAGGGAAAAATGGGATGATGAATGTGGGAAAATGTGGGTGAAACAGTGGATAATTAATGTTTTTGTTATGTGTTGTGCATGCATGCATGATGCTTCGAGAGAGGACTCCTCTTTTATGCTAAGATGGAATTTGGATCCATATCATGAACGAATATGGCATCCGAATAAATTCTAACATCTTTGAATGGCTAGTCATTTTCAGAATCCCGAACAAAATGGCAGATGGAATTTTGTTCATTGTTTGCTTGATTTTTTTAGTTACTATTAAAAAGTAAGGGTAATTTTTACAGGAGGTTACTTTTATTTAGGGCGTATTCTATTTTGGTCACTCAGTTTAAAAAAAATTATAATGGTCACTTATATTTTCGATGTTACTTTCACCTGGACTTTAACTCCTTCCCTCCATATCTACATGACTAGAAATACCCGTAATAGACTAGTTCGCAGTCATGTCTACTACTGTCTCCAATATTCCATATTTCTAAAGTATTAGAATAAATAAAATTTCAGAAATATTTATCTCCACAAGCCCATGGGAGAAAAACTCCATTAACACATTATACCATTAATGTACCAGTAAACACCTCAATTTCATCATCCTACTCTATATTTCTCCACCTTAAAAAAATCCTTTGATAGTGGTAACTGATAAGGCGAGAGAAGCAATTTCAACAAATTACAATATATGGCATCTACAAAAATGTTAGTAACCAACAGAGATGGTTCAAAGGTTTACGGGTATAGTGACCCGAATTTTCGGTGAGTTAATCGGGTCTCGAACCTGAGTATTGAACCTTTTGTTGAGAGTCTAAATTAATCAATTAAATTGGGCTTAGTGGCAAAAAGAAAGAATGTGGTATTGGGCCTTTTGTTGAGAGTCTAAATTAAATAAATAAATTGGGCTTTTATTAAAATGGTTATCATCTTGTAGTAGAGGAGAGTTTGAAATTTAAAAAGATGGGAGAAAAGAGAAATGGGGTGGTAGGTTAGAAAAGGGGAAGATGATATGATGGGGAGAAAGAAAAATAAAAAGGTGGGAGAGAAAAAGAGGGAGAAAATTTTGAATCTCGATCTACCGCCGTCTAAGTCTCCGTTCGTGACACTGCCGACACCGTTGAAAAGAGCTCATCGAGACGTGTCGGTCGGTGGTCTCCTTGTCGTCGTCGCAGCCGCCATTCGCTGGGTGAGAGGAAATAAGTTGCGAGTTGTTGAGAATAGATGGTTTCGGAGGTCAAAATTAGATTTTGAGGCCACCAGCGTCAAGACAGCGGGACTGAAAGTCGTCGTCTAACCATCAGAGGGCACCTCACGCGTCTCTATGCTTCGTCGTTGAGGGTGGGCATGCGTAGTAGCAGCCGAGTGCACAGAGCTCTATGCACCCACGTCACATCGAATCGGGCACACCCGGGTGCATGTACACCCGCCCGCACATGAGCGTGCCCCACAAGTGCACCATCATCCCCATGCACCTGCACGCACTGGATCACGTACATGGGGTGCACTGAGCTTAACATGTACCGCTTCGCACTAGATCACAGGCCGTTGACTAGACCGTTGACTTTTTCTAGGGATCTTACTTGGGGGATTCTCGACATTCCGAGTCCGTTAGCGCAGTTCGTTTTGCCAAATTCGAGCCCGGTAACCTATTTTTACACATTTGACCTTGTGATTTGATTAAGGGATGCATAAAATTAATGTATTTTCGTATTCGTTTATATATGAGGATTATTCGGGATCGGATATAGGACCAAGTAGAGTAATCGGGAAGTTTATATAGGGATTTATCGCTAATGCTTGAGGTTAGTACACTTCGAACTCCTATTGCTTCATGAGCATCATAAATGTGATTGCTTTGCGTGTTAGTATTTGCAAATAGGATAAATGATGAATATGCATTTATGGAGACCGATAGTATGAGACTCGATATTTATGAGATGCGTGATGATGTTACGGATATGATGAGACTCATAGAGGCTTTAAAGAATGTGTAACGTCATTTAAGATGCTCGTATGATTATTTGATGATTGTTTGATTGATTGAAATAATTGTGATGTCTTGTACACTTGTCCGAATAGATTGATGAGATTTGATAGGAATTATGCTTAAGGGGTTAAATACTCGATTAAATGATTATGAAGCCGGTAACTAATATTAATTAGATGAATATGTTAGTAAACAAACCCAAATGACTTTAATAAGCTTTATTGATCGAATATGCATTATAATATCATAATCTGAGGAAATAGTATGAACCCGTGAATAAGGTATCAGTGCGAGCTTTGGCTGTACCAGTGCACGATTGTGGGTCGTATCGATACGGTTCGACCCGTACCGGTACTTATAGAAATTAAGGATTTCCAGTAAGTCATACTAGTATCAGTACGTGTTTGAGTACAGTACCCAGGGGTCTGTACCGATACTCGTGTTCGAGTATCGGTACCCACTGAACGAGAAAATATATAATGCTAATAAAAAATGATATTGACGTGGGATGTAAATGGAATGACATGGATTAATAAGATAATTAATGTGGATGATTAATGTACTCTTCCATAATGTATTAACAAGTTGGTAAACTTAATTGGGTGACTTGTTGTAATAGCAACCATAGGAGATCCTCGGTGGATCGAGTTATGTTGTGTGCCGTTTGGTAATCGTGTCAATGTTGTGTGCGGTTGGGACACTTGGTTGGTTGAGTCACCTTTGATTGATGGGATCCGAATATATGGAAGGCAACGAGGCATGTCAGGTCCAGTTTTTGGCTGACCCGAACCCAACCTGAAAATTTAAAACTTCCACCCGACCCTACCCAAGCTTTATATATCTTTATCTCTGACCCAACCTGATATAATAAAAGTATAACCCAACCCTGTCCCGATCCTAAAATTTTAATAAAAAACCCGAATAAACATCATGACCTGAAGAAATTAATAAATATATATATATATATATAAATAAATAAATCGGGGCGGGGCCTCGACTCAAACCTCTTTCAAACCCGACCTGAAAACTAAAAATTCAAAAAACAATTGACCCTACCAGATCGGATAGGTTCAGAACCCGTCGGTTTTACATTTTTTGACATTCCTATACCAGAGAAAGAGTGTTGTAACACCATGGTTAGAGATGTCGAATGTACGTTCTCGACGTTGTGTGACACCGAGCCTCATTCAATGATACTCGAGGAGAGATGCCGAGTATGGGTGTACGTTCCCGAGGCTATGTGACATCGGGCCTCACCCAGAGAGAGTGTACGATCTCGAGGCTATGTGACACCGTGCCTCACTTTAGGTTTGTGATGATGACATTGTGTGTTTCGCTCGGATGATCCGGTGGATCCCGAGTATGGTTGGGCCTTCTGTGCCATGTATGATGCTTTGCATGATGAGAGCATGTGTTTAGGTGATCAGTGGTAGCGTCATGAGTTTATTTATCTCTCATTTTTGCTCGTACTAGCTTGCATGCTTATGTTTATGATTAGCATGAAATATAGTAGAGTAGATGTGTACCACATGTACGATACTTGTGTTTAGTGGGCTATGTATTCATAGGACCTTAGATGGTAGAGTCTATAATTCTTATTTTTTAAATTGTACTAATCAAATCGTATGTTCAAATGTTTTAAATTTAAATTGGAGCTCCTTTGTACCGTTTTGATTATTTAACTATATTTTCAACTGTGGGCTTTAAATTTTTTGAGAAATACTTTGTTGGACTAAACCCAGTTTGAGAAATTTTATGGTTGAGTTGGGCTTGAGGCCCAAATGTGACATCCGGGTCGAGAGTGTTACAACGAGGCCCTGTGCAATTTGTTAAAACGAGACCCTTTAATTTATAATCCTAAAGATATATAAGATATTTTAAAATATATTTTTATCTTAATAAAAATATATTATGTGTCCTCTTTAAAGCCATTTTTTATTTTTTTCTTATAATTTATTAAACCGAGATCTTTTATTTCCCTCTATAAATATTTAATTCAATTTATTTGGTACCCTCTTTTTTAGAGACTCTTGCACATGTTCAAAACCCTCACCGATAGCCTTCATCACAAATGATTTACTCCTCAGAGCATGACAAGCATCATCACACGCATCATGGATTCCACCTTTCACAAATGCTGCAGGAGCCAGCAGAGGTTAAATGCGCCTCAGACTTGGTATCTTTCATACCCTACAAGGGCAAACACCAATGCATATATATTTTAATCTCAGTTTCAGATTTTATCATTCAAAAACTAATAAAATGAAGGCTTTAACTATAAAATAAGTGATTAAATTATATTTATTTTTTAAGATATGTGCTTAAAGTTTTTTTGGCTAAAATAGGTACTTAATTTTTTTTATTAAAGTAGGTGCCTCAGTTGACTTTAAAACGAGCAAAAATTGAAACTTTAAGTATTTATTTTAGCCAAAAATAAAGCTTTAACCACCTATTTTAGTCAGAAAACACTTTAAACATCTATTGCAAAAAAATACATAATTTGAGTATTTATTTTATAATTAAGCCTAAAAAGAATTTGAAACTAATCTAACTCTTAGGTACGAAAGTGGAACCAGCGGTGACCAATAAAATTCAACACCTTGATAAAGACTTATCCATAAAATAGTCCATGTATAATCAACAATGAAGATATAGACACCACACTGATAAGATGCATACAATCAATTATTCTAACATAAGATCAACAGAATTAAGCCCTAGAAACATCAAAGAAAATAAACTTAACTAAAACATAAACTATCAACAATTTCTAGAGCATGTAGTTAAAGTTCTCACTTAATACTTTTTCCTTCTCCAGGTTGTGAGTCCAAGACCCAATAAAAGTAAAATCTTCCTTCCCCTCTACTAGGTAGAAATTATTTAAAAAATTAAAGCAAAAACTCCAAAATTCAGAACAGATATTAAAAATTCACCGACTTTGCCCATAAAAATATTTTAACCCGTACTATGATTTACCTCCATTTGAGAGTTCAAAAGAAAGTCGACTGATGATCAACCCATCAGATCGATTGTTTACCCTTGTTCGTTTGAATTTGGTGTTTTTCTTTCTTGTTTTGTTGATTGTTCTTTTGGGAATCAACGAAAGACTTTGAATTTAAGAGGTCGATGATGGATATGATATTAGAGAAGCAAATGTTTGAAGACAAAGATTTGGAACAGCTCTTGCATTGCTTATTGTCTTTGAATTCAAGGCATCATCATGGGGCCATTGTTCAAGCTTTTTCTGTGATATGGGAGGTTTTGTCATGTAGATATGGAGGGAAGGAGTCAAAGTTAAACAAAAAAAAGACGATGAAGATTAACCTAGAAACAATTCTTAAAGAGTTCCGAATAGTTATGTGCTTATTTTATGGACAACAGCTTTCGAAAAATAGTTTTAAAAAATTATCAAACGAAAAAGATTTTACACAGAATGAGTGTTCCACGTACATTCATTATGAGTGTTTCATTTGATTGTTCCTTTTTGGGAATTCATGTGGAGCCTAACCTAATCAGCTTTCACTCTCTTACGTCTGAATATGAAATAGAATAGCGACGGAAGCCATTGCCAGAATCGAATTAGCAAATTGCTCCTCTTGGGTTTAGGTTCCGGTCTTGGTCCGAAAATCCCTTTATAAATCTCCCTTTGCTTATGGTATATAGCCTTGTCATGCTCTGCAAGCATACGCAACTCCCTTGCAATAGTTTTGTCTTCAGGTGCATACTTGCGAGCCTTTAGAAAGTCTTCTCGTGCAGCATCCGTTTGCCCGAGTTCTGCTCTGGCCTTCCCACGTCTGAACATTGCTTTCACATTATTTTCATCTTCTGATAATACCTGAGAGCCAAATGAGGATGCCAAATTACTTACCTCAAGTTTTCCAATCATACAGACTTTACACGGTTGTGATGCCAAATTACAGATCAATGAACTTTGAGAAGCCAGTTAAATAGAAAAGTAATGACATCAGCTTGAGTTTACACTTCAATGGAACAGTGTCCAATAGCTTCTTCATAGCGCTTGAGCTTTATCAAACATGGTGCCATGTTGAGATGACATGGATTTTTTACGGCTAAAGCCATGTCTCGATACTTCCCAAATAAATGGAACATAAAGTCATCACCCATGTACGCTATAGCCTACCATGGAAAAAAGGAGAATAATCATTAGATCTCACTAGAATAACTAAGGAGAAATAAAAGAAAAATAGGTATGATATCAAATTCTGATTTAATGGAACTCAAGTGTATAACCATTTCATACTGTTGCATGGCCTCCTCTAGCTTATCCTCCTTGAATAACGAATTCCCGTTCATCTTTCTTCTATCTGCAGCGCCAATCCTTTCCTCTACGGTCATGTCACCACAAGCTTTTCCCTAAAGAAGTGCCTCACCAAAAAAGGGATTCGATTAGAATGAGGGAAAATCCAGTCTGAAAATCTTTTGAAGATAAATGAAGATCTACATATAAAATACATGAAACTACAACAGAGCAACTTACTTCTTTGGTTTCATCAAACCCAATAAGCTCAACCTCATATAATATGTCTGCCATAGGAGGAACATTTGGGAAAGAAAAGCTTCCTTCTTTCCCATAACCCAATTCCCAGTCCACATGTAACAATGCACGTTCACCTGATTTCATGCTTGACACACCCATAGCCAAACCAGTCATTTCCTTTTTCTCTGCCGCCACAGTAATGGGAACCATTAATATTTCAAAATATGCCCAATACACCAGAAACCAATAAAGCACTTCCTTAACAAGATTATTGATATAAACAGCTCTCGTGTCAATACTTTTTTTACTAATACGAACAACAACAAAAAGAGAACGCAGTCAAATGGATACCTTTGCCTAAGACCAATTCAAGTGGTTGTTGTTCATGCCACGTGTCATCAAATTTATGATTGGTGCTTTCAGCCCAGGCCCTGTAGTGCACTATTTAATATTTGCAGTTAGTCAAATGTATGGAATGCATAACAAAAAGTGAATTAGTACAGCTCCTTAATCTCGAAATTGATCATTGGACTAAATATCTATAGTTACCAAACTAGCATTTTGCTCAACTAATTTGCTAAATACAGAATCAGTAAAAATTCCCAATATATGCATGGCTAAAGAGCCAAGCTGTTTGAATCACACCTCCACTGACACGAGTTAAGGGACAATGATTACTCATTTGTATAGCTTCATCAAGATGTTGACTAAAAGAATCAGATACAAGATTCAAGTTTCATCAAGATATTGAGTAAAATAATCAGATACAAGATTCAACCTTCTAGTTGCAGGTGGTGAATGTGTAACCACACCAATGAATAGAAAGCTAGACCAAATAACTTATTTAGGCTTCATAACAGCACTGGCAATGGCTTGTGATGAGTTTCAAGTTTTCACACAGTCGATTAAAAGAATGACAAAAGAGATATGAGAAACAAACTTCACAAGTTTCTGATACTTACAGAAGCATGTCGAATACTTTGATGGCTTGTGGCCATGGCCTTCCTTAATTATTTGCTTTTTTACTTTTTCATGAAGAATTTCCATCTCAGAATCAACTTTTGGAGGCCCAACAGTCTTGAAGTGGTTCCCCATGCACAAATGCAGTATTTTCAGCAACTATTTCATTCTCATCATCTTCAGCTGCGACAAACACGGCAAGATGCTTAGGAAGTGTGGATCAAAACGTAAAATGAAGAATATCATCCATATTAATACAAGGAACTTAATGCAGTGAAATGATTCCACTGGTAAGCTAAAAAAGGGAGCTTTACAGAAAATCAGCAAGTGAAAAATATGCTTCATAAAGATCAAACAATTCAATATCCAAAAGGAAATACCGAGAACTCGAAAAGTTACCATGGGTGTAGTGGGGTGCTTCAACCTTTCTTATTCGTATCGAGTTTCAATCTCAACTATGATCTCAGTGTTGATGCACTTATAGGTTTTCGGCGTACTTAACCCAAAACAGTCGATGAGGACTCCAATCTATGACAAGCCTTTGAATGTCTAAATCAGTTTTGACCTTTTACTAAACGGCGTCGATATAGTAAAAAAAAGTTAATTGCACAGGAGGTCCCCAAATTTAGACCTGGCAAACTTGACCCGAGACAAAAAAACCGAACCAATTTACCCGAACCGATACCCGAAATCGACCCGAACACGATGACCCAAATTTGATCTGAAACCCGAAATAAACCGAACCGATTTTCAATCGAACCGAATGGAACCGAACCGGTTTCACCTGAACCGAAAGCAACCCAAAATAAAAAATATATTAAAATAAATAAATATGAGATTTGAATTGTCGCACAACACACTAAAAAGCCAAATATACAGGCTATATAAGTTATGTATAGGGTTGAAAAACCTAACATGGCCTGAAAACCCGATTTAAACGATTGATCTCCTATTAACCCGATATTGACCCGACCCGAAATCAACCGAACTAAAGTCTTGACCTGATACCCTGACCGAAATCACTATAGACCCGAACTAAAACCGAACCAGACCCGAACCGAACTGAATTTAAACCGAATGTAGTTAGACCCGAAATAAACTGAACCGAATGACTCATTTGCCACCTCTACCAAAACTATAACCTCCATGGACAGACTTAGCCATTGCAGAACGTGACAAATGTTTTGGGTCTGGGCTTCCTTCTAAAAGGACGATCTGGGCTTCCTTCTAAAAGAACGAAGGCTTTAAGCCAATCGTGTTGGAACCCAACACCCAAAACGAAATACAATGTACTTTTATCTAAGATTAAATCACCTATTATAGTTGGTTTGCTATCATGATTTCAAATCCTTTAAATAACTTTTCTACAAAAAGAGGCTAGGGTTTATTATTAGGGAAGATGAAACTAGATTAAATATTAGATAAATTATTGATAAAAAAATATACTTTTAATTTATTTAATTATTTTTTAAAAATAAGTTAATTAAAAATTAACATAATAATTATTGTTTTAATAAAATTCTTTTGTTTTTTAATTAAAAAAGAAAAAGAAATAGCACAAAATGTGGTTCAACAAATTTTATTTTCAAAAAAGAATAATAACGCTTTAGGTCCTATAATTTTAAAAATTATTAAAATAATTAATGGTGCATATCAGTACATATAATTAACGGTATATATCTGTACATAGTGTTTATTCTAAAACTTTCCTTATTATAACTAGATTAGATTCATATGTCACGGACCAAAGTTTTCGGATCGAGACATTGGCGCGAGCATCAGATAGGGAGGTTGTGCGCAATGTAACGGGCTTGCCAAATGTGGCCCAGCACTCGGAGAATGTCGTGGACCATACCTTTGGGACCAAGGAGTTGGCGCAAGAATCAGCCAAAGAAGGTTTGCGCGATGTAACGGGCTTGCCAAATGTGGCCTAACACTTGGAGGAATGCGTGGACCAAACCTTTAGGACCGAGGCATTGGCACAAGAATCTGCCAAAGAGGGTTTGCGCGGTGTAACGGGCTTGCCAAGACCATCACACTTGGCCCGGCACTTGGAGAATGCTAGAAAGCCCGCAAGCCCATAGGACTTAGCCAAATCCATGGAGGATTCAGGACGGTAATTCGATCAAAGCATCATCTATTTATTTGAAATATAATTTGTAGATAATGTTTGTGATAATTAGAGATTTGAAATTGAGATTTGATTAGATAAGATCAATCTCGACCGTCGATGTAATTTAAACTGAGCCGTTGGATGTAGGGGAGTTCAACTATAAATAGAGGCTCCCTCCTCACTTGTAAATCACTTCTTCACTTCACTACTTCTTTACTTCACTTCACTTTGAGTAATACAAGAAGCATTTACTCTAAACTCTTTGAGTGTTCTTTATTGTTCTTGAGTGTTCTTCGTTGTTCTAGCTGCCAATCTCTTTCAGTTGTTCTTTGATTAGCTTTCGCTTAGAACGATCTTTCGTTCGAGGGCTTCGGGAAGTGTTTGATCTTCCGGAGCGAGAATCCTGGCAGAGTTAGGTGTTTGTCGAGAGAGCTTCACCTAAGGCCGTGACAAGGGATTTCAGGGTGACTTAGCAGACGTTTCAACCGAGAAAGCGGCTAAGGTTCATACGATTCATCTGGCAAAGGTCTAGCCTGTGACAAGATCCATCGAAACCTGGAGGGCTTGTCGGAGCCGTTGTCGAGCAAGAGTACTCACAAGGCTGGTTGAAGGCTGACTTAGGCGTAGGAATCGACAGATTTGCGTCGAAGGCGTCTAAGGATCCGCTAGGGTCAAAATCTAGCCCCGTGACAATATGCTTAAACTATTTTGCGAAAACACTAGAACAATTACATGATTAGGAGGCGGAGGTGGCGGGACGGCTAGGGTTTACTAGCGAAGATGAAATTAGGTTAAATATTAGATAAAGAATTAATAAAAAAATACTTTTAGTTTATTTAATTATATTTTAAAAAATTAATTAAAAGTTAGAGTAGTAATTATTATTTTGGTAAAACTCTATTATTTTTGAAAGAAAAAAATTAAAAAAATAGCACAAAAATGTTTTAACCTATTTTATTCCCTAAAAGGAATAATCACACTTTAGGTCCCATGATTTCAAAATTTATTAAAATAGTTAATGGTGCATATTAGTACATATGATTAGTGGTACATCGGTACATGTCGTTTACTCTAGAATTTCCCTTTAAAATGGTATTAATTATCATTAAAAAGGCATTTTAATATTTTTAATCCATACTTGATTAACCAACAACATTAATTCAAATATAAATACCGGAAAAATATTTCATGCACTAGTGGTATAAATATAAAGTTCCCATATGTGCCTTACTTTTAGGGTTTATGGATCTAATTTAGGGTTCAATGTTATGGGTTTAGAATTTAGGGTTTATGGGTTAGAATTAAGGTTTAGAGGTTAGGGTTTATGTTTAGGGTAATATAGTTATAGATTTAGGTTTTGACCTATAGATTTAGGTTTTGACCTATAAACTATAATATAGTTATAGATTTAGGTTTAGAATTTAGGGTTTATGGGGACTTTAAATTTAGGCGGCATAACTAGATCGGGTACTAAACAGAATTCCTTTGCATCCAATTTGGGATTATCGAAGCCTTTTCTTTCTTTGATCTCTTCCTCATGTCTGGCACAACTGTCTTTCAACTGCTCGAGTCTTGATCTTAGGATAATGGGCTTTACAGACGCTGTCTCTGTGCTTGGGTTATATGCCCCGGGATAAATTGTCAAACATGGTGTAGTAGTGTAGTTCTTCGTATTTTGCTGATGCTTGGCCATCCAATCTTGTAACCCTTCTTGTGTCTGTTCAATTATTCCCATGTTTCCTTCCATGATAACATATTCCTAAACTTTCACTAATTCCCATATTGCTCATGTCAAAACTATGCATGTTCTAGATCATGAATATTAATGCCATGTTATTACATGATAATGTTATATTGATAAATATGCAATGCATGAATGTATGAATACATGAGGTATTAATTCTAAAAGTTGCCATCATAGAACAACTTTCATTGAAGTAAAGGATTCAATACATCGGATATTAGATACTACAAATATTGGTAAGCTCTAACTCTCAACTTCCTTATTTCCTCTAAGAGCCAAGTCAGCTTCCCTCCGTGATCTAATGCTGGATCAATATTCTGACTCAGTGCCATTGCTACATCAGCTAGATCTGCCACTTGTTGAGCAACTTTTTTTTGCCTGAATAATAGCATCTTTTATGTTGTTGCCCCTTTCTTGAATTTTCACTCTTGAACTCTGAGACTGGGCATATCGCTTTTCTTCACTTTCTTGACAGTCCTTCTTAACATCATCAACAAGAGCTTTGTACATCAGCGTAAGCTTGAGACATTCGTCTACCTTCTTCTTTAGTGCTTCGTTTTCAGCTTGAGTGTCATTCAACTTGATAGCATTAACCTCATACATCTGCATGTATATTTTTATCATCTCACGTTTAGCTTCACTAATCCTTAGATCGTCCATAAAAGTATTATATTGTAGCTCTATTGCTTGTAGATCACATGAAAGTATATTGACTCGACCTTCACTTGCCTCAAAACTCTTTTTCCAGTATTCAGCTTCATGATTTAGCTCTTTAATTCATTCATTCGACTGTTCCAGAGTTACACCCAAACTAGCATTCTTGAGCATCGAACAAAACTCTTGATAGTTGAGTTGTAAGTTTCTCAGCTCCTCATTCAAATCATCTTTCTCTTGCTTCAATTTGTTTATTTGAGCTTTATATTCGAACTAATATCCTTCTTTCTAAGTATTTCATCTTGAGTTTCATATCTGTCCATTGAATAAGGCTGATTTTTTGTTCCAAAATTCCACTTTCCAAATTCCAAAAGAGCTTGAACTCGACGTTTGAATGTGATACAATTCTCAATAGAATTTCCTTAGATTCCATCATGAAATTTATAGTGTGTATTGGCGTCATACCATCTTGGATACGGAGGTTGCAAATGTGCAAGAAATAATGGGGACACCAATCGAGCCTTTAACAAATGAGGATACAATTCTTTATATGAAATAGGGATTGGATTAAAATGATGTTTGTGATCTTCTGTCTTCTGATAATTTGTGAGGGAACGCTAGAATTTGAACTTTGCATTGGACCTTTACTTGATTTTGATAGGCTTATATTTTCCTTCACTTTTGTATCTCCAAGTGTTCTATTAGTTGTCAGGCTTTTAGGAAATTTGGGCCTTCCATCTTCAAAACTCAACATGCCTTCTCTGACAATATTTTCAACCTTGTTCTTCAAAGCCTCGCAATTCTCAGTCGTATAATCTAAACTTCCTTGATGGTAATCACATGCTGTACTAATACTATAACCTTTAAGTGAAGAAGGCACTGTAGACACTGTAAACTTAAACGGGGCTCGGGCCACAAGATTTTTCTCTATCTGTATCGGAAACAGCTCTGTATATGTCACCGAGATTGTATTAAAAGATCCTCCATCCTTCTTTCTTTCTTGCATTTCTTTCTGGCATGTCATCACTTTCTTGGGATTTGGCTCAATTATACCTCCAGTTGGTTTATTATTGCAAGTTATATTGGTTCTCCAACTCGACTGTTTATTCATGTACTACTTTTTGTTTACTTTTCCTTTTAGCTCATCATGCCCATTTTCTTTGGTCATAGTCATTATCATAGTTATCATCTCAGCCATTTGTCTTTTCAGCTCTTGTATCTCATTCTCGCCAGCATCAACACTAACAAAACTTGATATGTAACACTTGGATGAACTGCCCTTCTTTTCTTTTGTTGCTTGACCAGAATACTGCATCATACTTATACTCTCTTCTATCGACCTATGAATTCTCTTATCCATCATGATCGTCTTCTAATGACAACTACCTTTGAATCAATACCTCTATGCAATAAAGATGTGATGTAAAGGAATACAAAACAAAATAGAAGAAATGAGTCATTATCGTGAAATAATCTCGAAGGCAAAAATTAAATTAAATACATACAGCAAGACAAGTTATATTGAACAAAGAATAACCAGAGAAGTGTATTTAAATGTACAGCACCTAACCTAGGTTTCTATCTGGCTCAAGCAGGGTAAGCTTTAAATAGTTATATTTTAAACAAATGTGCAATACAATATTTAAATGTTGTAATGCATAAATGTACGAGGTATCGATTTCAAGAACTAGTCATTAGAACAACGTTCATCTAACTAAAGGGTCGAATACAGAGAAAAGGCAATATGTCACTAGCTCCAGCTCTTTTGGTTGATCACTTTGTTCAGCCTCTGAGTCATCATCTGTACTAGCTCGGTGTCGATATCAAAGTGTTGTTGTAGGTTCATAACCTCATCGAATAAAATTTGTACATGATAAGCGACCCCTTGCACTTGGTTCCTAAAGTTAATCATCTCACAACCCTGTTTTCTGGATAGCTTGGATTATTGTCTCAGCCTGATTTTCAGTATTTTTTCCTTCATTGTGATACCTCTTCAAAACTCACGAGCTGGTCTTTCAATTGCTATACTGTACTTTTCTGATTTCACCCCTTTTCTAAGCTCCTTATTTTTGTTAAAAATCAACATTTTCCCTAATTACGATATTCCTCGGTAAATTTCATCATTTGTGAAACCTAGGTATCGCCTTTGAGTTCAAAATTATTTATTCTTTATTGGATTCTTTTCTGTCAGCAACGGACCTTAAATGCCCCTTCAATTTATTTGTTATTTATTCATCCTCTGGTTATCGTTGTTTTTCCAGATACTGCGTCTTGCTTATCTCTGTAACTACCACTGACTCTATTTGGAAACTTGATCTGCTATTAAGCCTTGTTTGAACCTTGTTCTCTTTTGACCATTAGAGCAGTGTAGCAAAACCTCGTATTTTCTCTATTGTTGGTGTCACATCTATTCTCCCAAGAAACAAACAATTATATCGGGTTTCATAAATAGGTCACAGCCCTAAACAACTATTGGTCTATTTGACTGTCTGAGAGCAACGCTATAATTCAGAAATTTTATTGGAGATGAAACTTCGTATTCCTACCCTATAGTTCTCAAATTAAAGTTGGTTCTGGCAGAACTTCATCATGTTCAGAAATTTCTGGTACAACCTTGCATTAATGACACCTGGCCTCCAACATATTGTCTTCGTTCTTGTATTGAATCTTCTCGAATCCAGTCTGTAGTGACATATTGTCCCCCACTTGTCTATCTAACCCTTTTACTCTTATGGCCACTACCTACTCGACTAATTCTCAAACTGATACCTCTCAGGAATGCAATATGATGCAACATTTATCGAATAAAACACACCCACACAAAACAAAAGACAAAACAAAAAATGTGTCAGTATGGTGAATTAATATTGTAAGCAAAAATAATTATTAAAGAAAAAGGATTTATATTGCGTAAAATTAACCAGAGAACAGTTTTATATTGCACACAAAAATAACCAGAGAAATAAATTTAAATCAGCAACACCCTGTCCTAGGTCCTTGTCTGGCTCTAGCGGGGTAGGTTTCTATTACAGTATGTGGGCTTCGATATAGACTCTGGGTACCCGAACTGTCGTTACTGGACTAGTAAGACATCGACTCAGGAGTATACGACCCTTATAGCGGAGGTGTAACCTCGCGGTGTATAAGGTTGGTATACCAGAAAAAAAACAAAATTTTGATCACGGAGCTGAATAACTCACGTAAGATCATGCCTCACTCCCACTTAAGGGTGAAAAGCCCGGGTATAAGGCTTATGCATGAATGACAATTTATATCACACAAGAAAAAACTACCTGCATTTTTCCAGAAAATTTATCCAATAATTATACGAAAAATTAAATTCAAATTACTATCCAAAATGCCAAGATGCCACATAAAATTAATTATGCCTGAGTCTCGTTTTTTAAAGTCCCCAGCGGAGTCGCCAAGCTGTCGCGACCGTTTTTTGAAAATCGGGATGTGTAAAAATAACCTAACGATCAATCTTTTAAAAAATTAGGGTTTTCTGGCCAGTTTTAATTTAATCTTGAAAATTAGGGTTTTTATATTAAATTGAATTTTCCATTATTTATCCTTTAAAAACATTTTGGAGTCGCCACCGATCACTTCGAGGTAGACCAGACACCGAAAAACAAACCAGAGATTTTATCTTAAAAATTGGGTTCGGGAGTCGGTTACGTGTAGGGAATGATTAGCACCCCTACAAACGCCTGTTATCGGTGCCTTTAATTTTACTTAGCATTTCGAATAATTATTTGAATTTGATTTATCCCATAATTATTAATTGAATTTAAATTCTAAATGTAGATATCCTTTTATAAGGAAATTCATTTTGTTCGAATACGAGATTAAAAGCACCCCATTAAGTGGCACCACTATTCGTATTTAAAAATGAATTTCCAACATAAAAGATTTTTAATGAATGATATTTTATTGTCATGTCAAATTTAAGTATTAATCCTAAAAGGCTCTAATTAATTAGTTGTTTAAAACTATGAATATTAATTAATTTAATGGCTTTTATGTGAAAATGCCAATTTCTTGAACACCTTCCATATATTTAAAGCCCTTAAATTAATCATATTCCTAATTAATTAATTCTTCTAATCGATTCAAGTTCTAGTCCTAATTAAGGCCCTAACAATTTATTATTCAATTATATGTGATAATGTATATCGAATATATACCTTTTATGACCAAGGCTGAGATAACACCCCATTGTAAACAATGGAACACCATCCAAATTTGAACCTCAAAGATTCTATTCGATATACATTTAACTAACTACAATGTATTAATTATTAATGTCAATTAAAGAACTAATTTGACTTCCAATTATAAGTGTAAATACATTAAATATATTCATTAAAATCCATATTGAGATAACACCCCATTGTAAACAATGGAACACCATCCAAATTAGGATTTTAAAGTTTATATATTAATATATTTTAATTACTATAATTATCTATCTTATTTAATTATTGAAATCCTAATTAGAGAAACCTAGGGGAAGGCTCTAATTAATTAGTTAAACTAGGTGTACTTAATTATCTAACATTTAATTATATATGCCTAATTTAAAACATGCATCACACATATAAATTAATAACATTAAATTAAATTAAACAAATAAAACTAAATTGAAAACACATAGAAAAGCTCAATTATTATTACAGGACTGAATTGAAATCATTACAAAACCCTAAGCCCAAATCACAAAGCCCTACTGACTCAATTGAAAGAATTCAAGCTAAGGGATACATTTATGGGGTACGAGGGACTAAACTGAATCAATTACAAAGTTTCAGGGCCAATTCAAAGGGTTTTGGGACTGAATTGAAAGAATGTAAAACAAAAAAAACAAAGGGTACCCGGTTGAAAACACGCGGGTCTAACGACCTGATCCAACTAAGCTTCGTGGTTTATCCAACCCGGTGCCAAAACGACACCGTTTTGGAAAAGCTACATAAAGCTTATATTTGCCCAAAAATCACATTTCCTCAAATTCACACTCTCTCTCATCCCTTAAACCCTCTCCGAAATACTCTCTCTTCAATAACACCATTTCCCCAGAAATTCACCCTCAAAACGGATTAAAATCCTTGGTTTTTGGATGAAGTTCATCCCTGTTCATCAAGAACTGGATGAACTTCAAATTTCCTGGTCAAGTTCCGCCCCTTATTCTGCCGCCAGGTGTTACACCACCTTACCCCGACCAAGTTCCAGTGTTCGCCAGTCATTGGGATTTGAATCCCGGTCGCCGTGGGCGATATCGGCCAATGCTCTGACCACCGTCCTGGTTACTATCTAAGCCCAATTGTCCTATTCCCTTCTCCGGCCACCGTGGTGTAATTTTCGGCCACCACATGGCGATTTTCGACCACCGTTGTCAAACCCTAAAAAACCCCCAAAATTTTCAATTTTTAACCCTAGAGCCCTAAATCTAACCAGATCCGACAGGATCCCCTTCTTCCCCGGCCTAGTCTACCCATAAACCCGCACCTTTTCGACTCCGACCATACTAAAAAAAGAGTCCAACCACCGTTCAGATAAATTCTCGGTTACCGTAGCAACTTACGATCTCATTTTATTTTTTTTTTGTTTTCATGCATAGATGTGGACTAATGTTTGCATTTTGCAGGAGATGAAATCGGTAAAGGCAATATACCTTTTCGGGGTTGAAATCGGAGTTCAAATATTCTCCGGTGACGCTTGATGTCTTCCGGCGTCCGATGAACTTCCTAGCGGCTTTACAATCTTCTAAAGACGCTTGGATTTCCCGAGACAGTTTGACTTCCCAAGGTGATTTTCTCTCTCCCCTCTTATTATTATTATTAATAGTTTTAATAATTGCTCATCATTATTGAACTGGCATGTTTCTCTCTCTATTTATAGGTGGTCAGACCACTGGTGTCAGCTATGCTAGTTGGATCTAGATCAGATAGGAGAAAACACACAATCTATGTGAAGGTCTTTCGGACCAATAGTAGAGTGCCACGTGGCACTATTTGAGAGGGAAAAATATGATTAGTTGGGTTTTGTGCTTGTTTGGGCTAATTGGATGATAATAATGGGCGGGAAAATAGAAAACTCTGATATTTTGTGTTTGTTT
Organism: Hibiscus mutabilis; assembly: GCA_019671005.1. Lineage (NCBI taxonomy): Eukaryota > Viridiplantae > Streptophyta > Magnoliopsida > Malvales > Malvaceae > Hibiscus > Hibiscus mutabilis. Next base: position 11,703,915 of record CM033738.1, on the reverse strand, counting down.
AGCTGATATGTTTAAGATTTTGGGAGGGAATCAAATTGTAAATTGGGTCTTGCTGGTTTCATTTGGGCTTTTGGTGTTTTTGCATGTAATTTGGAAATTATTTGGACTTTTGGATTGTTTATTTGGGCTATTTATTTATCTATTCTTTATTTATTATTTATTATTTACTTATTATTAAGCCCGGTCAAAATTCGGGTATAACAAGTACTTGGGCAAAATTAACATTATAATTAACATTCATGTTCAAAGCATCAATATAAATCATAATTGTATGTATATATATATATATATCCAAAGTCATAATATCATTCTTACTTTATCAGTAGGAAATACGATAGCCTTACTGGCCTATCCACCTGCATAAAAGCATTTCATGAATTATAGCCCAAAGTACAATTTCATGTGATCCTATGGTATATGAGTCATCATAACAACATCGTAGTGTTTGCAACGCCGTAGCGTCTGATGGTGAGTACGTACTCGTGGATGCCCTTTGCTCTTCATTATCGGACCTTTTGTGCTAGCTGACACCGAAGTGTCTAAACAACACCGAAGTGTCTGCAACGCCGTAGCATCTGATGTCAACATTGAAGTGTCTAAACAACACTGAAGTGTCTGGAACGCACCGTAGCGCTGGAATACAGTTGTAAGACTCTATGGATATTCAATTATACCAAAAACTCTCACACTAGTACTTGGGCATAACAATATGATACTTTCACATTCAATATCCAATCCATCAATACTATCATTCATAGTTCGATATTGGGCAGTTCATACCCAAAATCTAAAATCTGATTTATCTTAGATAAATCATTATGCCATATCAATGTATCACATATGCCATTTAATATTTCATGTCATTTACATAACTTTGATCAACATACATTTTCATTAATATCAAGGTCGACTTACCGCAAGTCTCCCTCATATCACATATATAAAATAAGTAAAAATGCACTCACTTATATCACATATATAATAAATAAGTAAAAATGTGCTCACCTTGGCCTTGTAATAAAGTCGACTTTATCATTTGGTCTCACTCATGACCCTTTTTCCTTTCTATTTTTGTTAGTACGGTCCCAATTTGTATCGAAAGCTACATTATAAAATAATATATATCATTTCAAGTATATGTTAGAACATATTCACTCTAAATATAATAATGGAAAGTAAATAAAATAACCATCCATTAAATATATAATTGATCCGATAAAGTTTCTTATATTCGAATCACATTTTTCTCACATTTTACCTTAGGCCTTCAACCTTTACTAAAATACTTATTTTAGTCCCTAAGGACTTTTTCAAGCTTCAAATAGTTAATTTAAGCTTGATCCTTACAATTTTTCATCTTTTACACTTTAAGACCTAAACTTTGAAAAGTTCCATTTTTGGTCCCTAAACCTCAAGTCGATTTGTCTTCTTAGTCCCCAAAGGAATTTTTTCATCCAATTAATCTATTTCCTATTTTTCCACAATTTTTCCTTTACTTTTTCTTAATAGCCGAATTGGTCCCTTGAATTCTATAAATTGTCGTATTAGTCCCTGAGTGAATATAAGCTTCTATTCACTTCAAAATCAACATATAAATCACTCAAATAATTTTTTCCAACATATTACTCTTCAAATACCTAATTGTCACATTTCAACCCTTTGTTCTCTAATTTGTCGAAATAGTCACCAATTTACAATTCAAGGATTCTAGCTTTAAAATTTTGCAATTAGGCCCCCCAATAATCAACTATACATCATAATCATCACTTAACATAAAAAATCAGAATTTGTCCTCTTCTTATACACCATTACCGAATTGGTTATCCACTTTTGACAAATTGTCAAAATGGTCAATAGCTCGAATAATCATCAGTTTAGCATTCTAACTTCATTTTCATGCTTCAAACATCATTAACGACATAAATAAATTTCAAACTCCAAAAATCAGAATTGAACCCCTAACTTTAACACTTTTTTAAATTAATCCTTTAGGATTTAAATTTAGGGTTTTGATTTTAAACAACAAATCAAGCTTGCTAGATTACTAACTCATCATCACAAACCCTAATTCAAGGTTGAATCCCTAAACCCTAATCTTCCTAAAGGATACTAAATTGTTTAAGGTTTAAATCCTAATTCAAAAAATGAATCCAACATCATTCTTAATTGATTTCAACTAAAATTGAGCATAGATTCATAAAATCATAAAACCCCCCAAATTTGAACATAAACCCTAATTTCTTTATTATATCAAATCTCATCAATCAAGCATAAAATCCATGAATAATTTACATCAATAGATAGAGATTGAAGAGAAGAACAAATTTGTAGTTCGGAAGATTAGCTAAAAACTGAGTTTCGAGGCTTAAATCGAGCTTGTAAGATTTCCTCTTCTTTCTCCTATTTCTCCATGGTTTGGGAATGAATATTTTGATGATAACTCTTCATATATCATATATTTATGCCACTTGTATAAATAAAAATGAATTTTTAATTCATTTTATTCCAATTTACCAAAATGTCCCTTAACTAAATTCATATTTACTAGTTTACCATTTTGTAAAATTCTAACTAAACTTATTTGGATTCCAACCAACCACTATTCATCCATTAAAGAAATATCAAAATTCCTTCCATGTCCCTTTTGGGTGAAAAGATCAAAATACCCTTTACCAATCAACTTTTTTTAAAAAAAATGGTCATTCTAGGCAATTTCAGTCAAATAAATTTAATCCAAATATTTAACTCTCCAAATATCCATAAATAATATTTTACAACTCTTCTAAAGTCTATGGAATCATCTCTGAAATTTTAGCTTGATCCGATTTACTGATAAATGCCGAGAATTTTATCGGTTACTAAATAAATTCCTTTATCAAAATAAATCATAGGATTCATCCTGAATCGAACTAAAATATTTCCAACACATGGAAATGAATTTTACAACCTTTCTCTATCATATGGTAAAATTTCATAATTTTTCAGTTCGATCTAGGCCGAATTGCACTTAAACTTTGACTACGATTTCCTAACAATCGAAATATCGGATCAAGACAAAAATTCCAAATTCGGTCCACACCAATATGTGCTCTATCTATTTATGAAATAAAAACCTAACTTTTAGGATATTACAATTTTGTTCCTTCAATTTTTTATATTTCGACTTGTACCACCCAAGTTTTAAAAACTTATCATTTTGGTCACTAAACTTTAACCTTGAATTCTCATTCCAATTTTAATTGGATTTTAACCAAATTTTGTGAGTATCCTATTTTACTCGTTCTCTATCACATGACACCCTAAAACCCTAGAAATTTCTTTTCTACAGCCCATAATTGAGAAAATCCTAACTTTTGCATTTTTGTCATTTTAGTCACTAAGATTTTAAGCAATTATCTTAGCACTAAATGACCCTTAAATAGTACTGTAAATTTTAGGGTATTACAATCCAATAATCACCATTTAATATTTTTTTGATATTTTTAGGCTCAATGCATGAGATGAACGCAACAAAGTTACAAGTATTTCTAAGAGATGATCTAGTGGTTACCCCTTTGGATGGATCACCCAAAATCTTACCACCTTTGTCATAGTTGAACTCCCTTGGGTAGGTGACCTTCTTTTCCTCTAGAGACATATCATTCAATGCTTCTAGAGGTGGATCTTGTGGTTCGTCTTTAGTTGGAACTTCACTACCTTTGATGATTGTCCACCACCATCATTGGCATCAAAATTCCTTAAATCACCGTCATCGCAAGTATCCTTCCTCAGAAAGAGGTTACCATCGAAAACAACATGAATTGACTCTTCAACTATTAAGTTCTTTTGTTAAATACACGATAGAATTTAGAGTTTAAAGAATAACCTGGTAAAATAACTTCATCACTTTTTGCATCAAACTTGCCTAAATTGTCTTTTTCTTTTGTTTAAAACAAAACATTTGCATCCAAAAGGATGAAAATAACTAATGTTAGGCTTTTTATTTTTGAAAAGTTCATAAGGTGATTTCTTTAAAATAGACCTAATGATTACTCAGTTGACAATATAACAAGTCATATTTGTGGCTTCCGCTTAAAAATACTTAGGCAAATTGTTTTCACAAAGTATGATTCTATCCATTTCTTCTAAAGTTTGATTTTTCCTCTCAACAACCCCATTTTGTTGAGGTGTAGAGGAGTGAAAAAATTGTGGCTAATCCAATTATAGTTGTAAAACTCTTCAAAAGCTAAATTTTGAAATTCGATTCCATGGTCACTCCTAACATGTGAAATAGAGTAACCAACATCGTTTTTATTAGCTTTTGAAAACGTGATGATTTTTTTTCTAAAGCCTTATCATTGGTACTTAAAAATAGAACCCAAGTAAATCTATAGTAATCATCTACTAAAATAAATGCATATAATTTTCCACCCAAGCTTATAGTTCTAATAGGGCCAAAAAGTTCTATATAGATCAATTGCAAAACTCTACTAGTAGAAACATCACTAATAGGTTTAAAAGAAACTCTTTTGTGTTTGATTTTCGCACATGCATCACAATTTTTTTCAAGAGAAAACTTTATTTTTGGCAAACCTCTTACTATATCAATTGAAATCAATTTTTCCAAAACACCCATGCTTGCATGTCCTAGTTTTCGATGTCATAACCATGAATCATGTCTATCTTTTGCAACAAAACATGCATTTGAAATATGAATGTGATCTAGATGCACCATGTAAATGTTTCTTGTTTTATGACCAATAAGCATAATTTTTTTTGGAATCAATGTCAATAATTTTGTAACCATTTAAATCAAAAAGAACATTGAAACCTCTATCACACAATTGGCTTATGCTCAAAATATTATGCTTAAGACTGTTGACATATAAAACATTATCAATGAGTATAGAAGGGTGATTACCAATAGAACCAATTCCTTCAATGTGGCATTTAGAGTTGTCATTGAAAGTCACTACTCCTTCACTCTTTGGTTTTAACTCCGAGAATCTACTCTATCACTGGCCATGTGTCTCCAGCATCCAATGTCAAGGTACTACGAATTTGCACTTGAAGCTTTAGCCTTGAAGCAATGCTTCCCCTACAAACATAGAATCAAGTCTTGATTTTTGGTACCTAAATTCTTTTGGGTCCATGAGTATTAGCTCCCAAAATCTTGGTTCCCTTGAGAATCCAAGAAGCAATAGCATCAATGTTGTTAGAAGCAACTAGTTCTTTAGGAACCCAAACACTTCTAACATTCTTACTATTTGAGGGCCTTGAGTAGCCTCAATGTTTGTAGCCACCAAAGTTTCTTCTCACATAGTTGTGTTTTGAAGTTGTTCTTTTTTCAAAATATGGTTTCCCAATTTTGTTCAAAGAATCTTTGAGATCACTCATTTCCTTTTGGTGATCACCATGAACTTTGGAAAGAAGGTTATGCAAATCTTGATTTTTTTTCAAAATCATTTTGTTTAGTTTGCAAATTCATAACCTTCTTCTCTCCAAGTTAGCTTTGGATAAGAAATCATTTTGGTTTTTCAAATTTGAAATCGTTTTCTTATTTTTTAAAAGTGGTTCCGTATACTTCTCTACCAACTCGTCATAAACCTCTTGCAACTCATCGTAAGCTTCTTAAAGCTCATCAAATGTAAAATTAAAATTAGATGAGTTTGAGGTTACCTTAGGATCCCCCTCCAATGCCATGAGACAAAGATTTGCTACTTCTTGCTTTTTCTCATCGGATGAGTCCTCATCACTCTAAGTAGCAACATAAGACTTGAGCCTCCTCTTCTTCCTGAAGCTCTTCTTCTTTAGTTGGGGACAATCGAATTTGATGTGTCTCGGCTTCTTGCACTCATAGCATACAATTTGATCTTTATCTTCCTCTTTTTGCTTATTATTGAAACCCTCTATCTGTTGGAACTTTCTTTCTCGGTTGATTTCAAGAACCGTGTAAATCTCTTGGCTAGTATAGCAATTTCTTTATCTTCTTCTTCACTTGAATCGCTCTCCTCATGTGAAGCTTTGAGAGCAATTTCCATCTTCTTCTTCTCTTCTTCTCTTTTTTCTTATTCTCTTTTTTCCTATTCTCTTTCTTTCTTCATAATTTTATGAGTGAGAAGAGACCCCATAAGAGAATCAAGCTTCAAGGTCTTGAGATCTTTAGCTTTGATGATGGCGGTCTTCTTTAAGTCCTATAACTTGGGAAGAGAGTATATAAGCTTTCAAACAAGCTTTTCTTCTAGAATTACTTCTCCAAGGCCTTCCAGCCGGTTGATAATAATGGAGAATCTATCAAACTTTTTGGTGACATCTTTATCTAGTTCTATCTTAAAGTTCTCATATCTTAAGTTGAAGAGTCCAATCTTGGTTTCCTTCACTTTATTTGTTCCCTTGTATATAACTTCATACTTTTCTCATATGTCTTTTACACTCGTGCAAGAAGACATCTTAGCATACTCGTCCGGTCTAAGAGCATAAAAGAGTATATGCGTAGCTTTGTCATTGATTTGCATCTTTCTCTAATCTTCATCAGTATACTCATGTTTTGTCTTGGGGACACGCCGGTTATCTTCTTCCTTTATCGAAATAGTCAGTCCATCTTTCACTACATCCCATATGAGGTAGTCATTGGATTTGATAAAGAGTCTCATTCTATTCTTCTAATAAGATTAGTTATCCCTATTGAAATATGACGGTTTGGTGATGGATTAAGACTCGTAGAGGTTGTTGTCGGAAGTAAAGGCCATGGCTTGATGGTATATTGATTAAACACCGGTAGGATTGACTCAAGAGGTTGTTAATCCTTCCAATAAGTGTGGCTCTGATACCAATTGTTGGGATGATTAATCAATGATAAATGGCCAAGAGGAGGTGAATTAACAAATAAAAAATTTGGTGGAAGCAATTGGAAAGATAAAAAAAGGACACAAGAATTTATAGTGGTTCAACCTTCTAACAAGGTTTACATCCACTACCTTAGCTATCCACACTAAGGATTTTCTCAAATCCACTAGATTTGCTTTCCTTTTGAGGCCAAATGAGATAACCTTACACTCCCTTAAGACTTATACCCCAAAGTCTTAAGAAACCTCACAAAGGGAATTACAAATGAAGCAAACCGAAAAATCCTCTCAAAGGTAAATTGTTTGCACAATTATAAGCTCTCTCAAACCCCAATACTTGAATAAAAAGATTACAAATAAGTTCACTCAAGTGGGTATACAAGATTTGACTTTAAAGGTTCAAAGATTATTAGATGTGTGCTTGAATGCTTTAGGCTTGTTAAATAATTGTTGTTGAAGCTTTGGAGACTTGATTTTATACCCCCTCATTGATTTCTAGCTGTTTGGGTAGTTAGAATATTGAATAGAGTCATCGGGCTGTATTTTTCCCGCAATAAATACTATTTTGGTGGTCAGTGGTATCGGTACTCGAGCAAACATATCGGTACCTGCCAACGAAAAAATAGACATTGCAACAAAGGGGTATCTATACGCACGAAGCCATATCGATATGGAGTGTGAGTTTTAAAGGGTATACCGATACGGTCTGTACCGTATCGTACCAGTTTTACTCACTGAAATCCTGTTAAGTTGTGCAATAAAATTCGTATCGATACGCCTATATGGGTATCGGTACGTGTTAACTGATTTTCAAACTTATGGCTCTAATAAAACTGATAAGGCAACGGTCGAATATTAAATGAAAAGATTTGGAAAATCTTTAACCCCCATACCGGTACGCATAAAGTCGTACCGATACTCGTATGCGATTTTAGTTACTAGTTTTGAATGGCGAACCAATACAGGTATACACGTATCGGTACCCTATAGCCATCACGAATAAAATAGTTCTCTAGTAGCTAAGAATCGTACCGATACGGCCTTAGGCGTATCATTCCTCATGTACCAAAATGGCTATTTTTGAGTACCAAACACTTAGATAATATTTAAGGTTTAAATTTTTCTCTTAGAAATTATTTTAAGCTCGAATCCTCGTCAATTTGTGAGTCTTGAAAGTCTTTGAAAATTTTATTTCTTTTTACAATTTAGTCCAAGTTATAACAAAATCAAATTAGGTTTATCATAAGAATTCGCCATTCCAAGTTAGGGATGTCAATTGGGCGGGGAGGGTGCGAAGGATAATATTATTGCACTCATCATCGTCAAGAATTTTGATCTCTATTTTCGCCTCACGACCCACTGCAAATATAAAATCTAAAATTATTCTTTCCCCATAATTCGCAAGTCTAAAACCATCTGCACCCCATCACTCACGTGAGGCCTACACCCATCTAATCTCCTCTTGACCCGCCCCATGATCCATTCATATAATATAGTTATAAGTATTAGTTAAATAAATATAAATCAAATTTGTTATGAAAAACTAAAATCTATTGTAAATGACAAAAAAATAATACTACAAATAATATGTAAAATAATATTTCAATTGTTGTAACGAATAAACAATCTAGAAAGAACTAAAAAGAAAATTATAATGAAAAAATAAGCTTTATAAAATAAAAGCAAATACCAATAGAATTTAAATAACGTACAATATTAGAAAAATAAAATTAAAAAAAGTAAAAAAAAATAACATACATATAGTGAGGACTTAGGGAAATAAAACAAACCTTAGAAAGAAGGCTTGACCTTATCAATAAAGCTAAATAATATAATATAATATAATATAATATAATATAATATAATATAATATAATATAATATAATATAATATAATGTAATGTAATATATCTTTTCATAAATACCTCTAGATAAGTTAATATAAATTATCTTAAATTTAACTCTGATTCAAACTGATATTTTTAAAAATATTTATATATTTGATTTGATCAATTTAAACTCAACTATATATATTGAACTTTTCATTAATATTCCAAGACAAGTCAACTTGAATTCCCTTGGATTTGACTATGATTCAAACTGATATTTTAAAATTATTTATATATTTGACTTGATCAATCTCAAACCCAATTATATTTTTTATAAATATTTTAATAATATTTATAAAAACATGTTATAAGATATATTGGGGTGGGTGAGGATGATGTGAGGCATGTGGGGGTGATGTGAGACGGGTACAAAGTCATATTCACGTCTGCCCTACCACCCGTAGCGAATCTAATTTTTATCTTTATTTCTGCCCCACAACCAACAAAATCAATAATCATCACTGCCCAATTGAATGCGAAGAGAGATAAATCTCATAAAACCCGCCTCACTGACATGTCTAAATTCCATAAGTAATTTTTTTGTCCTTTTATCGTTTTAAGTTGTAAACCCTAAAAGATGTAATAATATAATTATTTGTTTTCCAAAATTAGTGAAACCAAAAGAAGGATGTAATTCTTTGGGCAAAGCCACGATCAAGAACAAGATATTAGAATAAAATTTTCTCAAACTCGCCAATTCAACTGTCTTAATTTTTTTGACTTAATTTGACTCGATCGAATACTTACCCTTAAAATAAATGTGACCAAGTAAAATTATATAAATATATAGTTTTGACTTATCCAAAAATGTATGATATTGTTTGGTAAACAATTTTTTGAGCAAAAAATTAGAAGTTCGAATCATTTTTAAGAGCTTTTTGAGTCATAAGATTAAATAAAAATTGTAAAGAATCTTTTGTTACTAACAATTACAAAATATTTCTCTAAATAACTTAAATTTAAATAAAATTAAAAGATAATTTAATATATAAGAAATTAATATATTCATCTAAATTTAATAATTAATGAAATTATAAATAAAAAATTAATATATACACCCAAATTTAAATTTCATAAATAAGAAATCAGTATACACATCCTTGATATTAAAAAATAATATAATTAATATAATATTAATAGATACAAAATATTGATAACTAATAAATTATTATAACAAATAGTGAATATAATAAGGTCTTTATATATCATTTTACTTCTTCAAATAGTCAAACATCTATAAGCTATGAATTAATTTTATCAAATACTTTGATACAATCAGCTAATTCAATCCACTAGTAAAATCAGCTAATACTACCCACTATCACTAATATTAAAAATAAAAATGTGTTCTCAAATTTAATTAAAATAATAATAGAAAAACACAATGTGAAATGTACAATATTGTCTAGTAAAAGTAAACCGAAATTTAAAATTTAAAAGACATAACGTAATTTAAGGGAAGTTAGGAAAATTATTGGTTAGTTTAATAGGATAAATTTGGAGTCTTTTAAGTAAGATTAATTAAGATTAATGACATTATTTTAAATGAAAAAATTAAATTAGAAGATCAAAATCGTAATAAATTTATATAATATTTAATTTAAATCAGTTATCGATCAATCATTATAAAAAAACCAATATCTGAACTTTATAAAATAGGCAGAAAAGACAAATATTAAAGTCATCGATTCACGACTTTATCAGATTGCCTTAGGCTTAGGCCTTCGGCTGCTTTTGGAAAATAATGAACCTTTCAAGTCAATTTATCATTAAGATTACAATTTATCATTAAAATGTAGAGTAAAGCACCAACAGTCATTGAATTTTTAGAATGCGTTTATCCTAGTTATTAAACTTTTAAAAATTTTATTGTAATCATTTAATTTTTATTTCGCTTTTATTTCATTCCCTTGTCTTCCATTAGAAAATAATGACATTACCAATTAATTCTCATTTTTTTTCTTATTTAAATAATATAATTTACCCATTTTACTGTTAATTAAAATATGTAAAAATATTTTCCCCAAGTTTTTTTGTTTAGAACCCTAAAAATATAAGTTTAATCCTCAGAGCAATCAAAGCATTTGAAAACAACTGGATTACAATAAACTAAAATAATTCATTGCTTGGAAAATTGGAATTTCCTCTATATAAAAACCCCTTCTTTTAGTTTGTTTATAATTGAATTTGAAGAAGATGAAATTTGCAACAATGGCAGGAAGTGTATATAGAATACAGTCCATATTGAAAGATATCTTAAGATTCAAACAACAAAATAAAGTACCATTGACAATGGTAGCAACAGTAGCAACAAATGGATCATTGAAGAGAAAGGCATCATTTTATAGGACATTTAGTGGACTGACAAATCGGTATAAACTAGCTTCTTCGATGAAAAATAATGAAGAGAAGTTAGATTAGTGAGTGCAGTTCAAGAAGGAGAGATTAAAGGAGATTATCGGACAATGTTTTTTAGGTCAAGTGAAATGAGAGATGAGTTTGAGTTGCTTTTCTTTAACAAAATTAATTCAGATGCAAATCCTGAGAAGGGGAAGAGAAAAGAATTAGATCAGAAAATCACTTCAGATATGGGTAACATGCCGTCAAACATGAGAAATCATGGAGTCTCACCTCTGCCAAAGGAAACTGCAAGTGTTTGTGATAGTGGAGCAAAAGACAGAGTAGAGCAAAGACGGGAAACTGATGTAAATAAGAAGGATTTCGATAATAAACGTGCTTCAGATATGGAGACTTCTTCATCCAAATCAAGAAACCGTGCAGTTTCACTGGGTTCCAGCAAAATGCTCGGTGCTGAAAGCAACAAAACTATGAACAAAGATACTGAGGAATCCGAACATGATTTTAATCATGAATGTTCTCCTGGTGAGCACAAGAACATTGTTCTTCTTCTTCCAAGTTCTGCCCGAAACAACTTTTTTGAAGAACCCCGAGATGGGACTTTGAATGAAGCAAAATGCAATAGCTCTTCCTATGACCTGCTTCAGAAGGATCATTTTCGGGAATTATGTTCCGACGTTCCTCATTCTCGTACATTTCCTTCTGGATTTGAGATGAATCCTGAAACTGACACGGTGGAACAGGGTGTGGAGCCTTCGCCTGATGCATCTAGTGGGTCTTTGGTCTCAGATATCGCAGGAAATGTAAGGTCTCAGGGCAAGTATTCAGCAGAGAACAAGACCAAGTCTCAAGATGCTGATTTTGAAACTTTGAAGATACTGGAAGAAGAAATGGCCGAGCTGGCATCTGAAAGAAGCAGAACTAGTTCACCAAATCGCCGCTTTAGTTTCAACTTGAGTCGCATTAGTAGAAGTTTCAGTTTTAAAGAAAGTTCTGCGGTCCCTCAATTGAGCTCCAATTATGTTTCTGTGAGGTCCGGTCCAGTGAGATCTGATTCTTCTGATTTTCTTAATGATGCAAACATAGAGAAGCTGAATACCCGTCATAGAAATAGATCCAGCCCCTTTAGAAGGGTGCTGGATCCGCTACTGAAGTCCAAGGGATTAAATTCATTTCAATCCACTGACACTGTTCAGCCATCGAAAGGAAGCTTGAACTCCAGAACTCCACGACCACTTGATGCAAATGAATCCTTTCGGGAAGAAAAGTTGGGTTCATCAATGATTAAAGCTCTTCTAGAGGTTGCAATGAAGAATGGACACCCGCTGCTCAAATTTGTTGTCACCAATGGCAACAACATGCTTGCAACTGCCATGAAAAGTCTAGCATCATCTGGCAAGGTGGGATCTGATCGGAATTACGTATTCTCTTCGGTTAGTGAAAGAAGAAGAGCGGCAGCTGGATAAGTAAAGGAAACAAGGAAAAAAATTGAGGTTACATCTCTAATATCATTGGACAAATGAAGATTACCGACTCTCATATTTTCAGATTTGACTGCAGAGTACTCTTGCAACTATCATCTGGTAAGAGAATCTGTTCTGTTCGGTGTGGAGCAAGGACAAGGAGATCAAGCATTGGCGAAGTTTACACCAAGTACCGAGGTTGCTGCTGTTGTCATCAAAATACCTGCCGAAAGCAATGCACAACAAGCTGATAAAGATATAGTGAAGACTGGCTCTACAGAATCTTTAGCTACGGATGGATGCCCGTGCTTCAAAAGTACTACTGTCATACTTCCCGGTGGAGTCCACAGCATGCCAAACAAAGGAATGCCTTCCCCATTGATTGACCGATGGAGATCTGGTGGATTATGCGACTGTGGTGGTTGGGATGTTGGTTGCAAATTACATATTCTCTCCGACCAAAACAGCAGATGCTGTAAGAATTCAAGGATGCGTCAACCATGCCCGGACCATCTTGAATTTTATCCACAGGTATCGCCTTTTCTATTGTATTACCTCTTAGTTCTCCACTGTGTTATAATGTCATCCGGATATCTAACTTAGTTTTCTGTTTTGTACTTCATGTAGGAAGAAACACAACAGAACATGCCTATCTTCAGCTTGGTTCCACACAAAAAAGGAATCTATGCAATTAAGTTCATTTCATCGATCACTGCATTGCAAGCATTCTTCATCTCCGTAACAGTTTTAAGTTGCTGGAAATCCTCTGATTTGCCAGAATTCTTTAACCTGCCCGGGGGAAAAGTTATAAAGGAAACAATGTTGGATGACAGCCTTGGGAAGGACAACAAACCAACCATTGCCCTTGAAACCATGCCTGCAAAATATACTCCGAACCCACCCCATTCCCCCGCCGGGAGGGTATAGTTAATAGTTTCGCACACGGGGATCTGCTTCAATTTTCAGGTACAGTTATAAAGTCTCAAAGAGTGCTAACTGTCACGGGGTTAGACTTCTGAACCAGCCCACCGTGCGGCCTTAGTCGAGTCCTTAAGACAAACGACTAAGTAAGCCTGAATCCTCACTCCGAAATATCAAACTTCCGAGGCACCGAAGAACGTCAGATCGTTCTTAGCGGAAGCAAACTATGAGATCGGCTACAAAGAACTCTAAAAGAACGCGAAGAACAAAAGAACAACTCAGAGAATTTAGAGTGAATGCGCTATCTATTACTCAAGAATAGATGAAAGAATGAATGATTACAACTGAGGTGGGAAAACCTCTATTTATAGTTGAGTCCCCTCTAATCCAATGGTCCCTACTGATTTACATCAACGGCCTAGATACAACTTTATCAACCACAAGAAAGCAAATCATCATACATACAGGAATTGGGTTTGGGGTATAGGCTTGTTCAACATGGTTAATCGTCATGATTTTGTAAGAGTTCCACTTTACCACTTGTACAAATAAAATAATAATGGTAATTCAATATATATACCATTCACTGTTTTAATCAAGTGGGTCTTTACTTTTAAAAATCAAGAACAGCATGGTCCTATGTGGTAGAACAAACTGAATGTATCGGTCTATTAAACAATGGTCCGCGGATAATAATGTTAACAAGGTGAAACAAACTGAGAACAATGTGTTATAAAACGAATGCTTGATTTAATAAACATCCACCCATATTGATGGGGGAAACTAGACTCCGAAAAGGAATAAAAGCAACCAAAAAGAATGTACATAAGCATACTGATATTGTGAACTGTTCTTTCAAATGTCAGCTTGGGAAGCATGGTGAATGCATATGTACCATTGACCATTGATCCTTTCAAACACGTTTGTTACGAACTGTGCTCCCCAATTGTTACCTTTTGTCGTCTTGACGAATTCCATGCATGTAACATACCCGAAATCTCCTTTAACATGAACACGGACATTTTTCAGTTCTATCTCTAGGGGGAAGTCATAGTTCATCCACACAATCTCCCAGCTTTCCATTACGAAATCATAGCCGGATATCCCATTTGCTGCTGGGTGCACACAACAAACATCATCTCCTTTTGCCCAAAGGTTCTGCATCGTGGCTAAATCCCCTCTCCGAAAAGCATCATAAAACCGAGAATTCGCTGCCAGCACCGAAGCCTTACTGTCCTCATGTAGGACTCGGAGGTCATCCCTGATTTTCGCTGCTTCAGCATAGTTTTCTTCCTCGATGGCAGTCTGAAGGTCCCTCTGCAAGGTTTGCTCATCTGATATTATGCTTTCAGCACTTAGATTACCCTCAATGTCATCACGTTTGGCTTGAAAAGGCATCGACGGTTGCATACGCAGATTTTGTCCGAAGGGTGCTGCACTAAATTAATCAGCAGTTAGAACTGTGTGGAACTCAAATCCCAACTAGGAAAAACAGGAAATTATATTGGTGACATGTGAAGAAACCTAAAGAAAAAAGAAATATTCAATCCAACAAAATACATACTGAAGAACACATCAGAAGATAAATATGGGCTCAAAATGCGGATAATCTTGACAATCTATAGGAAGGAAAAGCTCAGCCAACTGGACAATTACTTAACTCATATGAAAAAACTCAGAGAAATTAGAAGAAACTGTATTGTAATTAGCCTGGTACATATAATGAATATATATGTGTGTGTGTTTGCAGATAATTAGCAACTCGAAGAAACTTACGAGGTCTTCCATTTGGCAACCTGGAGAGACACTGACCCGGAAAAAACCGGGTCTTGTTTCCTCCTGAAGCCTTAGCTAAAAGTACAATATATGGCTTTGGAATTGGACGTGGTGGCAAAAGGCAACCATGACTCTTGAAACAATTAGAGCTTGAGCATGGCATGCAATTAGCATTTACCTACAACAATAAAAAATGATAATTGAATTACAAACATCTCTGAAAACAAACAATTTCCCCAAATTTATCTCACACAACATGGAAATTTTCATCTTTCATTGTTCAAGCAGATTCTTTTTTCCCCCCAAATGAATGGATATAGGACACAAGCCTTTATGTTGGGGTGAACCTATAAATTCCAAGGGCGAAAATAGATTTTCAATAAAAAAAAAATTATAAATCATATATGAATTTCAAATTTAACCCCTCGGTCCATACCTGCTCGGAACCATATCTATAGGATTCAAATTCAAGAAATTGAAAGGGGCAATTAGCTATATTGAAAAAAATGAAAATAACCCACTTGTTCAAATTCAAGTAATCAACTGCAACTAAAGCTTCAGCAAAAATAGGATTAGCAACAAAGATATCCAGAAGTAGGAGAAAATTGAACTTACATTGTAGCAAAAGCTAGATCCTTGAAGTGCCATGAAAGTGAAACCCAAGGTTACTTACATGAAAAGATATTATAACAGAGGGGGAAAACAAGGTTTTGGGGTTTGAGGGTGAAAAAGAAGAAAGGGTTTTGCTTGGTTTATCTTGAAATAATGTAACGACAGGCGTCGGGAAACAGAAACTGGAAGATTTGATAGCTGAGGGCATTTCATGTAATGGAAATTATGGGCTCAATGGTCCATTTGAACATAGATTCAGGCATGGGCTCTCTCAATGTACACGACAAAGATTAGTTAAAATGCAGACCTGAGTTTTGGGTTCACTTCTTTGAAGCCATCTATATTTCATTTTAGGTTAAATTCGTACGTACCCTTAAAGTTGTTCACTTTTTCTATTTTATGTTTGAAAGATTTTTTTATTTATCAACTTATCCTTTTAAAGTTGTAAAACGACATCACCCATTCATTGTTACTTCATTTTAATAAGGTGATGTGGTTTCAGTAGTAAAGGATAATGTTGTTGTTTTTAGGTGGTTCGGATTCTAACAACATAATATATAAGTGCGTGAGTTTATCTAAATTTAAATTCAAATTAAGATACTATTTTATAATTTAATTAGAATGCTCAGAAAAAAAAGTTTAACAAAATAAAAGGTGTGGTAAGATAGAAAAGTGACACCATAAGAAAACGGCATGTGATAAAACTATTTATTTTGTTAAAATTAATAATATTTAAAAATTTAAAATTCCCAAAAATTTTAATTATAGTTTTTTTTTTGTTTTTACAATATGTGTTTTTATTTTACTTTTTCTTATAGATTTTCAAAAAAATATATCTAAGTAGAGGGTTTTTTTATTTTTTCTGAATTGTTTGATTTTTAATTTTCTTTTAAAAATGTTATATGATACGTTTTTTATATCGCAAAACATTTTAGATTGTATCACATCATATTTAACATATAGTCTCGGTAATTGGCATTTCGGATTTATGAAATTCATCGGGTTGTGTTCTGTCCTTGATGCTAAATTATGGGGTGATTACTTCGGACTATTGTTTGCGTGGAATGCGGGGTTTCAAAGGATTGTGTTGGAACTAAATAGCATAGATGCTTTACGGATATTTTGTAAAGCCGGGGCGTATCTACCATAGGTCAAGGTAGGTCATTTTACCTACCATAAAAAATTGGATAAACTATATCATATGTCATTTAATTATTAATAAAGTTATAATTAGGTTATTCAATTATTAAAAGTTACAATTAGGTCACTAAATTAAAGTTTTAATTACGTTCAGATCACTCCTCTGTTAAAATACAAACGGACATATAACAAGATTTGGTATAATGATAGTTTTAGTCCTCAAAACTTATATATTCTACCAATTTAATACTAATTCAAAATAATTCAATAAATTTAACCCTTAATACTTAAAAAAGACATCAATTTAATCATTTTCTTCTCCAAATCACATGCATAACATCGTTAACACTAGAACACTTCATTTGAAATCATTAATTAATCTAGTACATAAGTTTATAAATGTAAATATATTTATAATTATTTTTAATGTTACATCTATAAGTAGTATCCACATTAAAATTAAATCCATTAAAATTTATTTAAAATTATTTATGAAATCCTTCGGTTTAAGTTATTGATACCTCGTAATTTTCTACAAAAGTTAAGGTTTTCGTATTATTATATAGTTTTCTTAATAATTTCATACATTTTTAATGACTTCTTAGCAAATATGTGTATTTTTATTAAAAAATGAAGTTGATAAAGATTTGGTGTAGAGATCAATGATCATTCATATAAAAGTGTGAGAAGTCATTTTAGATGGTTTCAGTTACTTACAAGTAATATAAAATATTTTGTGTTCAGAGCATTAGTTGTAAAAATGATGTTTTGGAATGATTTGATTAGGAAAAAATTTATATAGACTAATGTGAATTCCTCTATACATGTGTTTTTATTAAAGAGAGTTAGTAACTAAGTCATAGCGGGCCTCTTACATATATATTAAGGTGTGATTGAATGATCTTTTGTCATATCAGTTATGAACATCTTAAGTAATTTTTGATGACTTATTCAATCTACTCTTATCTTATATAAGATTGTATTTATTATCGGTGGGTGGACTACTAAATTCTTAGATCCGCCCCTGATGTAAAGGGAATCAGGGGTCTCACTTTTTGAGTTGGCAGCTTCATGAGCTTCATCAACGAGCATGGGATGTTCAGTTTCAGCACGTGTTGCGCAGCGGAAATAGAGTGGCTGATGGTCTTGCCAAAAGCTCGGATTTGTCTAGCTTGGACCCCATTTTCCTTGGTGTTCCACCTCTGTCGATTATGGCCATAGTTGAAGATGATAGGAGTGGTGCGGGGCTTTAGGTGTTTATTGCTTCTTTGCTTTGTCTTGTAGTTTTGTGCCGAGTTTGTCTTGTTGCTGGTCTAGGTAAATACTACCACGTGTATTCTTTTTCTTCTATTTAAGTTTATGAATTTTTTTAATTAGGCGCATTATAGTATCCTTTTATCTAAAACAACAACAAAAAATGATAGAGTAATGACAATGACTTTTTGTAATTTTAGAAGATAAAATGATAAAATAATCTTCAAGGACAACGTGAGAAAAAGTAAACATTATATGTATTAAATTTTGGCTTAAATAAAATGTCCAAGATTTTCCATTTTTTAATTTAGGTTCCTTAACTATTTTTTTGAATAAAATAGGTGGTGTTTAAAGTTTTTATTTTTGTCAAAATAAGTGTTTAAAAAAAACAACACCCAATCATTAAATGATAGATGGCAAAAAAACCCAAATTCATAAAAGAATTAGGCACTTATTTGCACAAAAATTAAAACTTTAGGCACTTGAATGAAAAGAGATACGTTATTTTATATTTAAGCGTTAAAAAATTTTAAGTACAAATTGTAACGGTCAAATTACTTATAAATCTTAACCTTTAAACAAAAAATAGG
Organism: Hibiscus mutabilis; assembly: GCA_019671005.1. Lineage (NCBI taxonomy): Eukaryota > Viridiplantae > Streptophyta > Magnoliopsida > Malvales > Malvaceae > Hibiscus > Hibiscus mutabilis. The sequence continues at coordinate 11,685,089 of CM033738.1, read as the reverse complement.
AAAATGTAAATATATATATAATGTTTATCGAATAGTCATTTTGACTCTTATTTTTTGAAGTACTTTAACATTTAATGTTTTATTTTGGGTCAAAATAAATCATTCATGGATAAAAAATGTTAATTAACTAACGATAAACAAATTGAAATGATTTGACAGAATGACACATCAGTAAAAAATAAATTTATATTTATAAAATTTTATAAAATAATTTTTTGCCCCATATGTCATTATGTCAAGTCAACACATTTGTCTATATGATATTATTATTTCAGCGTGCATTGTTGTGTATATTTATCACATCATTTCAAATAATTTATTGGTAGTTGACTAACAGTTTTCATACACTAATGATCATTTTGGCCTAAAATGAAATATTGTGGGTCAACATGCTTCAAAAAAAACATGGGTCAAAATGACTATCCATCCATTCACACATTATGGATTTTTTTATGTAGGCTTAAATGGAAAATAAGTGCATAAAGTATATTGTTTTTGAACTTTAGGTGCCTAAAGTATTTTTTTTGTAAAAATAGGTGCCTAAAGTTTCAAAAGTTATAATTTTAGGTGTCCAGCTGTTAACTACCGTTAAAAAATTTGTTAACCAATACAAAATTGACACATGTCATTTTTAATTTCTTTAAATTATTATATTCTTAATAATTTAAAATTTTACAAAAAATCTTGAAATTATAAAACTTTCTAAAATAGTCCCCAAATCTTCACCACCGTCGTCGCCGGCCCTACCCTTTTGATCGCCGAACCCAACCGACCATTTTCCTTCACTTAACGTCTCCGAAAATCGGCGAACGGTGTGTCAACCGCACATTAAACATCGAACGTGAAATAACCGTTTGACTGGCACACTGTTCAACGATGGCGAGTTAGGGAAAATGGCCGGATGGGTCCGGCGATCGAACGAGTGTGGTCGAAGATGGCGGACGACGGCGGCAACAGTGAGGATTTGGGGATTTAGAGACTGATTTGAACATTTTTGTAAATTTTGGGGGGTTATTTTAAATTTTAAAGTTTTTTTCAAAAATAATTAAAAAATCAATATTTATGTCATGTGTCGCGTTTTAAATGGATAACGTTTTTTTAACAGCCGGGACCTAAAATTATAACTTTTGAAACTTTAGGCACTTATTTTTACAAAAAATACTTTAAGCACCTAAAGCTCAAAAATGGTATACTTTGAGCACTTATTTTTCATTTAAGCCTTTTATGTATTATGTTCAAAAAAATAATAATGTTTAAACCTATTCAAACTCATAACTTTGACGTCTTAACAACAAAATTACTATAATCTTAAATCTAACATTTCAAAAACACTCTTTCATAATACTTTTAAAAATATTTTTCCGTAACACATTTCAAAAGTAATGTAAAATTGGACTTAACTTCCATCTATATAGTTGTCTTCTTTTTTCCCAAACATAAATTTTCTCTCAATATTTTTGTACCGCCTCCTTCTTTTCTTTTAATTTTTGTTTAATCAACGGCAACACTAATTTTAATATTGGTTGTTGACCGCCGATGTTTATTATTTCTTTTATTTTTTTTCATGCTATGTTTTTTTCTTGAAATTTTTTAATTTTAACTATTCTTGTGACACGTTTTTCTCTACTCTTATGGCACGCTTTCCCTCTGCTCTTGTGGTACGATCCTTATGACTTTTGGTACGTTTTTCGTGTACCTTTGCGGTCATTTTGGTGGTCGCACAAATACCCTCACGATATTTGTTTTTTGATTGGTTTGTCAGTGGTCATGTATAGTTAGATCCCTTCTTCGGTAAAAGGTTGTTTGTCGATATAATCAGAATTGTGTAGCGAAGCAGCTTGTCAGATAGTTTAGTTCGCTCATAGCTCCTTTATCAGTTCGTAAAAGTGTCTTGTTCGACAAAGACAAAGAGTTTTTATGATGGTTACTAGATTCTTTTGATGTTAGACATCATTCTCAAATGAACGTTTTGTTTTTATTCGTATCTTTGGGTTTAAATTTTTTGTTTTTTATTTTATGTATGAGCTTTTTGGTGACTATTATCTTAATTTTTTCTCTATGTTTGGGTACATTGTAATTCTGATTCATTCCATTATTTTTATTAATGAAATCCAATTACCATTGTTAAAAAAAACTTCTATCTACATTGAACCCCTTACTTTTGAACTTGGATGAGATGGGCAATTTTAAATGAATGTACCCATTTTAATAATTAATTAGAAAAATAACTTTCAAATTTGATTATTTAAAAAAAATGATCCTTTTCAGTTTACGTAGTCCAAACTCGCGTCCTACTAAAAGCGAGTTTTGTGTAAAAAAAATACGGTAAATTATTTTTTTCTTTCTTACCAAATTATTCAACACGAAACTTGTGTTTTGTTCAAAGCGATTTCGTTTTACGTAGACTGAAAATGGGTTATTTTTTAAAGGCTTAACTACAAAATAAGTGTCCAGACAATGTCTCTTTTTGCAATAGGTGCCTAAAGTATTTTTTGGCTGAAATTGGTACCTAAATTTTTATTTTTTAGTTGAAATAGATGCCTAAACTATTTTTGGCTGAAATATGTGCCTAAACTATTTTGGTTGAAATATGTGCTCAAGTAGGTGCCAAAATTGACTTTAAAACAAGCCACAAATGAAAGTTTAGGCACCTATTTCAGCCACAAAATAGTTTAAGCACCTATTTCAGCCAAAATGAAAGTTTAGGACTTATTTCAATAAAAAAATATTTTAAGTACTTATTACAAAAAAAACATAGTTTAAACACTTATTTTATAGTTTAGCGGAATTATTTTTCCAATTAATTATTTAAAAAGATATATTCATTTAAAATTGACGATGAGATGTGGTGGCTGAAATTCAAGTTAGAGGCAGCCTATGGTAAAACAAGGGAAACCATGAGAAAGTAGAAAAGAAGAGTGGTGTTAGGTAGGTGAAAGGCACCGTTCATGGATCCTGCAAGTCTCGGAGTCGGACAAGGGAGGTGGAAGCAACAAACAAACTAAGTCAACCTTTGGCACTGGCAGGCAGCAGCAGCCTTTCTAAACTTGGAAATGCTTTTCAAGCCCTTCTAAACAAATTGTGTTCTACTTATTCTCGTTAAAAAGAACTCATTGCTAGTTAAACAAACAAATTAGGCATCAAAAGAAGTCAGCCTTTAGCACTGGCAGGAAGCAGCCTTTCTAAACTTCGAAATGCTTTTCAAGCCTATTTTAGGCCTAGGTTGCAATTTAGGCTTTGGATTTTAGACTTGTAGTTCAAGTACTGAACATGTAAACTTTTGACTGTTCCATTTTTAACCGAATAAAAATTTTCATCTCTTTTTTTATGCATTTTTTATGTTTTAACAAAATAAATAAATTTTAATTTATAACTCTAAATTTTAAAATTTAAACCCTAATTACTAAAAATATTCTTTATCCCAAATTCACTAAATAGTAGACCATAAATTCTAAACATAATTTTTTAATATGAGGCATAAATATAGGCACCAAAATTAAATTGTTATTTACAATTTTAAAATGTTTTCGTTGAATCTCATAATTTTTAGAAAATTAGTAGGACCCTAATTTTTTTTGAAAATTTTATATTAATCATTCAAAGTATTTAAATTTTAATTTAGACTTCTAATTCTTAAAAAGAAATATTAAGTAGACCTTCATCAAATTGTATTACCAAAATTACTCTCATCACAATGAACATATTTTCAAATATAAAATAATTCTTTTTCTAATAAAATATTATAATCTAAAAAATTGATTACAAATATCTTTTAAGTCTTGACGTATAATTTTTCTAATAAAGAAACATGTAATTGATAACTTTTAGACGAAGATAATCTGCATGTCACTCACCCTTATCCCTAAATTTGTTCCTCTAAAAAGAAAAACCTCGAATATCTTGCCCCTTCCTAATTTTTATATATTCATGATATAAAACATAATTTATATGTTTCATTATCTAGGCTTGGTGTATGAATTAGTCCCTAAAATATACTGTTTTTTTTTTCTTTCTTTACTCATTATAACTTTTTTATTGAGATTAGAACTTAACATTAATATTTCTCTCATATTAGTCCTATTATTATTGATGCTGTTAAAAAATGATTGACATGTGACGCCTATTAGAACGACTATGTGGCACATCTAATCAAAAGTAAAAGGATCAAAATGGGAAAGAGGTATAGCGTGGCAACCAAATCATATCCATCAAGCCTTAAAAATATATTATAAAACTTTGATACACAAGCTTGTGTAAACTTTAGTTTATACAAGATTGTCAAGCAAGTCGATCATGAGCTTAGCAGTGCTCGACTCGACTCGAAAATAGTTCGACTTGTGCTCGACTCAACTCGATACTCGATAAGCTCAATAAAATTGTGTTCTACTTGTGCTCGTTAAAAAGCTCGTTGCTCGTTAAGCTCGTTGTATTTTTTACATTGCTTTTTAATATATGAAAAATCTAGTAATACTATATAGAGCTTAATATAAACGTAAATAACAAATTAACAAAAAAGATGATCAAAATAGAGTGTGAAGCAAATCCAAAATCTAAACTCTAGAGTAACGATCCACAAATATATCAAACTAACATATTGCAAACAAATTATAATTCGCAAATACACAAACCTAACATATTACAACCATTCTTGAAAAAAAGTTCAACAATACATAATCAATCCTAAAAATAAGACAATCAACACCTTTTCACTCCATTCTCCGAGACTCTAAAGTTCATATATTTTAATGGAACATAATTTTATTTAGGTAGCCGTAAAAAAAGTATAAAAAATTAAGGAGCTTCTCACGAATTATTGAGGGCCTTGTTCAACTCGACTCGTTAAGGTCTCGAGTCTAGCGTTGACCGAGTCAAGCTGCTCAACTTGATGCTCATTAATATTTTATGTAGAAAAATGAAGGTAAATTTTGGATTTATTACTACTCTAATGCAATGATGATTCCATTGAAAATATGTTCAATGAGTATTAATACGCTTAGCATAACCAAAAACAGTAAAAGACTTTTTCGATAATTTATAAATATTTTTAATTTTTAATTTTTTATATTTATAACTTTTTGATTTTATATTTTTTACTTGATTTTTGAATTTAATTATAGTGTTTTTATTTTTAATATTTTATGAATATTTAAATATTTTTTAGCTTAAAAATTAAACAAGTTATCGAATTTTCAATTAAAATCAATTATGCCCCTAAACTCGGCACAAAAAAATCAATTATGCCCTTGAATTCAATTAAAATAATTATTTCAGCCCTCTACCACGTCATCATCACACATGTACTGTCACATCATCATCGTTGATTGCCATGTCATCATCGTGGACTGCTACGTCAACACTGTTAACTGCCACGCCAGCACTGTAACGATCAACGTTGATCAAATGGTCAAATTGATGTAATTTTCAAACTATAATACCTAATTGGGTGCCTTTTTTGGGCGAAGAACTGAATTGATTTTTTTGTCGAACTCAGGGAAAAAATACCCCTTTTAACCTTGAAAAATTATATACATGGCTTCGTCCCTATTGATCTGTAAACTATACTTAAATTCTTATTTTGATTATCATTTTTTTATTAAAAGTGAAAAAAATGATTCGACACTTTCAACAAATTAAGGAATGGCACATGAAACATGAAATAAAAAAATATAATTTAAAAGTGAAACTGAAAAAAAACTTAAAAATATATGTGTATAGTGTCGCGACCTGCACATTTGGGTCCGAGAGAGAAGCGCAACAAGCAACCCAAGAGGTTCTAGGCTTGCCTAGAAGACCACCTGACTTGGTCCGATCGTTGGAGACTAAAAGAAAGTCCAAATACATTGAGCCTGGTAAATTAATAGATGGCATCTTACCAGAGAATATTCCAAGGGATAAGAATATCTCTCAATGTAAACACAAACTTAAGGAAAGAATTTCATAGTGATAGAGTTTCCTTAGTTAGTGTAGATTGGGTAGGTAGCTTTCGATATGAGCCGTTAGTGTGATTTGATCTCGTCCGTTCATTGTATGAGGATTAAACTATAAAAAGAGGCATCCCCACCTCAATTGGAATCATTCATCATTTGAGTAATACAATTAGCATTTACTCTAAAAACATTGTGTAGTGTTCTTTGCGTTCTTGAGCGTTCTTTCTTTTGTTCTTGTTGCCTTTCTCTTTTGTTCGTTTCCTCTTGGAACGATCTTGTGTTTGTGTGCCTTAGAAAAATTCAATCTTCCGGAGAAAGATTTCAGGCTTACTTAGTCGTTTGTCTAAGAACATCGACTAAGGCCACACATTGGGCTAGGTCGAAACTCTAGCCTCGTGACAGTTGGTATCAGAGCGAGTGTTCGAGCGCAAACACTAATTGGAGATGGCAAAGAAATGAGGGAATGTTGTAGCACAAAAGGGTGCAGAGACCCAGGCTGACGAAGAAAAGCGAGACAATTCAAGTAACATTGTGCATACGCTAGAAGAAAGGGTGGAAAAGCTTGAAGGATCCATGAATGATGCCTGAGAGGAGATTGACATTGTGATAGTACGTCTTGACGAGCTAGACTCTTCGGGAGAAGAGCTCGAAAGCAGCGTGCAGGTCCTAAAGAACAATGTGCAAGACCTTGACCAGTGTACCGACAATGCGGACAGATAGAGCGATGCACTCGAAGCCGAGCTGAATTCGAAGATGATGGAGGAAATTATGGGGCTCAAGGGAAAGCTTCAAGTTTACAAGGCTACACGGCAACAATCGGACCAAAGTTAGACGTGTCAAAGTCGAAGGAGTTTAGTAGAACTAGATCGACCCAAGACGTGGAGAACTTTGTATAGAGCATGGAGTAATATTTTCGTGTTGCAGGCATCAAGGATGATGCGGATAAGGTAAACATTGCTTATGTTTACTTAACTGACGTTGCACTTTTATGGTGGCGACGCAGATGCTCTGATGAGAAGAGTAAGGATATTCCCATTGGGATATGTGAAGAGTTTCAAGCTGAGTTCAATGAATAATTCTACCCAAAGAACGCCCAACAGGAGGCTCGGGAGAAGCTGCACGAACTCAAGTATGAAGGTTCCATCCTAGAGTATGTCAAACGGTTCACTGAACTCAAACTCCAAATCACGGACATCACTGAAGCAGAAGGCCTCTTGCCTTCAAAAATAGGCTTAAACGATGTGCCAAAATAAAGCTGAAGAGGATGGGAGTCGAGGAACTCTCCAAGGCTATGGCCGCATCAGAATCTATAGCCGAGTTTGAGATGGTGGAGTCCCTCAAGCCCCGAGGCAAGGGCTATAGTGGGGGAGTTAAGAATGGGGAAGGTATTGTGTGTTGCATCTGCGGAATGAAGCACATGATGAAAGATTACCCCCAGAATGATTGTCTTAATGCTGTCAAAGGCGATGAGTCCGAGGAGTCAGAAGAAGAAGTGACGAGACTTGGTACGATTGCGAGTGTCAAGGCGATCAAGCTGAGGGTAGAGAAACAACTAAGGTTCTACCAATGTGAGGGGCCACACAAGTTGCGTGCATGCCCGCATCGAGTCAAGCCATCCAAGGGGGTGGACGAGCCCGAACAGAGCGAGGCTGCGAGACTTGGTTCGATGATACTGAGTTCTGCTAAGGCGAGAGGACGCAAGCAGAAAGGGTTGATGTTTATCGACATCAATATTGCGGGACGATTGAGGAGTGCTCTAGTGGACACTGGAGCAACTGATCTATTCATATCCAAGAAGGCTGCCGACAAACTTGGTCTTAGAGTTATGGGTTCAACTGGAAAGATCAAGACTGTGAATGCTAGAGAAGTTCTAATTGTTGGAACGGCACGGAAGGTTGAGCTACATATTGGTAAATGGAAGGGCAATGAAGACTTTAAGGTAATCAATTTAGATGAATTTGATTTTGTTTTGGGACTAAGCTTCCTTGACCATATAGATGCTCTTATCGTTCTTTGTGTCGACGTCGTCTATGTTTTGGATCACAAACAGCGTTACGTTGTGCCCACGTACCGAGACAAGGGTAAAGGAACCAAGATGCTGACTGCCATTCAGCTTATCGAGGATACTCCAAGCCAATGAGACATCGCTTTGGTGGCTAGTGTTGGAGGGACTACTTTAGTGGGGCAAGAGCTGCCCAAGTCCTCTAGCGACATGAAGCCCGTGGAAGAAACACCTTTGGGCAAGGTAGAAGAAACATTGAACTTCAAGTGTGAAGAAGGGTCAATGCGGGAAAAGTTGCCAATAGGCAACGAGGCACCAAACTTCATAAGAGAATGGTTGATGCCGGTTAGAGTGAATGTCACGGAAGAGGTGCATCTCAAACTTCATCAAGATGTGTGCAATGATGCGGAGCGAGGAGAAGTTACATGGCGGAAGGAACCAAGGCGAGCAGCCTGTATGGGAAGACAACCCAGTCCGAGTTAAGCGCTCCTTATGAGGGGAGCCATTATTATGGGGGAACATCATTGCCCGATTCTGAGTTGGGAGCAAGCCAAGATACCATGGAAGATCCAAGATCAACCAAGCAAAGTCTTTTCTGAGACAGCGATGAAGGCATCACTGGATTTGGTAGGGGAGAATGTTACGGCCCGCACATTTGGGTCCGAGAGAGATGCGCAACAAGCAACCCAAGAGGTTTTAGGCTTGCCTAGAAGACCACTTGACTTGGTCCGATCGTTGGAGACTAAAAGAAAGCCCAAATACAATGAGCCTGGTAAATTAATAGATGGAATCTTACTAGAGAATATTCCAAGGGATAAGAATATCTCTCAATGTAAACACAAACTTAAGGAAATAATTTCATAGTGATAAAGTTTCCTTAGTGTAGATTGGGTAGGTGGCTTTCGATCTGAGCCGTTAGTGTGATTTGATCTCGTCCGTTCATTGTATAAGGATTCAACTATAAATAGAGGCCTCCTCACCTCAATTGGAATCATCCATCATTTGAGTAATACACTTGGCATTTACTCTAAAAACACTTGGCGTTCTCTCTTGGAACGATCTTGTGTTTGTGTGCCTTGGAAGAATTCGATCTTCCGGAGAAGGATTTCAGGCTTACTTAGTCATTTTTCTAAGAACATCAACTAAGGCCGCACGTAGGGCTAGGTCGAAACTCTAGCCCCGTGACAATAGCATAATAGCATAGTGTTTGTTGTGTGAAGTACATGTGCCGCCCTCATCTCGGTTGTAGATACAATAAATCATTTTGTGGTATATTATTGGTTTTAGTTTCATCGTTTAGCCGTTAAGTAGCTTAGGTTTGGCCAAAAATGTGGATGTAATATTCCATTGCCCAACGTTGAGACTGGTAGGCAATAACGACCTTTGACTTTTCACCTTCTCCTCCGCTTCTTTACTTCTCCCGCCACCACTTCTCTTATTTTTTTCCATAACTGACCTTAACTGTCACCAACGATTAATTTTCACATTGATTAAACTAATTCGACATAAAATTAAGGATAAAGTATACAAATGATCACTAAACTATCTCTAAAAATACAAAAAGTCATCAAACTTTCAAATATTACATAATGGGATTAAACTTTAGTTTTTGTTACAAAGTGGTCACTGAGCCATTAACTGTCGTTAATTGGGTAACGTAACAGTTACAGAATTTTGAATAATATAATATTTAATCCTCCATATTGACACATTTAATCAATTCATTTCTAATTTAACCCTCATTATTGATGTCTAAATTGATTGGATGTGCAAATATTTTAGGATTAAATATGTTATTATACAAATTTTCGTAACTGCCACGTCTCCTAGTAACGACAGTTAACGTCCCAGTGACCATTTTGTAATAAAAACTGAAGTTTAATAACCGTTATGTAATTTTTGAAAGTTTAGTGACAATTTTATATTTTTAAAGATAGTTTAGTGGCCATTTGTGTACTTTACCCTAAAATTAGTCAAACACAATCCATGTTTATTAAGTCGTTTAAATTTCATTTGATTTTTTTCATTTAAAAATGTGAGTGAAAGAAAATATTTTATGTAAAATTATATTCATAAAAATATATTAAAGAAAGATTGCAGGTGGAATAGTAAGATTTGGCTTGATATGAAAGATATATAACTTATTGTATGGATTCGGCTCATCACGTCATCCATAATGCACATCAACTAAAAATCAGCCAACTAATTATTTTTTCTAAATCACTAATTCATTCATAATTAATTTTTATGTAACCACTCACTCCCTATTTATATGGAAAAAATGAAGATTCATCTTTGGAAAAAATAACATATAAGAAAAAGAAATTAGTTGGTTGATTTTTAGCCAATGAGACATGAATAACGTGGTGAGCCGGGACCATATAATAATTTCTCTAAAATGACTGAAAAATCATAAAAATTTTATTAATCAAACAATTAAGAGTCGTAACCACTTTCTTACTTTGTAGTTTAACCATTAAATTTAAAAATTTTACGTCCTTACACATTTCATCCTTTATACCAAGTAAAGTCTAAATGATTTGTATAAATATATTATTCTTGTGTTTAAAATCAAAGTAATGTTTTTTTACTAAAAGATATATAAAAGTATGAAGAGATAGGATGGTAGACGAGTACAGTTTTACAAATTCTGCACCACACCCACCCCAACCGGGATAGGGATGAGTACGAGTTTGGTGGTTAGTGGGCGGGTGTCGATGTAAAAAGTCATACCCGCCATGGGTAGTGGGTAGACGATAGATTTGAGACCTTACCCGCCCAATATCCGCCCGCATCCACCCATCCCGCCCACTAGCTATGCACCATATGAATTTTGGATCATTATGAATTTAGGAATAAGTTCACAACCTATTATGTAAACCTTAAGATTTGAAAGGATGTGCCTTATAATTTAACCAAATCTTAGGGTATCAACATTATATAGTTAGTTAGTTAGCTGTAGTTAAAATTATACATGTGTAAATGTATTATATATATGCACTTGATCAATCAATAAAATATGAAATTTTACTATTCTTTACACAAGTTTATGGTTTATTTTTACATAATTCGATATTAGTGGCTGCTTGCCAAGCGGGTACGAGCGGGTACGAGTTGGGTGGTGGACACCCAGTTAAGTAGTGGGTGTGGGGTCAATTTGAGAATATACCCGCTTGGAATAGTATTGATTTAAAAATTGGTACCCGCCGTGAATGATGAGTAGATAGTTAATATAAAAATTTTAAATGGATATAGATATGGGGAGAGGATATCCGCACTTACCCGGCCCAATTGTCATCCCTAAATAATAACAACATTATAATAATAGTTTTTGATCATTCCTTAACTGATTTGACATGTAATTAACATATAACACACGCAATCAACAATTCAGTAATAAATTAAAAAAAAACTATTCAGTATGAAATAATAAATAAATTATTTGCATTACTACGATACAATCGCAAATTTTAAGATCATGTTTATTTTCTTATAATATGACCTATTATTATAAAGATATAAATACAATCAAACTATTAATAACAAATACAATAATAATTTATTTGAGTCACTTCAAATAGAATTAATTAAAAAAATATCAATTGAATAAGTTTAAACTAAAATAACGCTACATAGAATATTTTATATACAACAAGAATAAATAACATAAAATACGAAGAAAATCAGAGTTTTCACTGAAATATCAACATTAAATAATTTATTTATCTGTAAAATTATTTCCATATTTAATACCCCTATAGTGATATCGCCAAAAATATCATATATCAAAATAAGCCCATAAACTATCATTTCTGGTCATTTTAAGTCTGATAGTTATTTAAGTCAAAATAAAATTATTTTGACTAATATGATGTTGACACATCACAAAGATTTTTTGACCAATTAATAGTTTTGGGTAGGAGTGTTAAAAAATACCGACTGACCCGACCCGATTACTCGAACATAAATAACCGGGTATTTATCCTGGAATTTTTTTTTACCCGGGTCAAGTACCCGGCCCATCATTTCTCGGGTCAGGTCCGGGTCACAAAATTAAGAATTTTCGGGTAATATATTTAAATTTAATATTTTTTATATTCAATATACATATTTTTATATTAAACTAATAAAAAATCTAAATTTTTTTATATTTTATATTTAATAAATACATATTTTTATATTAAACTAATAAATATATATTTTTTATATTAAACTAATAAAATATTTTATATTTAAAAATATATATTTTTATATACGGGTACCCAAATACCCGAATTTTCGGGTAGCCGCAAAAACCGGGTCGGGACACTGGCCGCATTTTCTACTACCCGAAGGTCCAGGTACCCGGTACTTTAGGTACTCAAATACTCGGGTACCGGGATTTGAACACCCCTGATTTTGGGGACTAAAAGAAGAAAAATGATATAGTTTAGGTACTTATTTTGACCAAAAATAGTTTAGGGACTTAAAGTGACCAAAAATGACAGTTTAAGGGCCAAAAACAGAAAAAAAAAATTATAGTTTGAGGGTTGTTTTTTGGTTTAAGCATTTAATTTAATGTTAAGCAGTAATTAAGGAATTACAGTTTCTGAGAGTCTCTGCTTTGTCTTTTTTACTGGGGGTGAATTTTTTTGAAAATAATTGAAAATAAAATGCCTCATAGTCTTCTCCGCGTTCAACTCGCGTCGCTGTTTTTTATACGAGAAAAAAAAATCCACAAATCATAAACCCAAAAGGAAGATACACCCAGCAAATACAGATTCTCAAAGTTTTCTTCTTCCTTAATTTGTATCGAAGCCTTAATATAGCCCCTTTTCCCACTCATTCAGCGAATCATAGCCTTCATTGTTGATTTGTTGTTCGATCTTGATTGTGGGATCGCGTTGTATTTGATGATCGCTTGAAGAATTTATAAGAAGCATCGATTTTTCAGTTGTGGTGGATTTCGAAGAAAGTTTTTTTTTTTGCGGCGGAAGTTAACTTGTTAAAGGGTTTGGTAAAGGGGGGAACTTTTCAAAAGATTTGAGTTGTTTCCTTTTAGTTTTAATGGTGTTCACCTTAATTGCTGGGTTTTGAAGTGCTGTGGTACTTGTTGTTACTCAACTATAATAAGATGACGGTTTACATTGGTCGCGAAGCTTCAAAGGTTTGTTTTTTATTTCCCTTTTTCTTTTCATTATTACTTGAATTTGTGTTTGTATTTGTTAATGATTTTTTTCCCCATTTTTGTAGTTATGGAAGAGAATATGTTCAGAAACAACTACAGAGATCAACCTTCTTCTAGATAACTGGAAATATCTTCTTGCTGGTCTCATCTTTCAGGTTTCATTTTGTTCAAATTAAACCCATTTCTTTTTTCAGTATCTTCTTCGTTTAAATAATTTCAAAACTTAATTCTTCTCCAAAAGAGAATTTTAGCATTCAAAAGTATTGTGATAGATAGTGGAAAAGCAAACATTAAAAAAAAACTGTAATGATTGTAGTTTCTTGTACTTGTAACTTTGAGAAATGGTTCATACAGAAAACGTTGCTTTAGCATTGAATTTTTGTTACCTAAATGGATTTCATAGTTGGCTGATTAAGTTTTACTGTATAGTTCTTATCATTGCTTTGAATAAGATTTATAGGTCATCTAAACTTTGTTTAGTGTTTTTATTTTCTAACATTAAAGTATGCTTAATTTATGGTCATTTTATAATTAGACTGCGGTTCTATTCTGGCTCTGAAATGTGCATTTTTTTCACTGCAGTACATTCATGGTCTAGCTGCTCGAGGAGTTCATTACCTACACAGGCCAGGGCCAACACTGCAGGATCTTGGGTTCTACATTCTTCCGGTAAGAACAATTTTCTTTTTGTTTTGGCTCTCTACTTATCTCCATTATGTGTCTATTAATTGGTGAAAAATGCCATTCTTATATATAATTTCTTGTAAATTTAGGAGCTTGGGCAAGATAATGCCTACATCAGTGAGACTGTGTTCACCTTTGTCTTTCTATCATTTGTACTGGTAAATTTATTTTTTTACTGTCCTTTTTTCTATTTTACTTGTCTATTGGTAATTCCTTTCACTGCTTTTATTTAGCCCCAACTTTTTAGTACTTGACATTGCAGTTACTCTTATTTAGGTTCTATTGGAAACTTTTTAGTTTATCATCCACTTCTAACATATTAGTTGCTCTTTGCAGTGGACTTTCCATCCTTTCATCTTCAAGAGCAAAAAGATCTACACAGTTCATGTTTGGTGCAGAGTGCTAGCATGTTTAGTTGTGAGTACTGATGCTTGGTTTATATTTGTTCTTGCAACCAACCTAGAGTCTTGTTCTAGCTAGGATTACCATTTTCATCAATATTGTGTCTAATAAAACTGAACTTATTGCTGAAGTTGAATTCGACTACCGTTACTAATCTCATGAATGTTGATAAATTTTGAAATGTTAAGCATTTCCTCTTATTTTACTCAATTTTTTTTCCTTTATTTTTGTTTCAGGCGTCTCAGACTCTCCGCATCATCACATTCTATTCTACTCAGCTTCCAGGACCAAATTATCATTGCCGAGAGGTATAGCCTTGAAATTATATGTTAGCTTGCCCTTAACTTTATGTTTACATTTTGAATTTTAGGATCTTTTAGTAAATAATTATGTTTTTTGCACTTTTGTAGGGTTCAAAGCTTGCCACGCTGCCAAAACCGCATAGTGCGTTAGAGGTCCTCTTGATTAATTGTATGTATTCTTGTTTCATTGAAAATTTCAAATTATCGCTTTCAAAGATATATATGCGATATTATTATGAAAATTTTGGCTCTTTTGCTTGGAAATTTGCAGTTCCTCGTGGTGTAATATATGGTTGTGGTGACTTGATTTTTTCATCACACATGATCTTCACCCTGGTCTTTGTGCTCACCTATCAGAAATATGGCACGAGAGGGTAAAATATGGCTTACTCTTTTTACTTGTTTCTAGCTATTAGCCTCGAACAAATAATGAATAAAACAACACAAAATTGTTGGGAACAAAAATATTGTCTTGAGTGCCATTCTCATAACATTTCTGATTCTCAAAAGTGAAATGTTTGAATCTGGTAATAGATAGTCTGTTCTTGCTTGCTATATTTACATACATATGAGCAAATAATTGATAGATTTCTGATGGTATTGTTGTCTAATTGCAGCTGTATAAAGCACATTGCTTGGTTGGTGGCTATTGTTCAAAGTTTCTTGATTGTGGCATCCCGCAAACATTACACGGTTGACGTAGTTGTTGCATGGTATGGAGTACACTTTTGAAATTTCTATTTACATTTAAGATTTTAATTTTCTTTGATTTCGCTTGACAATGTTAAGATTTATTTCTTCTGCAGGTATACTGTTAATTTAGTGGTATTCTTCATAGACAAGAAGCTGCCTGGTTTGAATAATCTGATCTTATCAAACTTTGGTCTAATTATTCCCTCGATGATTGGGATTGAATCTTCTAACTCTAAGATTTTACTCCAGAATTGCCCGACAGAAGCAGTGGAAATTTACCTATGTCGCTACCGTTGAGTACCAGAGACAAGGATAGTAAAAACAAAGAAGAGAATCACAAGCTCTTGAATGGGAATTCTGCAGACCCTGCAGATTGGGTATAGTAATTTCATTTCCTCTGTGAATACCTTCATCTCGATATCAAAGTTAGATTGGTATTTTTATTTCTTTTTCTAACATATTTAGAGGCCGAGAACTCAAGTGAATGGCAAGATTCAAGAAGATGCCAATGGAATCCATGATACTGCAATGAATGGTGCATAGATGATGGAAATTACTGCCATCCCACTGTAATGGGGCTCTGCTGCTTGAATGAATCCTTATGGTCTTGGATCAAGGCTGGTAAATTTGATTTGTATTCATATGAAAACCGAACCTTAGTGCCCTTGTAAATTGTGCAGTTCTCCTAAAGTGTCATCTCTTCAGCATCAACATGTATCATGGAATTTTCCGTGTTCATTGCTGTCGGAGTACTGAATTTTACTCTCAACAATGTCATATTGGTGAAATATAATTGTTGGTCTCTCAATGCCGAAGGCCGTTGAGATAAAATTCCTTGCATTTCATTTCAAGATAGGGATGCATGTGGGGCAGCCTGTCTTTATAACTATATTCTCAACAACTATAATGGAAGATGGTGCGTTGGCAGGATGATCTGATTCTAATGCAAGCGAATGCGTATTTGTCTGAATGGCCCCAAGTGCCAGTTGTTTACAAGCTTTGCACACTCTTTTTATACCTTTGGATGGCAAAATCATGTGCCGGGAAAGTCTTCTTTTTTTCCTTTACAACTAATACAGGCTGCTTCGTCTTCATTCTTTACCTGCAACTGCTGGCCAAACGAATATAGAACTTAAATCCTCAGTATAATATAAGAACAGAAACCGTAATTCATGCTAAAGTTTCAAGAATATGGGACTTTGTCTAAACGGCTATGTCATAATTGGCAATGGTGAGGGTGTGCTTGAGTCGACAACTTACAGCAAAGAGGGCAGATACCCCATACTTGTTGCGTGTGATGCTTGTAAACAAGGCCTGTCTGTGTGGGGATGATGAATGACCACAAAAGCAATGCCTGGGAGCAATTTAAGCTTTGAAAAATTGGTCAATAAAGTAAAAAGAGTGTGGAGAATAACAACAATGGCATGTCTGGTTTATGAGTCTGGAGGATGGCATGAGAGAGAGGGCTGCAATTGGTTTTCATGATTGTTGGTTGCATGTCTGAATAAAGACTACTTTCTCCTTTTGCATGCTCTCCCCCTTTTTGTTTTGCTTTTCCATTGTAAAAAGCTAAAAGGGGGTCCTCTTGAACCCTAAATGGGGTGGTTCTAATTATGTCACCACTGTCGGACATTGGACTCTCTTGATTCTTTTGGGGATCGTAACTTATAATTTGGGGACCAAGATGCAAATTTCTCATTATATTAACTTGTAATTTCAGGGTTTTAGTTTAAAGATCACTTAATACAAATAAGTGATCAAACTATATTTTTTTCTCCAGTTAGGTGCTTCAAATATTTTTCAGCCCGAGTGGATGTTTAATATTTTGTTCCATTACCATTGTAAAGTTTTTTCGTCACTGTCGTTAATTTTTTTGTTATCCAGTAATAAACTGACACATGGTCTATTTCTATATTTTTTATTTTTTAATTTAAAAAATAATAAAAACTTTAACTTTATAAAAAGTGAAAATTTTTAATTTCTCTAAAAATTCCTCAAACCCTAACCATAAATCCCTAAACACCTAAATTCCTCTCCTCCAATTATCGATTCAACCACCACTTCCTTCATCAACCCTCCACAGTCAATAACCCCAACCTTACATAGTCGGAAATTGATGAACAAATGGCAAATCGAGCCACGAACGTCAAACTTTAAATCTTCAATCGAACGACGAACAACGGATGGATGAACGATAAACTGGGCCTTGCAACTCGTGCGTTAAAAGAATGAGATCTACTTCGACAACGGTAGAGAAAGATTTAGGGATTGAGTGTTGTTTTGAAAATATTAAAATTTTGAATTTTTTTAAAAATTTATTGATTTTTTGATTTTTTTTAAGAAATATACCGTACGTCACATTTTTATTGGATGCTAGAATTTTTTTAACGGTTAATGAAAAACCTTAATGTGATTACGAAATAAAACGTTAACACCTATTTAGACCGAAAAATACTTTAAACACTTATCTAAAAAAGTATAATTTAGACATTATTCGACTATTAAGCGTTTAAAGAGTTACTGAATTTTTTGGAGTCATGGAAACTCCATGCACCCCTGGCTCCCCTCTGACTAGGGTTGTAAATGAGACGAGACAGATCGTGAGTTACTTGAGCTCGACTCGGTCAAAGCTCGGTCAACACTCGACTCGATTGATCTCGATTCGAACTCGAATTATGCTCGAGTTCTTAACGAGCTGAGCCAAGCTACTTGATACTTGATTTGAAAAGCTCACGAGCTATACGAAAATATAATATACTATTTTTTAATTTAAAATTAAAGTGAACTAAAATGTAGGTTGGATGTTTTTGGTTGTTATGTTGTGTTCGCTTAATTTTTAGTTTAACTTTCTATATATTTTCATGTAACGACCCGAATTTCTAAGTCAGTAATTAGGCATTGACCCGAGTTATGAACATTCGGGTTAGTTTGAGTAATTAGACTCTTTGGGCCCAGTTTGGGCCTTTTTGAATAAGAGATTGATTTTATGAGATTGGGTGGTGACCGTTTTGTAATAAGGGAAAAGATGGAAGATTTTATGATGTAATATTACCTTTTAAAAAGTGTTGGTTGTTTCTCTTGGGATTTTGGGGCCGTCACGTGAGTGGGGAAAAAGGGACAAGAAAGTGCGGATGATATCACCATTTGTCTCCATCCTTTTTTCTTCTTTCTTCCTTCATCTTTCTCCCAAGACACCATTCACTTCATCTACTAAATGTTCAAGCTTTTTTCACCATCTCTTCCATCCAATGTACAAGTTTTTAGTATGTTAATATCTTCTTCGTAAGCTTTCAGAAAAGTATAGTTTTGTGGGAAATGGGGGTTAAAGAGCTTCTTCAAGCTTGAGCCAAGAGAAAAGTTAAGAGAGCTTGGAGTAAGAGTGCATTTTGGGATTTTGACTTAAGGTCAGTACATTTCTGACTCCTTGATTCTTGAATATCCTAAAGTAATTGTCTTGCTTGATATTGTGGTTAAGGTTGCTAGTTTTGGTGTTAAAGTAGCTTAGAGCCTTTAATGGTGAATTTCATATTAGTTGTTAATGTTGTGTACAAATAGTAGCAAATCACTCTAATTAACTCCCATAAGATGTAGGATTAAGTTAAAGGGTTAAAGGTTACATTTTAGGGGTTTGGGAAGTAATTTCCTGAGCCTTAGAAGCCATTTCTGGGCTTCGATATCGGTCACGGGGAGTCCGTACCGATACCCAATGTTATTCTTGATGATCGTAATCAAAATTAAAGAAGGGTATCGATACGCTTAAGGTGGGTGTCGATACCCATTGTTTCATTGGAATTCCAGTAGCTTAAATTGGTATCGGTACACTTGGAACCTTATCGATACCTAGGGTGTATTAGTATGCGGGGTTTGTGTACCAGTATAGAGTCAACGGTTAACCCCATCATGTAAAGTCGAGTATCGATACGCATAGTATGAGTATCGGTACCCAGAGAGCCGTATCGATACCCTCAAGTAGGTATCGGTACTGCTTGGGCAATCTGCCCAGAAAATATAAAGTTGAGTTAGAGGGGTTGATAATTCGATGACTATGGTCCAATGGGCTTCTAAGGTACTAAAATGAAATGTAGAACTGAGAAATTGAGGTTTAACCCTAATAGTAACATGTAATATCTTGGTAAATGATAACTCGATATAAATGTGTTGGTTAGCGTTATGCCTTGAGGGCATTTGTTGATGGTTTGGCTTGGTGCCACTTACCTCTTGGTGAGTTGTACGAATGCTCGAGGAGCATGTGTTATCTTATGTTATGGTAAAAGAATCCGAATGTCCTAGAGTCAATACTACGGTACTTATATAACAAGATGTGTACTTCGGGCTGTGTGAACAAGTTCATCCGACGTACCTACGGGCTGAGTGATCTGGGTGCGGTTAGAAACCTATCTGTGGCTAATGGTGATCCGGATAAGGTAATAGACTCAATAGGCTGAGTGAGCTCGAGTAACCTGATTGACTGAGTGACCTTAGGTAAAGACTACTTGTGGCTAATGTGATCCAAGTATGTCTAGGACGTATCTATGGCTATGGTGATCCGAATATGGTCCATTTAACCCGATGACTGTGTGAACACGAGTAACCCGATGACTGTGTAAGCACGGGTAAAGTAGAGCTTCGTTGGCCATTATGTAGATGATGTATGGATGTATTTATGTACGTTGTGAGGTTGTTATAGATTGATAGCTTATGCACCGTATAGCTGTGTGATCAGGGTATGGCATATATTAACTCGATAGGTTATGTGAGCTCAAGTATCTCGATAGGCTATGTGAACTCGAGTATGGTAAAGCTTATGGATCATGTAAGATCTCTTGTTGACTTGTGATGCCTTGAGATAAGTAATCTAAGTGCTCTAGCTTGTGTAGTCTAGATGATAGTATATAGATAGAAAAGCCTTATCTATGCTCTCTTGACTATTTTATCTTCCATGCTTATTTTATGATAATCATGAATTGTGGTAGAGTAGAAATGTACCACTGAGCTTCGCTAGCTCAGCGTGTGGATGTGTTGTTTTTTCGTGCGTAGGTTGACAGGCCGCCCTTTAGAGGAGCTCATCAGGAAAAGAATTCTTAGCACCGCGTCCATTTCAGTGTACAATACTTGTTATTTTAGTTTGGGTTAATGTATTCATAGGACTTTGCCACTGTTGAGTCTGTAACTCTATTTGAAATATTATTTTGGTATACGGTGTTTTAAACTTGGAGCTCCTAATTTGTAAACTTAACTTTAATACTTATTTACCTTTATGGATTTACAAATGTTTAATGCTTTTATTTGATGGCTAAACTTATGATTTTAAATTGGAAAATTGATGGGTCGATTTGCGGTTGACCTGATTTTAGCACTTCAGATTCGTATCGAGATCGGGGTATTACATTTTATGTGTACTCTTTTCAACCGACTAAGATTAGAGAGTTTTTTTAACAAGGCACATAAAAAAATTTATTTTGTACGATTATATATATTATTGTGAATAAATTTGTAAATGAAACGAGACTGATCGCGAGCTACTCAAGTCCAACTCGGTCAAAGCTCGACCAACACTCAACTCGATTGGACTCGACTCGAGCTCGACTCGAGTTCTTAACGAGTCGAGTTGAGTCGAGCTAAGTACACTCAAGCTCGAGTCAAGCTCTAACTCGAATCAAATTCTTAACGATCTGAGTCAAGCTCAGCACTACTCGAGCTCAATTCGACTCGTTTACACCCCTACCTATGACCCTCTCTATCAACATGGTTGTTGGAACCATATTGGATTAACCGGTTGAATAAAATTCCATCTCTAAATCTTAAACCTATAAACCATAAACTCTAACTACAACCCTTAAATTCTTAACCCATAAACCTTAAACCCTAAACTAAATCTTTAAATCTTAAATCTAAGACACTTATGAATAGGACTGAGCGTTCGATCGAGTCGAGTAAAAAAATTCAAGTTAGTCGAGTTTACGAGTCCTATTTTACGATTCAACCTTTATTTGAATTTTTTTTCGATTCGACTCAATTCATGTTTATGAAGTTCGAGTCGAGCCGAATTGAGTGACTGATTTTCTATACAAATCTATTTTTAATTATTTATAATGTTATAATACAAATTGATTCCAATTTAAACAACTTTCTATATCCATATACAATATACATATAGGCCCTGTTTGGTAAATAGCGGTTTGAGCTAAAATTAGAGTTTTGAGCTAATATTAGAGATTTAACCAATCAAATCCGCTAATTTGGATGTTTGGTAAATAGCGGATTAGAATAGCGGATCTTTTACCTTTAACAATTATGAAAAATCTCCAAATAACTAAAATTTAATCTTTTGTATTTTAATTCGTTCACCCTCACGTATTTACATTGTGACATTTGTAAACTAATATTTTTTTTCTTTTTATACTCAGACATTTATATTTGTATTTAAATTTAATAATTAACTAAATTATATTAAAAATAATTATATAAATGATAAATTTAATATATAAACCCTTCAAATATCTTAGTAATGTTATATTAAAAATTTATTTTTCATAATCTAATTAACATACAAAAGATTGATAACCAATAAACTATTCAAACAAGAATCGAATATAACCATGTCCTTATATGTCATTTTGCTTGATTAAATACTCAAACAACTATCAGCTATCAGTTAATTTTACCAAACACATTTATACAATCAGCTAATATAATCCGCTAGTCAAATCAGCTCATGCAATCACCTATCAGCTATCCGCTAATTGCCAAACGAGACCACATACTTTTTCATATTTTCAAATGTAATATATATAATATACTAGAAATAATTGAGGGACTTGACTCGAACTTGAAAATTGATCAACTAATTACTAAAATTTTCGAGTTATTCGAATTTTCATTTTATAACTCAAACTTTATTTTAAAAAATTTCTAGTCGAGTTTATGAAATTACAAGTCGATTCAAAATGAGTCGATTTTTTTTTTGCATCGAGTAGAGTTGAATAATTCAAGTTTTTTCGAGTTGAGTTTTGCTTACTCTTATGAAAACTTTTTGTTTAAAATGTTTTCCCATATTAACTCTAATTATAAACCCGGTAATATAATCTCTTTCAAAAAAGCTATCTTCCTTTTTCCCTTTGATTATGGTTTCTCGGATTCACATTATTGGAATTCCCTCCTGATTATCGGAAGAAAAAAATAAGCATGGGGTTGAGTGAAATTAAATTAAACGACAACTTGGCCTCATTGCCAATGATCACTTGCTTTCCCACCATTTCCTACAATGCCATCAATGGAGTTTTTCAAATTTTCTTTATTAGTAACCATCATTTCCAGCTGATCATGCACATTATTCGTGTTTCCATGGTGGATTTGTCATGCAAAGCGTGATATTTCAAAAAACTTGTAGAATACAAATTTATCACATTTTTTGAACAAATCAAGCATCAGATTTTAACCCAAATTGCCTGTTTTCCTTCTCGTTAAAAATGGTGAATTGGTCCCTGTCAACGAAAGAAATTCAACTTCTTAATGCAAATTTACCAAATCTAAGACCAAACTAATCCACTTTCTCGTAAATCTGCTTCCCCACGTCAGTGATTTTCTTATGACCAAACCAAACTATGATCTTGTCCAACTTTTACCACTACGCGTACGAAAGAACAACCCTGTTTTGTTCTGTTTTGTAATTCTGATATTATCCATTAAAAGGCAAAGAATATATTTCAAAAGGCCCTCAAAATCGTAACATATTTTCCAGAAAAACCACCTACAAAGTTGAAAAAGGAGAAATGAGAGGGAAAAAGGAAACTCAAATGATGAGCTTGTAGAAAAAAGAAGAGCTTTTTCCTGTGAATTTGTTTGATAAATCAGAACTGAGGGTTTTTTGCAGACATGTACGGAGTCTGATGGTTTGATTGTCCGTCGTTTGATCGTTTTGACTTGAAGAAAAAAAAAAAACAAGAAAATGGGAGCTCGTTGTTCAAAATTCTCTATCTGTTGGTTTCAGTCTCACCTTAAAGCTTCCGTCCTCGAATCCTCTGATCTCGGTACTTCAGTTTCTGGTTCTTTTTTTTTTTATATAAAAGATGTTCCTTTTATGTTGTAAAGATTGTAATAAAATGCAGAGAGTGGCGGCAAAGGTGAGAAGAACGCATGGCCGAGTTTCACTGAGTTTAGCTTGGAGCAACTCAAAGCTGCTACGAATGGTTTTTCTTCCGACAACATAGTGTCGGAACACGGTGAAAAAGCTCCGAACGTGGTCTACAAAGGAAAGCTCGACAATGACCGTTGGGTTGCCGTTAAACGGTTTAACAAGTTCGCCTGGCCCGATTCTCGCCAATTCCTCGTCCGTTCTAATACAATCACAAGTCACCACTTCATTTGTGTTCCCTAACTATTTGATCATTTGACTGAGTAAAGTTTACATTTTTTGAAAATTGCATGATTTTTAGGAGGAAGCCAAAGCTGTTGGGAGTTTAAGGAGTGAGCGGTTGGCGAATCTGATCGGTTGTTGCTGTGAAGGCGATGAGAGATTGTTGGTCGCCGAGTTTATGCCCAACGAAACGTTGGCTAAGCATCTTTTTCACTGTAAGTTTATAACTTTTTTCTTCTTTTCTTTCCACTAAGCTTGGGATTAGAGTTAAAGGAAAATGGATTAATTTTCTCAGGGGAAAATCAGCCAATGAAATGGGCAATGAGGTTGAGGGTGGCTTTGTATTTGGCTCAAGCTTTGGAGTATTGTAGCTGTAAACGAAGAGCTTTGTACCATGATCTCAATGCTTATAGGATTTTGTTTGATAATGTAATTTTATCAAGTTCATGAAGATTTTACTTGCGAAATCAAATGGCCTTTTGATTATGATTTCTGAAGTGGCTTCTTTTTCTGTTAAAAGGATGGTAATCCGAGGTTGTCTTGTTTTGGGCTCATGAAGAACAGCAGAGATGGCAAGAGTTATAGTACAAACTTAGCTTTTACACCTCCAGAATATCTGAGAACAGGTTAAACATGTTTAAAAGATTCATTTTTCTTTACATTTTAGAAATGTATTACTTTGAATCTTTACTCAAAGTCTGGATGTGCTTCTTCGGCAGGTCGAGTGACGCCGGAAAGTGTTGTGTATAGCTTCGGAACCTTGCTGCTAGATCTTATGAGTGGCAAGCATATTCCTCCCAGTCATGTAAATGTGAACTTAACCTTGTTGATGGTCTAAAAGTTCTGAAATGAAGATGTGATGTTGGTGTATCCAAATTGAATTAATTCACATGGTATTAAAGTCTGTCTGTTTTGTTTGTAGGCACTTGATTTGATCCGAGGCAAGAATTTTCTCATGCTGATGGATTCTGCTTTGGAAGGCCATTTCTCAAACGATGATGGAACAGAGTTAGTGCGGTTAGCTTCTCGCTGTTTGCAGTATGAAGCTCGTGAGAGGCCGAACACGAAATCCCTTGTCATATCTCTCATGTCAGTTCAGAAGGAAGCAGAGGTACTTGTAATTGCCGATTGAATTGAAACCTGCAAGTTTGGTATCATCCCAACTCCATGGCCTTTATTATTACAGATTTACCTTTTGTACACACCATTGTATATCTCACTGGATGGAGTTTTGCTAGGTGCCATCATATGTGTTGATGGGCATTCCACACGGAACTGCTTCGAAACAGCCGTTGTCGTTGACACCTTTTGGAGAAGCTTGCATGAGGATTGATCTGACTGCTATACATGAAATATTGGAGAAGGCCGGATACAAAGACGACGAGGGAATTGCTAATGAGGTTCGCTACTCCATCCTCGATATTCTATTATTTCACTGTTAATGTTACTTGAGCTATCATGTAAATCCAAATTCTCTTGTTCATTTCAGCTTTCATTCCAAGTGTGGACCAGCCAAATGCAGGAAAGTTTGAACTCCAAGAAACATGGTGATACGGCTTTTCGAGCCAAGGATTTTACAACTGCAGCTAACTGTTACACGCAGGTGAGTTACTCATTTTCAAATCTACGCTGCTTGTGATTGTTTCTGTAGGACAACATACTGAGTTCAAGACTGGTTATACGACTGTTCATTGAAATAATAGACAGCATGCTTCATATGCAAGGACACAACAATTCCTATACGACTGCCCTTTGCGATTGGTTTTCGATTTTCTCAGTTCTTTGCTTTACATTTATGTAGTTCGTCGATGGCGGTACCATAGTGTCACCCACCGTCTATGCCAGACGCTGCTTGTCTTACTTGATGAATGATAAGCCACAACAGGCTCTCGGGGATGCGATGCAAGCGCAGGTGGTGTCGCCGCAGTGGCCCACTGCTTTGTATTTACAAGCGGCTTGCCTGTTTAGCCTGGGGATGGAAGCTGATGCCCAAGAAACCCTCAAAGATGGCACCAACTTGGAAGCCAAAAGGACCAAAAACTGAAAATTGTATAGGTTTTCAAATTGTTTTATTTATTTTTTTATCTTTTTTTCTTCCCATAGTTTTTTCTTCAGGCTTTTGTATTTAATTCTGGGTTTTCGCTGCATTCCAAAATTCTTCAATATTTATGGCTGGTTTTGAAATTTTTGTTAAGATTTCCCACTATAATCATAGTTGCTGGACATGGTATTTCCCTGAAATCACAACCTTGGATAAAATGAAATCCGGTAAAACAAACGGCGACAAAGACGATGAATGTGCAACAATAACGATTATACGTACCAGAGAATAACCATCAAGAGTTTTGGTAACTAAGATGAATGTGCATAATATAGCAAGCTTTCTACACGTATGGAGAAGAGAGGTGTATATAATTCGTATTTCCATTACTCATCATCACAGCAACAAGTTCCCCAGGCTCCTTTACTGTAATTCTGTTTATTTTCCATTCTTTTTGACGTTGTTCAACTGTGCGCCCAAAGAAGTTTTAGGATGATGGCACGTTGAAGTGGAAGAGCCATGATATGACAAAAGCAAATACCATGCACGCAAGGAGGAAGTTGAGAAAACGATGGCCATGCCAGAAGCTTCGGGTGTCTGAATAGGATACTGCTCCTGAGACTGCAGCTGTTGCAGCCGAACTGCTGGTCTCGTTTGGTTGCTCCGTCGACTCGATCTCGTTCACTCCAACTACGTTGCGTGCAATAGAATTACAAATTTCACAGGTCCTAAAAGAATTAAGCGAATTGAATGAATACATGCAGAGGTACGATAATTCACAAAAGAAAAGAAAATTCAAGTACAAGGATGATTCAATATGTCATTCGAGATAAGGGTGTTGTTTAATGACTTATGAACCATACAAAATTACAGATTTAATGAGTAACTAATATAAACCATGCTCCTCTGCACAGATAACCAGTTGTTCATAGTTTCAACAGTAGAAAATTAACTCGGATATCATTGCCAACGTTCCCCATCGATTCCAACCGTTAGTCCCTCTTGGCTATAAATACATCAGAAAATACTTGGCTGCATACGACGTTTTATTTGACAGGATAATACAGATAGCATGTAAATTCTTATCGAAAACCAGTAAACTTAATCAGTTGTTCGACATTTCAAATCCCTATCTAATCAGTTATAAAGGTCAATAATGGAGGGGGGAGCTAACAAACACCATTAGGCCCACTGTGATTGTGGTAGTCATTGTATCAACAATCATATCACCGAAACACGACACCGAACTAGTCATGCATGAAGTGCAGAACATGCCAATGCAAAACCTGCTAAAAGTCTAGAATCACAGCTAGAATCATGGAATTTCTTGCACCAATGGTTTGGTACCTAAAATATCACTAATATCTAATAACCCTAATCATGTCAAGCAAGAAATCTCGAATCTGCAATTGCGAATTAAAAATATCCAAAGTGATGCACCACCAAACAATGATCTTCGACCAAAGATTAGACAATGCATCAATAAAAAAGGTCAAATCCCCACTTTCCTACATGGAAAGAGAACATAAAAGGAGAAAAGAACAAAAGCTACAGATTCATAAACCTCAAAAAGCAGTACACAGGAGCAAAGAATTCGTCGGCGTAACCAAACATAGCACTAGTCTTTAATCTTTAGCTTTACTTTGAACCTGCTTTCTTTCCGATTAAGCAAATTTCTCTCTTTCACATGCATATTTTCACCTAATAACTATGGTAAAATTAACAGTCTATCCCCTAAGATAATCACTATTTTTAACCATCAAGAGAAAAGGAGGTTATTTTTCACTAAAAAGTGTTGAAATTGGAATTGTATTTTACTTACTTATTTCCTTTGATCTTAAACCAAGCCTCAGCACAGTGTTTATGAGCAGCGGCAAGATCATCCTTGCAAAAACAACCCAACTCAATAGCAACACCGGATTCATGGCTGTTACTCTCTAAACCCAAATGGCAAATTCTACAATCTTTCTCGACTTTAGCCAAATGCACTTTGATTTCATTAGCTCCGCTTTGAATCCGCACCTCCACCGAACAATCCGAGGCGGAAGACACCCTCCCGGAACCCAAAAATTCACCAATCTCGCCATCTGAACCGCAGGCGAAGCAGTAATCATCGTGGGAACCGCCGGTAGTGGAATAGAACTGAGAGTAGCAAGAACCCTCGTCGGCGTCGGAGAAGCAGACGCTAACCTCGTCGGCGCTGATATCACTCCCGTTCCGGCGGTGAGTCCCTTGCTCTAAATGGACATGGGACATCTCTAATGATGACATTTTTGGAAAGACCGATCGAGAAGCTGAAATTTGGGAGTTTTGAGTTGAGGCTCTGTTAAAAAGCCTTAACAGGGCCAAAGTTTCAAGCTTTGAAGGTCATCAAAGCTTCAATCTTTGTAAAGGTTTTAGACAATAAAATGTGATCATTTAAAGAAGTTACTATTGGATTAGGTGACCCTTTACCTCCATTAACGTTTTCGTTGAACGTGAAAACTTATAAAAAGAAAGAAATTAAGAACAAGCCCAAAGAACCAAAAGCTGAAAACACGGAAAAGATTTACTGAGCCATGGCATCTCACTTAAGAAAAATGCATAGAAAAAAGACGGAGAGAGTTAAACAGAAGCTTAAAGAGAAGAAAAACAGAAACGTGCAGCGAGTGCTCATAGAACCGAGAAACGATTCTTTTGTTGCTTTACATTATTAATACGACAGAGAAAACGAAGTTGTTGGAAGATTTGGGGTCGGTACTTGGCGATCTCTGTCCTCAGCAGATTCTGTACGCCCGATGGTATCAGTATAGTGATGTGTGAATCTTGAAGATGATCAGACGGTCAAGAATTGAGGTAGGCATGCTCTTGCAAGATAGCAGGATCGTTTTAAGACAATGGAATTTCGAGGGTAACAACAAATTTACTTGTCGGAGAATTGCTACTTTTAGTCTTCTCTTGTCCGTTTTTTTTATTAAGATATAAAGTTATTTGACAGTATATTATTTTATTTAGGAGTGAAAATGTTATAGGAGTAATTTTTTTAAAATTAAAGATCTTTTTGACTCATTTTAGTCAAATCTAGGAGGTATCATATGTTTTATCACAAGCATATCTAATTTCACCTTAAAACCTAAAATTTAAATTCTTAACTTAAAATCTTAAACCCTAATTTCTAAAAATAAATTATAATCATAAATCTTAAAATTTAAATTACTAAACTCTAATTAAATCTTTAAGTTCTAAATTAAATTTGTTTGCGATGTCTGTGCATGAAATATTTTTTACTATTTTAACTTGGCTCAATGGACACTTCACTAATATTTTTAAGGAGGGCCAACCGGGTTTTCAAGTAGAGTTTGAGTGAAAAGGTTTCCCTTGCCTACACAATAAGTGCTCGTTAGTACTTTAGACTATTTGGTGATGTTATAAAATTTGAGTTCCAAATTAGACTAAATTAATATATATTAGTTTATGATAATATATAATACATATGAATTCCAATTTTTGGATTAAATTTAATCGGCTATCATTTCAAGCAAAGGGAACAGTGAAATATGATTTGATACATCCAAGGGTGGATCAGAGTAGCCCTGCATGGAGACTGATAAACAAGCGAAACATATCAGATTAGGAAGCGGTATGACTGGAGGGGGTCCACCTCAGGCTCGGTGACGCTTCTAGTGTCAAATTTTAGTTATGGTCCTTCTGCTGTGATAAATTTTAAATTTTAATCTTTATACTTTGATTGAACAGAAGCCTTTTGTTTTTTAAATGATATGTCCAAATTGTATAAAAGGTCTTGTCTCGGTCAATTATCTTCTTCTCAAAAGACGTGTTTGATAAGATGTGCGTCATCGTTTTTATATTTCAAGACTTCTCTTTTATTTTTTAATGTGGGATTATTGACTCCGCCTCTTCTCAAGCGTGACATTATGTACTTTTCATTTTTTAAAAAAAAATTACATCATCTTATTTTCTATTCGAATTATGTATTTTAAGTCTCAAATCAATTCTTTTATTAATTTTGTCAAATAATTTGAAATGAAGTGAATTAATTTATTAAAAATAAGTGACGTTGTATGTGTACCTTAACTTTCTTTACACAATGGGCCAAATATTATACAATTTAAATAAAAAAAATTTAACTGTAAATTTTATTTTATGTCTAAATAATTTTATAATAGCTAACTTAATTAACTGAAATTATTTAAATTTTAACAATAAATTAATTAATTGATAAAATTTAATAATTATACTAATTAATAAATACGGTTAACGGTTACTATTTATTTTGTACCCATAGCCGAAAGGACACTTTTCATTTTTCTATATATTTCTGCTGACAAATGGAAATTGTTTGCAAATCCCAAAATAATAGTAATAATAAAAGAAACAAGTGAAATCCGTTTTGGACCCTTTCAAGTGTCCGTTGAATCTGCAATTCCCATGGAAGAAACTAAAGTGGAGCAAGTGAAACAGGGTATGTGGTGTGGTGGGGGCTGCTAACCCTGATTTTTATTTTTGCTGTTGAATCTGCCATCTCTGTTGTTCCCATTGTTTTCTTTTTGTCCATGGGATGGTTTCTTTTTGAGCTGTTAAAGTAGAAGACAAGCATCCAACTTAAACATCATTTGACCATGAATTCTACCCGCCTTGTCTTTAAAAATCAGAATATATTATTATAATAACTCAAAAGTTTAGAGCTTCATTATTGGTTTTGGTTTGGAATGATTATCATTATTAACCTACTTTGCTAATGAAATTTTCAGGGTTAGGTCTCATAAAAATAGGCAGATATTCAACTCATACTTGTTAAACAAACCCCAAAGAAAAAAATGAAAAGAAAAGATCCCCTCGGTGCATAAAGTTGAATCTTTTCTATTCATAAACCAACAGAATTGGCACGAAATAGGCATGATGGGTATTCAGAGTTAGGCACCAGTGCACATACATTGGGTTTCAGTCCGAAAGCAGCTCTGCAAATGGAATGCAACATGTTTACCTCTTTCAGACAGCCCCTAGCATGTGTCTCTTTCAGGGTTTGAATCCTGGAAAGATTAAAACACGCCAGACTAGATCTAAAATCAGGTCCAACAAAAATTGATAAATGAAACTTCATTTATTCAAGATGAGATGGTAGAACAGGATTTAAGGCCGATATGGATACTAGGAAAGCCATTTGAGATGCTAGCAAAGTTAAGGGAAAATAAAGATAGAGTGTAGTAATTAGATTGTGTAGCGATGTTCCTCTCGCTAAAAAATGGTATGTTTTTATGTTTGTTTTGAAAATAATGTTTTCCGCGTAGGATTTTAGAAAAACCGTATTTTATTTAAAAATGGAGTCGCTACCGGCCACTCAAGGTGGACCGGACACCGTAAAAACCAGATATTTCAAAATGTCGGGTTCGGGAGTCGGTTACGGATGTGAAAGGATTAGCACCCTCACACCGCCTAAAATTGGTACTTTAATAATTACCGCTTTATTAATATTAGACTTTCCGGATTAAAATGACGATTAAATTAAAATTTGATTATAAGTGCGAGTAGATTTTAAAGGCCCCGTTATTCGAGAGTAAACACCCAACCAATATCACTACGCCTGATACTGGCCCCGTTTATGCTCGAATAAAAGGGTACCGCATTGACAATAATATATCCGAAATGTAACTCAAAATATGGCAACCATAAATAAACACAATACGATAAAAATATAAATAAATACTAACATAATAAAATACTAATCTAACGCATAAAAAACAAACCCAACATAAATAAAATACTACTCTAAAACATACAAACATAAATATTAATCTAACACATAAAATATGATAATAATAACAATAATAACAATAATAATAATAATAATAATGATGATGATGATGATACTAATGCTAATGTGAATGCATGGATCATATTAAAATGCATGGAACAATATAAAATATGTCATGAAACTAGATGTTAACGATTAAAAATGCATGGATTAAATATGGCATGAATGATACACATTAATGGACTAAATTGAAAAAGATGCAAAATATAGCAGAAAAACGGAAATAAACATAAATAAAAAACTAAAAATTAAAAAATGGCAGAAGGTGACCAAATTGAAATAAAAAAGAAAATAAGATGTGAAAATTAAAGTGAAAATGGGACGGAACAGAGGCGGGACAAAGGGCTAGGGACGGAAAGGGAATTATTCCATGGACAAAAACATGATGTGGGAAAGACATGAGGTACCCGAAGTGTAATTAGACCATTTAAAATTTCGCGGATCCTCCTCGGGTCACCGTGTCAGGTCATGGCTAAAACGGTGCCATTTTGGGCCGTGTATAGGCGCCTAAAACGGCGTTGTTTAAGGGTTGACGGGTTTAAAACTTAAGGTGGTTTTTCATTCGAAATGAAACATAATAGAAATAAAATAAACCCTAACCATATTCTCTCTCTTGAACCAGAACGGCGGCGCCACAAGAGATCAACGGCCGTTCCTTGGCTAGCATCGCTTATCGGCGATGAGCCTCCCGGCGGCGGTGACTGAAGGTAAGCTCTCTGACCTCTACTTTTTTTTATTTTGACTCGAATAAAAAGATTTAAAACTAAAAAAGGATTCAACAGATTTTTACTTTTAAAATTTCTTGTTTTTGATTTCAAGAGAACTTACAATTTTTGAACAAAGAAGGCCTTACAAATTTTTGATTTAAAACCTTCTTTTTTCTCTGAAATTTCAAACAAAAAAAAACCCTTCCCAAAACTATTTTTTTTAACCACCGACCCCCTTCTTGAACTGATTACATGGGTTTATAATACCCATTTTTTACAATAAAATACTAACCACTCCCTGACTTTTATTTTATAGCTCTAGAGGATTATGCAAAGCCTGATTTTCAGGGTATGGGTTAGCGTATGATGATAGGTATGGGTGGTCAGATTGGTTTAGGGTTTAGGTTTTATTTTATTTTATTTTTTAGGGTTTTAGGATTTAGGGACTTTGGATTTAATTTGGGGTTTGTAATTTGGGGATTAGGTTTAATTCAAGGTTTTAAGGTTGTTACCGGTGACGAAAACGGCGCGGCGGCAGCAGCACCGTGGCGACGGTGACGGTTTAATTTAGGTTATATTAGGGTTTTGGTGTCCGGGTCGAATCTAGGGTTTAAAGTTTGGGTCGGGTCAAAACGGGTTATTGCAGTTGCCCCTCTTTGCTCATTGTTGTGTAACGACAATAGAGCAAAGACTAAAAATGACTCGTTTTGTCCGGTCCGGTTGAGCTTCTCCCCTTGATGTATGTCTTCGTTCTTCTGTAGATCTTCTTTCTCTTTGATGCAGGTCTTCTTTCTTGTCTTGGTTGATCTACCTTGTCACTCTTGGGAAGCAAAATCTTCAAAATAGGGGGTTGTCTGTTGGGGAAGCAAAATGAGTCCAACTTGCTACATTATTGATAATAAGCTAATACCTAAAGGAAATTTGACCCAACTGCAACACCGGCGAAGAGGCAGGGTCTACAAAATTTGATCTAGCTGCAACACTGACGAAGAGGCATGATTGGAGTATGAAAGTTCCCATGTCTGATCCAGCTACAACTTTGACGAAGAGGCAAGATCAAAAAACTCACAACTTTTTTTTTGCTTTTTGTTTTTTTTTTGCTTTTTTGTTTCTTTTTTTCATATTTTTCTTTTCTTTCTTATGGTAATACGAGAGTAAAAATAACCTAGCTACAACACCGACGAAGAGACCGGGTCGAAAGATAGATGTTGGACCTCACTGCTCCATCAACGGAGAAGTAAGATCGGATAACGTTGGTAACATGGATTCAACCACCCCATCAGCGGAGGGACTGGATCGGATAATGGCAACCTGAAATCGGCTACACCATCAGTGGAGAGCAGGATCAGAGGACGACGGCAGCTTGGACCTAGCCACTCCATCAGCGGAGGACTAGATCGGATAATGACGACCTGGAACCGGCTACACCATTAGTGGAGAGCAGGATCAGAGGACGACGATAGCTTGTACCTAGCCACTCCATCAGCGGAGAGACTAGATCGGGTGATGAAAGTTGATAAATTTTCTTTTGATTTTTTCATTTTTTTCTTCTTTATTTTTACTTTTTTTGACTTATTCTTATTTTTCTTTAATTTTTTTCTTCTTTTTTCTTTTTTCATTTTTTCTTTGATTTTCTTCTTCTTTTTTCTTCTTTTAGCTACAACATTAATAAAGATAACTTGAAAATCAGTAAAGTTGGATCTAACATCGCCATCAACGGAGGGGTATGATTGAATAATAATATTTTGGACCCTACTCGCCATCAACGGAGAAGCAGAACATTAACTGGAACCCTACTACACCATCAGCGAATAATAATAGTAGGATAGCAGGATCTGAGGATGACGATAGCTTGTATCTGGCCACTCTATCAGCGGAGGACTGGATCGGATAATGACGACCTAGAACCAGCTACACCATCAGCGAAGAACATGATCTGAGGACAACGGAAGCTTGGACCCGGCCACTCCATCAGCGGAGGACTGGATTGGATAATGACGACCTGGAACCGGCTACACCATCAGCGGAGAGCAGGATCTGAGGATGACAGCAGCTTGGACCTGGCCAGTCCATCAGCAGAGGACTGTATCGGGCGATGAAAGTTGATAAATTTTCTTTTGATTTTTCATTTTTTTTCTTCTTCATTTTTGCCTTTTTTTAACTGTACAAAGAAGTAAAACTCGAGAAAAAATTAGGTCTGGCTGCACCGTCAGCGAAGAAACAATACCTGAATAGAAATTCGATCTGTTTGGGGAAAGGTTCGGATCTGTTGCACCATCAACGGAGAAACGAGATCTTCAGGATGTCTAAACTGCTGCACCATCAGCGGTAAAGCAAAATTTGGAAATGTTGGCATATCAACAATGACGAAGGCATGATCTGAAAAAGGCTACTTCTGCTGCTCTACTGGCGGAGAGGTATGACCTGAAAATAGAAAACATTAATCAGTAAATGTTCAAAAATTTGTCACTGTTACCTTTTATTGATGTTTCAGCATCCTCTTTGTATTTGGCCTCCTTCATAGCTAGAGGTTGGCAGTTGTGTTGTTGCCCCCATGGCTGAGGTTATTCGATCTCTTCCCTGGACCTATTCGCACGCACAAATAAATGCACCCTGAGTGCACCTAAATTTGCGCCTAATACACGTGTCTAGTCTAAATGCATGACAACTTAAATATATGTAAGATGTATGCAATAATGATTCAATGCAAGATGAATGCAACTAAATGCATGAATGCGACATGATTTGATTGATTTTTTTTGTCTTCAAAGGGATGCCCCTAACTCTCGACTGGTCATGACTTCATTACGATATAACCAAATAATCTATTTTTCTGTACGATATAACCAAATGATTTCCTTCTTGTTTGACAGTTTTATCCTCGAAGCTTTTTATCTTTACCGATTTGTCCAACCTTCGATTCACTATCACAATCAAATTCGGATTTCTTTTCCCTCTCAATGCTCATAAATTTGGAAATATGAAACATAAAAAGATACAAGCACACAGTAAAAAAACAAAAGTTTAAATTACTACATAATTTGATAAAATTATATTTATTTTTTAAAATAATATGCATCGTTAATACTATGGGCGTTAATATGTTTATTGAGATCTAATTTAATTAATTAGGGATTTGAGGATTTATGAATTGTATTAAAAATATATAGCTAATGGATGAATAAACATGCATTTTAATTCCAATTTAATGGGTTTGGGGAAAAGGAGGGGGCTTTGTAATTTCACATTGATATTAATTCATAATACTAAAATTGAACCTGGGCTGGATTGGCGGGAAAGCTGCCGCTATTCCTATTCACTTTGATGGGTCTAAATTAGACATGGGCCTAAGCCCATTAGTTCAACTATGATTGACATTTTAATTTATAAAATATAGAATTAATTAAAATAAATTAATATATAAATTAATGTTATAAATAATTAAATAATGATGAATAAAACCTATTTGTATTAATAAATGGAAGTATAATACGAAAAAAAGAAAAGAAATGAACATCAATCTTCTCCTTTAACACATCCTCTAATATTTAATTTGAGATAAGGTTTTTCAATCCTTATATTATTTTTCTTGAATTTCCAAGACAAAGGCATACTATCAAACCCTAACAAAGTATCATCCAAATATAATTGTGCGAGAATCACTTGCATCTTCAGTTGTCGCAATGAAAATTTGGTATTGTGACGAAATATCATATTTCATAGTTGTCATTATCTCGAGTAAACCAACTATGATCGTTTTAATATCAGTTTATTGCAAAATTGAGACACGATAATGGTATGAAATCATAAATCAAAAAAGAAAGGAACAAACATGATGAACACATTTAAGGATGAACATTTGATCGATTCGAGTTGAGTCAAAAAAATTCGAGTTAGTCAAGTTGATGAGTCATATTCCATAACTCACTTTAGTTAAAGTTTTTTGTTTCGAGTTGAGTTGAGTTGTAAAGTTTTTGTAAAAATTTAATTCTCGTTATTTATAATGTTATAGTACGGATTGATTCCAATCTAAACGATTTCTTTAATCATATAAGATTACATATATATTCATTCGTATTCTTTTTTCACTTGTGTAAGTAAGTTTTGTAATGTTATTTAATAAAAACAAATATCATCTAAAATTATAAAATATATTTATACCTTTATTATTAAAGAAGGAAATTTAAATTGAAAATTTTAGTTTTTCGATTTTTCGAGTTTGACTCAAACTCAATTTGCACGAGTTATTTGACTTGAAAAAATCGATGTAGAAATCCTACACAAAAAAATCACAAAGCATAGATAGAATATTCACTATTAGGGGTGAGCAAAACTCGACTCAAAAAAATCAAAATTTTTTACTCGACTCGAAAAAATTTTAAATAAAGTTTGAGTTGTAAAATGAAAATTCGAATAACTAAAGTTTTTTAGTAATTAGTTGATTAATTTTTAAGTTCGAGTCGAGTCCCTCAATTTTTCTTGGTATATATATACCGATATAAAAAAAATATGATGAAATATATGCCCCATATGAAAAAATATGACGAAATATATGTGCATATCTTATATTATTAGAGAGACATTTAAATTGAAATCAAATTGTACTAGAACATAATAAATAATTACAATTAAATTTGTATAAGAATTCAAAAACTCGACTTGACTCGAACTTCATAAACTCTACTCGAATATAAAATTTTCAAATAAAGTTTGAATTGTAAAATATAGTGCATCAACTCGAATAACTTAAATTTTTTTGATTTGACTCGACTCGATCGAACGCTTACCCTATTCACTTTAGTTAAAAATTGTACAAAAAGAATGCGAATAATAATTATCAACTCTACTCCATTCTAAAGACTAAACCCTATTACCTATATATAAAGTCTATTGTTTGATAACAAAATAAAACCCTAAAACATAAAAAAAAACTTCTTTTACCAAGATTTCCTACTTATAATTAATATTTTTCACATAAAATATAGTTCATTAAAAAACAATATCAAATTAATAAAATTAATTAAAATATTAAAGAAATATTATTAATTAAAATTTAGATTGATATCTAGCAAGAATTATACACTCATGTTTTTTTAAAGTGAATATACACTCGTGATTTATCTAAAGTTTATATATCGAATTCATTTTTTTATCTAAAATTCAGGATGAAACTAATATTTGTATTTAAAATTAAAAATGAACTCTTTTGACATGTAGGATTCAGGAGAAGGAAATACTTTGATCTAACGGATAACACCGTCCTTGGTCCGTCACTTTCTTACATGAACCGAACATTAAGACCCGAAAAACACGACCCGAATAAATTTATCAGACAGAGGAAAAGGAAAAACCCCCACGGATAAACCCTACAACATTTGAAACAGAAACAATGGCATCACTTCTTCAACTTCCTCACTCTTTCTCCCCGTTCTTGAATTCCCCAAACCCTAGAATTCAGTTTCTAAAATCTTCCAAGTTTGTATCTTTACCAAGAGCCTCGGCTGAATCCAACGGAGCCGTAGAAACCCCAAAACCAGCTCGTCGAGGCAGGAAAAAGAAACCAGCTTCGTCTTCCCCAGAAACTCCAACGGAAAAGAAAACAGGGCGCGGGAGAAAATCCCAGACTGAAAATGGCTCCGTCGAATCTGAAGACGAGGGAGAAGAAGAGGAGCTATGGGTTTTCGACGACGGCATGGATTTTCCGTACGAGGAGCCTCCTTTGATCTGCTGCTTTGGCGCTGCACAAAAGGAGTTTATACCCACGGTTCGAGTGAACGAAGAGCCGATGCACCCGGATAAATACTCCACCTGGAAAATGCTGCAATGGGATCCACCGGAGTTCGGGAGAGCGCCAGGTGGGCCACCAT
This sequence comes from Hibiscus mutabilis, assembly GCA_019671005.1. Taxonomy (NCBI): domain Eukaryota; kingdom Viridiplantae; phylum Streptophyta; class Magnoliopsida; order Malvales; family Malvaceae; genus Hibiscus; species Hibiscus mutabilis. The sequence goes on along the minus strand of CM033738.1, from coordinate 11,647,129 downwards.
CCAACGTGGCGATATCCCACGTCAGGCTCGGAGGGAGAGCTGCGTTTATGGGGAAAGTTGGGGATGATGACTTTGGCGATGAGCTTGTTCTGATGATGAATAAAGAGAGAGTGCAAACTAGAGGTGTTAAGTTTGATAAGAATTTAAAGACAGGGTGTACTTATATGAAGGTCAAGTTTGATGAGCATGGGAAATTGAAGATGGAGACTGTTAAGGAATCTGCTGAGGATTCTCTTCTTAGCTCTGAGTTGAATCTTGCTGTTCTCAAAGAGGTAACTTTTAGAACTTACTTTACATTAGTATTGTAGGAAAAATCCCAGTTTTTTGTTCTTGGAACATTTTATGATAATGTGAAATTGATTAGGCTTATGTTAGCATTTCTGTAGGTAGTGGGTTTCTCTTGTTAATGGAGTAGTTGATGTTTGATGGCTTTGAAAATAAATGAATCTTTGATTCTCTTAATGTGGAAACCAGTTTGGTCTAGATGCTTGAAGTTGATCATATGGTTGAATTGAGTTTCTTGATTGAATGTGGATGCTTGCAGGCTAGGATTTTCCACTTCAATTCAGAGGTTTTAACATCTCCTTCCATGGAATCTACACTTTTTAAAGCGATTGCATGGTCTAAGAAGTTTGGGGGCCTCGTATTTTTCGACTTGAATTTGCCGCTACCTTTGTGGAGATCGCGTGATGAGACGAGGGAGGTGATCAAGAACGCCTGGAACAAAGCAGACATCATTGAGGTTTCAAGGCAAGAGCTGGAGTTTCTACTGGATGAAGAGTATTACGAGAGGAGGAGAAATTACAGGCCTCAATACTATGCTGAAAGTTTTGATCAAACCAAGAAAAGGCGAGACTACTATCATTATACGCGTGAGGAAATCTCACCGTTGTGGCACGATGAACTTAAATTTCTGTTTGTGACTGATGGAACACTTAGAATGCATTATTATGCACCTTCATTCGATGGTGTGGTTGTTGGAACGGAGGATGTGCTAATAACACCATTCACTTGTGATCGAACCGGTTCTGGTGATGCTGTTGTAGCTGGTATTATGAGGAAACTGACCACTTACCCCGAGATGTTTGAGAACCAAGATGTCTTAGAGAGGCAGCTCCGCTTTGCGATAGCTGCGGGAATCATATCACAGTGGACAATTGGTGGTGTGAGAGGTTTTCCTACCGAGAGTGCTACTCAAAATCTGAAAGAACAGGTTTATGTACCTTCAATGTGGTAGTTTAGAGGTGGAGAACACAATATCAGAAATTTACTGTTTTTCCTAGCATATTATGAGGCAATGTATGTGTTACTATATTTTCCTGTTTGGCTTATGGTGATGTAATTCTTTTCTGAATCTTATGTACTGAATTGCTTGATCTTGCAACATAATTCAATGTTTTTCTCTCTAAAAAAACAAAGGCCCAACCGATATAAAATTTAAAAGTCCAATAAAGAAGATTAGCCCTAATCTAGCAGTCCGAAAATGTATACAGCGACGTCGTTTATGCATCAAAACTCACAAAAACCCGATCATTGGAGCCAACGAAATTTGATACGATTGCATCTGCAGAAAAAAGAACACAGTGGTTTGATTTTGATTTCGTACAAGGGAAAGCCGAAGAAACTCGGGGGAAAAAAACATGCTTCAAATCAGACTAAGCAAGGGACCGTCCTCGGATGCCAGCGGTTCCGTCAAGCCATTGCCCGCGGACACGGTGACGGTGGCCTGCCCCGACCATCTCGTCCTCGCTGACCTTCCGGTTGCCAAGAGCATTGGCGCTGCTACCTCCTCCTCGCTCGTGAAGACCGTCGGTCGGAGATCCCGCCGCCAGCTTGGCGAGTGAGTACACTTCTGCGTTCGCTGCGATTTTCCTATAGCGATATACGGCCGCTTGGTACGTTTCAATAATTAGTATTTGTACTTTTTTACCTTTTAATTAATTGATTAATTGCGAACAAGTATTGTAAACAATGAATCAGATAAAATAAGCCTAATCTGTGAAAATTTGTTGTTAAAGATATTTGTAAATTGAATAAGAAATAGAAGTGGAATTGCTAGGAATTGAATGCAAAGTTCGGACTAAAGTTGAAAATTTGAAACTTTAGTAGTGAGGAGATTCTAATGAACGGATAATGGCCGCAATTGTATAAAACTTATTTTTATGAGTTCCTTGATAAATTGGAACTTGTTTTCTGCATATGAAAATATATGTTTTTTTGTTTGTTTGCAGAGTCCCTGTGAGCATGCCTTCTGCCTTGATTGTGCAAGGAGCGATTCAATTTGCTACCTGTAAGTGATTACTTTTTCATTCTTTAATGCAAAGTAGTGTTCAAAGAATTGTAGAATTTTATATTTTTGGTTTTCCTTGATGTTCATGAGTAATAGCAGCTAGGATCAACTGTTTATTGGGGTTCTCTAGGAGCGAGATCATTATGATATGGAAATTTCTGTGGTGTTTTTTTTTTTGTGTGTGGAGTCCAGTTTTGGCTAATTCATGAGTAATTTGGCATTGACTAAAAAGTTAATTTTTCTTATTATTTTGCGTAGTTGCGATGAACGTATACAGAAGATTCAGACAATCAAGATAATGGAGGGGATCTTCGTATGTGCAGCTCCTCACTGTCTTAAATCGTTTTTGAAGAGGACTGACTTTGAATCTCATATCCATACAAGTCACCCGGACCTTTTAGAGCCTACTGCTGAGAAGGAAGATGGTAAAGAATCAGAGGTTCAGAGTGGTAACCAACCCACAGGTTCAGATTCCACCATCCGAGGTCTTCCAAGGCCTGTCATTTCTCCTGGTTCGAACCCGCAGTTCCATGATAGATACTGAAGACAAAGCTCCTTGGCAGCAGCCAAGGGAACAACTGCCTCCAAGGCAAATGATGCCGAAGGGGCCACCAGCCTTTGGTCAAGTGCAAAATTATCCATCAGAGCCCCAACTGGACAATAGTCAACACCCGGGTTTTGACAGGACTGGCCCTCACCATCACTTTCAGCAAGGCTTTGACAGGCAGGGCTCCCCACAACTGGAATAGAGTCAGTTTTCAGATAAGTTGCAGGGACAGTTATCTGAAAACCAGTTTCCAGATTACCCACCTATGATGCATTCCATGCAACAACCACCTAATTTTGCTATGCCAATGAATTCAAACCCCATGTTAACTCCATACGGTGTTCCTCCATTTCCAACTGATGGAGCTTAACCATTTTATGGTGCTCCCTACGAGATGGCTAGGCCGAATTCAGCACCAGGTGCTGGTTCTGAGCAAGGGTCGTTTATGAATTTCCCACCAGGTCCTATCGGGGGTGTAAATTACCCTGCATCTTATCCTCAGCCCTGGAACGGAGGGCAACCCGGTGTTCGATTCGAAGCTACGCCAGGTAATCACATGATGCCAGACAGTTTTGCAAATTATCAAGCTGTGCAGGGTAGTAATGCAATAGACCCTCCGGATGGTATAGGTATATTGGCACCACAACCCATGCAGGTTCAGCCACCGCCTCCACAACTTCCGCATCATATGTCACAGCATAAACGAGGCAAGCTCCACCCCGGTGATATGGGTCGAGATGGTCAAGGGTACCGTGATGGCTTTGCAGGAAGCCAGGACTAGAAAACTGCTTGTGTTTTTGCTGTTCCCATGTGATCTTTTCAATTTTTTTGGATCTTTGATTAAGCATTGTAATGGTCTGACTATCTGCTCCCGTTTATATTATGATAATTAATAATTTCCAAGTTTATAAGTCTGCGTCTAGGTTCGTCGTTGCAACTCAAGGAGCAAATTTATGTTTAGCAGGTGGCTTTCTCCTGTAACCAAGGACAGAAGTAAAGCTTGGGTTTCGGGCTGTGGCCCTCAAATTTTTTTAACTAAAAAGTAGAATAAGTTTTTTTTTACCTATTTAGACCTTTAACTTTTAATTCATTCGAGTTGTGTTCTCTATTTTTCATGATTAATTATATTTCGTACCATGATCTTGGTTTATGGTTCCATCAATCACTACCTGTAACAGAAAATCTAAAGGAATGAACTTAAAATAAAGGTTAAGTTTATAATCAAATGTCAAAATCTAAAGTAATGAACTTAAAATAAGGTTAATAAAAGGCATAGGTTTAAATCTTACACATGATATATATCGTACTAAAATAATTATAATAAAAGAGTAGAGGTTGATTCTAAATTACTGTTAGAGTAAAATACACTCTGAGTCACTCAACTATTTCGGTTACAAACAATTTATTTTTAAAAAAATTATAATTTATTCACTCGATTAAATATAATTACAAACATATCATTTTGTTATCCAATTTAAAATATGATACAACAATAATTTTAGTCCCAAAATATATACATTATATCACTTTGGTCTTAATTTAAAATAATTCAATAAATTTATTCCTTCGTATTTTAAAAGTTTTGACATTGTACCCTCTACACACTCTTTGACCACTTGTCGCACTCTCCATTATTGTCCATCAGCTCAATAATTGACATATGAAAGAGCTCAAAAGACACAACCACTTTACTAATGGATAACTGATGGACTAATTTAAGAACATTATGACCTTAATATTGTATGTTAGTAGACAGCAACTTCACTAATAGAACTTTCACATATAATGAGTTAAATTTATTTAAATATTTTAAATTAAGATTAAATTCGTAGAATGTATAAAATTTGGGGTTAGAATTATTATTATACAAAGTTATGTTAGATGTGTTTGGGTTTTGGAAAAATATTATATGTCACGACGGTTGAAACAAAAAAAATTCACAAACGCATTAGTTTTAAGGTTTAAGGATTTAGTTTATGGTTTAAAATTTAGTGTTTATAATTTAAGGGGTGTGATTATACTTTAGGATTTAATGATTATAATTTAAGATTTAAAGTTTAGATAATACAGTTTAAGATTTAAATCTTAAATTCTAGATATGTTCCTTAAATTATAAACTCATAAAACTACTATGTTTATCTAGATTTTTTGTTTTCAGCGTCAATGCTATAAATAATTATTTTTTACCCCTATTTTTATACTAATTACAATTTTAAGTTTTTTCATTAGGATTAGATAGTAGATTGTACGCAGTGAAGAAGGCGTGAGAATCGTCAATGTTGCGAGCATTTCTTTTCAGCTCGAAAATCCTTGAGACTTGAGAGCAAGAGAAGACAGCAACTGGATCTTTACAACCCAAAGCCCAGGGTTTAATTATTCCCTTCCCCCCATTTCCGATTTATGATATTTCCCCTCACCAAATTCCGTACCGAAACGAAGATCACACCATGAATCACTTCGAGATTAGGGCTTTTTTGATATTTTCCCTTTTGATCAGTCGCTCAACTTTCTCTCACGGCGATGAATCCAATAATAAATTCCGTCAACGAAAGGCCACCGACGACGAGCTTGGTTATCCCGAAATGTATGTCCTTTTTATTTCTATTGTTTTTAATTTTTGATTCAATTAGAATTTAGAGGAGTTATTGCTATTTGAAAAAGAAAATGTGTGTATATGAATGTGTAGGGATGAAGATGCGTTGTTGAACACACAGTGCCCTAAGAATTTAGAACTTAGATGGCAAACGGAGGTCAGCTCCAGCATTTATGCTACTCCTTTAATCGCTGATATCAATAGGTCGACTTTACTCTTACCTTTAAGTTCATGTTTTTTTATCGCATCTAAGCTTTAAAAATCTCAATTCTTTTCATTTCCCCTTTCGAAAATCTGCTTCTTATTCAGAATAATTTAACTGACTCTCGTATGATTGTATAATTTTTAGTGATGGGAAGCTTGACATAGTGGTTCCCTCTTTTCTTCATTACCTTGAAGTTTTAGAAGGTTCTGATGGTGATAAAATGCCAGGTACCGGTGCTTCGTTTTCCCTGATCATGTTAAATAGAACTTATTGATGTATCTAAAGTAATCAAATCGAAGTTGATGCCACTGAGTTTTCAATAATTTGTCAGGTTGGCCTGCTTTTCACCAGTCAACCGTGCATTCTAGTCCTCTCTTGTATGATATTGATAAAGATGGTGTGAGGGAAATTGCTCTAGGTACCTACAATGGTGAAGTGCTTTTTTTCAGGTTATTTTTCTTAATTATTTTCTCATTAGAGGAAATGCTTTCTAGTTGGTAGAGGAACTCATTAATGCAATGTTGGAATACTAATTTGTCCAAAGGTTGTTATTTTCAGGGCTTCAGGGTACTTGATGACTGATAAATTGGAGGTACCACGCAGAAAAGTTCGTAAAGATTGGTACGCAGGGTTGCGTCGTGATCCAGTGGACCGTTCTCATCCAGATGTCCATGATGATTCACTCATCGAGGAGGCTTCTAAAATGAATGCTTTGAATCGTATGCTATTCCCACTTTTCAATAGTTTTATACCCCTGTTACTTCTTTCTTAATCTCTTAGATTATATTAGTTGCTAAGGTAGCTCCATTGCACTCAAGACTCAACTCAATAATACTATGCAGACAATGAACTAGTTCTTTCCTTATTCCACCACTAAGTTGCAGCACCTGTTTCGGATTTTAGTTATTTGGCCTGTTATATTGCTTTAATCTTTAAAAGGGAAATCTGAAACAACTTTAGGAGAGCATGGTTTTATTAATATTTTGGATCATTCTTTTCCCATGAAATGACTCACACCATTACATAATGTGTATCCTTGCAGAAACAAATGAAAGTATACCTAAATCTAACCTTACTGGTTCAACATCAATAGAAAATCACTCTAGCGAGGTTAACTTGTCCAAGGCAGAAAATGAAACGAAAATGAGTGGAAGTCAAATAGAAGGTTCCATCAAGCTGCCTACCAATGTTAATGCTTCTGTAAACAATGGATCAGTGGGAAGCAACGAAACACATACAAAAACCAGTTCTGGGAGACGGCTTCTAGAAGATAAGACCTCAACAGGTTCCCAGGAAGGTAGCTCTGATTCAAAAGAGAATGCTCGGGAAGCTACTGTGGAAAATGATCAAGGGTTAGAAGCAGATGCAGATCAATCCTTTGAGATATTCCGTGATACTGATGAGTTGGCCGATGAATATAATTATGATTATGATGATTATGTTGATGAATCCATGTGGGGAGATGAGGAATGGACTGAAGTACAACATGAGAAAATGGAGGATTATGTGAATATCGACTCACACATCTTGTCCACTCCGGTGAGTATAAATTTCAATGAGATAATATGTTTCTTTATAGTGAAGGAACAACATTGATAGACACTAGTGGAATTCTACTACAAAAGTCACAACTTTTTCCCTATTGTCATCAGGTCATAGCAGACATCGATAATGATGGGGTATCGGAAATGATCGTTTCTGTTTCCTACTTCTTTGATCATGAGTAAGTTCCCTTCTGTTTCACTTTGACTTTGTAGTCTAAGTTTCTCTCAAATGCAACTTGAAATTCCTTTTAGCAAAATTGTAGCTTCTTATTCCCTTTTCTTATTTAACTTTTTTAATATTTTCTAAGTTGGTTTATATTTTGAGGAAGGAGGGATGAAGATGCTTTTTTACAATTGAAGTGGCTGAAAAACTGAAAATTATTTGTTAGGTACTATGACAACCCAGAACATATGAAGGAACTTGGAGATATTGATATTGGAAAATATGTCGCCGGTGGCATTGTTGTATTCAATCTTGATACAAAGCAGGTTAAGTGGACAAAAGACTTGGATTTGAGTACAGATACTGCCAACTTCCGTGCACATATATATTCTTCTCCAAATGTTGTTGATTTGGATGGTGATGGAAACTTGGACATCCTTGTGGGAACTTCATATGGCTTGTTCTATGTATTAGATCACCATGGTAATCCATTTAGATTGATGAGCTTCTTCCTGTGTTATTAAAATTTAGATTTCTTACAGCTGGTCTTGTATGTGCGATCCATACTTTAGAACTTAGCTAATCAATATTTCCCTGCCTATGCGAATTCAAGTAATTGTCTGCTCTACCTCGATGTTGAAACTACTTTAGCTTATATAATTTTTTTTTTACCAAATCTGCATTAGGATTATTCTTTGTCTACATCAATTTATTTCATTACACATGATTTTGGTTCAATTCTGTGGGTTTCATATTTGAATTTGTTGAAAATGTTAACAGTGGAATTTTCTACTTGGAACCCTCATTATCACAGTGCTCTGTTTTGTATTCCTTCTTTTGAAGTTTTCGTCCTGTTGATGCTTGGTGTTTTTCCTTAGAAATAACTCTGTTCAAATTTCTCCCATATTTGTTTTCTTGTTTTAAATGGCTTTAATCATATGCAATTATTTTCACCAATCAATCCAATTGAATCATTCATTCATTCAGGAAATGTCAGACAAAAGTTTCCTCTTGAAATGGCGGAAATTCAAAGTGCTGTAATTGCAGCTGATATCAATGATGATGGCAAGATTGAACTAGTGACAACAGATACACATGGGAATGTTGCAGCATGGACTGCACAAGGAGAAGAAATTTGGGAAGCTCATGTAAAGAGTCTGATTCCCCAGGTGAGTAGCACACTTTCTGTATCTTTGTCCATACATGATACATGGACAGTATGATTAATTAATAGGTAGCTAGTTTCTCTATATTCATTTATAATTTGGTATTGTTCCACCACTTTGTATTATTGCATCGGATATGATATGTTCAGTGGTACATGCCCCTGGTGCATGTTAGCCATTTTTCAAGCATCTTTCCTCTGGTTTTGAACTCTACATTGAACTAAATAATTAATTGAGAATCTAGTGCGGAGCTGATACACATCAAGATTTATACCTGTTTGAAGTACCTTGAGATTGTTTTGTCTGAATATCATCTCTTTCCTCAGGGTCCTGCTGTTGGTGATGTTGACGGAGATGGAAACACAGATCTTGTAGTTCCCACATTATCTGGGAATATTTATGTTTTGAGTGGAAAGGATGGTTCAGTGGTTCGTCCATATCCATATAGAACTCACGGGAGAGTAATGAATCAAGTTCTTCTAGTTGACTTAAGTAAACGAGGGGAGAAAAGCAAAGGGCTCACTATTGTGACAACATCCTTTGATGGTTATTTGTACCTGATAGATGGACCTACATCATGTGCTGATGTTGTAGATATTGGTGAAACTTCGTAAGTAGTTTGTGCATATGACCTATGGTTATGTACCTTACCCAATGATCTTTCATGTTTCTTTTCTTATATTTGGACCATGTCTTGACAGGTATAGCATGGTGTTAGCTGACAATGTTGATGGTGGTGATGATCTAGATCTTATTGTTACAACTATGAACGGAAATGTCTTTTGCTTTTCGACCCCCACCCCACATCATCCCCTCAAGGCAGGATAGAACTTAACCTGACATATGATTGATTTCTTGTGCATTAAAAATTATATTAATTAATTGTAATTTGTTTCAGGCATGGAGATCAAAAAATCAAGGAAGAAACAATGTTGCTAACAGGTACAACCGTGAGGGAGTATACATCACACATTCATCCCGAGCTTTCCGTGATGAGGAAGGAAAAAGTTTCTGGGTGGAGATTGAGATTGTGGATAAACATAGATATCCTACAGGGTTCCAAGCACCTTACAATGTCACAGTAAGCCACCATTTCATGCACAAATGAAAATTGCTAAAAGCAATTCAAATTCTTTTTTTTATAACGTTTTAAAGTAGTTTTAGGTTTTCATTCATTTTTTCTCTCTCGATACTGTGCTGAAACAATGCAGACGACATTATTAGTCCCGGGTAACTACCAAGGAGAAAGAAGGATAAAGCAAAGCCAGATCTTTGAGCGTCCAGGGAAATATCGGATTAAACTTCCAACAGTAGGGGTAAGGACTACAGGGACTGTTGTTGTGGAGATGGTCGACAAGAACGGACTCTATTTCTCAGATGACTTCTCCCTCACATTCCACATGTATTACTACAAATTGCTGAAGTGGCTCCTCGTCGTCCCAATGCTTGGGATGTTTGGTGTGCTTGTCATCCTTCGTCCACAGGAGGTCAGGCCTTTGCCGTCATTCTCCCGAAACACTGACTTGTGACAACTGCACCATATTGGATCTCAACACATGCTATGGTTTACATAACTTGAATCAAGGACACTGATGAGGATCTCTTTAAGTCTCGGTTAAAAAGAGAGAACGACAGACGAGCTCAACTTTGTTTTGTTTTTGTTGCCTATACAGTGTTGGCCTTTCTAACGTTTTAATTAAGGATGTGGCAATTTGTAGGATTGTTGTGGAATTTGAGTTTCTTTTTTGAGATTAGATGGTTAAAAGTTAATTTTGACACGATCTAAGGACACAGATTTATCAACAGTGAAACACTATCAACCACCACTTTGATTTGTCGATTAAACAGGGTGAATTGATTTTGGATTGGATTGGTTAAATTTTGGGTAATTTTCGGTTCAAGTCATTTTGGTTTCGAATTATTTGGATTTGGGTTGTGTTCCTTGTATTCCGTCGTTTGAAGTTTGGAACTTTGGATCATTCTACGTCAAGGTTCATTTATTTCGGATGGATAATGGATTGTTCGTCATTTTATGTTAAATCATTTTATCAATGGAAAAAATTTTGATAGACATGTCGTGGAAGTTAAATCTTTTAGTTTTATAGGTTAGAGCTTTAGTTTAGGGTTTTAAGGTTTAGAATTTAAGGTTAGTGTTTAAAATTTAGAGTATATGGTTAGAGTTTAGAGTTTAGTTTTTTAGGGATTAGAGTTAAGAATTTAGGATTTGATTTTTATAATACAAATATACATACTTGTGTAAAACATATTTTTTACCGCTTTTGTATCAAAATTTTACCATCATTTTAATTTTGGATCAAATCCGTTCAAATTATTTATATTTTTATGATCAAATCAAATTGGATCATATCTGAATTACAATTAGGGTAAAGTTCACAAATGGTCACTGAACTTTATTAAAAAATACAAAATGGTAATCAAACTTTTAAATGTTACAAAATGACAATTAAATTTTATGTTTTGTAACAAAATGGTAACACTACCGTTAAAGTCTGTTAATGGGTAACCTTATAATTATAAAAATTTGGATAATAACACATTTAGTCATCTATATTTATAAATTCAATTAATTTAGTCGTATTTTAAATCAAAACCTATAAACTTTCAGATCATTCTCTATACTTCATTTCTACACTTCTTCCAAGCTTTGAACTTAATTTTCATGGCTTCTTTCGCATCAAATATGATCCGCAACCATTACTTAAAAGAAGAACTTCAAGAAAATACTCTTCCAAGCTAATCCAATTCTTATTTTTTTATTTTAAAATCTCTGCAATCCAAAAAAAATAAAAGAGGGGGAAATCGGCGTGATTTGAATGTTGATGATGATGGGTATGGGCGTGATTTGGATGATGAGTTGATATCGAGGGGATTGAGTGGGAAATTCGGGAAGCAAAGGATGAGGAAATTAGGAAAAAGGGCGTCTGCGAAGATGAACAATTCGAAAAGATCATCAATTTTGTATACGAAGGCTGGGTGTGTTCATGGCAAGCATGGCCGGAATTGAAGTCCTGTTCCTAGTTATCAACTTTGGGTACGTGTTAGAATCTTCATTTGATTCTTAACTTGTAATTATTAGGGTTGAATTGTTGCACAAATTGTTAGGTTTGCATTGTGGCTTAAGTGAATCAATGGTTTCATCCCATTCTATCAGAGAAGAAGTATCGTGAAAGAACATGGTCTTGAGCATTTGATTTGCTGCTGGATGGGTATCTTAAATTAACAAATTACCAATCTTAACCTGGTCTTCATATGTTATAATGCGGACGTGCGGTGAAGATTTAACGTAAAAGAAGCCATGGAAGTTAAGTTCAAACTCAGAGGAATTGCAGAAATGGAGTATAGAGAATGACCCGAAAGTTTATGGTTTTGATTTGAAATACGACTAAATTGATTGAATTTATAAATATAGAAGATTAAATGTGTTATTATCCAAAATTTTATAATTACAACGCTACCCATTAACGGGCTTTAACGACAGAGTTATCATTTTTTTACAAAACATATAGTTTAATTGTCATTTTATAACATTTAAAAGTTTGACTATCGTTTATTTTTTTAACAAAGTTCAGTGACCATTTGTGAACTTTATCATTACAATTAATTGGATATTAAAGTCTTAATTGCCGAGATTGATATGCAGCCTGTTATTAAGTAGATATTTGTGAGTTCAAAAAAAAATTAAATTTGTATCTTTGAACTTGACAATTTTTTTAATTTAGTACTTATACTTTATTTTAATTCACATTGGTGTCAATTTTTCCAGTTATTCAAAATTTTTTTAACATATATAAATGGTAAAAAAAGTAAGTTCAAAGACTAATGCGGACAAAAATAATTCTAGGATCAAGCTCGGAAAATTGTCAAGTTTAAAGACTAAAAAGTTACTTTCTCCCTTTAAAAAACAAAATAGAAACTGAAACCAAAACATTACAAAGCTAACGTAGATGATTGTGAAGGGAAAACAATTGCATGTTTGTTTCTCAAAAGATGCATCAACAATACTTTTGTTTTTGTTTTCACTTACAAGCATCAGCCATCAGCCACACTCCCACAAGTAGGGGTATAAACGAGCCGAGTAGAGCTCGAGTAGTGCTGAGTTCGACTCGGATCGTTAAGATTTCGAGTCTAGTTTGAGCTCGAATAATTTTTAACGAGCTTGAAAAATCTAAGCTAGACTCGACTCGTTAAGAACTCCAGTTGAGTTCGAGCCCAATCGAGTCAAATGTTGACCGATCTTTGACTGTGTCGGACTCGAGTAGCTCGCTATCTGTCACGTCTCATTTAAAGTCCTATCAAGGGAAAAAAACTTTGATACACAAGTGCAAACTCAAGCTTGTTATTTTTAGGGTTTAGGGTTTAGAGGCTTAGGTGGTTGGGTTTAAGACTTATGTTTAGGGTTTATATTTTAGGGTTTTAAGTTTAGGAATTTAGATTTTAAATTATAAAAAATAAAAATTTTTAGTATATTATATTTTCAAGTAGTTCGATAGCTTTTCGAGTCAGGTATCAATAGCTCGGCTCGTTAAGAACTTGAGCCGAGTTCAAGCTCGAGTTGAGTCCAATCGAATCGAGTTTTGATCGAGTCGGGCTCGAATAACTCGCGATTTGTCTCGTCTCATTTACAGCCCTACCCACAAAAGAAAGGAATAGTCGCTCATAGCTGAGGCTGGTTGGGTTGATGCTCCTTCGCATCCACCACCAGATTCAATTCCTATCAACATTTTCTTATTATGTTAGTTAATACACGTCGTCTCCGATACTCGAACCAGGAAGGTTAATGAATGAGGTTGCACACTTCATCCCTAGTTTCCACGCCCATTCTCAGCAAAATTATTCGGATTCAACCATACCATACACAAACAAACTATACTAATTTCATTTCAGTCATGCAACCTTTACTAAAGGGTCATCAAATATACAAAGCTTTAACCGGACACCACGGCTGAGAAAATGCTTTCTTAAAACAAGCTGAGTTGACTGATGTCCGGAGATCATTTCATTCATCATGGCTACAACAATGTTGAACCATATTCCTCAAACTCTAGTGTAATGGTTTCCTCTATGAAATTTTACATACCTAAAACCAAAACCGAACCCGACAAGCAAGTAAGTAAGCAACTCCTTTGAACAAAATGATTCTTTAGCTAAAGCATTAACAGCAGAAAACCTAACCAAAAATGTCAGAAAGACCATAATTATATCTACAGATTCTATACCAACAACAATCCGGCTGAGTCTCAAATTATTGTTGTCCATCAGTGAATTCTACTCAATTATTCATTCATCATAAACTCGAGAGAAACGTGAAGTAAACATTGTCAGAAGCAAGATGTAAAACCAGAGTTTAACTATAGCTGACAGACTAAAAATACAAGTAAATTGTATCATATGAATTAAACAGCAAAAAAGAAGAAATTTACATAAGAACCCTTTAGAATCCCTGTAATATAGGTCTCTTCCCGAGCCTCTTGATCTCCCTTTCCATTTTCCCAGTAAGCATCAACCCAAACATCCTGAAATCACACAAAAGGGACCAAAACGGATGCCCAAAAGTGGCAGGGGCATTCCTTTCCACAAAGAAATGACTGTACCAGGCCAATCCATACCCACATATCGGCACAAACACCAAGAACCACCAGTTAAACAACAGAGAATATATAAACGACACAATACTCAAGAGTGTGCCGGCAAAGTGCCAGCGTCTTGTCGATGGTTTGGAGTGCTGATTCACATAGTAGGCCCAAAACTCCTCCAAGCTCCTGAAATTCATCTCCCCCAATCGAGAAAGTTGATCCCTTGAAATCACCTGATAAGAAGAAGCAGGGAAAAAAAGAAACTTTACAAGAAAAATCCAACCTTGATTTGGTTTGACTGATGGGTTTTGGCTAGAAATCACAAAAAGCAGAGCTTGAATGGTATTTCGCAAATCCAAATCGAGGAAAACTATAAAGACGATGGGATTGTTTTAGTTTTGAGGAAACTGTCATAAAAGGGTGGAACTTTGGGCAGATTGGATGTAACTAATAATGTAATCCAAGGAAGAAGAATGGTGCAAGGCAAGAGAGTTGAAAAATAAGAAGGGTGAGCAGTTGTTTTCTATGGAGATGGAGGAATCAAAGTAGGTTTAGAGGGTCTTCTGCAACAGTAATATGGGCTTTGTCAGCTGAGATATGTGATGGATAGGAATTTGGACTTTTCTTCTTAGGTTTTCCCCCTCCAATTATTATTTTTTAAATCAACGATGAAACCAATTCATTCAAGCGAAAAAATCACAAGCAGCATGAAAAACGTCCAACGGCACAAAGCCACGAGAATCAAAAGCAAAGCTCAAACAAAGAACAATAACAAAATCAAAACAAGAAAATAGACTGGAATAAAAAAAAAAAACAAATGTTAAGGATCAACATCCGTCACTTGTAACTCCTCTAGAACATCGACCTATTTTCCTTGAGAGAGCTCTGAGGGAAGACATGCTTCCTCGGTGGAGGATCTTTTCATCAAGGATGCATATTGAAAGAGGGTTGCAAAATCAGACCAGCTGAATTTTTTTCAGACAGAGAGAAGAGAAAACCCTAAGCAAATGGCCAACACGGCCAACACAGAAACCAAAAAAACAACACCGAAAACTTCTGACGAAACAAAAAAGGGGATGCATGGTGAAAAGGGAGGCTTTGTCGACGGTCCGAACGCAACCGATCGGCGGTGGACGCTGCAGAAAAAGAGGAGATTTCGGCAGAAACTTAAGGCCGAACCTGGTCTCTGACCCCAATGTCAACCCCACAGAATCTGTAACCGACGGGGAAGTCATCTTGCTTTCCGAGACACCTAAGCTCTGAAAGAAGAACCGAAAGACGCCGAGAGGAGTGGCCTCCAGCGAACGTCGAACAAGATCCTAACCAAAAGCCAAGTGTTAGGAACTATGAAGCACGGGGACGCCTCCTTAGGGCCTTCCCACATCCCGATACGGGGACGATTGAGAACGTCTCAGGGACGACTTAACTTTGACGGGACGGTTAACACTAATTAAAGACGTTTTCAGGATATCTCTGAATAAATTTATTTAAAAAAATAAAAAATAAAATCCTCATCTTCTTTATGAGCAATGATTTAAAAACCATCAAATTAATCTAAACTTAAAAAACTTAAGGACAATGCTAAACTTAAAAAATTTAAATTATACTCAACTAAATTCAAAATCTCACAAGTAAAAAATTAATAAATTAAACACTCAATCTAAAAAAATATAAACTTAATTACATGTGGTAAATGACCCACGTACACTTATCTTAACCAAAAGGTCAAGACTAAATTGCTTCATTGTTCAAGTGGCTAAGCATCTATTTATAGGCTGCTTTCTCTCATTGCTTTATATATCTTAAGACGTGGGATATTGAGAGTGTATTGTATTTATAATCTGTTTTAACTTGTTTTAACGCTTCTTCACTCCAGCTTTAAATAGGGATGAGTAAATATCCATTTCAGCCATGTCATATTTTAATTTTATCATTTTAGTCATTGATTTTTTCTTAATTTATAATATAAAGTTAAATTTTAATTCAATTTAGTCATTTAACTTTAGTAATCTTCTAATCTAAGTGCTAGAAAATAATTTAAAAATCATTAGAAGTGAATTTAAATAACTACAATTATAATTATTGTTTAATACAATATAATTTTAGTCCTTATTGTATTATAAATTTTAATGATTATATATATATATATTTTATATTTGTCGTATCATTGTCGTACCTGTACCTTATAATTTTAAAAATTATCGTTTATTGTCTCCGTCTCCGTACTCATTCTCGTATCCATATTTGTGTAACTTAGATTAGAAAGACAAAAAAAATTAATCTACAAAAAAAAAGACAGCAAAAGAACGATCGTCAAGAACCGATCGACTTCTGACGGCTAAAACCATCCTACGAAAACTTTTTCAATAATACAAAACGAGAAAAAAAGAGTTGATTTTCTTTTTTGATTCCAAACTGAGGGAGCTCAATTTCTTTTTACAATGCATTCCCCCTCCAGTTATTGTTGTTTATGAGTAAAGCTTATAAAATTTAAATTGCAGTTTTAGAAAGATTTTTTAGTTGTCTAATAGTAAAAAAACGCTTATGTTAGTTTTATTTTGTATAGGTTCTAATTTTAATATTTATTTTGGACTTTAATATATAAATAAGTATTTAAACTATGCTTCTTTTTAACTTGTATCTAAATTATTATTTTGATAAAAATATGTGCCTAATATTTTATTTTGTTAATTTTAAGTGTTTAGTAGTTAAGTGCCAATTAAAAAAATCTACTAACCAACTAAAACTTGACACACGACATGTTTTAATTTATGATTTCTTTTTATTAATTTTTAATAATTTAATTTTTTTAAAAAAACTTTCTAAAATTCTCAAAAATCTCCAGATCAATCCCCTAATTCCTTAAAAATCACAAAAACCTCAAATCATTACTGCTACCGCTGTCAAGTATCGCCACCTAGTCTTTCCCTTTTATTGTTGGGCCCAAATGATCATTTCCCCCAACGTGCCATTGTTGAAAATAGAAAATAATCGAAGAATATGAAGCAGCAATTAAGGGTTAAGAGAAATAATGAAAAAATAGTTTAGATTTGTCTACACACTATACATAAATGAGAGCTTAATTACAAAAAAGGCTTAATATATATACATATATTTGAAATGGATAACTAAAGTATTTTTTGGTCAAAATAAGTATATAATATCTCATTCAATTACATTTTAAAGTCGATCTGTTAATACTGTAGAAGTATTATGGCATTCAATAAATTAATGACATGCGGTCAATTTATTTGTTTTATTTTTTTAAAATAAAAATTTTTAAATTTCTCAAAAATATCCATATATTTGTATATTTTTTATAAAACCCTAAATTGTTAATATTTAGGTCCTCAAATTTACCCATTGTTGTCGCCGAATAATCACCATCATCCAGCCCTTATATCATCGATCTTACACCATCAATTACCTCACTCTTTTGTCATAAAAATCGATAAATAGCGTGTCTATCGAATGTTAAACGTCAAATCTCTATCACCGATTACACCAATATTTTTGTCATAAAATTGTTTAATGGCATGTTAATCGAACGTCAAATGTAGAAAGATTCTAATCGAAAAATGAACGTCGAACGACATTGTGGATCTTGTGGTGAGAGGGGGATACTTGTTGTGACGGTGATAACGTGGAGGTCAACGACGACAATAAATGAATTTAAAAATTTAAGGTTGAAATTGTGTTTTTTATTTCAAGGTTTTTATTATAAATTAGAAAAGTTTAGTTTTTTTTTAACTATAAAATATAAATTTTAGAAACTAAAAGAAATTAAAAAACAAAGGCATATGTCATTTTTTTTATCGAAAAGAAATGTTTCATTTCATAAAAAATAAAAAAGAAGACATCCAAATAATGATCGTGTGTTAAATTTTTTTAACAAATTAACTTTAAAATGATGACATACTGAACATTAAACGTATATTCTAATAAAAAACTTTAAATACTTACATTATCTAAAAAATACGTTAAACATATATGACAAAAAAAATATAATTTAAAACCAGTTACTTCATAATTAACCATATAAATGATTGCAGGTATAACCCATTTTTACCCCAATCTTTTCTCCTCAAAAACATAAGCCCTATTTTATTTTTGGGTGGAAAAACCAGTTTGAGAAATTAGAAACAACAAAAAACAGGTAGTTTTTTAGTGTTAAAAACTTGGTTTACTCAGAAGCAAAAAAAAACAGGCAGCTTTTGAGTGTCAAAACTTTTGTTCACCCCAAACTAGCTTCTCAAACCTTAGTTTGCCAAAAATTATAAAAACTAACTTTTGCAAAACCTTTATTTATTTCAAACTTTAGTTTTGTCACCTCAACCGCAAACAAAGCCATAATACTAATTTGAACATTTTTTTCTAAAAAACCATATAGAATTTGGTTGAAATCTACCGGGTTCGGATTTTTATTTAATCCTAATCCCACGTGTTTCATTTTCGTGATGCATATTTTTTATTTTTTAAAAGAAGGGGGGAGAGAGGAAAAGTTGATTGTTTTGATTTGCAAAGATTTCCCGCCCCAAACCCCACCCCTACTCCAACAAAACATAAAACAACTTCAATTCATTCTCCCCCCTCCAGTTCAATATGAAAACTAATCGAAGGCTCAAGAAACCAGATCCATCTTCATCCAAGGTAAGTGATGCCCACTCGATCCTAAACTTTGTTTATAGATTATAGTAAGAGAAGAGTAGTAGAATCGTATATCTAAACCAATTCTGATTTTGATTTCTTATTCCAGCTGGTTTTGAAAGAGATTATCGGATTAACTACGAAGAACGCCAACGGATTAGCTTCCACCGTATCAACATCCAGCTTCATTTACGTCGCCGGCTGCGTTGCGGTGGTTTACGATGTGGAATCTGGAACCCAATCGCATCTTATGCTCTCTCATCGAATGCCTAAACCTTTGTGCTGCGTCGCCATGTCACGTGACGGTCGCTTTGTAGCCGCCGGAGAGGTACCGAAATGATTTTAATCGGAGACTTTTAGAGTAATCTGCCTATGGGTTTCTTCCTATTTTGGTGTGATTGGATTTTAAAAGTATATTTTGAACTAGTAGTACCTTTAGCTTTGCAATGATATGAATCGAGAATCAGTTTAATTATAATTATTCATAAATGCATTATATTCTGTGTTTAATTATTAAAAGTCCTGGGTTTGGATACTGCGATGGTAAATTACTTTTTTTTTTTATCAAACTTCAAAGATTGGTAAATTACTTATGTTTGTGGTTTGTACCATGTGTATGGATCTACTGTTGTCTTGCAGTCAGGGCCACAACCTTCGGTGTTGGTATGGGACTGCGTAACTCATGCCTTCATGTCTGAGCTGAAAGGTCATATATACGGAGTTGAGTGCATTGCCTTCTCACCTGATGGTTAGTTACTATATATCAGTGGAATTCAAAATCCATGTCGTGGTTATACTTATATTTACAAGACCTATATTTGATCATTCTAAATTTCTAATTGGTTTTTGTAGGGAAACATCTGGTTTCTGTTGGAGGGTATATTTACCTTTGGGATTGGAGGAGTGGGATTTTGGTTACCAAGCTTAAAGCAAGTTCATCATGTTCTACTGTTACGTCTGTCACTTTCTCTTCAGATGCAAATTACATTGTTACTGCCGGAAAGAAGCACCTGAAATTCTGGGCAGTTGGTGCATCTCCAAGGACTCGCATGAACAGAGGGACAGTGTCACTGTCTATTCATTCAAAGCCTATTAATCTTGGTCCTCAGAAAGGCAGTTCATTTATATCTGTCTCGTCCGCCGTCTGGACAGAGGGTAGTGTTGTGAACTGTGATCAGGTTGATGAGCTCTTTCCATTATGCGCACTGACTGATGCAGGTTCATATTGCTTGACATTGTATTTAAGAGTTAAATTGATTAGATTTCTAAAGCGTAGTAAAAATTTTCAATACTCTTCATTTTACTTACAGGAGTCCTATGCCTCATAGATTCTGGGCTGTCATTAAGAAATTCGGTTGATTTAAAGGTATGCTTGACTTCCAATATTATGTTTTTGATATAAATGAATCAGCACACCAATGAACCTTTCCACAGTTTTGAATTTTGGATCTGATAGATTTTTAGTTCTATGGTGCGGTTAACATGGTTGGCTACTACGGTAAGGGAGGATTGAGTTCTATAACTTAGTAGATTGTTTTTGCTGACAAAGCTGGAAAGTTCTCACCAAGGATTCTCAATTACAAAATTTGATACTGGAGTGTAGAACCGTATGAAATATATCTCAACTATTGCAATTGGGGTCATGTGTGAGTTTGATACATTCAAAAATTAACTTTCAGGTTGAAAAAGGATTTGCACTATCTGCATCCATTAAGTTAATTGCTTGTGCATGTAGCAACGGACAAGTACAACTCTTCAACGCTGAGAATCTTGGCTATGTGGGAAGCCTATTGTACTCTAAGGCCAAATCATGCCATGGAGAAATTGATCCTTTTTGCCCTAAAGCCAATGAAAATAATTGTCCATCGTCCCCTACTCTTCCTGATGCAGTTGCTTGTCAGTTCATCTCAGAAAAGCTTGGTAAGCTTTTAATTCAATTAGTTCTTTTGGCTCTTGATATTCCATCTTCTTTGTACACATAATGGTCAATTTTCAAATTCTCTTATGCAGTTGTGGTCTATGGAGATCATAGTCTCCATATATGGAATTTCCATCAAGAGAATGAGGTGATTGTTCCATATAAGATTAGTGAAACTCAGTTTTTGATTTGTCCATGGGTGATTCTAGAAGAAAATTAGTTACAAACTAAATTCTTTTCCTTAAGTTGATATTTTGTGCTTATTAATAGATTAGAACTTGATTAAGCAAACTTTTATTGGTATCTTTCCAGGCTACCAGGTCCTTTGCTCTTATTTCGCATTCGGCTTGTATATGGGATATCAAGAATCTCTGCTGTGAAAGCATGCACGATCCATATCTTACATGTGCTGCAAAGGGATGTTCTGGAGGAGTCTCCTTTGCAACCTGTTCAGCTGATGGCACAGTTAGGTTATGGGATCTTGTCTCACAACCTGATTTATCAAGGGATACTGCTGACAATAATTATTTGATCACTGAATCAGAGGGGATTATTAATATAGGTAAAGGCCTAAGTTATAATAGGTCCCAGCATAAGTTGGAAACATGTTATAATGTGCAGATTTGTATATTTTCATTCAGGAGCTTTATCTATTTTGGATTTATTATGAACTGATTTATAGTGAGTTTTTCATGTTCTTGATGCTAAATGTGTTTCAGTAAGTTGATTTATATTTGTATGTTCAACTTCAAAACTGTTGGATTTTATTTATTTCTCTTACTTGAAGCAGTGGGTGCTGGAAGTTTTGAGATCGCCGCCGGGGATACAACTTTTGGCAATCAAGGTTTACGATCAATGGCAATTAGTTCAGATGGAAAATACATGGCTGTTGGCGGTTGTGAGGGAAACCTCCATATATATGATCTTCACAATTCTGAGTATACATGCATTAAGGTAAGCTTGAGCCCATCATTATACGTTAAGATAATTTATTTGAAAAAGAATTTAGTGCTGCGAGTACTTTAACTATATTTGCGATTAGTTTATTAAATTCTGTCAGTCTTACAAATTACATTCTTTTATGTGACAGGATTCTCATGATGCAGAGATTCTTTCATTGAGTTTTAGCTTATCAAGTACAAAGGATATAGATTATGGAGGAAATGATAATCATTACTTGCTTGCTTCTGGGGGAAGAGATCGAATAATCCATCTTTATGATGTTAAAAGGTTTTGATTGAATACTTAATGCCTCTTTTTTCTCTTTTTGAATTTTACTGAAGCTTCTTGGATCTGTATGCTAATTGATCTATTGTCCTTCATGCCAGGAATTTTGAGCTCATTGAAAGCATTGATGACCATTCTGCTGCTGTGACTTCTGTTCAACTTGCTTGCAATGGATGTAAGATTCTGAGTTGCAGTGCAGATAGGTATTTTGCTTTATGTATAAAATGAGGCTTGATTGATAAGGAAACTACTTGAGAAAACGAGGAAGTGACACAAAATCACTGTTATTTAGTTGCACTCTTGATAGTTAATTTTGTTCCGATGGCATTTGAAACAGCTTTAATTAGTTAAATTACTTTCAACAAATCAAACAATTATGATTTACATTCATTATTTCTATCTTTCAATTTTTACTTTTATTCAATGATTACTCACCATGGATGTCCAAATGGCTCATTGTAAAGTTGTGTTTTTTTTTTATCTACCATAGGTCCCTTGTGTTCCGTGATGTCCATTTAACTGACAGCAGATGTAAGGTTTCACGTCGTCACCATCAAATGGCATCTAATGGAACTGTCTACGATATGTCTGTAGATCCAGTGACAGAGGTTGTTGTCACGGTTGGGCAGGTAAGCTCGCATCTTGTTATTTCTAAGGGAGTAATTTCCATATTCCAATGGCAGCTTCAAGGGCTACCTCAATTCCTGGAACGAGCTCCTTAAATCCATCATATGGTTAAATACTACACACTAAAAACTAACCTTTAGTTAACTGCTTGACATAATTTGCAGATTCCTCGTGTTTGAAATCCTCATTTGAATTGATTATGTGGTTACATTTTACTTGTAGGATAAGAAGGTAAATATATTTGACATTGCTAGTGGAAAACTTATTAGATCATTCAAGCAAAACAAAGACTTTGGCGATCCAATAAAGGCGAGTTATGAGCTTTGAGTTAATAATCAGTAGGATGTGACCATCAACATTTCTGCTACTGACACTTAAATATGTGCGTCAGGTTACAATGGACCCTAGTGGCAGCTACTTCGTATGTTCATTTTCAAACAAGTCTATATGCGTCTATGATTTTACAAGTGGAGAGATGATTGCCCAAGCTGCAGGACATGGAGAAGTTGTGACTGGTGTAATTTTTTTACCAGATTGCAAGCATATAGTTTCTGTGAGTTTTTCTCATGCTTAATTTTTTTTTTTGACATTACGTATCATGTCTTGATTGAAATTGAACTAATTCAAGGTAACTTGTTTGTATGTTCATTCACTCAGTCTCCTCAATTTAATGATGCATTCAGGTAGGTGGTGATGGTTGTATTTTTGTATGGAAACTTCCCACTCGCTTGGCTTCCAGGATGCTACAGAAAGTGAAGGAAAAATCTCTTTTATTGTCGCCAAGAACCCTATACATGCCAGTGGCTTTTACTCGAACAACAATTTGTGGAGAGGAAAACAAGTCATGTAGTTCCAAGATTTCATTGCTAGCTGAGAGGTCCAGCCAACATAAACAAAGAGCGAATTATCATGGATGTGATTCCCAAGAGACCTATGTATTTAAATTAAGCATTTCTAGACTTCCAAAATGGGCACAAGACAAAGTAACAAGCTCTGATTTTGTCCGCAGAAATCTTGAGATCACTTCACCTCAGGTATTCTTGATGGTAGACTTTGACATGCTGATATGCATTCATACTTCCAACGTAAAAAGCAAAGGAAAATGAAAAGAGAAGTGGTTTCCTGGACCCTCATTTATAGGATCAATAATAATTCTCGCCCAATTTTCTCTGTTGTGGCCTTAGAGTAAATGAAACCAATAAGATTTTTGGAACACCAGAAACTTCCATCAGGATCTAAGGATAATCTGAATAATGGATACCTACATGGATTTAGTGTTTGGAAAGTTTCAATGAACACTTACCATAAAAGAGGGCCGTATTTTGTGTTTATATAACCATTTACACCGAGACACGGTTGATTTTCTAGTTTCAGTTCAGCTCTTTTAAGCCATACTACTTTCAGTTTTAGCTGGAGTGCTGGACTCATTCATAGATATAAACTGTTCACTTTATTCCTAAAAGGAATTTGGAGAATTTTCACCATCTCTTGTATAAAAAAAAACATTTGCTACTGATGAATGGTTTTGCATTCATTGATCTTGGTTTATCTTTCCCGTTGATGCCTCCAGCAAATGCAAATAGACCCAAAAATTTCATCACCTTTGATTAGCAGTGGTGGGGGTTATGGTTCATTGTGCCATGAACACCAAACAGCATCTGATTGTTGCTCAGGAGGCAGCAATTCATGCCTCAGTAACTTATGCAGCAGTTCTTCCGATGCTACGGAAACCCAAAGTTCTGCATCACCAGATAAACTAGTTAGGTGAGGTTTAAATAATTTCATCTCTTCTGCTTTGTATATGTTAGGTTAGCACTTACCATTTGTTTCTTACTTTGTATCCTAATGCCTCATGATCCTTTATCATTAATTCAGCAGCTCTGCAGCGGAAGATCATTGGTTCACTGTCTACAATGTACGTCTGGATCTATTAAGCTCCCCAGAGGCGCAAAATCTTAAAGACGTAAAGATGCCAGTGTCATCACCAAAACTAGGTAAACCCAAGTTTTTTCTTGAAATCGAAGTTCTTTTATTGCTCTACTGATTGGCTACAAAGTTGAAGAAATAGCTACAAATTTCTGAAGGTCTGTTGTATTCATTATGATGGAAAGATTCCAATGAAATTCAGGATGAAACTGAAGATATAAAACAGCAATGCTTATATGGGACTTGATACTATTAATGAATCCTTATGTTACAAAGGGAAAATTAACTAAAGTTAATCTTAGCCTAAGATGAGAACCTTTTTGGTATATCTTTTGCAGTGCAAAGCCTAGCTGAGATGCCAAGTGAGAGTGAACATTCTTTAGATCGCAGGGACCATTTCATTAATGACGGTAAGACTGCTACCTCAGAACATACTTGTCTTAGAAGTTAATTCTTAGAAGTTAACCACAAGGAGGTTCCTGATTTGATAGAGCAATTTTATTCTGATAAAACAGAGCAAAATTCTATAGATGTTAATGCATTCCATGTGAAGTCTGAGGACAGTGATCTGTTCAAGGAGCATTTTGACAACCTATCTGCAATACTCAAGGTTAGTTTTCATGCGTGGTAATTTTTAAATTAACTTAAAGTCTCAAAATGTTTTTTCATTCAGAATATTGGGAGAAAAGGGCATAGAGGTGGCTAGAATTGGGTCAGACTATATTCTTTGTGCCTTGGGGCCAATAAGCTACAGCTTGAAACTGAAAACTGATGTAGATTTTAGTATTTAAACTAGGGTAAAATTTCATTTTGGTACTTGAACCAATTTGTCTCAAGTTTCAATTTGGTAACTATCTTTTTTATCTAATTAGGCACATTAACTTGGCTTCAAGATTCAAATTAGTTCAAATGAGTCATTTACAATAATTACCAATTGAACCAAAAAGACAAGTTCATGTACCAATTTGAAACCAAGTAGTCAAGTTTAGGTACTTAATCGGACCGAAGAAAACTTTAGGTACCAAATTGAACCTTAAAGGCAAGTTCAGATACTTAACTGGACAAAAAAAGCTTAGGTACCAAATTGAACCTTGAAACTAAGTTCATGTACCAAAATGTATATTTTCCCTTTAAACTATGGGTGTTTTCACATTTGAGAAGATAAACTTCATTCTGAGAATGAAAATGTTTCATTTTTTAAAAGGAAAAAAAGTTCTCCCAGAAAACACAAGAAACGATGGATTTTTTCTTACTTTAGGTGTTTTTCTTTCTCGTCATTTCTTACCAAATGCAGTGTAAAAAGAATGTTTGACATTTCAAAAAGAACCTGACAGACCATATAAACCATTTGGTGACACCAAAACTTTCAAAGTCTTATTACTATCTGTTTACAGGTTGAGAGAAGGCAATCATCTGCTAGGAGAAGGTATTCTTCACAATATTTTGTACGACGGGATTATTTAGTGGGATGCAAAAGGCATTTTAACCCCTCGATGCAAAAGAACGAATTGGCCACCAATGTCACTTTGGAGGAAGTAGCAGGCTCCATTGATCAGGTACATTTATCACTGCTGTGCTGCGTATGAATGCCATTATACAAAAATGTAGTTTAATGGTTTCTTTTTCTATTTTTTAATGCATTAAGTATAGATAAAGATATAAAATTTATTTTGAGAGTACGAATACAGTTACATAAATACATAAATACAGACGATTATATATACTCCTTGCTCCTTAAACCATACTCCCTCAGTCATTGTTTATATTCTTTCCCCTGTTTTTATTATATTGAAAGATTATTTCGTGTCCCATCCAATATAATGATTGATTGTGATATATACTAATTGTAGTTGTTTACTTTTTTAATTATATATATAAATATATATAGTTAAAAGTTGTAACTGTAAATTGCTCCCCAATTTTTTATATATATATATATATATATATATATATATATATATATAGTTAAAAGTTGTAACTGTAAATTGCTCCCCAAATTTTAAAATGTTCCAGTGGAATTCTCTAATTCAAGTATGGTTCCAATTATGCCTTTCTTAGGATTTGACATGTTTAGAATAGTTATTAATCCACAGTGTTTAAAAAAGGATTCATGTTAGATCTAATTTAATTCTAAAGCTAACCGCTAGATTATCGGAAGGACTTGATTGGAATGATACTTTAGTTTAAAGATTCCATTTGAATGTTTTGAAATTTATAACTAATGTAGAATTTGACCCATAGTTCGGATATTTCTGATGCAATTATTAAATGTGTAAATGTATTGTGTTAACCTTGTTTAAACGTATCAAGTCATGTCCACTATGTTGTTTTTTTAATCGAATCTAATGTTATCAACTCTACTTATATCTTAGCTGAAACACATTTTGAGCCCTATCGCAGGACCTAAATTGCCCTCCTTCTCATGATGAAAAGGATGAAGAAGATTCATCAACCATTGAAGAAGAACCCGAGGCTCCGAAGCAGCATGTTGATGAACAAACTGAAGTAGAGGAGAAAATCACAGCATGTAAAGAAGCATTAATCAGCCTGGACATTGCAGCCGATAATGTTTTTGAGTTATTCGCGAAATTAAGAACAGAAACTTCCATGGAAGAGTTTTCAAGTGGATCCCAAGCTCGATTATACGACGAAGCAAAAGAGCTAGTGCCAAAAATTACTGAAAAAATTGATGCAATAGCCAAACTGGTGCAGGATAAAGCTACTGGCGACGTTGCTTCATCCACAAGTAAAGTTGAAGCCGGCTCAACGTTGGAACCTCTGTTAGGAACACTGGCTGAGAGCCTATCACAAAGGGTGGTTGAAATTGTAAAACAGAATCTCAGCTCCGTTTAATTGCATGACCATCATGTTTTTTTAATAAAATGGGTAAATGACATGTTGAGTCTCTCAAGTTTTATATTTATTCAATCTAGCCATCTTCTACCTCCCTCGTTTCAACTAGAGCTTCGGCTGTTAGAAGGGAGAATGGTTAGGGTCTCCGGTCAGTCGAGTTTCCGATATAAACTAAGAGGGAATTTGAGTGGCTTGAATGCACTTACAGGCCGCTAAAAGCATGTCATTGTGAACACGAATTGCACCGGAAATGATGACTCCCAAACCAAATCCAGGGAAAATGTAATCATTGTTCGCCTGAAATGAAATCAAAAACAAGTTGACAATGTAAGAAAATCCGGGTGTAAGCTTAACTTCAAACTTGAAAAGTACTTTTCAGGTTTGTAGGTAGAACCTGGCCGGGCACAAAGGCTTTGCCATTGTATTTGAAGGTGTCGAATGGGCTTCCACTGGCAAAGATTGCACGACCCTGCAAATAAAAAAATGAAAACAAAGGTAAATATATACGGATAAAGACCAATTTTACTTGAAATTATACTAAACTGCATATATATATATATATATCTACCTCAGTCCATGTGTATGCTTCTTCTGCTGTACACTCAGCTTGTGAGGTAGGTTTAGATAGAGCCATGATAAGAGGTTTCTGCAAATTTAAATCAACCATCAGGATTAGTACAAAAGTCTTCGGTCGAGACCGAGATGGGCATGGAGAGATAATAGGTTGAGAGAGATGGATAATGAACCTCATTCAAGGATGCCATGGCCTCAACAACCTCCTTGGTGAATTGTTTTCCAACACCAGATGTTCCGTTCAGGATAGTTGGCTTGATTGCCTGATTAATCAATACAGATGTGAGAAGGACAGAACACACACATATATATAAATCAAGACAAGATATGTACACACCTTGACAGCATCTAAAAGTGTCTTGACAGGTTGATGATCATGAGCCCAAGGTTTCTTGAAGTGTTGAAGTGACTCCTTGTGAGAGTCGACGATCAATCCCTTTGAGTCTACGAGCCAAATCTTCTTGCGGTTCTCTTCGGTCGGACTTCCAGTCTGTCAAGAAGAAGTATGTTAGCTATAAACCGTTTTCCCTATTTTGTTCGAGGGAGCTATGGTTGAAACGAGGGAGGAAGAAGATGGCTAGATTGAATAAATATAAAACTTGAGAGACTCAACATGTCATTTACCCATTTTTATTAAAGTCAGTCAATTTTTTAAAAAAAGATCCGCATGGCGCGATCTAATTGGTCCGATTTTTTTTAAACGGACTTTATAAAATAGGGACTAGCGGAGGTCATGATTTTTAGTTCAGTGAGCAAAATGTACTAAAAAATATTTTAAGGGGCAGTTCGGAAAAAAGTGTATAGTTTAGAGGCAAATGGGCCTTTAAGCCTATTTTAAATTGGTCTCTAAACTTATGAATATTTTAATCTCATCCTCAAACAATGACTATCATTCTAAATTGGTCCCTAAGCTTTTGAATCTTTTAATTTTATCATCAAATTATCAGTATATGCTAATAATATCTCGAATTAATAAAACTGTTATATAGATTGTTAATTGTTATATAAACATTGATGCATATTACTTAATAATATGATGTGACATAAATGATAATTTGAATATGAAATTAGAATGTTCAAAAATTTAAAGACTAATTTAGAGTTAGAGTCATAGTTTGGAGATGAAATTAAAATATTTAAAAATTTATGATTTAATTTAGAACGAGGGTTGTAATTGTTTTTGTTTTAGGTTTAATATATCATTTAGTACATAAATTTGTTACTTCTACAAATGTGGTACATATGTTTCTTTGAATCAATTTGGTGCATGAATTTGTTATTTTTATAAATATGGTATTTACGTTTTTCTTCGAACCAATTTGATATCATTTCTTATTAAACATCATTAAATGTTTGATACCTGTATTTGTCGAACAATAAAAATGTATAGAAAGTGTCAACAAATTTTAAAGCAGGTGGTTAAAGCACTCAGTTGACACTCTTTTTTTTTTAAGTTATGAGTTTAAAAACTTAATAAGAATAAAATTTCTCTTTTATTCTCTTTAAATAAAAATTGTTCAAAAAAAATTATTAAAAGTGAACGATGAGGTGAGAAAGTTAAGTTTAAGTCAATGAATTTAAAAGGGAGATAAGGAGTAACTGAACTGGTGTATCACTGAATTCATCAGCTTGGGCTCCATCTTCTCTTTCCAATGGCCTCCCTCAAGTTTTCAGCTTTGGAAGCAAAGACTTTTCCCCACCTCTGAAAAACGTCTCCACTGAAGATTTCCATGCAACAAGAATAGGGCTAGTTGGAAAGCTCTTTATTTTGTTGTAGATTTCAAGGCATGTCATGTCATGTCAGTCACACAAGTGGAGCTGCTGGCTGCTCATCAAAGCAAACATCTCTTTGGAGTTTGGAAAATCTGTAAATCCCTAGGTTCAGGTAGGGTTTGCCTAGAAATTATATCCCTAGGTTTGAGTTCTCGAATTAAGCCTGTTTTTTTTTTTTTTTATTATTGTGTTTGAAGGGCTAATCATATTCCTAGATTTGAGTTCTCGAATTATGTCCTTAGTTTGCTCATTATTTTAACTCTCAAATTTTAATTTGCCTATAATTAAAATTTTCAGCTTTTATAAACCTTAATTTACAAATTTTTGAGTTCTATATGGGATTTGACTTTTACATTTTAATCTTTCTAAAAAAAGTACAATCTTAGTAAAAAATGTACAATGAAAACTTTAACATTTACATTCACATCTTTTGTCAATATAATCTTTATTTTTAGCTAAATTTGATCTAATTTTCACTTTTTCTTATTTCTTAATCAAACTGTTATGATTCTAACAGAAACCATTAAAATTTTTACAATGCTGGTTTGGTAATTAATGTGTTCTTCAATGTTGTGTATGCTATTTTTATTAATGTAGTAACTTGTGTCGTCTTAAGCTATCTTGCGATGAATTATTGTTTTTTTTTTAAAAAAAAACTACTCTTTTTTATACTTTTAAAATATTTAAAGGTTTAAATTAATCCACTTCTGAAATGACTATCCAACCCTTGATTATCTTTATTATTTACAAAACTTGAATTCCATGAAAAACAAATTTGATAATAAAGTCATCATTTATGGGGAAAAAGTAATGAGAAATAGCCTATGACACATAAAAATATTGGGCAGTAGGGCTGCATTCCTTTTGATTGTCACACGCGTGCACCGATCCACAATTTTTTTTTAAAAAAAAAATTGATAGGGTACACACGTCGATTATGAAAAAAATTGATTAAAAAACTTTGATACATAGGCCGTGTAAACTTTAGTTTACGCGTGTCTTTTAGTTTTAGGGGTTAGAATTTTAATTTAGGGTTTAAGGTTTAGGGGTTTAGGTCGTAAGATTTAGAATTTAAGGTTAGTGTTTAAAATTTAGTGTATAGGGTTTAAGGTTTAGAGTGTAGTTTTTTAGGGTTAGGAATTTAGGATTTGAGTTTTTATAGTGTAAATACACAAGTTTGTGTAAAATTAATTTTACACAACCTGTGTATCAAAATTTTACCCTTAAAGTAATTCGAGTTCAAATCTAATCAAATGAATTCTAAAAAATAATAAAAACAATTTAAACAAAAAACGAATCAAATTCAAAAATATTAAAAAATTAAACTAATAACGATAAACTGAATTTTATTGAAACAAAAGAGAGTACATCATGAACATTCAACATATTAAAAAGAGAAATTTAGGGACTAAATCCACTAAAATTTCATACAAATAAATAAAAAATTAAAGGTGCATTGAATAATTAATACCTACCTTTAAAGCTGAGGTTCATCAATAGAAACTCAGTAATTGTCAGCAATTTTTTAAAATATGATGTAAGAGTGATGAGCGAAACAAACAACCGCAAAAGAGATCAAACTATTAAAGAAAATTGACAAGCACATATCAAATTTAAGCGTTGTGAAAAACTCTATACGAATGTAAATCTACTACAAAAATAAAAAAAAAACCATACTGCAAGGTAAAAGAAAAACATATCACAAGGCAGCGAAAACAAGTACGACAAGAAGTGCAAAAGGTAAGAACCCAAAACAAATATATTTTTGTTAAAAAATTTGAAGAAAATCAACAAAAAAGAAAATTAAAAACAAGATATAACAAAATAAGAGAAAAAGTATCAGCGAAGTATTAAGATTGAAGCCGTCATCGATCACTTAAGAGTGAATGCAGAGGTGAAACGTAGCGTAGACTTGTGGGGGCTACAACCCAAAAATTTTAAAAATCTAGATTTTTGTCCTTAATTTAAAAAAAAAATTAATTTAGCTCCCACAAAAATTTTAAAAATCTATATTAAGTTTCAAATTTTTATTTTTTAAAATTAAATCACTCTCATAATTTTTAAAAGTTCTCATTATGTCTCCCAAATTTTCAAAAATATTAGTTAGACCCACATTTTTTAAAAAAAATAATTGTAAATAAAATATTTTTTTGAAAATATCAATTTATTTTTTTAAATTTTTTAAATCATCCCCACAAACTCTTTCCTCAAGTTTCGCCACCGAGTGAATGAAAAAAGCAAGCTGCACACTAGTTTAAAGGTGTTGAGAGAACCCTATTAATAATCCAAAATATCAAAACTTAAAATGATAACATCAACAATACTCTTAATTTAAATTGTTCTAAATAAATAAGTTGAAATGATTAAATCGATTTAATTTGATTTTAAAATTTTAACTATTAATCTTAAATGATCTAAACTCAAAACAACTCTAACTTAAATTAAGTCGAACTTAAAACCATCTAAATATTTTTAATATTTGAGATAGGTATATGTTGGGGGTCCAATTGGACAAAATGGAGGCCTTTTTTTTTAATTTCCTTTTGCCACTGATAACTCTCTGGTGATGATGGGGGCTTGCCATTTTTTTTTATTAAAACTACAACCAACATGTATATAGTTCATTTTCCTGGAAAAAAATTAAAAATATGACCAAACAGAAGTATATAGCAGAAGGAGAATGAATCAACTTTTTGTATGAAAATGGTTTGTGTAATTATGAACAATAATGATATTAGGTTAAGACAGCATAATGGGTTTGGCGAAATTTGTGGAATCCGTTCCTCCATGCGCATGTTTTTGATCTTTGCATTATTCAATCTTTTTCCCTCCACTGTTTACAGATCCATTTTCTCCATCATTTTGTATTATTCAAAAGTGAGCTTTACAGATCCTAAACATGTTAACTCTGCTGCAATTTTTTAAAAGTAAATTGAGCCGAGTTTGATCGATTCGGATCGGATTAATCTCGGTTTTAAAATATTCGGATCATTTCCGTTTGGGTTAATTTCACGTATGGAACATTTCAGATTTGAGTCATTTAGGTTGGAACATATTAAGATTTAGTTACTTTGGCTCAAATTATTTTAGACTACATATTAGAATTAATTTGAGTCCTTTTGAATTTAGATTAATTTGGGGTTCAAACTAATTTAAATTGAATCAAAATATTGAATTTGATCCAAAACCGACATATACGACTGAAATCATCATGACCTTAAATTAGGGGCTCTGACATCTTCGGTCGCTGCTTAAAATGTGTTTCTCATTTATACCAGAATCATAAATGGAGGGATGAATAGATTGTTTTTTTAATAGTCTAAAGGTTATAAGGCAATATCTATTCATACAAATTCTTAATCTTTTGAGCACGCATTTTGCAGACAATACGAATTGAGCCATGGTTTCTTAGGATGAATATTATCCACTTTTTCACTGAGACCATTTATTGGGTTCGGATGAATGAACTGTTATGAGTTAATGATGCTTAATACGAACATGAATCATGACAATTTCCATTAAGGTTACATTATTTGGCCTACCATGTTGTCTCAGATCACGTTATCATTGTAATAATCTTGGCTTTAATTCTGTCCTCCTTATGTTATTCTTTTAGGGTTTCAAATGCTGAGAGACTGTTAATTCCCGAGTTCAGTTCTTCTTCTTCATTTATATAAAAAATGACAAAACAATATTGAAAAGAAAGGAAGGAAAGCTCATTTTCACTGCATAAAGCACGAGGGAGACAAAACTACTGGTCTGAATCTGACCACCGAATCTTCAGTTCTCCATTAAACAACAGAACATAAACAATGGAGCTTCGGCTTCCAAGTCTGAAGACAGAACATCAGCTTTTGCAGCTTAATTCTAGTATTGTGTTTCACTGTTTGCTTCACCAACTCCAAGTTCAGTAGCTCTCAACCTGAAATGTATACATTTTGCTCCTAAAACTTAGCAAAATTCTAGCACAAGGACCCTTAAAATCACATAAATTGTACAACTTTGTTATAATTTTATGTAATACTCAATCGCATAAAATGTATTAAATTACATAAATTGCTATAATTTTTAAATGTTTGTGTATGGTTATTGAACATCGATTTTAGTTCTTTTGACATGACATTATGAGATTGTGTCACATCATTAAAAAATAAATATATTTTTATAAAAAAAATAAGTAATGACATAATATAATATCAGAGTGTCATGTCATAAAAAAATTAAAACTTCCAAGTTAAAAGATTGGCATGCATACATATACTTGCAAAACATTGACAAATAACATGTCAAAGATGTATCTTAAAGTCCACAGTATATATTATTATGTAGACATTGAAGGTGCGCCCATTAATCAAAGAATATAAATTTAGGGTTTGTTTAGAAATTACAATATAATTGTTTGAAAATTTAGTTATTATTTTCATTTGTAATTATTTTTTTTAATTTTATTAAAAATGTTGGACCAGCAAAATGTAATTACATGTTTGACAGTACATATTATAATATGTAATTATATAAATTTAAATTTTAAAATAATGTTAATTATAAAATTAAATCGTGTAACTATGCGTGTGATTACACCGACTTTCATCTCCCCTAAGAATTGAGTAGTGTAATTGAAAACCTTCAATTACACTCAATTCAACAAGACTCACGATTTACGATGATTGTTCAAACATGTTACAACTGTATAATACAGTTAAATTCAATTATCTGATGATTTTTCAAACACATTGTTATTAAGAATAATTAATATACCAACAAAAAGTATTTTTCAAAGATAAAAACAAGCCATTGGATAACAAATATATCACAAAAGAAGATGATTGATGGGAGAAACATGTTATTGTCATTTTGTAGTCTAATATTACATATATAAGAGGTATGGTATTGGTAGGGACTTATCAAATGAGTTGGAGGGCTATCCCTATAGGAAAATTGTACCAAATAAAAAACTCCACGTACATAGATTCATATTATTTTTTTGAGCAAACATACATGCATATTAAGATATAGACATAAGGAAGTCTTAAAGCTTCTAAGTTTTTGAAAAAAAAAATTAAATTTTGAATTTTTATACGCATAATTAAGTTCTTGTAATTGAGAATTTGAATTAATTAAGTTTATGGTTCAATAAATTAATTTAATTAAGTCTTTTTTGACTAATTTCACTCTTTAAATTTTAACAATATTTTTAAGATATTATTAACATGTGAAACACTACAGTATTTTCGTGTAACATTTACATATTATTTTTTTTTCATAATTTTTAAATTCTTTTAAATGAAATAAAAATTTTAAAAATGCCAAATGATAATACCATGACATCATCTGATCCGAAAAACTATTAAATTTAACCGTCAACGTTGATCAAAGATGTGAATTAATAAAATTTTAAAGTATAAAAACTTAATTGAGTAAAAAAATAAGGGTTAATTATTAAAGAAAAACAGAGACTTAAGACGCGCTTAAATCTAATATATATATATATATATATTTGACAAAATCTAATTCTAATTCTAATCCTAATCCTAATACTACCTAGAGGGTAGGGGAAAGGGGAGACTCTAAGGGAAGGAATGTGGTGCTCCTAGTAGGTCTAGAACCCATGACCAACGAGAAATGAGGGAACAAAGATGAGAAGCTTAACTAACCGGCCAATTGTGCTAGCTCCTCAAATCTAATATATATATATATATATAAAAGATAGCTATTTGATATATTGGATGAAAATTTTTTACATGTAATTTTAGTCCACTGTTATACGACTTTAATTATTAATTTAAACATTAATTAAAGATATGTGACGACAAATTTAATAGAACAAAGAAAATTCGGGGGTCAAGTAAGGGGCATTGACATTGGTAGAATATTTGTTCCAAATATCTTTGTTTTTCTTTTTTATTGGCATAATGTTAATTTTAACCTTTTAACGTTTATAAATTTTATCATTTTGGCTTTTATCTTTTTTTTTGTTGATAAATTTAGTTCTCAACCTATATATTTTTTTATCAAATTTATTATTTTTAACTAGTATGGTGACTGGACCGTTAAAAATTTAACAATAGTGACATGTCATATATATGTGACAATATATTTTAAATGACATGGTATCTAACCTATCACATACTTACATGTGGAATATAATTTCATTATAATATAAAAAATAAAACAATTAAAATTTAAATAAAATATTTGAAAAGAATTGAATTTAAAACTAAAAGCCTGCTTGAAAAATTCTCAACCCCGAGAATTAAAATCCTACCTAAAGAAGCCATCAATTGATTCATTATTTTCAACGTTCAAGATTTCTTTTAAAAACTCTTTTGAACGTAGAAGGAACATCGATTTTATGTTGTTCAAAGGAAAACATAACTATAAAAATCCATAGCCATTGTAAGTTTTCGTATATAGCTTTTTGAAACTTTAAACAGATTTACTAGTGTGTACCTTTTTCTATTATTTTGGGCATTCTTTTAGGGGTTTAAATTTGATACACAGACTGTATAAAATTTATTTTACACAGGCCTGCCTATTTTTACTATAAATCAAAATTAAACTTAAACTAAAAAAGACTAAACCCAAACCCTAAACTCTAAATTATAAACACTAACCTTAAATTCTAAACCCTACAACCCAAACCCCTAAATTCTAAACCCTTAACCCCTAAAACTAAAAAGTCTGTGTAAACTAAACTTTACACGGACCGTGTATTGAAGTTTTTCTCTTCTTTTAGATTCAATCAAAACTCAAACCCTCGAAATTATTGGTTTTTGAAATTCAAGTTTAAATCTTAAACTATAAA
The DNA here is from genome assembly GCA_019671005.1 of Hibiscus mutabilis. Taxonomy (NCBI): domain Eukaryota; kingdom Viridiplantae; phylum Streptophyta; class Magnoliopsida; order Malvales; family Malvaceae; genus Hibiscus; species Hibiscus mutabilis. The sequence continues at coordinate 11,610,678 of CM033738.1, read as the reverse complement.
TCAAAACCCTAAACTCTTCTATTTAGATTAAACACCAAAAATACTTAAATCCTAAACTAAAATAATAAAAAATCCAGTTGATTAGTATCAAAATTTCTTACCTTTTGATTCACCGATAAGCAATCTCTACAAACCTCAATAATCTTGTCAATTTTTCATTGCCTTCTTTTGTCTATCATTGATTTAAAGTGATTCATGTTTTAAATAACAAAAATTGATTCAAAGTGAATTCAAGGATAGAGTTATATTTGTTTCTTGGCAAATAATCTTTAAGTTTAGAAAGAATTGAATTTTGCAAATTTTCAGATTGTGTTCCTACTTTGTAACGATCCGATTTTTAAATTAGCATTTCGGGTCAGGTTTTTGGGTTTGGATAATTTATTTTGGAGGGCTCGAAATTGAAGAACTTTAAACTTTAAAGCTTAAAGTAATGGATATGGTGACTGTTTTGGAATTAGGTGAAACTCTATGGGAACATGTGTAAAATTTTGAAGTGTTGTATGGCCTTTTTGTAGTTTACCCATTGGATGTTGGTGGAGGCATTAAATGGGTCTGATTTTGGCATGTAGATGGGAGAAAACTTAGAAGAATAATATTGGATAGAGAATGTTAGAATGAGACGAGGATTTTAGGAGAGAAAGTGAGGGGATGAGCTTTCAAGCCTCGTTTTGTCGCTGTTCACGCCGTCGTAGCTCTCACTGTCGTCGTCATCGGGTAGAGCTCGTCGAGACGCGTCTGTCAATAGTAGCCCCGTTGCCGTCATCACTCGCCGGGATAAGAAGAATAAAGATTCGAATAAGCTCAAACATCACAAACCGTCATCCACCGCCACAAATTGAGGCACTACTGGATTCACCAGCATGAAAAGAGCGGATCTGGAGCTCGTCCCCGCCGTCTGGCCATCAGAGGTTGCCGCACGCGTCGCCGCCTACGCATGGGCTTGCTCTAGCAGTGGTTGGAGCTTGATAGCCGGCTGGGCCGAACCGGTTGGGCCGAACCGTTGGGCCAGTAACCAAGCCGGCCTGTCAAGCCGGTCTAGACTAGGTTCACCGAGCTGAGCCACCGTTAACCCCGAGCTGAGCCGCTACTAACTAAGCCATTGACAGAGCTAACCGAGCTGTTGACCGCGTTGACTGAGCTATTGACTTTTTCCCAGGGACCTTACCCGGGGTTTTTTGAAGTTCTGAGTCCGTTGGCGTAGTTTGTTTCGCCAAATTTGAACCCGGTAAGCTATTTTTACTCATTTAACCATGTGGATTAGTTAGTGAATGAGGTTAATTAATAATTGTGGTATTCGCATATTTATGAGGATTGTTCAGGCTCGAATACCGGATCAAAAGAAGCGTTTGAGGAGCTCGAGTAAGGATTTAATGATAATCGCTTAATGTTAGTACACCTCAAACTCCTATTGCTTCATGAGCATTATAAATGTGATTGCTTTGCGTGTTAGTGTATGCAAAATATGTAGATGATAAATAAGCATGTTTAGAGACCGATACCATGTGATTTGATATGTGTGTGATGCATGATATTACGAATATGATAAGACTCATGGAGATGTTAGAGGTCGTGTAGGGTCATTTGAGATGCTTGTATAATTACTCGATGATGGCCTGATTGATTGATAAATTGTAATGCCTTGTATATGTGTTCGATTGGATTGACGTGATTTGATGGAAATTGTGTGTACGAAATAAATAATGGTAATATTCGAATAAATGATTATGAAGCTGATAATTAATATTAATTGAATAAATACGCTAGTAAACAACCCTTACGGCTTTTATAAGCTTTAGGGATTGAATGAAGAGTTGTAAAATCGTAATTCAAGGAAATGGTGTGACCCTGTGTATAGGGTATCGGCACGAGCTTCGATTGTACCAGTACGCGTTTGGGGGCCGTATCGGTATGATTCGAACCGTATAGATACTTGTAGAAATTAAGGATTTCCAGTAAACTATATTAGTATCAGTACCCAGGGGTACCAAATCGATACTCGTATTCGAGTACCAATACCCACTAAACAGAATAATCTATAATGCTAATAAAAAGATAAAAATTAACTTGGGATATTAATGAGATAATATGGATTAATAGAGATAATTAATGAGGATGATTAATTATATACTTCCCTATAATGTATTAACAACTTGGTAATGTAAAATAAATTATGTGGTGACGTTTAGCAATGATAGGGAGATCTTTGAGATCGCGTTGCTTGTATGCCGGATAGGCATTTGATTGGTTGAGTCAATTGATTGATGGGATCTGGATACCCAGAGAGCGTGTTCAACACCATAGTTAGAGATGCCGAATGTACGTTCCCGGTGATGTGTGACACCGAGCCTCATTCGAAGATACTTGAGGAGAGATGCCGAGTATAAGTGTACGTTCCTAAGGCTGCGTGATATCGGGCCTCACCCAAAGAGAGTGTATGTTCTCGAGGCTGTGTGACACTGAGTCTCACTCAGAGTGTACGTTCTCAAGGTTGTGTGACACTGGGCCTCACTCAGAGTGTACGTTCCCGAGGTTGTGTAACATCATGCCTCATTCTAGGTTTGTGGTATAACTTTGTGTACTGACTTTGTGTGCTTTTGCTCGGATGATCTGGTGAGATCCCTAGTATGGTTAGGCCTTGTGTGCCACGTACGATGTTTGCTTGATGAGAACATGCGTTTAGGCGACTAGTGGTAGTACCATATGTTTATTTTATCTATCCTTATTGCTCGTACTAGCTTGCATGCTTATGTTTATTATTAGCATGAAGTATAACAAAGTATATGTGTACCACTGAGCTTTTAAGCTCAGTGCCCGAAATTGTTGTTTCCGTGTGTAGGTTGATCGTCGGGTCGTGAGATCGAAGAACACTATCAATACAGGATTCCAGCATGTGGTGGTTTTCAGAGTACGTTACTTGTGTTTAGTGGGCTGTGTATTCATAGGACCGTACGGGGTCGAGTCTGTAATTCTTATTTTTGAAATTGTATTAAACAAATCGGATGTTCAAATATTTTTAATTAAATTGGGAGCTCCTTTGTAATGTTTTGACTATTTATCCATGTTTTACATTGTTGACTTTAAATGTTTTTGAAAAATACCTTATTGGGCTAAACCGAATTGAGAAATTTTATGGTGACAGTTTGGGTTTAAGGCCCAAATGTGACATCCAAATTTAAGGTGTTAAATACTTCTTTAAGTAGGATTTTGATTCTATCACAGTTAGGGATGATAATTTTTCACGCCTTCGCTTCTAGTTTTGAATTAATTCTTTTTTAATATTCTATTTAAATTTGAGTTGTTTTGTATTTTATATTAAAATGGAATTATCAATTATATTCCACATTTAAGTATATGATATGTTAGATGCCATGTCATAATTGTTAAATTTTTAAACCGTCATTATGCTAGTTAAAAAATGAAAAATTTAACAAATATATAGGTTGATGGCTAAATTTACCCAAAAAAAATGAGGGCCAAAATGACAAAATTTATAAACGTTAAAGGTCGATATTAGCCTTATACCTTTGGTATTCTCATGGCTCCCACTAACAATCTTACGTATACATTTATACACATTTTCACTTTATAAATTATATGCAAATGTGCAAATAATCATCGAAAGAAAAATAAAACAAAATTAAAAGCCAACAAAGACAAACCCTAGGGCGCGGGTTCGAATCCTTGCACTGATTTGTATCTTTCTTAAAAAAAAAGACAAATCCTACAGATTGTAGAAAATAATAATAAAGCAAAATACAATTTTTTTATTTATCTTAAGTTGATTACATGGTAATATCCGTTTATACATATTTTTAATCTCTTGACAAAGTACACACTTACAGACAATGAATATCATCATCTTTTTTACTGTGATTACTTGTAGGGCTCAAAGCGAGACACAAACTTAAACCCTTTGACAATGATTTTTATTATTAAGTAGAGTTATGATATTTCCAAGACAAACGTTAAGATTTAAACTCATACAAGATGAGACGATATAAATATTATTGACTACTTGGTCAATTAGTGAATCTTACTCCTTGACAATGTTACCAAAATTGAATTTATTATGGTTGTATCAGTTAAATTTTTTGTTTTCAATTTAATTTAGGGATAACTACATATATAGTACCCCACCTATTCCCCTATTACTGTTTTAGTACTTCACCTATTTTTTTGACAAATAAAGTACCTAACGTTATGTTTTGTTTCTATTTTGGTACCCACCGTTAAAAAATTAACAGCGTGCTAATTAGGAGAGAGAAAATCACACGTGGCATCCTGACAAGGAGAGAGAAAATCACATGTGGCAAGTTGCCACATTATTTCATCTCTCCTAGTCAGCATGCCACGTGTTTTTTTATGATTTTAGTCGACATGGAAGCTTGCCACGTATAATTTTATCTCTCCTAGACAGTCTTTCGTTAAACTTTAAACGGCGGGGTATCAAAATAAAAATAAAACGTAACGTTAAGTACCATTTTGTCAAAAAAATAGATGGGGTATTAAAATAATAACACGGGAATGGATGGGTACTAAATATGTAGTTATTCTTAAATTTATTGGTTATAACATTGGCTGTTTTATTTTTCTTCAAAAAGTAAATGTGTATCGGTTAACGTTGTACAATTGGTGGCATTGATAACTTATTATCGTGTTACTGTTGATGGGCATGTCACATGTGAAAGCCAAGCAACCGAAAGGAGGTTTGATGGACCCAAAAGAGGTACACGTGGCCTAATTTGTATCTTAGCCTTGAGCTGCCGGCGGTGGCGGGTTCAGGCAAGCTGTCTCGTGACTCAGCGGCGGGTTCAGGCAATCTTCCTGTCTCTATATATTCTCTTAACATTCCATGCTATATTGACATTATATACCACTTCTTTTCAAATAATAATACTACCAACTAATTTTATTGAATAAATAAAAGAAAATTACAATAAATTATATTTCATTACTCATGAATAAAGTTTTATGTTAAAAAATAAAAAATTCATGAATAAATTTGTAAGTGCTCATAAATATGTTGAATTATATGTTTATGAGCTCGTTTGTGAATATGTTTGTTTAATGCTCGTGAATATTTATTCAGTGTTCATGAATATATTCATTTAATATGTTCACATACAGGGACGCATCCATGTTTAATATGAGTCGCTCACAATTTTTTTGTTATAATTACATTTGATGTCTCTTTTAGTTTAAATAGTAGTAAAATAAGGTTTTTGTCCCTCCCAATTTGACTTAAAGGTTTAATAGATCTTTGCCCCCTCAATATTTGATCCTAGATCCATCCTTGTCCACAAACATTAAGCGAATATATTCGCAAACGCTTAACGAACGAACAATGGCACACATGATTTTTAAATAAACAAACATCGACAAAATTTTAATTTTTTTAACGAACATAAATCAAATACAAACAAAAGTAAAATAAATAAAAAAAACAAACACACATAAACATGATTTGTTTTGCATTCAAGTTGGATTCATTTACACTCATATATTAAAGTGCACTTATGAACACAATAACCACGTTTAAGGGTTCAATGATATCAATAGGTTTAGCCTATAGGCATTATAAAATATAGTTCTGGTTGAATTCAATAGATAGTCTCAGTAAAAAAATATATTGCCTATCCTATAAAATTCGGGTTTAATCAACTTTATCTCTAAAATTTGCCGTTGTCAAATGGTCAAGATTTGTGCCTTGTTTTAATTGTAAATACATAAGAAAAGGGGTAAAATACATAATTGGTCACTAAATTATACCAACAGATATAAAATGGTCATCTTCAATTTCAAAAGTTACATATAGGCACTAAACTTTTAATTTTTGTTTTGAAAAAAAAAATTATTACAAAATAGTCACTAAGCCGTTAACTGTTGTTAAATGAGTGATGTGACAGTTACAAAAATTTGTATAATAACATATTTAACTCTTTCTATTTATACATTCAATTAATTTCGTCCTAATTCAAAAAATTCATTAAATTTAGTTCTCATTATTTAAACATTGTTTTAATTTAATTCTATTTTTAAGTTATTAAAAATAATGGGAGAAACAATAGATGCATATACATACATAAACATATAAACATGTAGTAGTGGGGATATGAAACATTGAGTTTCATCTAAATTCACCAAATTCCATCTTTATTGAAAGAAAACAAATTGAAAGACGGTATAAAACAAAGAAACAAACCTGCACTGCACGAAGCAGCGGGTCCTGCAAATCCTTGTTAATTAATTAATAATAATAATACTAAAACAGATCAACATAAATTGAACTTTTAAAACTTTCGTTATAATCACTCAATTTTTAATTCGCTTTCATTACCATTAAAAAAAGTTGATGTGGCGTGTTAAGTTTAAAAATAAACGTTTTCCCACACTATTTTCTCCCCCTCTTATTTAATTTCGTTTTCCTTTCATCCAAACATGTCTATCTTTTTCTTCCTCCTCTTCCTCTTTCATTTCTCCTCTGTAATCTTATAGTCTCTATGGGGTGAAATTGTCCTACTACCTGCACCATTAAGAAATCTCTCAAGGCTATAGCTATCCTAAAGTATTGGGGAAAATGATGCAAAAATAAAGATTATTTGTTATGCTACTATCATTGTGGTTAAGGTACTTAAAATTGGAGAGTGAAATTAGATATGAGTATATATAATATTGGCATGTCACTTTTTTTAATGCATTGGGAGGATCTTAGATGACCATATTTTCATGTCTTGTTAGAATATTTTTTGAACAAGTATACTCTGAAAAAAAATAAAAAAATCTGAGCAACTTGTATACTCTAAAGGCGGGATTGAATTTTTTTGGTAACTCTAAAATTAGGTTAAGTGATTGTTACATTCCAAAAAAAAAAAAAACTCTAGGATAGCTATAGCCTTGAGAGAATTCTTAATGTTGCAGGTAGTAGGACAATTTCACCCAACAGAAGCTATAAGATTACAGAGGAGAAAGAGAGAAGGAAGAGGAATATGAAAAAGAAAGATAAACATGTTTGGATGAAAGAAAAATGAAAAAATAAGAGGGGGAGAGAAAATAGTGTGGGAAAATGTTTATTTTTAAACTTAATGTGTCACATCAGCTTTTTTTATCTGTAATGAAAACAAATTAAAAGTTAAGTGATTGTAATAAAAGTTTTAAAAGTTTAGTGACCATATTGAAAGTGCTCTAAAAGTTCAGTGACTACCAGTGTAGTTAACCCTTAAATTTAACATGTCACGTTAGCTTTTTTAACGGTAGTTGACGGTACTGACCGTAATGAAAGTGAATTAAAAGTTGAGTGACCGTAATGAAAGCGAATTAAAAGTTGAGTGACTGTAATGAAAGTTTTAAAAGTTCGGTAACATATAGAAAGTGCCCTAAAAGTTCAGTGACTACCAGTGTAGTTTACTCTTATAACTTTTGAAAGTTTTGTGATTATTTTATATTTTTAGGATAGTTTAATGATCATTTGTATACTTTACCATAAGAAAAATATATCGGCATTGTTTGATAAATAACAGTTTGAGCCAAAATTAGAGGTTTGAGCTAATATCAGAGGTTTGACCGGTCAAATCTGCTAATTTGGATGTTTGGTGAATAACGGATTGGGGTGAAACCTCTAATTTTGAAAATGCTGCAATAGGAGCTTTTTGAAATTATATGTTTTGACATAAGAGTCATAAAGACCATTCTACCCTTAATAATTATAAAAAATCTCCAAATAACCCAAATTTTAACATTTTCTATTTTAATTCTTCACCCTCACATATTAACACGGTGACATATGTAAACTAATACTTTTTATTTTTTCTTTTTATTCTCACACATTTATATTTGTATTTAAATTTAATAATTAATTAAATTATATTAAAATAATTATATGAATAATAAATTAATATATAGATCCTTCAAATATGCTTAGTAATATTATATTAATTTTTTTTCATAATCAAATTAATAAAATAAGAATTGAATATAATCATGTCTTTATATGTCATTTGGTTGTTTAAATAATCAAACAAGTATCAGCTATCAGTTAATTTTACCAAACACTTTTATACAATTAACTAATACAATCCGTTAGTCAAATCAGCTAATGCAATAAGCTATCAGCTAATTTAATCATCTATCAGCTATCCTCTAATTGTCAAACAGGGCCAATAAGAAATTGGCTTATACTACCGATTACTTAAAGTATACCAACTTTTTATTTAGGTACCGAAAGTATTTTTGGTCAAAATAGGTACTTAGAGTATTTCTTGGTCAAAATATGTACCTAAAGTATATATTTTTTGGTCAAAATAGGTACTTAAAGTATATATATTATTTCATCTAGATTCATAAAGTTGACATGTGACTAGGGGCGGTTCAAAGATTTAATGGATAATGTGTAATTTATTAAAATGAAGCTCTTAATTTATAATATAAAAGATATATAAATATGTTTTTTTCAAATAAAGTTTTCTTGATAAAAAATGTTAGATTACTCTTTTGAGCTACATAAAAATCATTTAGAAAAATCTAAAAATCTAATATTTTCACTTAAAAGTGTTGTTCTTCTTGCATACTTCGAAGCAAAACCATCTACAACGTTTTTAATATCGACTTCTTCCAAAAGATCACTCTCGAATACCGTCAAAGCAAGTCCTTTAGCCTTTTTTGCAACATAGTTGTTCGTAAGTTTGACTTCACAAACTTTAATTTTGAAAAGCTTCATTGTGCAAAAACGACAATAATATGAATAGTTAATAAGACTATATGCAATTTTCGCATTTGGATAAAAATTAAAACATTTTAAAAACTTTAATAAATGCATTGCCCATATCTTTCCTTGGATAAAAGCTTCCTAAGTAATTTTATCTCAAACAAATAGCTCATTTTCATCAACATCAGACAACTCACATTTTCTAAAAGCATTTTCAAAATTATTACAATTAGATTTGAGATTAATGCCATCCAGTAAATATAATTTATCAGAATGAAACAATAAGACAAAAACACTCATATGACTTGAGCAGTCAACAACCTCTAGAGCAAGTGGTCAAAGCTCTCAGTTGACACCTCCTCTCCCCTAGGTTGTGAGTTTTAGACCCGGTAGGAGTAAATTTCCCCTTTCCCCTCCCCTTAGGTAAGAATTGTTCAAAAAAATTATCATATTCTACTTTTAATCTAGCTGTTTCAAAAAGTAATGAAATTGAACTACCCATAGCCACGATTAATGCTTTGGATTAAGATTTGTTTTAGAGAATTGTTGTATATACATACATATATATATATATATACATATACTAGAGAACTCATTTCAAAACCCTATTTTTTCGAGAGTCTTGTGCAGTCGTACTTGTTGAACATGTCTAGAACCACCATGCATGTGACTTTGACTAAAAAATATATTAAGTACATATTTTGAGGAAAATTATACTTTAAGTATCTACTTTAATAAAAAAATATTTTACTTACTCATTTTAACTAAAAATATATTTTAAATGCTTATTTTGACCAAAATATTTTAAGTACCTAAACAAAAAAATTAGTATAATTTAGGTATTTATTTGTGATTTACGCCTAAGAAATTTGGCAAGGGAGATTCCTCTTATTATTGTTGAGCACACGTGAGAATATTCAAACTACAGCTTTCAATCAGATCATCTATCCGATGGTGAGTTCGTCAAATCAAAAGGCTTAGGGTAGACTGGCCCTACGATAACAACCTCTATTGGGCCCCAGCGTGTACTCCAAGCACTACCAAATCAATCTAATCTCTATTTACAAATTTAACGTCTCTGATACGATACGGTGCACGCAGACCTACGTGATTTGTACTTATACACGTGTGCCACCCCATCTCTTCTTAATACTAATTAATTATTTATATACTCTTTCTAATTACATTTATTAGTACACGTCTTGACCTATTCCGGCTATACGTACTTTCTAAACAATACATGTAGCAGATCTTGACACTAAATTTTAGATGGTCTGATTAAATTTTTTAAAGAATTTGATGATTTTTTTTTTTAAAAATGTAGGCACTAACTAAAATTTTAAGAAATTAAAAGGAATTAAGGCGAGCTTTTTAAAAAAATTGTGGGGTCAAATTATTTTTTAAGAAATTAAAGGACTTACAAAAAATTTCCTCAAATCTTAGGGTGTCGAGGCTCCCTCGGACTTCCATTATCATCTGTCTCTGATTATACACCGAGAAACATACAAGTAATTTGTCTTCACTTAAAACATAAAAATGCTGGATAGATTTTGGCAGGTCAAATTCTAGTTTTGATACCTCTAATATACTTAATTTTAAGAAAAATCTAGGTCAACACTTTTTAATTTGGATGAACTAAAGATATTGTAAAAGTATATGTATCAAATTATGTCAAGTTAAAATGCAAGGATTAAATTAAAAAATTGAACATAATGGAAGGATCAATAATAAAATGTGGCATTTTGGTATATTGAAAGAAAAACAGATTTTATGAAATGAAAATAATAAAAGTTTCCTTTTGAAGAAGAATTGATTGCACTGAAGACCAAGTCCCCGAGCAGATAAAGATAAACAAAACTTGAATCGACTTGAGAAATTAATTTTTTTATTTGAATTGAATTTTATAAATTTTATTCGACTCAAATTTTATAAGCTTCACTCATATCGAAAATTATTCAAGTAAAGTTGGCTTAAGGGCTACTTTTGCCATTGTAGTAGTTTCAATTTATCGATTTCGCCCCTATAATATTTTCGCATCAATTTAGTCCTTGAAGTAGTTAAATTGCATCACTGTTTAGGGTTTAAGAATACTTTTATGTTTCATAATCACCTTAGATTAATAAAATTTTTGATTAGGGTTTAGGATTTAAAAATTAGGGTTAGAGTGTCAGTCAAGGAGCAAACAATAATGCAATTCGACTACTTCAGGAGTCAAATTGATGCGAAAATACTATAAGAGCGAAATCGATAAATTAAGACTATTATTGGGCAAAAGTAGCCTTTAAGCCAATAAAGCTTGAATGATTAAATAGAAGTAGAATAACTCAAAATATCTGTATAACTTCAATTCCATTATTGGGAACATTGTTTTTTTATCTTTTTACAGTTTAATTTTCAACTTTGTATTTTATTCAATTTAGTACACTGCCTATAACTATTTGCAAATTATTTTTTTCTATTAATTTCTTGACTCTTTTATACTCCCATAAATAAGGTTTTGTCCTCAAAATATTTTCCTTTTAGATGTTCTTTGATTTATTAAATTACATTACAAATCTTACACACATTTGTTAATATATATATCACATGTGATTATAGAAAGTAGTTTAAATTGAAATTAATCAGGATCATAATATTATAAATATTAACAATTACATTTGAACAACTCGATTCGAAAAATTTCAAATAAAATTCAAATGATAAAATAAAACTTGCAAACTTGACTAACTAATATTTTTACTCGACTCAATTAAATATTCACCATTAAGAACACGAGCATGAGGTCAATGAGTTTTCCTATGCCATGCATTTGGTCTCAACTCTCAAATGTTACATTTTGACCATTTATTTTATCGATTTATTACATAGTAGTCGCTCACACGTTAATTTTTATTGGGTAAAGTACACAAATGATCACTAAATTATCTCTAAAATATAAAATGGTCATCAAACTTTCAAATATTACATAATGAGATTAAACTTTAGTTTTTGTTACAAAATAGTCATTAAGCCGTTAATTGGGTGACGTGGCAGTTACAGAAATTTGAATAATATAACATTTAATCCTCCATATTGACATATTTAACCCTCGTTATTGATGTCTAAATTGACTGAATGTGTAAATACTGAGGATTAAATATATTATTATACAAATTTTTGTAACTATTACGTCTCTCAATTAATGACAGTTAACAGTTCAATGAACATTTTGTAATAAAAATTAAAGTTTAATGACCATTATAACTATTTTGTATTTTTAAAGATAGTTTAGTGAGATTTGTGTACTTTACCCATTTTTGTTATATTGATAATATAACTTTTACTTCATTTTGGTAATTAATTTTTTTAGTTCACATAAGTTACGAAACTTAACAAATTCTCTCAGCTTCACTTTTTTTTAACAATACATTAAACTGTTTTTTGTGGTTCCAAGAGTCATAGGCCATGCTGGTGCCTGAAGTGTGAAGTGTATTGTCGTGGGCCAGTCTAAATTCTACGCCCAGATTTTCTTTTTATTTTCCTTCAACTGTTCTTTTTATCATTCTCTCTCCTTTTCTTTTCTCTCGCTGTCCGTTGGAACCAAACAGTTTTCACACGCTCAGCTTCAGCTCATTCCTGGAAAATAAACAAATTTCCATCTTTCTCTCACATTTTCCTTTTCCTTTTCCCTTTTCTCAAGCTAATAATATGAGCAGAAGGCTCATTTCATACTACTATTGATTATGAATCTCAACGTGGATCCTCCTCCTCCCCCAGCATTGGCGCCGGAACCTCAACCACCGCAGCCCCACCGCCCTTCTACTTCCTGTCATCGCCACCCCGAGGAGCGTTTCACTAGCTTTTGCCCTTTATGCCTCTGCGAACGTCTCCATGTTCTTGACTCTTCTTCTACTTCTTCTGCCGCTGCTTCATCTTCTACTCGGAAGCCTCCAATCGCCACCACTGCATCCGCCGCTACCGCCGCACTTAAAGCCATTTTCAAGCCTTCCGGTGGAGGTGGTAACCGACCCGGGTTCTTTCCCGAGCTAAGACGGACCAAGTCTTTCTCGGCCTCGAAGAACGAGGGTTTCTCAGGGGGTTTTGAACCTCAGAGGAAATCTTGTGACGTTAGGGCTCGAAATACGCTCTGGTCACTCTTTCATAACGACGCGGAGAGGAATCCACATAAAAAAGAAGCAACCGGAAACGGAAGGTCTTCTGAAATCGTTGAGGCCGAAGCTCCGAATTTGGGTTCTTCTTCAAGTGTCGTTCAAGGTCCTGTTTTTGAAATCGAAGAAGAAAGCCAAACTAAGAATGCAACTAATCTGGCAGATGACAGAGAGATCATAGAAGAAGAAGAAGAACAACAACAACCCAATGCGGCTGTTGCTGCCGCGAGTTTAATCGGAGAGAAAGTGGAAGATACTGTGGAGGAATACGAAGATGAACTCTGTCAAGAAGAGGGGCTGAAGCCTATGAAGGATCATATAGATCTTGATTCGCAAACAAAAAAGGCTTCCGGAAGAGATCTCAAGGAGATTGCCGGAAGTTTCTGGTCGGCCGCTTCAGTTTTCAGCAAGAAATTGCAGAAATGGAGGCAAAAACAAAAGCTTAAGAAGAGGAGAAATGACGGTGGATCGGAGAGATTGCCAGTGAAGAAGCCGATTAGGAGGCAATACAGAGAAACCCAGTCTGAGATTGCGGATTACGGGTTCGGGAGAAGGTCTTGTGACACGGATCCAAGGTTTTCTCTTGATGCAGCAAGGATGTCGTACGATGATCCGAGGTATTCTTTCGATGAACCGAGAGCCTCCTGGGATGGATATTTGATTGGCAGAACATTTCCCAGAATGCCCACAATGGTTTCCGTTGTGGAAGATGCTCCGGTTCATCATGTTCTGAGGTCTGATACTCAAATCGCCGTCGAGGATCCGCCGGTTATGAATTCGATTATCGAGGATGAATCCCTTCCTGGAGGGTCATCTCAGACAAGGGATTATTACTCTGATTCTTCTTCTAGGAGAAGAAAGAGTCTAGATAAGTCGAGTTCTATTAGGAAGACTGCTGCAGCTGTCGTAGCTGAGATGAATGACATGAAATCGGTTTCTAATGCAAAGGTTTCCCCTGCAAGTGTTGATTCATTCAATGGACCTAAACTCGTTGTGCCCGATAGGGATTCTAACTCAAATTCTTTGAGGGATGATTATTCCGAGACTTTTGAGTCCGTGATCGGGAATGCGGATCTGAAAAGGTCGTCTAAGAAGTCACGGAGGTGGAGTAAAGCTTGGAACTTTTTCGGGTTTATTAACAGGAGGAGTGTTAACAAAGATGCGGATGAAGATAGGTATAGTAGAGCTAATGGTGTGGAGAGGTCGAATTCGGAATCTTGGCCGGAGTTGAGAGGGGGTTTTAACCCGAAGATCTTGAGGAGCAATAGCAGTGTAAGCTGGAGGAGTTTGAGCAGTTTCGGTGCAAGGAAGAGCTGTGTTGAGTCAAATGGGCACCGTAAGAAGAAGAGAGACGAATTTGTGTTCGAAAGGAGTAGGAGTGCAAGGCATTCGCCCAATCACATCGATAACGGACTGTTAAGATTTTATGTAACGCCGATGAGGGGCAGCCGGAGATGTGGGTCAGGCAAAAGCAGGGCAAGCCATGCACATTCAATTGCTAGGAGCTTACTGAGGTTGTATTGAATTTGAGATTCATTAGGTATTTTCTTTGGTTTAATGTTGCTAATTTTGCTGCATTTGTTGTGTAAAACCACACACTTGCCTTTTGCATATTGGTTGGATAAAACAAAACAAGAACACCCTAATATTCTTGCTGAGTTTGGTTTGTGTTATTTGTCTCACTCAGAGTAGGCTGATAGGCTGCAAGTGTTGTCAGGGTATGTTTGAAACAACACGGATGGGCGTTTGGCATGTTTTGAACTCCCTTTGAAATAAGAAACTGCTCGACTTGTTTCATTCACATGGTGTAATATTTTCTGAAATGATTTTTTAGCTTCTGTAATAAGCTCGCTTTTCAGTGTCAACCCTTTGCTTTTGAACGTTTCTTCTCGGTTAGTTTTAGTTTCTTTTTGTGTCTAGGTAACTGATGGGTGCCAAATCCATCTCATACTTGCATATTCATGGTAGAAAAAGAGAAAAAAAAAAGGATTCTGATCAAAATGCAGAGATCTCCAATGTCCGGTCCTCATTTTTCTTGTGGTTACTGTGACGGGCGTAGTAAAGATTAGACATTGAGAGGGACAAAATTCCATTAAACTTTTAAATTTAAAAATTAAGAGAGATAAAAAATTATTTAATTAATATTTAAATTTAAAAAGGATTCTGATCAAAATGCAGAGATCTCGGTCCCTGTTACCGTTGGGTAACTTCTTGTTAGATACTCTCATAACTAAGGCTTTGTTTTTTGTTGTGGTGGAAAACCAAGGTTTGAGGTCAAACTAAAGTTAGCAAAAGCTAGAAAAATTAGCTTTTGGCAAACCAAGGTTTGAGAAACTAGTTTGGGGGATAAACTAAGGTTTTGACACTCAAAAGTTGAGTGTTTTTGGTTACTTTTAGAATTTTTTGAGTGAAAAAGTTAGTTTGAGAAGCCAAACACAACAAAAAAATAAGCCGTAAGACTAAAATTACTCCCATAAGTAAGACGAAAATCATGGTGGAAACGTATACTTTTGATGTAAAAGCTCCTAAAGTCAAAAGGTATATAAAAAAACATCCTCAACATGTATCGAAAAAGAAACTCAAAACACTAGGCCTTTGTCAAGGAATGAAAAAAATTCCCGAACTCACCCGGCTTGATATGCCTTGTCCCGCCCCGACTAAGTTTTCTTTTTTAATTTTTGAGTTCAGGGGCGGGACGAGACGAGTTTTAATGAAGATGAAGTTGAGGTCGAGATGGATTCGGATTTAATGTAAAAATTACTCGACTCGAATATTTTAACTATATATATGTTTTATTGTATTTATGAAATTGTCACTCCTTATATATACTTATTTAGGGTTTTAAGATTCCCATTTTGTTTGCCTCTGAAGTTCCTGCACCCCTTCTTTTCTTTTCCGTTCTTCAAATATTTCTTTTAAGTCTTCAAATATTTTTTCAATTCTTTTACTTCTTGTTCATCATCACTGTAATTCCAAGGCTAACAAATCATCCGTAGCTGTTTCGTCTGTAAGGGTTTTTATAGATTAGGATTTTTATGTTCTTTATAAAGTATGGATTTTCAATGTTTCAATCTTTACATGTATTTAATCTTTCTGTAAATTAAAGGTTTTGGTGTTTTATATCCACTTTTTTACATCTTATTTCAAACACAAATTAGAGGTTTTGGTATTTTTCTATCGAACTCATTTGGTGGTTCTAATGTAGTTATCTCTGTATATAAATTGGGTGATGTATATCCATTTCTTAATGTTGTTTCATATTTTTAAATTCAAGCCCCTCGTTTGATTGCATGTTTTTTTTAATCATTGTCTCAATTTTTTTACTGCTACTTGCTTCCCAGATCAAGATGCTGAAGATGGTTCAAAGCGGGTCAGGGCGGATACAGGTCTAAAGGTCAAATTTCAGGACAGATAAAATATTAAAAATATTCGGAACGAAGCGAGTTCAGGTCTTAATACTCATTGATCAAGTAGGGATCGAATCAGTCAAAAACTCGTCCCGTCCCGTCGTATTACCGTTCTTAACTTTGTCTAAGAAACTCGCAACTTAAAGCCGGAACTAGAGGTGGTTTTCAGTAATTTATGATAATTGAAAGCTTATTTGTCAACTTTTGTACACTTATTTGATAAGATCAAGACTGGGACTTTATTTTTCTGTTTTTATATTGCATGGTTCTTGAATCCACTCAAATATGTGACATGTATTATCATTTGCAACGCAAGTGATACTTTCGGACAAGATATATAATAAAAATATTCATTTATAAAATTTATATATAATAAAAATATTCATTTATAATATTTATATACAATAAAAACATTCGTTCATAATATTTGTAAATATATGTTGACATGAACTTAACAAATGATCCCAATAAAAAAGAAATAATCTTTATCTTAGAAAATTAAAGTTTAGACAATTTTATCTACAAAATATATATACGTTGTCAAAGGATTATCAGTCCAGTCATGTGAACATGTCATGTTATCATTCTCATCAAGTAGATATGTGAGACGGAAATAAATTTAACAATATCCATCCGTCTCATTCCATTATCATCCTCAGTGACGGATGTTTGTGCATGGTTGGGTAGGCCTTTATCCACCTAAACTTTTTAAAGTTTCGCACATTTGATTTCAATTTTTTTAACTTTTATGAATTAATCTTTAGATTTTTTAATTTTTATAATTTGTGCCTATCTTAAAACTTCAAAATTTTTATGGGCGTCTAACCTAAAAAGTATTTCTGGATCCGCAACTGACCATCCTTATCTCGAATAGTTCTAAATTTGTATAGACCAGAGGGTTTAAAGGTTGGGCCCACTTTTCATGAGCTCCATCCGCCAATCTCCAATCTTTGGCCCAAACTCCTCATATTGAGTGTTGGAAAAGAAACCTTTTGGAGTTATTTTCAAGTAGCACACCACCAACCCAAGGGCATGGCTGGCTTGAAATGGGAGCATAGCAAGAAAAGAAACATCATATCCAGTGAAAGCATGCTGAAGCCAAATATAATTCGCAATTTTGAAATACAAGAACATACTGAAATATCCAAATCAAGTCTACAACATGTTGGAGTCCTAGGCTAAATTTATTGTTCAAGGGTGTTCAGCTACCTTTTTATACGTATACCACCTTGCAATCCACATATACACTATGAAGTTAAGCAGACTGAGGATAGCTAGAAGCCAAAAGAAGTAGTCAAGATGACCCCTATTCAAGTTGTCCGGAATCCATCCGAGCTTCCCGTCTCGAGTGGTTAGCTTTATTACAGCAGTAACCAGCACAGTGCTCAAGTAGTTTCCTAGTGCAACAGTCGTTAGTGCGAGAGCCGAGCACAGGCTTCTCATTGCATCGGGTGCTTGGTCGTAGAAAAATTCTATCTGTCCGACGAATGTGAAAACTTCGGCGCATCCAACTAGAAAATATTCGGGGACCTGCCAGAAGATTGACATTGGAATAGACTCGAGATCATAGTAGTTGTTCTTCTGGACAATTCGAAGCCGGGCCACCTCCAAGATACCTGCAGTGAGCATTGCAAAGATAGAAAGGACAAGGCCAATGCCCATTCGTTGCAGCGTGGTGAAGCCTCGTTCATTGCCTGTGAATTTCCTAGCAAATGGGACGATGACTTTGTCATAAATAGGAGCCCAGAAGATAACGCTGAGAGTGTCGAAGAGGGAGAGAGATGCCGAAGGAATCTTGAAGTTCGGGCCCATGTGTTGGTCCATTGTGTTGCCTTGCAAAACAAACATAGTGTTCATTTGGCTGTAAACAGTAGCGAAGACGATTCCCGATGCCCATACCGGAAGCAATCTGATAATCGATTTCAGCTCCTCGACTTGAGTTACAGTGCACAGGCTCCATGAGTTTGATGATTCCCTGGCATAGTCATTTTGAGTCTTTACTGCAGCCTTGTCAAAGAACCTATAAGTTCGAAAGAAAAAAAATCAAACCAAATAAAAAGCAATGTTGCCTATGTAAACAAAGTATATCATGTTGAGCATTAACAATATACTTTAACTTATCCGTGTGCTCAAGCTTTCGGCTCCCTTTAATAGATTCATCGTCAGCAATCTCATAAAGGAGAGACTGATCTGCTGGAACTTTGACGTTGAGTTTTCTGAAGGATGCAACAATAACTTGACAAATCCTTGTAAGTGGACTACCCCCAGGTTTTTGAAGGCGATACGTTCGACTACCAGCAAAGAAAAATATAACTGCAATAGCCATTGCAACAGCTGGGATTCCAAAACCCCAGTCCCACCCCACATTCATTTGTATCCATACTAGAACGGAAGAAGCGATAAGTGCTCCAATATTGATTGAGAAGTAAAACCAATTGAAAAAAGAGCTCTTCTTTTTCCTCTCAACCTCATCAGTTTCATCGAACTGATCAGCACCAAAAGATGAGACACATGGCTTAATCCCACCAGTACCAAGAGCAATCATGTATAAGGCTACAAAGAAGATTGCGACTTGTCCTTCGGTTGGGTGGCAAGCATCTCCATTGCACGCTGGCTTTAGTCCGGGAATAGAAGACGATAATGTCAATAGTGTCATACCCTTCAAGAAAAGCAGATAATCATCAACCAAGGCATCGAGTATAGTTGTTTTAAACCAACGGAACTAGACGCCTCTATAAAATACCATCAGCATATGCATTCCAAGAATCTAACAGTTTTAAAACAGAGAAAATTCTGTGTTGAAACCAAACTTACAAAGAAGTATATGATTGAGAAAATAGCAATCGTCCAGTATCTACCAAAGTATGCATCAGCTAAAAAGGCACCTATCAACGGTGTGATATAGCAGGTTCCAGACCAATTCGTAACATTATTCGATGCAGCAACATTTCCCTGATTGAGACGTTCTTCGAGATAGTTTACAAGATTCGTGCCCATCCCGTAGTATGCCAACCTTTCACAGCATTCATTTCCTGATGAAATTTTAGAGTTCAACAGACGCAGAGCAGATCGAGAAGGGAAAGAAAAAACAGAATAGTAATAAATACATTCGAAACAAGGATAAAATAAAAAAAAGATTAAAATCATACCAAGAATGAAACAGCAAGCTCTCCAATTCCCAGTCTTTTTCTTGTTTGCAGGTTTCTTATTGATATCCAACGTCCCATCCCTTGTATAGAGATCATCACTCTCCAGCATCTTATCTTTGGATCAAATTTTCTACCCTTCGAAGGCTTACAATCAATTCGAGTTCAAGAGGAACATGAACACAGTCAGCAGGTATATAGTGTGAAGTTAACGAAAACAACCACTATAGCAAAGAGATAAAAGCCGAGTCATTAAGTCATTACAACAAGCATCTTAAGAACTAAAGTAAGCATCTTGATAAATGAGAGAAATTTACGGCATTCAATCTCCGGTCCGACGATTAACGAGTTAAAAATTCGTAATAATACTTAATGCCTTGATCACTGACGTATACCATAAAATATCAAAGCACTTGGATTCTGCCAAAATCCAAACTAATGTCCAACTAATTCTAAATCTCATAAAATCTGGTCATACCAAATTCCTGGACTCATTAGGTTTCCACTTTCCGATAACAATGCCGAGTAGGCGAAGCACAGTTCGAATAAGAAATACTATTTCACTAGTAACACAAAGGGTACCAAGTTGAATCACAATAAACAAGGGAAACCGAAATTTCAGATAAAATAAACGACACAGATCTCTCAAATTCAACATCAATGTTTAAAACCGTTGCCAAAGCTTAAAACTTCATACGATAAACATAACTCTAAGAAACATAATCCTGTAAGAAACAGAAACCATAACAATTCCGGGTGTTGGATATATATCTCAGATTCTTAAAGATAGAGATAGAGTAGACAACATTCCAAAACAAAAAGAACCCATAAAGCTGCATGTTTTGGTATGCATGCAACAGTATGAAAAACAAACAAAAACACCAGGAAACAATGGAGAATTTCGATTGAAAGAAAGCAAAAAAAAAAGTGGAGAAAAACACAATAAACAAAGAAAGAGTGTGAATGTGATTAACAGTGAGAGAGAGTTGAAAGATACATACCTTTGAAGAAGAAATGCAGAATAGAGGAGATAAAGAGAAAAGGAGATAATAGGAGAGAAACAAGGAGAAACGAGGGAAGCCCGATTCCAACTCGGGTAAACAGCAAAAAAGGATAGGATTCAATTCTCAGACGATTTGTAAACTGTCACCATTTGTCAATCTTTGTATACTATTAAATTCATTTCAGATTCTTTGCATTCTAGTCCCACACCTTAGTAATTAATATACTATTAATCACACATTTTGTTAGAGTTATTCTATTTTGGACTTTTATTTAAATTGATCAATTCACGTGAAACTCTACTTCATTCTTTGAATGCACGTCAAACAGAAAACTCAGTTTGAGTAGAACTTCTTTGTATGAAAGTTTCCTTTATAACCAAGCAACATATTCTTATAAATAGATACTAGAGATTAGGATTGAAATTATTAGTTGTATTCTAATCTTTTCGAAATAGTAAAATTCTCTCATCCTATGTCCGTTGTTTTTCATTTTGGGTTTTCTACTTAGATCCTTTATTTTTCATCATTATCGTCTTGATAATTATAACACATTTTATATAAAAAATATTATCAAATTCATTCTATAATCTTAATGTGTAATCATTTATTATTGAAAATTATGGTAGGTCCAAGAATTCATTATAAAACTATTGACCAAGGTAGTTGGTTGCTTAATTCCAAGAGTTAAAAGGATTAAGTAGATAATTTAGCCAGATTCTTTATGAACTAATGTGAAATTTATAAATACTGATTAGGTGGCATTTCCTATAATTAGATTCTTAAATCTGAATATTCCCAATGTTAATTAACCTTTGTACCTGGACATGTTATTTATAGATTTAAAATGGAAAACATTTGATTCCTTTTTTAGGCACCAAAAAGTGTTTACATTTGCGTGTATGTATGTCATTTTCAAATAAAAGTAAATTTGTAATTATGTATAGGATAAGGATTTCGTAAAGAATCTGTTGCCAATTCAATATTTTGATTTTATACAGGATCTTCTTTTATCTTTGTTTTTTCTTTCTTCCCATTTTTAGCTCAAAAGGGAAATCTATATCAATCAGTGTGTAATCAGTATTAAATTGGGGTTAAGAAACTTTCATGGTGTTTGGCATTGGCTGTAAAATGAAGCGGTTTTTTTTTTCAATCAAACGTAATTAAATTAGTTGATTTTTCTATTGTTTATGTTGTTTTTTCTAATTATGTTACATTATTATCTTTAAAATTCAATTTATTCTCTAATTAAGAATGTGACGCACCTCATCACTGCATTCAATACTTATTTGTTAGTTTATATATGAAATAAACGTTGATCACAAGTTTTAAAACCATTTCATACTTAGAGCGAGAATGGAACTTTTAACTATCGGTTAAGATTTTAATGTCATCTAAAATTTGGTATTGAATTCTTTTTAATTATGTTTAGCGTTCAAGTATATTTAATAAGATAAGCGGAAAGGTAGGTCCAATTTATGCTCACAATAATCCACTTTTTTTTTATAAGGAAAGATAAGTGTTAAAACTCAAAATTTAAACCTATTATATATCATCTTTAGAGATTATTGTATAAATTAAATGGATTAGATCACGAATTTCATATTAATTCATGCTAGTTTTTGCTTGTTTTGGTGATTCATTGTTTGACGGCTTAACACTTTGTGTTAATTTTTTTATTTGAAATTGAATTTAAAATTTAATATCAATTGAATGAGTGATTAAAGATGTTTATGTTGTTTTATTTTGTATGAGTTCGAATCCTGACATTTACTTTAGAATGCAATTATTTTTTACCTAATCACAAGAATTAATATCAATTAAGATTAAAATAATATTATTTTGATTATAGATGCAGAGGCCATTGTTAATTTACCTTTGACCCCATTGCCTTTTTAAGTTGCTAATAAGAACACTTCAAAAAATACAAGAATAAAGATGAAAAATACAAATGCAAAATTTTGCTCTCACATTATTGGTAATTACTTTGTAGATTTTGTTAGTGTCTTAGAGCTCTATTTATATTATTCTCATAAAAAATATTTGTTTGAGGTGGTTGAGATATTACATAACCACTAAATACATGAATCCAGTGCATTTAAGACAAGATGCAACTAAGGTATTACACCTAGGGGTGATAACGAGCCGAAATAGTGTTATTGGGCTCGGCTCGGGCTCGAGGCTCAGCGAGCTCGAAATTTTAGGCTCGAGCTCGGCTCGAAAACAATATTATTGGGCTCGGCTCGGGCTTGAAGCTCGTCATGCTCGGCTCGGGCTCGTCAGGCTCAGCTCAGCTTGACTCGAAATGGACAATTTTGCTATAATTTTTTTTTATATAAAAGATAGGGCCTCGTTAAAAAACCCCTTCATAACCAACACTGAAACAAAATTCAATATCGAGAAGGGGAAAATAGGGCCCAATTTATTTTTAGTGAATTTCCCCTAATTTATTTTATTGCTTTTCTTTTGCTAAAGAGATTACTTTTAGTGTATACGTAGCATATATACATATATAATATAATTATTTCGAGCCTGTTCACGAGCTTTTTGAGCCGAGTTTGGGTCGGCTCGGCTTGTTAAGGTCTCGAGCCAAGCCCAAGCCCGAGCCCAAGTCGAGCTCACTCGAGCCGAGCTTTGACCGAGCCGAGCCCGAGTAGCTCGTGAGCCGGTCAGGCTCATTATCACCCCTAATTACACCTTCATAAAAAATGTTCATTTAAGCTGGTTTCGGTACTCGAGCTAATTTATTTTTAGAATCAAACATCAAATTTTAAAATGACATGAAAACTAAAAGAGAGTATCGATACCTTTGAGAAGGTATGGACATTTTTATATATCAAAAGAGAAGTGCATTCATATTAAAGAAAGGGTATAGTTCACAAATGGTCATTAAACTTTGTTAAAAAATAAAACGACAACCAAACTTTTAAATGTTACAAAATGGCAATTAAACTTTATGCTTTGTAATAAAATGGTAACTCGGCCGTTAAGTACTTAACGTGGCTATTATAAAACTTTGTATAATAGCACATTTAATCTCTACATTTATACATTCAATCAATTTAGTCTTAATTCGAAAAAAGTTCACTAAATTTAACCCTCATTATTTACACATTCTTTCAATTTAGTCCTTATAAAAATTTTGTTTATTTATTGTTCGTTTAATTATGAAATTGTTTCATTTTGTAGCTTGACTATGCCTTAAGTGCAACAAAATTGCAAGATGGCCGCGTGAAAATATGGCTTACAAGTCACGGACAGCAACCTTCGAAAGTGCTGATATGGTTCCCGCTGCAACTAGATGTTGTAGTTGGTCTTCAAAGACTGTTATTCACATGTATAGATCTACTAGAATCTAGATGTTTACAAGTGAACTACATATAATAAAGTATACAATTTTGACAAATCAGTCGTATGTCATTCATATGCACAGTGTTGTGGCCATCCCCTTTACAACACCACAACCGAGTAGCTGCATCGGGACCAACCGTGCTTGAGGATCTCATGGCTTGGTAAAGAATAAAGTGTCATCATTTCAAACATTGTAATGTTTTAGGAAAAGGGTATTCTCCTTAGGTTTTTCTATGGTTAGGAAAAATGTCCTGTTTTCAAGTATGTTCATGTCTACTCGGGTCATTTCTATAAATTTGTTTTCACATATATGTAGGGGGTGGACAGTCGGCAGAGTTTGGACTGATCCACTGGTAAAGGTATGTATCCTACACACCATCGAGGCGGCCCCTACCGCCCGAGTCGATGGTGTTGGTGAGTCTTTTTTTGTAATCGCCATTTCTTTTATTTAATAATAAAAACCATTTTTTTCCTTCGGGGAATGTGGGGGTCGACTATGGGCATTCGCTATGCCCTACGATATCGGCTTGTGGCTTGAGAACTGATGTATTACTTGGTTGATGCTAAATAGATTAACAGGTTGCAAGGCTAACTTGGTTGGGAATCAGACCTTTCAAGTGCCGCACGGCGTACTGATCGAGTGAACGAAAGGTATGTCTGTGACAGTTGGTATCAGTGCAAGGTTGGTTATGTCTGGTTGTGATTTTTTTTGTTAGAAATGTGTGATTTTGGTGACTCCGCACCAAGCGCTCCCATGTGTGGGGTAGGCAGGGCGGGCTGAATTCATACTAAGCGCTATTGCGAATGGAGTGTAGGCAGGACGGACTGACTCTCTGCCAAGCGCTCCCATGTGTGGGGTAGGCAGAGCGGGCTGAATCCATACCAAGCGCTCTTGCGAATGGAGTAGGCATGGCAGGCTGACTCTATGCTAAGCGCTCCCAGGAGAGGAGTAGGCAGGGTAGGATTTTGGCAACTTCGCACCAAGCGCTCCTGTGAGTGGAGTAGGCAGGGCGGGATGACTCTACACCAAGCGCTCTTGGGGAAGGAGTACGCAGGGTAGGATTGTGAGACTCTACACCAAGCGCTCTTGGAGAAGGGGTAGGCAAGGGAGGATTGTGAGACTCTACACCAAGCGCTCACGGGGAAGGGATATGGATGGTGGATTGTTGAACGATAATAGATAAAGTTGGAGGGTTTGACATATTAAGTTTCAGTTTGATCTAATATACACTGACATCGGTTTGCTATATGGCACAATGGTGCTTGGTGGTCTTTGCAGGGTATAACGACATTATTAAAAAGCACAAGAATGTCGAGAGATCAAGGAAGTGAGACAGCGGGACTTGGCAGGATTGAAGAGTTGGAGGCCACAGTAGCAGCCTTGAGAGCTCAGATGGTTCCTAGACGCATTAAACAACTTGAGGAAGCTCAACAGGAGTTGTTAGATGCTGTAAGAGAGCTTAGTGATGAAGCCAGAGATGCGATGAGTGCACTTAGGAGTGGATTGGAGGATCTCAAGGCTCAATTCAATCTGCTTCAGATGGCTGTGGGAAATGTAGGTACAAATGATAAAGGCCACCGACCAAAGGTTCCTGAGCCTCAACGGTTCGAAGGGAGTCACGATGCTAAAGCCCTCGAGAACTTCTTATTTGATATGGAACAATACTTTCGAGCAGTACGCACCACATCCGAGGAGAACAAGGTTTCAGTGGCTTCAATGTATCTAGCGGGAGATACTAAGTTGTGGTGGAGGTCCAAGTTTGATGAAGATGTCTGCTCTATCAAGACTTGGGAGGAGTTGAAAAAGGAATTGAAGAACTCATTCTTTCCTGAAAAATGTCGGGTATAATGCCAGGAAGAAACTAAGAGAGTTATCGCACACAGGGACAATACGAGAATATGTTAGAGACTTTGCGGCATTGTTGTTGGACATTAAGGACATGTTAGAGGATGACAAGATGTTCTACTTTCTGGAAGGGCTGAAGCTCTGGGCAAGGTCTGAGATCCAGAGACAATGGCCCTAAATTGTGGCTGAGGACATAGCTGCTGCCGAACGTCTCAGCGATTTTGGTGATGGTTCCTCGAAGCGTAAGGCCTCGATCGTAAGTCATAATGGCACTAATCAGATTGTTGGCAGCGGTAATGGGAATGTTGTTGGATTGGATGAAGGGAGCTATAAGAAAGTGGCACGAGGCGATCGGCCTTCAAGTTGGGGTAGTGAGAAAGGCCGGCTCGATAGAGATTTTACACGGGCTGGGACAAACCCTGGGTTAGGATAAAATATTGAACCACAACGGCCGACTATACGTTGCTTATTTGCCAAGGTCCTCACCGAAAGGCAAAATGTCCGCACAGAGGCACACTCAATGCGTTGGCAATCTCCACACCTGATGGCAGTAAAGATAGTCCCTATATAGAAAATGATGAGGAAAATCCAGCTAGAGTGAGTTCTATTCGCTTCTTATATGCTATTCGCTCAGAACATAATAAGACAAAGACATGACATGAGAGGGACTTCTTATATGCTTTTGAACGGGAAGGCCACAAAGGCCTTGGTGGACACGAGAGCAACTGATTCCTTCATTACTCCAGAGGAAGCTGAGAGGTGCAACATGAAAGTTACCAAGGGAGTGGGACAAATAAAAGCGGTAAATTCAGCAGCTGCAGCTATATGTGGGACTTCAAAGAACGTGAAGACGAAGATTGGGACTTGGGAAGGGAAGATTAACTATACGGTAGCTCCTATGGATGACTTCGATGTAGTATTAGGGCTGGATTTCATGATATCGGCTAATGCAATTCCAGTCCCCTCTACAAGATGTATGATGTTTCAAGGGGAGCGACCAGGAGTGGTAAGAGCTGTCATACTCTCAAAGGCAGTCAGAAAGTCATTGTCAGCAATTCAGTTAAAGAAGGGTGCGAGAGGAAATGCTTTGTTGTGTGAGATTCAAGATGGCATCATCGACGAGGACGTCGATAAGATAGGTGGGGAGGATGTTGTGGCCATCCCCTTTACAACACCACAACCGAGTAGCTGCATCGGGACCAACCGTGCTTGAGGATCTCATGGCTTAGTAAAGAATAAAGTGTCATCATTTCAAATATTGTAATGTTTTAGGAAAAAAGTTCTTTTCCTTAGGTTTTTCTATGGTTAGGAAAAGTGTCATATTTTCAAGCATGTTAATGTCTACTCGGGTCATTTCTATAAATTTGTTTTCGCATATATGTAGGGGTGGACAGTCGGCAGAGTTTGGACTGATCCACTGGTAAAGGTATGTATTCTACACACCATCGAGGCGGCCCCTACCGCCCGAGTCGGTGATGTGGGTGAGTCTTCTTTTGTAATCGCCGTTTCTTTTATTTAATAATAAAAACCACTTTTTTCCTTCGGGGAAGGTGGGGGTCGACTATGGGCATTCGCTATGCCCTACGATATCGGCTTGTGGCTTGAGAACTGATGTATTACTTGGTTGATGCTAAACAGATTAACAGGTTGCAAGGCTAACTTGGTTTGGAATCGGACCCTTCAAGTGCCGCACAGCGTACTGATCGAGTGAACGAAAGGTATGTCCGTGACACACAGCACGGGTAATTTGCCCAAATTAGCATCATCTCTTTCTCAAATAGATTTCATTCATCTCTAGAGGGCAATCGTAGCTGGTACAAAGTTTGATTTTCAGATATCCTAGTTTTATCGGTAGGAGAATGGTTACAGAAGGAACAATGTACCTGGTAGTCCTATAGTTAAAGGCAGCCAATATACAGATGAACGCCATTTTCAAAAGCAAAATCAGACGCATACAAACTGCAGGTATAGTTGTGAGAAGCTATATCTTTTTCCACTAACAAGTTGAAACCGAAGGAGCATGTTTGTGGTCAAAGCTTTAGTGCACCCACATGAATTCAGCTTCTGCTTGTCCTCTTTTCTCTTTACTGCAGTGCACCTTTGTAAATTACCACTTACCTGCCATCAGAGTGCAGGATAACAGAAACACTGACAGCTTTGCAAAGTTCTCCTTGTTTCAAACTCTTTCCCTCCATGGAAAGTTTCTCAGGAAACATGGGATAAGTTCCAGTAGGCAAGAAAACAGAGGTTCCTCTTCTCAGCGTCATCTTGCAATTTTGTCGCACTTAAGACATCGTCAAGCTACAAAATTAAGCAATTTCATAATGAAACTGAATAATAATAAATAATATTTTCTATAAAGACTAAATTGAAACAATGTGTAAATAACGAGGGTTAAATTTAGTGATTTTTTTGAATTATGACTAATTGAATGAATGTGTAAATATAGAGGATTAAATATGCTATTACACAAAATTTTATAACAGCCTCGTTAAGTACTTAATGGCCGAGTTACCATTTTGTTACAAAACACAAAATTTAATTACCGTTTTATAATATTTAAAAATTTATTACCGTTTTATTTTTTTAACAAAGTTCAGTCACCATTTATAAACTTTAATTTTAAAGAAACAACACAAACAGATGGGCTTTCATAAGCTCTACTGAGGCCTAAAAAAGAACAGGGTACATCAACGCATAAATTCAGCCAACCTAAGTCATCGTCCGATCGGTTCAGCTCGTGTGAACATGCATTTTCGACATGTACCGTGTGCGTATAATTTTTTTTAGAGAAAGTTCATAAATTGTGCAATTTTTTTCCTTTCATATATTTATATGCACTCGAGCCTGAACGTGTCGGACAAGCCAATTCACGCGTCTATTTGCTAATAAATTCAACATGATTTTAGTAGATCTCGACTGATTGATTAAAGACTGTGAATTCGACGAGAAATTATATCATAAGTTATTCCTGTCACGTTATTTATGAGACAAACTAATAAAAATTACCTATCTTATTATTTTTTATGTCATATTTTTACCAAGTGAATCTTCACTTATATTTATTGTAAATCAATTTTAAAAACAGTTTTTACCAATTAAAAAATCTCAAAAACCCATACATTAACCCAACATAGAAACCCATTTACCCAAATTAATAAAATACCCTATACCCAATTATAACCTAAATTACCCATCATGTAACCCCCTTGACCTGGCCT
This sequence comes from Hibiscus mutabilis, assembly GCA_019671005.1. Lineage (NCBI taxonomy): Eukaryota > Viridiplantae > Streptophyta > Magnoliopsida > Malvales > Malvaceae > Hibiscus > Hibiscus mutabilis. The sequence continues at coordinate 11,581,857 of CM033738.1, read as the reverse complement.
AGACGCCCAATCGAACCAAGAAGGCTACATTAAGTTTACCGTAGCAAACGAAGAGATTAAACAAAACCCGGTCCATTTTTTTCTTTTTATCTTATCTAGATGCCAATTAATAACCCTACATGTTTATGCAGACATCAGGTGTAACCCCAACTCAATTGAGCATCGATTTGACATCCAATTGATTATATTTATAATTTAGGGACCAAAATGCAAATACAAATAATTTCAGGATTAAAGCTCACTTTCAGGTTACCAACCTTAAATTAGTCAGTTTTCATGCATATGTCTCAAATTTCAGTTCAATTCTAACACATACAATTGCATTGGCAAGATTCAGGGACTAAAAAGTGAAGATGACAAAACTGCCCCAAAGTGTCATTAACAGAATTAACGGTCATCCGTACCGATACAGGTAAGCCTGTATCGATACGGTTTGAAACACCTTGTTTCAGTACACTTTCATACGGTATCGATACGCCTAACTGAATTACCTAACTTTTGAAATATTTAAAACTGTACCGGTACGACCCTTCAGGTGTTTCGATACGCGGGTTCATGTTGAAAAAGTGAATTCCAGAGACTAAAACTCGTACCGAAACGTCCATACCCATATCAGTACGCCAGACCAAATTTGCCTAGGCGTATCGAAACACACAATACCTATACCAATCCCAAAAGTCAGAAATTGTCTAGCCGTACCGATAAGGTCCCCGCGTATTGATATGCCTGGCCTGTAATGTCACATTTTGGCTGGTTTTTCATCCCAAAAGCGTACTCTAATCAAACCAACATGCTTAAAACACAATGCCAACACACAAAACATATCATGAGCAAGCTAGCATCACAACTCTAACAATACATCAAAGCTTCTTGCATCAAAAGGAAATCTATAAGCATGCTTCCTAATTTTTGCATCCAAGCACACACAAAAAGACAATCCAACACCAAAATCAATCTTTAAAGGCCATTTACAACCCGAAAGCAACTAAAGAAACATGCTCAAAAAGGGAGTTCCACAAAACATCTCCCAAAATACAACTAGTACCCTATTTCCCTCATTCATTATAGTCTAGTCTCTAACATACTTCAGAAACAAGTCTTGCCAAGATCCCTTTGCTTCTTGCTGCCTTCCAAGACCTCAAATATCTGCATTGATGGACAATGACAGCGTAAGCACACAAGGCTTAGTGAGGAATGGTAAAAAACAAACACCATCAATGCATTTAAAACCATTTAATTAATATCATCCTTTAAAACATCATCATGCCCCTTTTTAAACATGCACTTTACAACGTTAAAACTAACATATTAAACCATATGCTACATGTATCATTAATCAACAGCAAGTCACATTGCTAACCCTCCACTTAAGCCTTTCCATGCATCACTACCAAATGCAAAGCTCAAGGAGAAACATGTATAAATCACATTATACATTATAAAACATTTCAATGATACATTAACAATTATATTGGCTTACAAGTGATCATTATACAAGTCCAATAACGAAAGAGCTCATCGGATACACGAATTCAACAAGTGTTAACCCAACACTTCAAGCCACCTCAACTGGAATAGCGATACAATCACAATCGCGGTACAATAACAACAGGGTACATTAACAACCGGGTACACTTTCAACCCACGAGGACACCCACCCTAATCATCGGTTAGACGCTTAATCCACTAACATGAGTTTTCGGTACTGTTTAACCCCTCTACCGTTAGGGTACATGGATGGAGTATTCGGTACGCTGTATAAATCCCTCAATATCCAAGTGACTTATTTATAGTGCACTCAATCCTATGGCCGACCAACTATATCCGATAACAATTTTAAAACCACATCACTTGCCAATATAATTAACCAAATAACATTTATCTCATTGTTTTTAACAAGCATTAACCAAACCATTATCCAAAACAACAACCATGCTTTAAACCACAAGTATAAACCATACTTACAAGGATCACTTACCATATGCATCCTTCAGCATTTCATGCTTAAAAACAGTATATCAAATACTTTAAAACATGCTTAAACAGTAGGTAACATGTAAATTAAAACAAGTGCATAAAACCATTTCAAGCTAGCACGATCGAGAGAGAAAACCACTTTATACTTACTTCCGAGTCTCGGTAAGCATTTCAAGCTCTACCTTAACTCCCAAAACTCTGTTCCAAAACATCAAAACGCTTTAAACCACATTTCACTCATCGGTAAGTGAAACCTCGATTCGCCGATGCAAAATCAAGTATCCGAAACCTCCAACGCTTCTCCACTCACTTCCGGATCAACCTCCCCTATTTTTACCACAAAACAACAGAGGATTAATGCATCATAATGCATTCTAAACACAACAACTACAATCCTTCTCGAATTTCCACAATGCCTTCACAATTTACCCTCCACAACCACCGAAAACATAACCAAAACTCTTCGATTCACAATCCAGCCAACATCTATCAATCTAACATCCCTTTCAACATCAAAACACATCTAAAAATAGATCCAAAACAACCTACCACCTCCAGCACCCTTACAACCAAAGAAACACCACAAAACCTCAAAACTATCAACCTAAACAAATAGAGATTCTTAAGTTTCGGGATTCCATTGATAAAAATCACTTATCAACATTATTAAACATCCAAAATATAAATCAAAGCATCCTTAATTACTGGAAATTAGATTCAATCCGAGAATTAACTCATTTTCCCCAAATAACTCAATTAAACATTAGAAAATTATCAAAATCAGATTAGAAACACAAAAACAAGGATCAAATGCTTGGGAATTTCAATAAAGAACCATATAATAGAGGAGATCTCGGACCTTACCCCTATTGTGAAGTTTCTCCCTCAATTGCTTTGTGAAAAGCTAAGAAAACATAAGATTTCAATGAGATTTTGCAAAACAAAGTTAAAGAATCAAGTTAGAATCAATAATCTGAGTGAAAATAATCTCTCACCTTTGGATTTTGATGAAATTCTGATTGTTTGGCAGAAAAGAAGTTGAGAGAAAAGGTTTAGGAAAAAGTTACGTAGATTTTCTTTAAAAGCTAATAATTAACTTAGATATTTTAATCCCTCTTAAACCACCTTTAAAACACATGTTTAAAATGATTTAATTGAAGGGAGAAACCTCCAGAAAAAAACTTGGTAATTTAGCTCCTTAAGGATTCTAAGAATTTGACCATTTTCATTTTAGTCACTTTAAAACAGTTTTCAAAAATTGCATTTTGGTCACTAACCAAAATGTCACATTTCCAAATTCTATTTTCTAAAATTCATTCCACTAAAAATCAATATATATTAAAATATGATTTTTAGCTATTTTCCATATTTTTATCTTACCGAAAAATATACGGTCCCGAAACTGACTCGAATCCCTACTCCGGTCCACCGGACCGTCTAATAAACCACCAAACCGCTAAGCCCTAAAACTAGGACGTTACACATCAAGACCAAACCCATTACCCAGATCTAAACCTAAACAAATCAACACCAATAAAACCTAATACCCTTATCCTTATCTCGGTCACCGTGCCCTTGTGACCATCCAACTTCTCGGCCACGCGCGGCTCTTCCCTTTCCCCGTGACCGCCACACGTCACACTGATAGGTCTCCACCGCCCTATTCTATCGTCCAAGCCGCACTACGCCACCACCCCACCGCCTGTAAAAGCAAAAAGAGACATCATTATTTTTGTCTTTTTATGTGTTAAATCGGGTTATAAATACCCAGGAAAATCAAATGTAGTGGAGGTCCTTTAGGATTCGAAAAAAAATAAGGGAGACACGATTTTTAGAGAAAAAAATAGAGATCTCAGAGAGAGCAAAGAAATAAAACAGAAAGATATTATGAGACTAAAAAAGCCGAAAAAATAAAAGGTAAAAAAATTGTAAAGATCTTTTTGTTTTTATAGATCTAAGGGAAATAGTGGAAGATTTAAAGAAAACCGAGTGAAGATTTGAGTTTGGGAACCTTACCTGAGTCGGTCTGCATCTTCGCATGTTCACCGGCCGTCGAAGGCGATAGTTTTCGTCGCGGTGAACGACAACTTGCGATGGCTCGCAGTGGTGGCTAGTGCGACGACCGAACTGAGGGATGAGAGAGTTGAGAGAGTTTTTTTTATTATCAAATGCTGGAATGATTTTTTTGGGCTTAATCTTGTATTTAAAGGGTATTCAAAACGACGTCGTTTTGAACCCCTATTATACCCGCGTGTTGACCCGACCAAGGAGGGAGAATCCGCGTTTTCTGATGAATGGAGAAATTTCCGTTTCGGCCATTACATTTTCATATCCTTTATATTTTCGTCCTTCAGTTTACATTTTCTTATATTTTGGTCACTATTTTCGTTTTATTTATTTATCTCATTATAATATTTATATTATTATTATTATTATTATGTTTACAATATCAGTATTTATGGGATTATTACATATTATTATTATGCTCGTAATATTTATAATCTAACATATATATATATTCGTATATATATCTCGTACATTGTTTTAATCGAATTTTAAATTTAAACCTTTTATTAGAGATTCTCGTGAAAAACGTATCCATTAATCCCTAACACAAAAAATATAATTTTTAATTCTAAATTATAATTTTCACAATAGATTCATTTCATTCGGGAATCTAACGGAAATTATGCCCCGGGTGTAGGGGTGTAAATTCCCTTTCATATAAAGAAATATTTTTTTAAATATTTTAAGGGATCACAAATTTTAAATTAAATTCGAATTCTTAATTTCCATCATTTAGACAATATGTAATCGACCAGGTACCAATTTTGGGCATTGTGGGGTGCTCATCCTTCCCCATACGTAACTGACTCCCGAACCTATTTTTCTGGTTTTCGCAGGCTAAAACTTGTTGTTTTTTTATAAAAGCGACAATAAGACAATTTTATTAAAATAACCGAGTTTTCAGGTGATCCAATCTTATCTAAATCAAAAAAGATTGGTGGCGACATCATTCAAAACCAATTTTTGTAAAAACGCGTCAAGCACTACCGCGGGGCGGGACCGTTGTTACAACAGGTTTATGTGTCAGTTAATAGACTTGATTGATGAAGCAGATGGATGGATGTTGGCCTTATCAAGATAGTAATCGTCCGGAGAATACGGGGAGATAAGCTTCATATAATTCCTGGTGGTCTTTGGAGGGAAGTTACAGGATCAGAGGTACGCAGAGTATATTTTCTGGATCTTTAACCAACGTGACATGATATGATCCTAGACCGAACAAGCTTCTCTTATATCACCTCGACTTTAACCAGCGCGATTTGAAACTAGAGGTGATTTGGCAAGTGGACGTGATCTGAACTCATTGCCAAAGGCGATGCTCATAATCTGGTAGCTAACCTGACTTCAATTGGCAATTTGGCTTCAAACGAGCAATCCACCCAATTCCAACAACTATAACCCAATTGGCTTCGGAAGGAGAGAGGAAGGCAGAGGAAAATGGATGATAACTTGCTCTTGCTTGGTTTAGTTATTGGCTTTCAAACAAGCCATTATACACTTATTTGTTGGTTTGCCCTTTCTCAACCTTCCATTTTCTTGGTTCATAAGATAGCATCATACCACTCTCATTTGGTATTTGGAGCCTAATGCATCTAACATCTTGGTGTAAATTTCTTCCAATTTTATACACCATTATCATGTTTTGAAAGCTGTGGGTGATCACACATGCATAGGACAAGAACCAGTTGTAATGGAGAGCGAATAATGTTTTTGAAAGAATCGACCAGTAATTAGTCTTTTGTTTGCCGCTTAATATGATTAAAAAAACTAAATGGTCAGTTGGTCAACTATCATGAGTTTTATCTACCATTTTTACTTGGATTAACCGTATAGGGTTCGTAGAAAAAAATGACATGAATGAACTTTATTGACTGGGACTACAGATGACGTAGAGAGCCGAATTCATTTAATAATTTCTCCTTAGAAAGGGTTAATAATTAATGCTTTGATAGTTAATAAAAAGGATCATAGTATGATGAATATATGGTTGAATTTTATTAGAAATTAAAATAAAGAAATTGTTCAAAAGAAATGAATTGTAGTAGAAAAATAATAAAACACAATAAATCTAAATTGAAAAAAACTAGTAAACGAAATATCAGACCAACAAAACACGTCCAGCGGGATGCAAAACAATGATAAAATAAAACAGTAGAGAAATAGAAGCAGCAAACAAGACTTCTTGTCTCTATCCATCTACACGCTTCAAGATTGAATTAAGAGTGATGAGCAAAACCAACAATCTTGGAAGTTGCTTTGCAAAACGGATCTGACTGCATCAGCAACGAATCACAAAAAAGGATCAAACTATTAAAGATCAGCGACAAACCGTAAATCAAAATCGATCATCGTGAAAAACGTATCCACAAACGTAGATTTACCACAACCATAGACAATATCATGTCAAAGCGTACCACAAAAACAAATAAAAAAATAAAAGAAAAAATATAAAAAACTAAATATATAAAAATAAAAATAAATAAAAATATTAACGGTCGATAATCACTATTAAAACTAACATCACCACCCGTCGAAAATTAAAGAAAATAAACCGCTCCCAAAAGGAAGAGAGGAGCCGCGCAGCTCTTGAGAGAAAACCCCAATAAACATATGGACATTTTTCGTTTTAATGCATAAAATATATCATTCCAAATTACAAAGATAAAGAGAAGGAAAATAAGAAAAAAAATCAGTTCATTGCTAAGAAATGTATTTTTTTTCAATGAAATAAAAAAAGAATATTTTATTTCTTTAATTTTCTACCCTTTTCAATTAATTAAGAAAATTCTACAAATAAAATTAAAAAGTAGATGATATCACATTATAAAAAATATAAAAAACAAATTCAATTAACTTCATTTAGAAGGATGCATCAAGATAAATTATACATTTTCATAACATTAAAACTTAGTAAATCATGGATTGCATGTTTAAATTCTTGGGTGCAATCAAATGTGTGCAAGGCCTTGTGAAATTTGATTTCAGGTGAAATGCCACAATCACCATTGTTGTGGTTGATGGTGTTATGGACCCTACTCTAGACCTAACATTGATCCTAGTGCTACCCCTGTTTACATCCCTTTGAACAATGGTCAACCGAAAAATCACTACCAAAACCAAACTTCATTCCTATAAATACACTTTCTTGGAGCTTAATCTTGTCTAAAACCTTTAAGCAATATATGATTAGGACACACTTTTTATTTTTATTTTTTTAAATTATGTATACTACTATTAGTGGAAGTAGACATTTTATTTTGAGGGAAACAATTATTGAAAGTAATTTTAACATAACTTTTATTTATCGAATCATGTATGTTTATATGTGATTTCATGAAGAAAATGTAGATTTATGATATATTTTTTAACAAATACCCCGTTGAGATTTTCTTGAAAAAAATGAAATTATAGTAACGAATTTTGCACTCAGCTTGTAAGAGAACTCTTAAAGTGATGATTAAATTAATAAAAATTGTCTTTATTCATAGATTAAAGTAAGAATATAAAATTGTTTAAAATATTACTTGCGATTATTGAAAATTTTCAATCTATCAATTTAAAAATTAAGAGGAAAATCAAATTTTAGTTTCTCACAATTTATTTTATTTGAAAGATTATAAAAATAAAGAAAATTAAAAGTGTCATGATTTGAAAAAAAATAAAAACAATATTAAAATAAAACTATAAAAAACTGAATTTATTTGTATATATAATGAGAAAAATTTTAATACAAATTTTACACAGACCTTTTAGTTTTAGGGGTTAAGAGTTTAGTTTAGGGTTTAGAGTTTAGGGGTTTGGGTTGTCTGGTTTAAATTTTAAGGTTAGTGTTTAGGGTTTAAAGTTTGGGGTTTAGTTTTTTAGGGTTTAGGTTTAACTTTGATTTATAGTGTAGATACACAGACTTGTGTAATTACACAACATGTGTATTAAAGTTTTACCTATATATAATTATATTTTATTAGTTTTGAATCTTTATTACTTGTAAGGGCCATGACCCCTCAAATCCCGATAAATTTGAACTTTAAGCCTTCCGTTTACCACTAACAAAAAATTGATCTTTAGGTGTTACTTTTAAAATTCAATTAGTAGGCTAAGAAAAGTTAAAATTACCGAAATATCACAAAAATTAAATACTAGAATCACTATCAAATCTAATTATACATAGAAATGGTACCTTTTCAATATCACGTATGATAGAAGTTCATTCAGCTCACGAATAATAGAATATTCATTGGACGGAATAAAAGACACGATTGACCTTCAAAGATTTAAATTTTAAAAGAAACCTAAACTCTAAATTTAAAGAATCAAAATGTTTAAGCTGTTGGTTTAAAGTAAAATTAACATGAATCTCAACACTTTAGTCTTCTTTAGTTATTTCTAACTGACATAAAATTATTGTAACTTTAATATTGTCTATTCATTTTCGACAGAAAATCTCTGTAACTTCCGACTCTGGAATTGGTTTTTTTTTTGGTGTGCGTGTGTTTAAAAGGCAGGTATTTCGAACTTTGTCTACTTATACAATAGACTATTGGTTTTTTTTTTCTCGCTAGGTCTTTGTACTCCTCAATCAATACTTTCTTTTGCATATTTGTTTGCTACACGTTTTGTGTTATCTCGATGGTCATTAAGGAAGTTTGGTTGATCTTTCGTTTAACGTATTGTCCAAGATCATGAAACATATTGCTGAACATTTTGCTTTTGAGTTCATCTGGTTTTGCTTGATTATTAGGGCTTTCAAGGAGGCTTCTACAAGTGAAGTTATATTCGTAATATTTTTTTACACAATATGGTTGTCGGCCATGATCTAGCACCTTGTGATTTGTCTTAAGGAGGGTCAGGGCCGTTTCTGAGATTTTAGTGGCCTTAGGGCGAATTTAAAAATTGGGCCTTAAATTAGGGATTTAAATTGCGATTGCGATCGTATATTCGATCTTGTTGCGTTTATGACGGTTGCAGACATAACGAATGTTATTTCTGTCACTGCGGGTATCACAGTTGTGAAAATTTTAATAACATATGTTATTGTGGACATAACGGTTGCAGGTATTGTGGTTTTGGATGGTGTCTCTACTGCTATATAACGATCTCTGTTGCGGTTACATATCCCTATTTAAATACATGTCTATAATATCAAGTATTAAAAAATAAATTTTAAGAGTATGTCTATAATAACAAGTATTGAAAAAAATAATTTTAAGAGTATGCTCATAATAATAAATAGTGGAAAAAATTGGTCTCCTAATAACAAGTATTAAAAAAATTTAATTTTAATATTTATTATTACGAGCATACTCTTAAAAATTGAATTATTTTTAATACTTATTATTAGGGCCCAGATTTCCCCCCAATATTTATTAATATGAGCATACTCTTACGATTTAATTTTTTAATACTTGTTATTAGGGCCCTCGAAACTTATCCAGCTATATATATATATATATGTTCATCACTAGATTCTTTTTTTTCATCTACTCGTAAGAGCTAAAAACTATATTTTTAATTTTTTTTAGCACGGGCCTTGGGCGAACGCCCCTATTGCTCTGGCCAGGGATGGCCCTGAGGAGGGTACTTGGTAAGAATAATCCACATGTGTTGTATCAGAGGGAATAGTGAAGTTTTTTTGCAGGGTGCTGACGGTCTTGATCTAATGCATTATTAGAGGGTTACTAAACATATGATGGTGTAATTATGGATAACACAATCGCATTTTATGTGTGTTAAAACTTACAACTGATGTCCAAATTGTCATCGAAGCCTTTGAGGTTGGCTATATATGTCGAATGCTTAATCGTCGCATTGGGCGATGTGCGGTGTGTCAAGGCCATCCCTTATTGTATTGCGACCCTGCCTTGATAAGCCCGTTCATGATTGAGCAATGGTGGACCGAGCGATGATATGAGCATTCCCTGAGGAGCTATCAAGTCAAGGATGCAAGTTAAGATGCTTTGGGAATACGATGAAGGCCCTATTCAGAAAGTGTCCTCATTTGGGACGAAGCAACGTCTACTCACGGCATTCCTGGTAAGTTTATTTAGCTCTTTAGGGGGAAGTGGTCTGGTGTCGGGTCTCCACCATCTCCCTCGCTTGGGCTAGCGACCTAGCTTCCTTGGTATAAGCGACCTACTCCTAGGCCCATGTCGGGCCTAGGTGTGCGGGCAGTGGGGCCTAGTGGTTGACGCACTGTCTCCCTAGGAGAAATACCTAGAGACGGTTTGGGGCCTAGGGCCCCATATCGCGCTCGTGGCTGAAGTACGAGGTTGGAGTGCAACTATCGCTAGGCCCTGCGAGATTCGAAACTCTAAAAGCCTTACCACATTGTGACCCTGAGAAGGCTAGACCAAGATAACTCATTGGACAATGGGGCATGAGAAAGGCTGGCTTGTCTGGGTAAAACCCATTTCAAGTGCTGCACGGCTTGCCAACCGAGCAAAAAGAGTATATCCGTGAGACGTGGTATCAGAGCGAGAATACGATGGACAATGTATTAATGTGACAATGGCGTTTGGCTATGACTTTTGATACAGTGGTGCGTATTTGTTAACCAAATGCCATAGTGCTCATGTGCCAACTTGAACACTGTGATGCTTTATTCAGTGGCTGTGGTGCGTGGTGACGTTAGACGGATGTGTAGCAAAAATAAGAGTTGGACTATTTGTGGGTCAGTTGGTCTCACGCCAAGCGCTCCCACAGGTGGAGTAAGCAGGGTGGATCATCATGAAAGGCAAAAAAAAGAGAGACTTTTTTCTGTGCACAGAGGTGTTGGATTGTGGATTCTACGCCAAGCGCTCCGGTAAACGGAGTAGGCAGGGTCGAATGATAGTAAACCAAACGCTCTTTGGACTGGAGTAGGCAAGGTGTGGGGACTACGCCAAGCATTCCTATGTGAGGAGTAGGCAGGATGGTCGAATCCTACGCCAATCGCTTCTCTTCAAGGAGTAGGTAGGATGGTGTAATGTCACGCCAAGCGCATCCATTAGTGGAGTAGGAATGGTGGTCTAGTTTCACACCGAGCGCCCTGTGAGGGTAGGCAGAATGGCTAGAACCTACGCCAAGCGCTTCCGCAAGTGGAGTAGACAGGGTGACTCCTTATGCTGATTGATCAAGACCTAGTCAAGGTGCAAAGGTGTCTAATAGTGGGTCTTGGCAAGGTTGTGCCGATGTGTTACATTAGCGTAGTGGCGCGTGTGAATTAGAGCATAGTGATGCTTATTTGTTCGTTACAGGTGTAGCATTGTTGTTGGCGAATCAAAACGGTGATCGAGTTGAGGCGCAAAGAAGCGCGAGAACTTTTGGTGGACGAGATTGAACTTTACACCTGTCCATGATTTGGGACACAAGCAATATTTTTGGCTGTTTTAAAGGCTCGTTGATGGCTGTCTATGGGACATGATAAAGTGTGTATTCCTCGTAGCACAGTGGCACGAATTCTAGCAATATGAGGATGCTTATGCGCCACTCGAGAGAAGAGTCATTCCCTATGGTGGCTATCGGGTAATGTGATAATTTCTTGATTGATGGAAGTTAATGGCAATATTGTTTATCTTGGCATTGTGGTGCATGGTTGTTGCTTAACTATATTTTTTCAGGGGAAAAGAGAAGTGTGTATAGATGGATATAGATTGATACAATGGATAGTCATGGGTTCGCAGACTAACCCTAAAGGAAAGAGTTGGAGACAACTTGAGACAACTCTACAGTTGCTTTATGTCCGGGGAATCAATGTGGCAGAGTCATGTTCCTCAATGTTGTAGATTAGCTCGTTGATAAAATCAAAAGATTATTGTTGGAGTACTTCGGTACAATGTAATCGTCTAAAGGGAGTGACGAGTTATTGGTATGCTCTATCCTGTTGATGTTGACTCTTTTAACGGTAGACACACCATGGGTTCTTGAGGGAAAAATCTATTACATTGTCAAATGAAATCAAGAAGCCTAAGGGGAATGCTTCCCATAGCTAATAATTTGTCCGTAAATGGCAATTTTCTTAAGACACATTGGGTCTTAAGGTAAAAAGGACTGTATTGCGATGTGGTAGATTTGACCATATTCTTCGGCAATAGATTGCGAATCTGGGATGAAAAAAGTTGTGTGAGTCAATACCGTTTTATCTTGGATAGAAAAAAAACTCATTTTGGCACGAAAATCTTCCTTTGATGGGGATGCTGACTATGATAAGGCAGAATGCTATTTGTAAAGTTACCCGTTCAGGTGAGAAACACAAGGGTGGTACAACTTGGTAATGTGGGTGTATCTGAGAAAAGCTCTCCTTAGGAGTTCCTTCACAAGCATAGCTAAAGAGTGAGCGTGGGGCAGACAAGTTCGAGGGGTATGCGGCGATTGTTTAAGTACAATTCAGATTTCACCCAAGTGTTACAAAATCCCCAATTTGGGCAGTGGTGATATGGGTTACTACCAACAAGCTATTTGGTAGGGTGAGCTAATAAAGCCATAGTTTAGGTCAAAACTAATGTATGGACCGAGAGACCGAAAGCAAAACCTGGTTACCACGGATATGTCAGTGTTACCCAAAAAGAGAAATGTGGTGGTTAAGTGAATTGCAGTGGGGGGACATACGGGAAAGTCCTATGAAACTTGTAAGGTACATTTCATTTTATTGTTATGCAATTGAACTAACCAATGTCGTGGTCAGTTTTCTCTTTGTGTGTGTTATGAAGACATGTATTCCTATTAATTCCTTGAGGGATATGGGGCAATCGATTAAAGAACTAAGACGGTTTGAAGGTTTGGCAGGTGTCAAAAGCCTAGGTCGTATGCAAAAGAGATAAATGTCAGCTTCATGTAACAAAGAAGGACACGGTACAATATCACACCCGTTTGTAAAAGATGATGTTTGTGCAAGCACAATGATTCTGTGTGTGTCGACAGAAATGGTGACAAACGCGAAAACGTGGAACGAGTATTGCTCCCTAGAGAGAGAACACACCCCGGTGCTAGGACGTCAACACAGGGTGGTGGGTCGATAGATCCTAGTCGGTCTAAGTAACTTGAGGCCGTAGTAGCTACCATAAGAGCTATGACATCAAATGATCGGCTTTGAGCAATAGAGGAAACACATCAAGAGTTGACCAAGCTATCAAAGATTTTGGTAATAAGGGCAAAGAAGCATTAAGTCATATAAAGTTCGAACTATATGAGATCAAGACTCAGGTTAACTTGATACAGATAGCTATGGGCAATTTGATGACAGCAGATAAGAGTCCGAGGACTAGGGTTTCAGAACCTCAGCGGTATGAAGGGAACAGAGATGCTAAGGAGCTTGAAAATTTCTTGTTTGACGTCGAGCATTATTTTCGGTATACGTATACTAAAACAGATAAAGACAAGGTCTCGGTGGCCTCGGTGTATCTAATAGGGGACGCCAAGTTGTGGTGGCGGTCTAAGTTTATTAATGGTGTTTGTTCTATCAAGATATGGGAAGAGCTAAAGGAAGAGTTAATGAGCTCATTCTTTCCCGAAAATGTAGACTATAATGCTCAGAAGAAGCTAAGGGATTTAGCAAATACAAGTTCTATTCGAGATTATGTAAGAGAATAAAGAGGCCTTAATCCTACATGAGAATACTTTACTGACTAGATGTCGTGGGCATATGGGGAAGAGTTTGGTATCCTGCGGAAACCTAAGTCACACGTAGAGGGCACAAGTGAGATATCATTTTGAAGTCCACAACACGAGATTAATGTTGATATGATGTTTGTGGGGTGCTAATACAGGTTCTTTTGTTGGCGTGATAACAAGATGAACTTTTCTAGTAAGTGGATAATTGGGAAGACATCAGTAGATGGGGGAAACTAACCTACCCATGAAGTATAGGCCATGTGTGCCAAGAGATCCAATGTATACTTTTGTGCTTAATCAACAGTTCTGTCTGTTACAAAGGGAGTGAAGGAGAAACGAAATAAGAGGGCAACTTGATTGGCTATTACAAGGGTCATGGGAAACCATTGAGAAGTTCTAGTAAGGGCATATGACCATCTATTTGCTACTGGAACAAGGGCAAGGTTGTTCGAGAGAATATTGGTGTGCATTCACTTGGCAAATGGTGCAGGTATAATTGAGTAAGAAGAAAACCTCATGAGTGCATGATATTAGCTTGTCGTATTGACTGCGTTCTCAAATAGTCAAAACGCCTGAGGTATACATACAAAGGCATACCATGATTGGTGGTAGCATAAGGCAATGTGTGCCAACCAGGTATCATACGAGACTTGTGTGAATATGTTTTCATTAATAAAATTGCTTGTATATCTTATAATACATGATGTATTGAGGAGAACAAAAAGGCAAGTGCAATTCTATACGGTGTTGGCAACTAGAGATCATCTTTGCATTATTAAGCAACCAAGTGCAACACGAGCATGTACTGGCAAACTTGGGTTAATATTGATGATATATGTATGATGACACATTCAGTACTTCGGAGGTCCCGGCACGAGATGAGGCAAAGTTGGCGAAGGTGCGTAATGCCGAGGAGCAAGCCATTAAGTGACGAGTCATAACACGTTTGCTCATGGCTAGGTATATTACTTTTGTATTTGTGTAGGTTAATGGGCAGATCGTGGAGCACAAAGAAACTACAAGGCACTGGTTCGAGTGGATCAATGGTTTGTTACTTGTCTTTTGCTCGAGCCACAATTGGAGTAAAAGTGAGGGAGTATGATCTAAAACTCAACATGATAGGAGTGGAACTGGGTCATAAAGAGTCTGTGGTTGGTCTAGATGGTTACGGATGTATAACATAGTCAAAAATGAGATAGAAATAACCCATGATCGAGGCTTGAATTAGGTGCTTGAATGATCAAATGGCGGGACAAGAAAAACATATCAAATCGAGCACGAATCGAAGATGTACTACCACATGTGTCCATATCGGCTCAACAAGTGATGAAGAACTGGTGTCAACATCAATGAGAACCATCCCTTCTTGGACTACATCGATGAGGCCATCGATAGAGGAAGTGTGGGAGAATGTCAAGGCCATCCCTTATTGTATTGCGACCCTGCCTTGACAAGCCCGTTCATGATCGAGCAATGGTGGACCGAGCGATGATATGAGCATCCCTGAGGAGCTACCAAGTCAAGGATGCAAGTTAATATGCTTTGGGAAGACGATGAAGGCCCTATCCAGAAAGTGTACTCATTTGGGACGAAGCAACGTCTACTCACGGTATTCCTGGTAAGTTTATTTAGCTCTTTAGGGGGAAGTGGTCTGGTGTTAGGTCTCCACCATCTCCCTCGCCTGGGCTAGCGACCGAGCTTCCTTGGTGTAAGCGACCTACTCCTAGGCCCATGTCGGGCCTAGGTGTACGGCCAGTTGGGCCTAGTGGTTGGCACACTGTCTCCCTGGGAGAAATATCTAGGGACGATTTGACGCCATAGGGCCCCATATCGCACTCGTGGCTGAAGTACGAGGTTGGAGTGCAGTTATCGCTAGGCCTTGCGGGATTCGAAACTCTAAAAGCCTTAGCGCATTGTGACCATGAGAATGCTAGACCAAGATAACTCCTTGGATAATGAGGCATGAGAAATGCTGACTTGTCTGAGTAACACCCATTTCAAATGCCGCACGGCTTGCCAACCGAGCAAAAAGGGCATGTCCGTGACAGAGTATATTATAGTTAGGTGGTCCTTTGTGCCCGTAATGATAATTTTGATTGTTAACTCTCTCATTGGATGGTTTCGTCGAGCAAAAGGGGCATGTCTGAGTAACACCCTACTTGTATTGTTAACTCTCTCATTGGATGGTTTCGTCGAATAATTAATCGATGAAAAACAATTTAAATAGATTATGATGTTTTAACTCAAAGATGATGTCTAACATTTCTGAACATTTTGGTTTGTGTTTAAATTGCAGGAGTTCACATTTTTTAAACCCCCACCTTTGTAAATCTCCTTAAAGACGAGTTTTGTAGGGCACATCTTTTCTTAGTACAATAAGATAATATTTTGATCTGATATTTTTACTGACACATAGGTCAAAAGCGTGTTCAGTCAACCGTATTTTTAAAAGATACGGCATGTTAAACGAACTTTGATGTACATTACACTGGAAGAATATTATTTCGATATATAATTAAGAATATATTTTATTTTAGTATTTAATACTTCTTATGGTGTTGTTGGGATAAATTAGCCCTACAAAAAAACTTACTTTTACTTGTATATGATGTGAATTAAAATTCAACTATCAAGTCTTCCGAATTGTATTAAAATCATCTCCCCTGAACATACCAACCAAATAATTTACATTTACATTTAGAAATACAGATTAATTAATAGACTAAGATTGTTATAATTTTTTTTTATACTAAGAAATTTAGTTAAGAAAAATGTTACAAGATTTGAATGATTTGTTTTACACTTTAGATTCCAAGTCTAATCCTAAATAGATATTTCAATCTAGGAGCCCCATAATTCAATTAAAAAAGTACATTGGATCTGTTTAAGGACTGATCAACAACATCATTTGGTCATGGAATAATGTCAAGGAAATGCCAATTTTTTTTAGATTTTTGTACGAATTCGTGATTAAGTTTGTAATTAATTGGCCAATGGGATTAAGAATTTTAATAGCTTAACTTCCACTTATGATTTGGTCCTAAAAATAACTTTATGTGAAATGCAAGAAATCATGGGTAGAATCATAGCATTTCTCAACAATTCCTTTGTTTCTAGAGGATATATACATATTCATCCACCTAACCAAACAAAAACGACATGGCAGCAATTGCTCTCTATCACCCTTTAAAATCCTGTGTGTTGCCGAGCCATACGTGACTGCAACAAGCCACAGGTGAACCGAGTGATTAATCAAATAACAAAAGAAAAACAAGTCAAGCGCGAAGGGCGGAAAAGAAAGGGAACAGAAAAGGAGAGAAAATGAACACTTGGGTTCAGATTTTAGTTCATGTCGCGCTCTTGTTTCCTGTTTTTGTCGACTCTGCTGTCCGACACTACAAGTTTAATGTAAGTACATTGTTTGATTTTCGACCCATCCACTAGACTGAAAATTCGTATTTACGTATAATGCGCAGGTGGTAATGAAGAATACAACTAGATTATGTTCGAGCAAACCCATTGTGACTGTCAATGGCGAGTTCCCGGGGCCGACTTTATACACCCGAGAGGACGATACGGTACTTGTCAAAGTGGTTAACCATGTCAATTACAATGTTTCTATACATTGGTGAGGACCCGAATGATCACAATTCATGAATTAAACAATGTGTATGGACTATTTGTTCATTTGTTGTTCACTTGATTGTGCAGGCATGGTATAAGGCAACTTCGAACAGGTTGGGCAGATGGTCCGGCATATATTACACAATGTCCAATCCAGACAGGGCAAAGCTATGTGTATAACTTTACCATCAAAGGACAAAGAGGCACATTGTTATGGCATGCGCATATTCTATGGCTAAGGTCCACGGTCCATGGTGCCATTGTTATCTTGCCTAAGCGTGATGTGCCTTATCCGTTCCCAAAACCGGACGATGAAGTTGTTGTTGTTCTAGGTGAGTGGTGGAAATCCGATACTGAAGCTGTCATCAATGAAGCACTCAAGTCTGGATTGGCACCGAATGTCTCGGACGCTCACACCATAAACGGCCATCCTGGGCCAATCCCCAATTGTCCTTCCCAGGGTACTTCCCTTTTCCTTTTTCCCTATTTCCGAAAACTTAGATTAAAACTATGATCTCTGATATGAAACCCTGTTCCAATCATATCCAGGAGGCTTCACATTGCCAGTTGAAAATGGAAAGACTTATATGCTACGTCTCATCAATGCTGCACTCAATGAAGAGCTCTTTTTCAAGATTGCTGGTCACAAGCTCAGTGTCGTTGAAGTCGATGCTACATATGTTAAACCATTCAAAACCGATACGATCGTAATTGCCCCGGGCCAAACCACCAATGTCCTTGTCTCAGCCGATCAAAACTCCGGAAAATACATGGTTGCAGCCTCCCCTTTTATGGACTCTCCTATTGCAGTCGACAACTTGACCGCAACAGCAACCTTGCAATACTCGGGCACACTCGCCAACACCGGCACTACTCTCACTACCCCACCACCGCAAAACGCCACACCAATTGCCAACAACTTTATAAACTCTCTCCGTTCCCTCAACTCCAACAAATACCCTGCCTTAGTCCCGCAAACCATCGATCACAATCTTTTCTTCACCGTCGGACTCGGGATCAACCCCTGTCCGACTTGCAAAGCCGGTAACGGCAGTCGGGCGGTAGCTTCTATTAACAACGTGACATTCGTTATGCCTACTACAGCCTTACTTCAAGCACATTTCTTCAACGTCAGTGGGGTTTTCACCACTGATTTCCCCGGTAACCCGCCACACGTGTTCAACTACACCGGAACTCCACCAAGTACTTTACAGACCACAAATGGAACAAAAGTCTACAGACTGGCTTACAACTCGACCGTGCAACTTGTTCTGCAAGATACCGGGATCCTAGCCCCTGAGAACCACCCCATCCACTTGCATGGATTCAATTTCTTTGCCATCGGTAGGGGACTCGGAAACTATAATCCGAAGACCGATCCTCGGAACTTCAATCTCGTGGATCCCGTCGAGAGGAACACGATTGGTGTACCATCTGGTGGGTGGGTAGCAATCAGATTCCGTGCAGATAACCCAGGTAAAGAACAATGTTCCAATGAAATCACAAATTTTTTTTCCCATGCTTTTGTATACTCTAAATTCGCTGATTTGTTTCCAAAATGTTCAGGAGTTTGGTTCATGCATTGCCATTTAGAAGTCCATACGACATGGGGATTGAAGATGGCATTCTTGGTAGACAATGGAAAAGGGCCTAATCAGTCACTTCTTCCACCTCCGAGTGATTATCCGAAATGTTAAGGCGGGCACTGTGATTTTCACAGTGAAGGCGGAGATATTTAAATATGCAAAGTGATAGAGTTGAGATTGAATTTGTTTCTTGGGTAAATAATCTAAGAATTTACTCAAGCGTGTTTGAATAACAGTTGATCAAGCATTCTTGTTGTTGTTACTATTTTTAAAATTTTTGTAATGTATCAAAACCTTTTATTTAAAGAGTAATCCTATCGAGCCGTATAGGATCACAAGATGATAAAACTTTCTCATCAAACATTCAACGTTGTTGTATTCAAGGACAAGCGCAAGTTTTTTCTATTAGGAGCGAACCTATAAAATTTTAAGGGAGCGAAAATAGAATTTTAATAAAAAATACATAAAAAATTTCTATTTTTTTTTAAATTATATATGACTTAAATTTTTAGGGGGACGAATGATCCTCCAGCCCCTTTAGGTTCATCCCTGATCATATTCATTTTAAAAAATTTGAACTCGAAATTTTATTTAAACTGAAAAAATAAGGTGGGTGTGACCAAAATTATTTTTCAAAACTCATATTAAATCATTGCAATTGCTTTATAGCCTAGTTGAAAGTTCAGTCCTACCAACAATTTCTGTACGGCCATAACCAATGAATTTGGTTGTATGTGCGAAAAAGAGTGTAAGAAGTCTATGAATGTCAATTTCATTCCTTTATTTTGTTTTCCCCCCCGTTTTTGCCGACCTTTCAAGTAATTGGACCTACCAAGTTATTTTTTAGGTAAAATATACAAATGGTCACTGAACTATCCCAAAAATATAAAATGGTCATTAAACTTTCAAAAGTTATATAATGAGCATTAAATTTTAGTTTTTGTTTTAAATGGTCACTGAGCCATTAATCGTCGTTTATTGAATGATGTGACAGTTATAAAATTTGAATAATAACACATTTAATCCTCTATATTTACATATTCAATCAATTTAGTCTTAATTTAATCCTCATTCTTAATGTATAAATTGATTGAATGTGTAAATATTGAGGATTAAATGTGTTATTATACAAAATTGCGTTACTGCCATGTCACCCAGTTAGTAACAGTTAACAGTTTAATGACTATTTTGTAACAAAAATTAAAGTTTAATGCTCATTATGTAACTTTTAAAAGTTTGATGACTATTTTGTATTATGTGGGATAGTTTAGTGACTGTTTGTGTACTTTACCTATTTTTTATAATTAGAAGTAAAGAATTCAAAATTTTTTAAAAAATAATATTACTTAATAAACCCTTAAAAAAATTAATATTACTTAATTACTTAATAAACCCCTCAGCCCAAACTAGCTTTTGTTTCTGCCCTGTCCCTTGGTTTAACCACGCCACTGGTCCCTGTTAGTTTTTTCCAGATTTTAATATGGTCCTCTTTTGTTTCAATTTGGTCCGATCAGACTAAATAAAAATGGGAAAATAATAGTACAAGTCCTTCTGCCTAAAAAATGTTTGCAATCCTGCCCTTTCGCATGGTATAATCATCTCTGCAGTCCCTAGTAATTTTAGAGTTTTTTTTAATTCGGTCCTTTAATTACTTTCAATTTGGCTCCCCTAATCTGTTTTTCTTTTTTAATCCCTAATGCATATTATTATCATTATGTTATATTATTGTATATTATAATTATATTATTATATTATATATGATATGTTTATAATTACATTAGTATGTTATATAATAATACATTGTATTAAATAGTGTTGTATATGTTCATGCCTATACCTTAAATGTTGTTTTATGATTCATTTATATGTTGTTATAGTTTTTGTTTCGAAATAATTAATCATGCATATTCCTGTTACATATAGTATTAGGCCTTATTGTTCTGGTATTCTACTGAGAGTGGCATCCCGGTCTCTGGGTGTCATCTCCTTTGACTGCCGTGAATATAGAGACATATTTAAAATTGCCATGCATACATGCATTTTAGGAATTAAAATTTAAATTAACTCAAATTTTTATTTTCCTTAATAAATACGATGCGAACCTTTAGGTACCAATTTTGGGCGTTTTGGGGTGTTAATCCTTCCCCATACGTAACCAACTACCGGACCCAATTTTTTTTTATTTTTTCGGTGTCTAGTCTACCCTTTTAAAATAATCGGTGGCAACTCCAAATTTTATGAAAAATGAGTTTTACAAAATTTCAATTTTAAATTAAATTTTTATAAAAAACGAGAAACCCCTTTTCGTTTTTCAAATAAAATAGTCACTACAAGATGATATATAACATTAAAAAGTAAGAAAAAAATTATTTTGAAGACAAATTAAGCAAAGTTATACTATTCTGATCCCTTTAATACAATAGGTACAATGTCAACTTTATCTTTATTTTTCAAAAAAAATGTTTATTATGAAAGATAAAAATATATATTCTCAAATTTTATTAATTAATTTTGAAGTTTCTAAATTGAAGTACTAAGCACACACATTGCTTTCTCCCTTGACATTATTTCAGAAAACTAAAGAAATCCATTCATTTCATTTTTTTTTGAAATTTCATTTCTATTCATAAATAAAAAGAATACAAGATCCACATTGTTTATATATATAAATATTTAGATAGTTTAGTCGTATATAAAATATAGAAGAATATTTGACAAATAACATATAATCAACTCACCAAATTTAAGTCCCACATTTATTTAATTTATTTGTTCGCGCGCGCCCTCGCGCAAATATATATAGAGGATTATTATTCTATATATAGGTTGTAGAATTTTTTTGTTTCTACAAGTATGCTAATTTTAGGGTTTAGAGTTTTAGTTTATGGTTTATAGTTTAGTGGTTTTAGAGTAGGAATTTAGAATTTAAGGTTTAGGGTAATATGGTTAGGGATTTAAGTTTTAACCAATAAACCCTAAATTTGAACCTTAAACCCAAAATTCTATAAGTAACCCCTAAATTCAAAACAACTATACTTAAACCCTAAACAAAATTCTTAAACCCTAAAACTAAGGAATTTGTATAAACAAAGTTTCCACAAGCGCTTGTGTATGAAATAATTACCTATATATATCAATTTATTTTCCTATCTAATATTTTAACGCTAGCAAAAAAATTGATAATGAATAGAAATCTTCTGTCATTTTTCAGTGCCCCTATTTATGTCCGCATTAAAAGTTTAGGTTTAAGATTTAGGGTTATGGCTAGGGTTTAGGATTAGAGTTTAAAGAATATAGGTAGGGTGTACTTTTAGGATTTAAGGTTTAAGGTCTGAGATTTAGAATTTAGGGTTAGGACTTCTAATTTGATTTTTTAGTGTTGAAACATAGAAAGGGTCATGTTGCGTGATTTAAGTGCTACACAAACGGTGCAAGTATACACGTCACAAGTAACATTATATATTAAGATCGTTTCCACAGGGATTGGTGAAACTTGACTCTTAGTTTCTCACACTGAAAATGAATAAAGTTGATCAGGGTCGTCTTGGAGATTTCGGGGCCCTGAACGAAAACTAAAATTGGACCATTATATAAATAAAGCATATCTTATTACGAATAGAAATTCTCTACCCATATTTAGGCCTCAACAGTAAAAAGTTAGGTTTAGAGTTTAGGGTTGCAGTTTAAGGTTATAATTTAGGATTGGGTTTAAGGTATTGGGTGCATAGTTTAGGATTTAGTATTTAAAAGTTAGGGTAAGGCTTAGAATTTAATTTTTTAATATTGAGCATAGAAATAGGCACTGAAAAGGGATAAAGAATTTTTATATATATCATTACTTTGAACAATTAATTTAATATTTCAAACACATTATTTTTATTGCTAGATTACTTAATTAATTTATTTAGGAAAGAGAATTAATTTTTACTATTAAATTAATGTATTTATTTGATAAATAAAAAATAAAAAATATGGATAATAAAATTTTAGGGGCCCTAAACTAACTGGGGGCCCTAGGCTGGTTGGGGGCCTGAGCGGTCGCTTAGGGTGCTCCCCGTTATAGCTGGTCCATGCCGTCTAGGCATGCCGTACGACACTTGAAAGGAACTCATCCCAGACAAGTCAGCCTTTAGCACGCCCTTTATCCTAAGACTTAACTCGGAAGCGTCGTTTCATGATCCGTCAGGCAACACGTGTATCGATTATCGTATCCTGCAGGGCCTAGCGAATGCTAGTAGCCAACCCCTGACTTTCGCGACAAGCACGATATGAAGCCCTCTGGCCCCAAACCGTGTAATACCCCTAAAACCGGGTCAACTATATTCGATAATTTATTGTTTTATTTGAAATGGTCCTTTGATATAATAAATTTGATATATATATATATATATTATATGTGTGTATAAACCTAGATTTAATTAAGGGTCCAAGATTAAATTGAAAGAAAAAAAAGAAAGGATGACCAATGTTAAAGTACCAAAATTAATGAAGTAGGATTTGTGGGAATGCATGATAAGAAAATATTGGAGAGTGGTCTTTACATATGTTAGATTAAGTGGAGATGTCTACATGGAAACAATAGAGGGAATTAGGGACCAAAATCGAAAGTTTAAAAGAAGGCTAGCTAATTTTGAAAGGGGTGAAATCGAATATATATTGGAAGTATGTAGTTTGCATGTAAAATAATTAATAATGAAAGAGCTTACTTACATGTCACCTTAGGGGATAAACATGTGGAGAGGGAAACCGGTTAAGTGGGGGGTAACAATCAAACCATTGTTCTTATCTCCCTCATTTTTGCCCAGAGGTATTATGGGAAAGAAAGAAAGAAAGAAAGAAAATTGAACCGAAAGCCATGGAATTTGGTGTGGAAGGAAAAATTAATTTGGCTCAATTCATGGATTCTGGTTCGAATAGTCAGGACAAAGGTAAAATGTTCTCTCCTTCATTTTAGTTTCTATTGAATGTGGGAACTCTCCCTTGAATTAAGTATCATTAACTTAGATTGAAGATCAATTTTAGTTATTAAAATTTTAAGAAAATATTCGGTTGAAGAGTTTGATAAACCTGCCCTGTTTTATGTGTTTGAAGACTATATTAGACTGTTTTGAACAATGCATGAACGTATGTGAGTGTGTAATGGGCAGTCTTGATTATATACATGTATAGATGAGAATGGTATTGATTTTACATAAGGGAAAAAGCATGCTGGACTGTTTAGTTGTGAAAATTATGTATATATGTCAATTGGGACTGTTTTGTGTAACCATAAGAATACATGGATTGTTTTGTTGTGAAAATTATGTATATATGTCAATTGGGACTGTTTTGTGTAGCCATAAGAATACATGGACTGTTTTGTTGTGAAAATTATGTATATATGTCAATTGGGACTGTTTTGTGTAACCATAAGAATACATGGACTGTTTTGTTGTGAAAATTATGTATATATGTCAATTGGGACTGTTTTGTGTAACCATAAGAATACATGGACTGTTTTGTTGTGAAAATTATGTATATATGTCAATTGGGACTGTTTTGTGTAACCTTAAGAATACATGGACTGTTTTGTTGTGAAAAATATGTATATATGTTTGTTTGGACAGTTTTGAATATATTGGAAACTATGTGGACTGATTTTGATAAATAATTATGTATATATATATTTGTTTGGACAGTTTTGAATATATTGGAAACTATGTGGACTGATTTTGATAAATAATTATGTATATATGTTTGTCTGGACATTTTTTAATATATTGGAAACTATATGGACTGATTTTGATAAATAATTGTGTATATATGTTTGTCTGGA
Organism: Hibiscus mutabilis; assembly: GCA_019671005.1. Taxonomy (NCBI): domain Eukaryota; kingdom Viridiplantae; phylum Streptophyta; class Magnoliopsida; order Malvales; family Malvaceae; genus Hibiscus; species Hibiscus mutabilis. The sequence continues at coordinate 11,557,203 of CM033738.1, read as the reverse complement.
CAGTTTTGAATATATTGGAAAGTATGTGGACTGTTTTGGAGTGAAATTATGTATACATGTCTAAATTGGATTGATTTGTGTAAACATGAGAATATGTGGATTATTTTGGAGTGAAATTATGTATACATGTCTAAATTGGATTATTTTGTATAAACATGGGAATATAAGGACTGTTTTGTGAAATGTATAAGGATTGTTTCAGGAGTTAGGGACTGTTTTGAATATACATAATTATGACAAGAGCTGTTTGATATATGTATATGAATGTATATAGATGTATGGATTATTATACGTGTATGTATATGTATTAAGGATTGTTTTGAACATGCACATGTATATACATAAAGTTGAACTGATTTGTAAGTTTATATATAAGTACACTTTAAAAATTAGATTGTTGATAAATAATTGAATGGAACTTAATGACTTGTTAATCTGTTCGAGGTAAATGTCATGGTATGGGAGAGTAGAAGAAAGAGTTAGTTGGAAATTAGGGGTAATTGTGGATTCTGGTATTCCATAACTTTGGAATATGAGGTGAGTGTAATTGCATTTATTTCCTCGTTCTTTATTTTTATAGAATAGTTGTCATAAATGATTACGTATGGATCACATATGATCATTTTGCATAAGGCTCATATAGATCATCTGGGATTGGGTTACATGCATGGCATTGAAGTTTCATAAGAAAAGGTATACATTACATATGCATCATGAATGCACTATATGCCATATTAAGATGGTTAAGGACTGTTGAATTGAAGTATTTTTATATATAAGTTTTGCTTTGAATCGGTATCGAACCTTAATCCTTTGAAAACATAAAATACGAGAAACAATGTCAAGCTTTAAAGTTATAAGAACTCATACTCTAAGGAGCTAAAAGCTCACCTTGTACTATAAGATACCAATAAAGAAACAAGTAAGATTACTTGTGTTATAAGATACTCCTCCTAACTTCAAGCATAAAATATTTAAGTTGCCTAAACAATGGAAGTCCTTGGACACTTTGGCATGATACAAAGGTATAATTCAGGGACTACGGCCCTATATATGTGATATATTGGCGACAGTAGGAGGTAATGGGGAAGCTGTTAAGGAGATTGGAGATAGTTGGTTGGATAGATGAGTAGTTAGGATTGTTATGTTCCGACACTAGCCATTGCTATGTGCTTTGAGTTATGTGTAACATGGACCAACATGGTCAAACTCGAACCAATGCTATACATGTCCAAAGGTGATCCAAGGAAAATATTCTAAAGATGTGAATTCAGATACTAAGTTTTGAATGAAAACCTTGATAAGCAAAGTTGTAAACTCAGATAAGCTCCGTTATGATCTCTGAAAATTTAATAAGAACTTCAATAAGCCTTGAAGAGACCCTGGTATTGTAAGTTATGAACTTCGATTAGTTCGAAAAGAAATTCGAAAGAATTCAGCTAAAATTTTGAAAGACTTTTGATTAATAAAAGAATATGAACCCTAATAAAATTTCATGAGACAAGCCCTAACCTTGCTAAGATTTAAACATTTCAGTGATACTAATAAATTTGGAATTTCTCACTTTCCTCTTTATGTTGATATCATTATTATTATACTTTCATAATTCATTACCTCACTTAGGCTAATCAAGCCTAACACATTCATTTCATGCATTTTCAGGACTTAGAAGATTCTTGTTGTTCGATCATGGTTGAAGGTTGGAAAGGTTGAAGGTTGCAAGTCACTTTCCAAGCTTTCAGTGCATCAAATATGTATTTTTTTAAAGAACTTCTAGTTGGTGGCATATGATTGTTAATTATGTATAAGTGCACATAGATAACCTTTTGATTTCCTATATGTACAAGTTTCATAAGTAAGTATCTTTATATGTAAGGGCTCATTATGCCTCTTGGTTTCTTGTTGGATAAACTTTATTTAATAATGGTAATTGAATGGTTGCTTGTTAGTTAAGCCATGTTAATAAAGAGTTCTAATGTCTCTTGTTGTCCAGATAGATTATACGATGATTAAATTAAAAAGGAACACTTGACTAATCATATGTTTATAACAATTATTTATAGTAATAGGTTTAGATTTTTTACTGACGTATTTATAATTAAACTACCTTTCGATTGTGAAATGAGGAATGATATGATCTTGTTATTTAATAGTGTTATGGTGATTGATTAATGAATAGCATGCTATGGTACAATCTGATTATCAATATGGATCCGATTTGTTAAAGATTCAAAAAATATATATGTTATGATATATTTGAACACTATTAGAAATTGTTCTAATTTTGAATCAATTGCCATTGAAAAAGGAAAATGAAATATATCGTTTACGAATTATGTTTAATTTCTTAAGTTGTTTGAGAAATTTTGTAAGCTTCATCATCTAGTAACAACCATTGTGTTTGATCATGTGAGATCTACTTTTGGATTCCTGAATTTTCTTCGGATAATATCTTCTATTTTGGTTTTTTTCGAACCGGGTAGATGGTGTTACAAACCGTCCCTAGGAGATCCTCCTAGAGAGACATTGTGCCATCCCTTGGCCCCCAATGCCTGCACACCTAGGCCCCACATGAGCTTAAGAGAGGGTCACTTACACCAAGGCTGCTCGGTTGCTAGCACATGGTGAGGAGGATGGTGGAGACCAAACACCAGATCACTTCCCCTAAAGAGCTAAATAAACTTACCAAGAATGATGCGAGTAGACGTTGCTTCGTCCCAAACGAGGACACTTTATGGATAGAGCCTTCAATACCTTCCCAAATCATCCTAACTTGCATCCTTGACATGGTAGCTCCTTAGAGATTGCTCATATCATCATTCGGTCCGTCTTCGATCTGTAACCCCTGCGACCCGACATAGACACAAGACTGAACCGAGCGAGCTACATTAGGTTTACTGAAGTAAACCGAGAAGAAGAACCTAAAAACGTAATAATTTTTTCTTTTATCTTATCTAGATGCTGGTTAACACCCTACGTTTCATACATACAACTAAAGAAAACTCAACTCAATCGGGCATCGAATTAATATCCAATTGACCACGTTTGCAAAAATAAGGACCAAAACGTAAATCTACAAGTCTATAAGGGCTTACTTAAAATTTGCTTTACCAATCTTCAATTAGTTAGGTTACAAGCATGCATGCCAAATTTCAACTTAAAACGAGTATCCGAACTCATCCAATTGCATACATAACACCTAGTGACCAAAATGTAAATTCCACTATTTCAAAGGATCAATTTCGTAATTAATATTACCAATCCTCAACTAAACCAAATACATGCATACTGGTGAAATTTCAGGTCAAAGTGATCATTCAAACTCATTTAATTGTAAGTATACCAATTAGAGACTAAAACGGGAGAAAATAGAAACCTTAAAACATACTTTTAACTAACTTAACCACTGACCGTATCGATACGTTTGAGTATTCTCAAAAACTCCAGATTCTAGTAGCTCAAAACTATATCGATACGCCTCATTGTGTATCAATACGCTATGCTTAAAACCGTAGACCTGTATCGATACAGTCACCCATGTATCGATACGCTAAGCTTGAGATGCGCTTACCCGTATCGATACGGAAACCTGTGTACCGATACGCTAAGCCTAAGATGTGCTTACCTGTATCGATACGGGAACCCGTGTACCGATACGTTGTGTTTGAAAATACTTACTTGTATCGATACGGGCACACGTGTATCGATACGCCCTGACCTATAATGTCAAAATTTGCTGGTTTTTTAACGTTGTTTTGGGATTCTAACACTTAAGCATGCTTCAAACAATCAAATAACATCATCATGTATCATTTACCGTCAACTACCATAGATCAATCATCAAGTAATGATCAACATGCTTCAAAGATAACTATAGACACGCTTTCTAGAACTCAAGCAACCAAATCATAGACCATATGCAAAATCCAGCAAAACAAGCTTATTACAAGACCAAAATAGCAATATAAAGTTGCTAAAACAGAGGATTAAACACTTAAACCCTCCCAACAACATTTAAGCAACATTGCCTTTGTTACTACTTTAAAACCCAAACATACTTTGGTAAATCAAGTCTTGAAAATTCATTCCTTGCTTGCTAGGGCACTTGCACTTAATCAAAGCTGTATTGATGATAAAAGAGAGTGTAAGCAATCATTGCTTAGTGAGGAGCGTCAAAACACAAAACATCATCCAATGCAATTTAAAGCCATTTCGAACCATCATGTCATTTTTTCAAAACATGCACTTAATCTTTATAAAAATCAACATATTAAACCATATGCAAAATGTATCATGGATTCCACAGCATATTCCCATATGCAATTCCCTCTACTTAAGCCTTCCCAAGCATAACATCCCATATGCAAAGCTTAAGGAGTATAACACATATAAATCACATCATTCAAACCAATCAATCAACATGATACAATTTAAAATATTATATTGACTTTCAAGTGATCCATTACCATATACATCCTTTCAATAAATCATCATTAACATCGGATACACAGACTTCCTAAGAGATTTCGCAATCTCTTGCAGCCCAATGGCATGGAGTTGTGCAACACATGCACCACCTCTACACTAACAAAGCTAATCCTCCAACTTGGAGTACACACACTCGACGCATCAACCTCTACAGCTCATGGCTGGAGTAAAAGCCATCTAAGTGTTACCTCAACAACATTGGAGTTTACATGATTGGAGTAAGTACCTCTCGTACTACCTCTACAACCACTGGCGACTTATTATAGTGCACTTCAAATCGTATGGCCGGCCAACTATATCTGATAACATTTCCATAACATTTTCAATTCATCACTTGCCAATATAATCCACTTTTATAAACATACCTCACTATTTTCATATGCATTATTGAAATAATTTCATTGTGCATTAAACCATGCATAAGCCATGTTCATAAACATTCTTTAAAATCATGCATTACTTTCCAAATGCATCTAACATCATTTCATATCAATTCCCAGCATTGAACCATGCTCATTTTATGCATAAAATAGGAGGTAAACAATCATTTAACAAGTGCATTCATAAATCATTTGCCAACCGAAATTGAAAGAGAAATCCACTTTACTTACTTCCGAGCCTTAGACCAGCGTATCAAGCCTAGTCTAGACTCTCATTAAACCTTTTAAAATCTTTGAAAAGCCATTCTTATCTGTTTCACTCACCGACAAAGCAACGCCTCCCTTGCCGATGTCAAATTAAACTTTCGGCAACTGCTCAACACCAAGATTCTCTTCCAAACTATTTTCCCTATTTCAAACACATCATAACAGAAAATCCAATGCATTATAATGCATCCAAACTCACAGCAAACAACAATTAACACTATCCAACTATAATCCTCCACAACACCACATCTTATCAACTGAAAACATCATCGATTCATCTATAACCTCAACCCAGCCATTAACTACGAATCTCAACATTCAAATAACACCTAATAACATCAAAACAACAACTCAACCCAACCTCCTACCTCCAGCAACAATAATCAACCATAATACCTCAAGATTTCTTAACTAACAACCTAAAAAATTAGAAATTCACTAGATTTCGGGATTCTATCATCAAAATTCACTTCATTAACATTTTGAACATCAAAATCAAGTTATAAATCAATCCTTAACTCAACAAAAATAGATCAACTACGAATTTCCTTAATTTCAATTGTAAATCACCAATTAAACCATAAATATGAGTTTAATTAATTAAAACCCAATGAAAATCATATAAAATGGATCAAGAACTTAGGAATTTCAATAAAGAACCTTTCATTAGAGGAGAAGAACGAATCCTTACTTCCAATGCCGATTTATCCCATTAATTGCTTGATAAAACATGAAAAATCAATATAGAAACCATAAGAATTTGTTGTAAAAACTTTAGGAAATCAATTAGAAATCTGAAATCCTGGTTTTTTCCTGAAGAAATTGAGGTTAGAAATATGTTTGGCTAGAGATAATTTGAGAGAAAAGAAGTTACAAAGTTTGTTACGTGAAATTCTTTTAAAAAACTTAATTGTGTTTAATTAATTCCCTCCACTATTTATACCTCTTAAAAAATTAATTAAAATAGTTAATTAAAGGGAGAAATCCGATGAAACTCTTTTGGATTATTAGCTCCTTAAAGATTCAAAGTTTTGACCCATTTTCAAAACAGTCACTAAAAACAGTTTTGAAAACTTTGCATTTTGGTCACTAACTCAAAATGTCCCATTTCCGAATTTATTTTTCCAAAATTGTTTTCACCAAAATCATTTATATAATTAATAAATATTTTAGACTATTTCCCATATTTTTATCCCCTATAAAAATATTTAATCCAATTTAAATCTCGAATCCGGCTTGAATCTCTAATCCCGGTCCACTGGACCGATTAAACCATCCCAAAACTCTTAGACCCAAAACCGGGGCGTTACATGATCGGTCCTGAACAGGCTTGTCAAGGCAGGATCGCAATACAATAAAAGACAGCCTTGACATTCTCCCACACTTCCTCTTATCGATGTCCTCATCGATGTAGTGCAATAAGAGATGGTCTTTGACATACTCCCGCACTCCCTCTATCGATGCCCTCATCAATAGTCCAAGAAGGGATGGTTCTGACATTCTCCCCAAATAAACAAGTAAATGAAACTAAAGTAAACTAAATCTAAGGGAATTTTACAAATGAAAGAAGGAACCAAGTTGAGAAAGTAGGTTAGGTTATTGAACGTTATGATGCAGTTGCCAACATGATTGTCGTGGCAATTAATTATCCCCACGATGTTCGACATAGTTGTCTTCGATGCCTTCTAGTTATCCTTAATAGAAAACTAATGACTGAACAAGTCTTAGTAATACATCTCTGCGTTAACCTTGGGTGAACTTCATTAATATGTAAACTCCCTTTAGCCATTGAAACTCTTTCCTTATCCCTAAGGCAAGCTAGCTTCTACCAACTGTTGTTTCAATGAAAACTCGTATCCAATCGATTTCGTGAATCTAGCTTTTTTAGGCCTAGATAAATTAATTCATTTCAATCACCTTTTCCTAGGTTTTTGAATCGCAATGATAAGCCAAACATTGAATAAACACCGAAATTGAATTAATAACCAAAATAATCCTTGCGTTCACAACATCAAATACCCAATAATCTAAGCTAATTTAATTAATTCATGGCTGGGTTGAAAGAAATCAACAAGGTTAAAAACCCAGACATTTAATTAATTAAAAGATAAAAGAATTCAAATTATTTTTAAAATATTAATATTACTTAATTAAACAATGAATCAGTCAAATTAATAATATAAGTTGCACACAAATGGGACGTAGTTGATGCGAACATACATAAATTTTTTAGTTTTAATTATCAAATTAAGAAGACATATAACATTAAAAAGTAAGAAAAAAAATTATTTTGAAGACAAATTAAGCAATGTTATACTATTTTGATCCCGTTAATACTATAGGTACAGTGTCAACTTTATCTTAATTTTTCAAAAAAATGTTTATTATGAAAGATTAAATATATATTTTCAAATTTTATTTATTTATTTTGAAGTTTATAAATTGAAGTACTAAGCACACATATTGCATCTCTCCCATCACATTATATCAGAAAACTAAAGCAATCCATTCATTTCATTTTTTTCGCAAATTCATTTATATTATTCATAGAACAAAAAAATACAAGATGGGTATTATTATTTTTATTAAATAGAGATTACATTCTCATATTGGGATTTAAACTCATACAAAATGAGATAATATAAGCATCCTTACTTGTTAGGTCAATTAGTGGATCTCATATCGATATTACTATTATAATATGTACGAAGAAACATATTTAAACATTTAATATTTTAATTTAAAGATAAAAATCTAGAGAATTTAGTCGTATAAAAAATAGAAGAATATTCGACAAATAACATATAACCAAATCACCAAACTTAAAGACCCACATTTATTTAACTTGTTTGTTTAAACATGTATATTAGTTTATTTTCTTATCTAATATGTTAATAAAAAAACTGGATTTTCATTGAAGTGATAAAAAAACGGTTTCATAGTCACTTGGATGGGTATCTTAGATCGGCTCCCTACCGCTGACAAGCTCATGAGGATGGGTATGGAGGTTAATCCCCTTTGTCGATTATGTGGATCTAATGCCGAGACTAGAAGCCATTTATTTTTTGGTTGCCCCTACTCGATAGAAGTCTGGCAGAAGACATTACAACTCTGCCATATCACTCGAAGTGTTAGTTGCTGGGATGATGAGTTTCGTTGGGTTGAGGCGTCTTTCACAGGCAAATCCTTGTTTGTTTTTATTCTAAAGTTAGCATGGAGCTCACATATCTTTTTCATTTAGGAGGAGCGCAATTCCCCATAGTTTCGAAATCTCGCCCAAGGGCGTTTTTATTAATGTGCAGGGTATATTTTGAAGATTAGCATTCCTAAATGTTTGAATTTAATAGAGTTTTTGTTTAGAAACAAAAGCAACATGAACTATAAAGCATCTCACGAGTGCCACTGCTAAAATGTCAAACACTCTGCAGCTGTGTCACCCCACTTCCGTTCAACAAACAAAGCCACGTGGCATACTCTCCCTTCCATTTGGCACACACTTGCTGTATACTAACTAGTAAATTAACACTTTGCTTTTGCAGCATCAGTGCCCATAATCTCTATTTCCACCAATCAAACCTCGGCACCTTTGACCCCTCTCTATTTCATACATACAAAAGCAGTAGGGGTATAAGTGAATCGAGCTCGAACGAACAAGATTATATTTATGTTTGTTTGTTTACTTTCAAATGTGTTTATGTTCAGTTCGTGTTCGTTTAAATTTTTAATATTATGTTCGTGTTTGTTTTTTTATTTTTGAAGGTGTTCGTTTGTTTAGGGTTTATGAAGGTGTTCGTATAAGTGTTTGTGAACATGTTTGTTTAAGTGCTCGTGAACGTGTTCCTTTATTCGTTCGCGAACGTGTTTGTTTATATGTTAAGAAATGTTAACTAAATTAACAATGAATATCAATACACTGGCGGTGAAAACTTTCAGTTTCCAAAAGCGCCTTAGTTTGAGGGTCTAGAGACTTAGTTTAGGGGTAGGGTTTAGGTGTAAGGGTTTAGAATTTAGGGATATTGATTAGAATTTAAGGTTTAGGGTTAGAATTTAGGGTTTAGAAGTTATGGTTTAATTATAAACCCCTAAACTGAAAGTTTCCACCCGCAGTGTATAAAATAATTATTCATAAATAAATAAAACAAAAGCAACAAAATAAAACTTAACTTTAACATGAACTTATATAACATACTTAGCAACAATAAAAAGTAATATTTAGATATACCCACGAGCATTTTCAGCCTATAAACGACCTTATAAACAAGCCTATAAACGACCTTATTCATGAATATAAACGAACCGAACACACTTATGTTCGTGTTCGTTCGTTTATTAAACAAACATAAAAATTTTATTCGTACTCGTTTATTTAGCTTAATAAACGGATATAAATAAACGTTATACAAACAATTCACAAACGGTCGGTCAACGCTCTGCCCATTTACACCTAAAAAGCAGTAAAAGCTAAGCTCAAACAAAGGTGCTGCCACATTTCTTTGCTCTCTCTGCTTTTGGTTTACCTCCAAACGAAATCTGTGGTTTGGCTGCTTTTGACCTTAGCATCTGTAATAATGGGTGCTTAGAGTTTTGTCTGTTTATCGAATTTTCATGGAGTTTTGGAAGGTTAGTACTTTTTGAGATTCCTCACTTTAATCTTAGGTCAAAAGTAAGGCACCTCGGATTCCATTTAAATGCTTCCATGGCTCCATACTTGTTTGGTCATTTAAAACAGTCATTTCTCTGCAGCTTTCTTGGTTTTTCAATCAAACGAAATGATGAATAGGGGACCCCAGATTCCGTCTCCACCCTCTTATTTACAGGCTTCCACTTGGTTGTTCCAAGAGAGCACAGATATAAAATGGACACACCAAGAGAACAAGTGTTTTGAAAATGCTCTGGCGTTGTACGATAAGGACACCCCGGACCGATGGTTTAAGGTGGCAGCCATGATTCCCGGGAAAACAGTGGCGGATGTGATGAAACAGTACAGAGAATTGGAAGAGGATGTTAGTGATATCGAGGCAGGGCTGATACCAATTCCTGGATATATCACTGATTCCTTTTCATTGGATTGGGGTAATCATACTCAGGACTTAGATCGATTCGGACACGGTTATACTCCGGGTGGGAAAAGTGGGACTGCGACTCGACCTTCCGATCAAGAAAGGAAGAAAGGAGTTCCATGGACAGAAGAAGAGCACAGGTAACTGCTTGTCTTTTATTACCTTGCAAATTATGTAGTTTCAATGGTTTACTCATGTCCTTTAGTCTTCTACAGGCAATTTCTGATGGGTCTTAAAAAGTATGGTAAAGGGGATTGGAGGAGTATTTCACGCAATTTTGTGACATCTAGAACGCCCACTCAGGTGGCAAGTCACGCTCAAAAATACTTCACCAGGCAGCTCACCGGAGGGAAGGATAAGAGGCGGTCCAGCATCCACGATATCACAACGGTTAACATCCCCGATACACCGTCTTCTTCCTCGGATCATTGCAAGCCTACGTCTCCGAGGGTAACAACTAAAGAGCTGTTTAATTTTGAGTGGAACCAACAAAATGAAGGATCTGCTATTGTTTTCTCCCCTTTCTGTGGGATTCCACCATATGGACCCAAGCTGGAAGAACACAATATGCTAAGTGGAGGTCCGATCGGATCTCAATTCAAATCATACGATACTCTTTTGCAGATGATGCAACGTCAGTGAATTCGATGATGAAAAGAGTTTTCTGCAGGTTACGTTATTAATTAATGAGACGAAGATCAAGTCGAATCGAGATGTAAGCTAGCTTTATCCATGCAACGTGTATAACCTTGAAAATGCATTAATATAGTCCAAATCATAGTTTATTAGCTTGGTTTATGCAGTCACCTCTTAAGTAATGGTACTTAGTTCTGGATCTGAATGTTGAAATCTTCTATCCTTTTCGTATAGAATCTTGATAATTGGGGGCATCTTCTATCATGGTGGGATGGAATCTTAATTATGTGACCGCCTCCCTGTCAAAATTGTTTATTTTATCATTTCTTTAAAATTTTAGGTCAATATTCTCTATAAAAGAAATGGTTTGAAAAAAAGTAGTAGCGGTTAGTAATATCATGGTTTTTTCATTTTGGTTAAAAAAACACTTAAAAATTATAAGAATCTTACCAACGGTTTGGTCTAAGTGATAAGCAGTTTGATATTACTTAAATAGGTTTCGAGTTCAAGATTTTATGTATGTAGAAAATTTCGTTGGAAGACTCACCCACTAAAACCAATGTACGACGCAGTTTTGTTCGGATTAGTTAGGGCAAAGCCCTAAAGAACCAGAAAGATAATTAAAAAATTGTAAGAATCTTCTTCCTGGTTAGTGCAGTGAGGAATCCTTATATGACCTTTAACCAATATGAAAAGCTTACCAAAAAAAAGTTCAAGGATCCCTTTTGAATTTGGTGAAAATGACAAACAAAGAACCTGTGCTAATGCTCTAAAAAGATGAACAGCAAAGCAAAGCAAGAGTTCCCATTGATGCTTTTCTGCAAATATACTTTTTCTTTGGTTGTTCTCTTTGTTGCTTGTTGCTGTCAGTAAATTGTTATTGTTGATGTTGCTTCGGTAAACCTTGATGGCCGGTGCCACCAAATTGATTGCAACAATGCACGTATAGTTTTCAGGTCCCATTCGACCCACTAGAGCAGGGCAGGATGGTGCAATATATAAAGTTCAATAAGCCTTTTTCTCTTGTTAGTGACAAAACTGTACACTTTCTTCATTTTTAAAAGGAGGGGAAAAGCATTACTTTTCCAGTTTCCTGCAACTTGCATAGGTGCACTTTGCCCACTTTATTCTAGAACAACATAATTATAAAAGTTAATTTTGGGTAAAATTACATAACGTTATTGCATTCTCAAATACTCGAAACTCGAAAATTTTGCTTAAGCTAGAACAATTCAGCCAGTTGACCCAATTCTTTCTTAACGTATATAAGTTAAGAAAATAAATTTGGAAGAGGAAAATGAGAAATCTTTGATAAGAATCACCAATCTCCCATGCCTTTGGTGCATCATTATAGGACCAAAGATACCCAAGAGAATAATACCTTGTAGTTGCTTGTGACACAAATCATTACTCTTAGAAAAATAATACTATTGGTTATAAGTGCTTGAAGTATATATGGCCAAAAAAATGTTTTTAATGTTTGATTGGATAGTCATTTTGATCTTTATTCTTCTTCGAAGAACTTTAAATATCAATGTTTTATTTTGGGTCAAAATGATTAATCTGTGGATGAAAACTGTTAACTAACTAACGATAAAAAACTTAAAATGATTTGATAGAATGACACGATAACATAAAAAATAATTTCATATTTTATATAATTTTATAATTTTTTTTATTGATGTGTCATTCTGTCAAGTCAACACATTTATCTACATGAAACTACTACGTCATGCACTACCGTGTAGGTTTGTCATATCATTTCAAGTCATTTACTGTTAATACCATTAGTTGACTAACATTTTTCATCCACAAAAGGTCATTTTAACCTAAAATAAAACGTTAAGGGTTAAAGTGTTTCAATAAAAGAATAGGGGTGAAAGTGATATCAACCAAACGTTAACCACATTTTCATGTCTATATATTTATGCAATTGAATCTTGCTCTTTGGTTCTACGCTTTGACTAAGGGCAAAAGTTCAGAAAAACGAGAAAACTCATCACAACTACACTTTCATACTGTAACATCGTCTGGAGACTCCAAGGGTTGACGGATTTAATCTTAGACTGTCTTCATGCATTCTTAATGCTAAAACTTAAAGCTGCAAAAATAGACCCGAATCTGAAATTCATGTTTCAAAAAATAGGTGTGTGCTCCCATGAAAGATTACATACCTGGTGAATTCATAACTATCTTCATATGCATTTTGTCCTATACGTTGTCGGAAGCATCATTCTCATTGTTTCCTGTGGCAACCCATATTCACCCTGGTTATCAATACAGGTAGATATGCCAATTTTTACCTCAATTAAATTTAGATATGATCCAACTTGATTTGACTATAAAAAATTAATAATTTTAACTCATTCAAATCGAACACGAAATGACATGATCTATAAACGAATAAAACACAAATGACTCAAACAAATAACATGAAATGACCCAAACTTAAGATATCGGTCGAGTTCTAGCACTGTGTATGAAGAAAATTGGGTTCTAAGGGTCGCCCCGATAATAGGCCTCTGTAGTACATGATCCGTATTCTTGCACATGAGCGCTGCCGCTGCCCAGCCGACTCGATTCGTGGTCGTGGTAACATGTACCTTTTTGAGGAAATTTCGGAATAATTTCTTTAAACATGTTTTCTGATTGAACCATGCTTATAGGCGTGTAACGACCTTTTCTTTGAGATCGCATCGGAGTCGCTAAAAAGAACGTAATCCAGTTTTTCTTTTGCTTTTGGGGAAAATATTTGGAAAAGTGGGGAATCCTTAAAAATTCGTGTTTTTGAAAATAAAAGACTTGGAGTTGCCACCGGCCACTTAGGTAAGTCGGACACCAAAAAACCAGAGATTCATTCGAAAATGGGTTCGGGAGTTGGTTACGCGCGGGAAAGGATTAGCACCCCTATCACGCCGAAAATCGGTACCAAAATATATGTTGCTTTTAATTGATGGAAATTGTTGAAATTTAAATTGAATTTAAATAAGTGTTCTTGGTTGTATATGGACTTTAATTAAACGGGCATTTGTCAAACTGGTGGTCTTGAATTAATTAAACATTTAATTAATAAGGGTGACGATACATCGGACCATAGATTAAAACGACATCGAATAAGTCTGACTGCCGTGTTAATTTATGATTCGAATTTCGTACATCACCTCTATGCTTGATGCAAGCATTTAAAAATGATGTCATGACTCATCATCTTTTAGCTCAACTTAAGGTTTACCTTCAGACAATAAGAATTAATTTGAATATTTGGTCAACATCCATTGAGCCAGGACTGTTGCGACACAAATATCAGATTTAATAAATACCTCCTTTCTATAATTTAAGCCAATTAATTAATAACATATCCAAATAAAAGATTTAAGGCCTAATGAATGACAATTAAAATGCATGACATAGAATTGCATGAAATAAACCTAGGTCCACTAAAGTCCTAACCTAAAAGGCCCAAATTATGAAAAATTAATTAGTGATCTAATTATTAAGTAGGTTAGTCTAATATTAATCCTGCATTAATTAAGATCCTAAAAACTAGAAGCCCTAACATTTTATGGATTATCTTGAATCAAAATAAGTAATTTGATTAATTTTAAACTAGCATCCTATTCAGCCAAGGACACTATTTAAAACGAATCAAATTAATAATCATGATTTTAATTGAGTTTTCATCTAAGTCAAATGTTAATTTTATCCTAAAATAATTAAGAGGTGATACAATTAATTTAATTAATTTAACATTCATCAAAATAAGTCAAGGACAAATTTAAATTAATTCGGACCAAAAATTACCTAAAGGTTTCAACTAATCTAAACCTAAATTTAATTAAATTAATTTAAACTTACACCTTAATAAACCAAGGGCATAATTTAAATTAAATTTTAAACCTAATTATAACTAAGGGTTCAACTAACCTAGTGTAACGACCCGGATTCTGGATCCAATAGTCGAGTTGACCTGAGGCGTGGGCTTCACGTTTGGGCCGTGATGTTGGGCCCTTGGAAGTCCTTTTGAGCTTGATCATGGTTGTTGGGCTTGTGTTGATAGGTTGGGCCTGAGTTAGAAAGAGTTGGAGAAGGGTAGTTCGGTAATTAAATAATTGGATGACAAAGAGAGGGTGGCCTATTTAGTTTTCTGCAAAAAGTAGAAAAGGATGATCTCATTTTGGTTGTCTCGTTCCCCTTTCAAAAACCCAATCTTCCCACCCAAAAATCACCATCAAAGGCTAAATCTTTGAGAAGTATTGTGTGCATCTCGTTTTGGTTGTTGAGGAAATTTTGTTCAGCAGTAAGGGATCTTTATTTTGAGGTAAGCTTTGCTTGGAATGATGGTGGAAGAGGGTTAGCTAGGATTTGAAAAAGAAGAACGGGAATGGATTCTTGAAGATTTATTCATCAGGCTGAATACAAGGCTAGTACACCACTAACTCCTTTGAATTCCTGCAACTCATAAAAATAGGCTTTGTGCATGATTTGGGCGTTTATGGTTTGATATGCTTTGGTTGACCTGGTAAAGTGTGGATTTGATGTTGCCAAGGTTTAAAATTTGTAGAGACGCACTTAATACCTTCACCATAACTTATAGGAACGATTTGGGGTTTAAGCTACCCAGAGTTCGAAAATTAGGCTCGCGTACTGGTACTGGGGCTAGCGTATCGGTACGCCTTAGTATAAAAGGGGAGAGGGTTGTGAGGGGATTACCGGTACGCCTCTCCATGTATCGGTACCCCTTGCATAATAAGGATTCCAATAACATCTTTGTGTATCGGTACGCTTGGGGCGTATCGGTACGTACTGTTGCATTGCCTAAGAGAGGCTTAGCCTACCAGTACGCATATGTGGGAGTACCAATACAGGGTGGATCGATACGGAGCGTTCATAGTATTGATGATGCGTACCGGTACGACACGGAGCATATTAGTACGACTTGGGGTCTAATTCTTTCGAACCTAATTAGAGTATCGATACTCATAGGGGAGTATCGATACCTAGAGGGGAGTACCGATACTCACTTCAGAGTATCGATACTCGCTGGGCAATCTGCCTAAGAATTTTGAGGTTGTGTTTGGGGTTCTATAATTCAAGGCAAAGGGCCCTAGATGTCTGTTAAGGTGTAAATTGAATATTAAAACTGAAAAATGGAGATTTAAACCATGTGTATGAAATAAATGGCTAATGACTCGTTATACATTGGTAAGCTGTGTGAGGTGGTAACCCATAGGGATATTAGGTGGATCATTGATGCTGTGTGGCAATTAGGGCCCTTGCTGTGTGCAGAAGGGGCACCTATAAGGTTAAGTCTTATAGAATAATAAGATAAATTAATTGAAACGGCTAATGTGTACTTCCATAACATACTAATAAATAGATAAGTTCAATAGGGTGGTATAACAACTGATAGAAACTATAAGGTGATGGTAAGAGTGTTAGAGCTGTGTGTGATAAGACCCTTGTGTCGAGGTTGAGTGCTGAGTGGTGGCTAGGGTCCTTACTGTGTACTGATATGACACCTAGATAATCGATTCATCCCTCGTTGTTGGGATTTGGATACCCTAAGTGTGTTGCAACACCTTGAAGACTCCTGAATGTAGAATCCTGATGCTTTGTAGATGCAAGCCTCATTCAAAGATGCTTGATGAGAGATTCTGAGCATGGATGTAGGATCCCGATGCTATGTGGACGCGGGCCTCATCCCTTTGAGTATATGATCTTGATGCTTTATGGACGTAGGCCTTACTCGCTGATAAGTGTTCAAAAGTACTATTTTTCTTACCCTTTTTACTCATATTATTGTTAGACTTAGGCTCATATTAGTTGCATAGTTAGCCATTCATGCATTAATCCATGTTTCCTTCAATCGTTGAGCTTGATTACATAACTTGGTGATTTTTTGTGGAAATAGATGCTGCTTTGGTGTGTTTTTGTGTGTATGTGCAGGATCACTTGCCAAAGCAATGCCGAGCTAGTTGCCAGGGCAGTGCATGAAGGAGACGCCGAGCCAGTTGCCATGGCATTTGTCGACAAAGACCAAAAGCAATATGGATGTCGAAATTCATGATTTTACAAGCCCAAGATGACATGGAGCAAGGTCCAAGCCCAAAGGAATTTGATTGCCATGCAGAGATTAAAGAAGAATTAAATTCCAAGTGGATAGGAGAAGTTCTAATAGGAATAAAATTATAATAAAGAATTATATTCTTTAAAGATAATTTAATTCCAACTCAAACTCCTCCTCAAAGAAGGACTTTGGCCTAGCCCTATAAATAGCAAGAGATTTCGACAATTCAAGAGAGAGAGCAAGAGGGAAATTCCGGCAAGTCCAAGTAGGGCAAGAGGAGAGAATTTTCGACAAGCATCAAGGGCAAGGAGGATTTCGACAAGCCTCTTCCTTCATCTTTGTTCGATTGGGTTCATGCTAGGGATTAATTATCTTGTGTTTCTTTGGAACCTAGCCATGAACTAAATTTACTTGGCTATGGTTATTGTGTTTTGTGGTTGTGAGAAACTATTGGTTTTTGTTTAGGTAATAAGAGTTTGCACTTTTCTATTTCAAGGTTTATTCATTCTTGGTTCCTATTATTGCTTGCGAGTGAATTGGGAGAGGATCTCGTGATTTCATCCATTTATCTAATATCGGGAGAGTTAGATTCAAGAAACGAATGAATATGATCTTTATGCAATCCAATGATGGTGAAGATTAATCCGGCTTAGGAATAAGTTAAGGATTTCAACGGCTAAGAGGAGCGCAAGATTGGTTGTTGTTCACCCTTGATTCACGCAGAGATGTATTATCAAGGCATGCACAAGTAGCTAGAGTTTCGACTTAGGGATAAGAAGAAACCATTGAAGAACGCTCCGCCGAACCTTGAAGTTGCTGCCCAGTCGCCCAAGTAGTTGCCCAACTAGTCGCCCAAGCAACCATCAATTAGTTGCCAAGGCAACCCCGTTGTGCAAGTCGCCACGGCAACTGAGTTGCCCATGCACTCTTTTACCAAGACAATCCAATCGGCTATCACACCTCAACTCACGATAACCTAGCCTATCTCTCTCAATTGAATTCATCTTTTATTTTATTTTATTGCTTTCTAGATTAGTAATTAGTTAAACTTCGATAATCCTTTACTTGTGTTTTTACTTTTTACAGTGAAAGAGACTAGATTCTTGAAGTGGCACCAATCCCTGTGGAGACGATATCTTTTATACTATAACTTGCGACGTGTATACTTGCACAATTGCGTAGCACTTATTACGCGCAACACTCGCAGTGTAGGATCCCGATACTTTGTGGATGCGAACCTCACTTAATGTCGTTGGTGTTATCTGTGTGATGCTATATAAACGTATGAGGTACTTGTATGAGCTGTATGCGTGATCATGCGTTCATAATGCTACGTGTTTAGGCGAAAATGATAGCGCCATCGTTATCTTGCCATGATATCATTCATGCTGTATTACTTTATTTATGATTTGCATGAAGCATGGTTGAGTGGCGGTGTATCCACTGAGCTTTGTTAGCTCAGCATTCAGAATCGTTATTTCCGTTCGCAGGTTAGTAGGTTTGGCTTGTTCTTGGAATAACACCATCAGGGAAAGATTCCAACGCCTTGTCTCATCAGAGTACATTATTTAAGTGATTGGGCCATGTATTCGTAGGAACCTATTGTATATTGTAAATCGTATTTGGATTTTCAAACGATCGAGTCAAAGATTTATAATGTAATTTTAAAAAGAGCTTCGTTGTATATGTTTTTGAATATTTATTATGTTTTATCGAGTTGTACTTAAATGGATTTTCATAATGGATTTGTGGATTGTGCTAAACTAGGTCAAAATTTGTTTGGTTGGGTTTCAGGCGCGAGGCCCAAATATGACTTCCGGGTCGTGGGTGTTACATTTAGTGGTATCAGAGCCTAGGTTTAGCCGGTTCTAAGAAAACCCTGGGATGGTTAGGAGTCGTGAATACGTGTCTAGCAAATATGAGCCTGTGTGTCTAGGTTGTATTCTTCAAGACTGGAATTTGGATGGTGTGCCCTGTGTTCGCGTGTGTCACTGGTTGCGACATTAAGATAGATTTGATCGCGGTCGTGAGGATCGTGATGATGGCTGATTCCTTTGAGGATGATTCTGAGATCGGAGTTATCTCAGATGTTAGGCTTGGGTTTATGAAGGAATAGAGGAGTTGAGGGTGTGCCCTCCTCCTATCATTTTAGAAGTAGTCATGGTTATGTGTCGAAATTTACCCTAAAGCCTTGAGTTCGTGGTGAGAACCTCCAGTGGTGAGATTCTACGTGTTGGTAGACGATCCTTATAGAATGCATAAGGGGACTTACTTTTGATTGACCAGTGGTAAAGTGTCGATCGAGGGTCCCATCATTCGTAGTAAGTGAACCTTAATGGTGGGTACCATGTGACGGGGATGTAACACGTCTGGCAGATATACATTTTCGTCTAATATGGAGAAGTACATAATAGTTGTGAGGTCTCAAGTACGCTCTTAGTAAGATGAATGCCCTGAGATCTCGAGCAAGGTATGCTTGTTGCGGTTGTTTATAGTGGTGGCTGGAAGGACATCGTGGGCTTTGCATGAGGCGATGCTTGATAAAGCTTGAGAATACGTTGTTGACAGATACAATGGAGTTGTCTTCTAAAGGAGTTGATATGTTATTGGCCACCGGTTGTTGTCCGGTCATGAGCCAGCTTGAGACGACAAGCGTAGTGTTGGAAACTTTGAGGTTTCGAGGGAACCAAACCTAGGGTATGGGAAAGACAAAATACCACCTTTTAATGCGGTGCAGACCAGTTAGGTTGACGGCGCGAGATTGACCAAGGAGAGTCGTGAAGGGAGCCATGTTCCTTTAAAGAGAGGAGCATTATTGTTACGAATCTAAGTATAATATAAATGGGATTGAGAAAAGATGTCCTGATCGATTGGATTGATAGTTAAGAAACACTCAGAGGGATCTGAAGATGACGTAGAATAGTCTTAAGGAAATCATGAATGTATCGTCTCTTTCTTAAAGGCAATGCATATGAATTGTGAGAGACCGTAGAGTTAGGACCACAACCTTTTTTTCTCAATATGGGGTGTTCCTTGGGTGAGTCAGGAAAAAGGTATGTTAGAGAAGCTCTTATGAAGAAGATGATGGATCAGTTCTTGCAGTCAGTTTAAGGTGTCAAACAATGTTAGGTATGAGTAAGATTTTTCTACGGTTGAGCTGTTATGCCCAAAGGTTGTTGCTATCAAAGAGTAAAGGTGGTTAAGGTTAGACGTGGATTCAAAGTTGACATACTGATACACGAGACAATAGTTTTGCCTAGAATATTCTCTGATCTAATCGTTAGTACGAAGTACTCGAATGACCTTAGAGCCAACATTGAGTCTGTTGAGGATTCTATATATCGTGTTTTGGGGAATCAGAACATTGTAAGATTCTTTTCAGGCCTTGAAGAGGGAAGGGTTTGTGATTTGAGCCGATCAAAAAGAGTTACTTTAGATCAGCTGAGGGTTGGTCAAAAATCTAAATTGAAGGTTTTTTAGGGGGCTTATCGATTTCTTCTATAACATAGAGTGTTGATGGTTCAGCCCTAGCGTCTTTTCCATCGGTTCGTGAGCCTTGTGGTTGACATCACTTTGAGGTGTGTTTATTGCTTGGAGAATTTGGTATGACTGCCAGACATCGGGTCACATAGCAAGAGACTGCTCAGTCGTTGATGAGTATTTACCGATTTAGTCTTTGATGTTGACTTCTTCTGGGCATAGCTAAGGTTCTTCGAGAAGTAGTGTTGGGTCTTTGTCGAAGTATCAGGGTGGAAGTCAGGTGAGATCTACAGTTAGAGTCATCGCACGAGCTTTTTTAGACAATACGTTGTTCATGCCAAAAATGACAAGCTTGTTACCGAAAGTGTGTTAAATGATTTGGTCCCATTGTGGTTTTTAGTTTCTTGATGGCAGTTTGATTTCTTGTTCTTAGCTTGACATAGATTTTATTGAGAGGGTTCTGTGATAAGTTTCCTCGAGGTTGATATTGGTTTGGTAAATTAATGGATTGGTAAGTGTTGGTAAGTAAAGGTTCCATCATGGGTGGTGTGTATGGTTTGGAGTAACAGTCCTTGTAGACTTATTAGGCTTACCTTTGGTACGGGTTGGTCACGAGAGTGCGAGGGGTGCCTTGGTTTCCAAGCAAGAATCTTAAAGTTGAGGTTTGGAATGAAATAGTTTGTCGGTATTATGCTTGAATAAATCCTATCTCCCCAGCTTATGTGTTGTGCTCATGTGATGCTAGTTGAAGAGGACGTTGTAGGTTGCAAGACGTTCTTAGTTCACGTAGTTGACGCAAGGGTGAGAGTCTGCGGTTCAGAGCAGTGGTCGTGCAAGTGGTTATCGAGGTACTCTTCGAGGGTTGAGCGGGATAACCTCTTGATCGTGGAGTGGTACCCATGATAAGGGATGTGTTAAGTTCGGTATTAAGTGTTCATCACCTTGTGGTCTGACATCTACCGAACCCCTTGTGCGAGGACTCCTTGGTAGAGGAGGGGACGCGGGAGATGTCGCCAAGGGGTTTACCTTAGAACGTTCTTACGTTAGTACAGCGAGATATAGTGGTGTTTGCTGTTGTGGGTCGATTTATAATAATGAAAGGCCAATATTTGTTTTTCGGGGCTGATGATCTTGTTAATATTGAAGAGTTTTGAGATTCTCGTAAGATCGTTCAAGATGTTGGTCTTGTAAGTTGAAGGTTAAGGAGAATTAGTGTTAAAATTTGGGGTTTGATGCGATGTTTGAACTCTAAGGGCAAGTTGAAGAGTGTTTTGGACTTACGAATGCGTCGAGATAATCTTTAGTTCGATGAATAAAGGGTTGCTTATTTGGGTTTGAGATGGATTGTTTTTATGCATGACGACAGTGTAAAGATGTTCCGAATGGCTTCAGAGAAATGTGGGTTTTGGGTTAAAGTCGTATGGAATCAGATTCTTGTATTGTAATAAGTTGTGTTGGGAGAACCATTAGGAATCTTGAAGGACTTGCTAAAGTTTTAGCACCAACGCTAGTTATAATTTGGTGGTTGGAAGTGAAAAAGAGTGTTTGGACCTTTGAGGATAGTTTGGTGGTTTGATCCCTAATAGAGCTTGGTTGCGGTAACAATTTTCTTTTGGAACCAAAGTGGCTGGCTAGTAGAATCGCTTGATCATGGATTCGCATCTGCTTATGTCGTAGTGGGTTCAAGTGAATGAGGTGTTAAGTCCTGTATTAGTTAATCAAGTTGTGAAAGAAGGTTGTATTTTCATGTTAGATGGATGATAGAACATGATTGATAGGGTTCGTTATCCCTGAACACGTGAGTTATGGTGATTATATGAGGAAGTTCCCTATGCTATACCTTGAAGAAGTGTCGCGTTATTTAGACAAATGAGGGTTGGGTTTAGGAGTTTGGAAATGCTAGTGATGGTAGAGAAGTTTGCTCACCGAGTTGACTCATTTGAAATGAATTCAGTGTACCGATGTTCGACAATACTGTTGAGATTATCTTTGGTTGAACTGTTTCAGGTTCTATATGAGTGTTGTGCCAGACGTTGGGAATGTTTTGTTGAGGAGTCTTGTAGAGATTTGAGAACTTGTGCTAAGAGTTTTGGTTAAGAAGGTTTCATGGAGAACTTAGGAGTCATGGGTATGCGTGACCGAAAAAGGTGGTTGGATCATCAGTAGTATTATCTCCTTCCCATGCTTAAATTTCGTGGAGAAAAAAATTTTCTTTTAGGAGGGAAGAGTTGTAACGACCCAGATTCTGGATCCAAGAGTCGAGTTGACCCAAGGCATAGGCTTCACATTTGGGCTGTGATGTTGGGCCCTTGGGAGTCCTTTTTGTAACACACCGATTTTGGGCCTAGGGGTTTTGAGATGGTTTAGCGGTCCGGTGGACCGGAATTAGATATTTGAGTCGGATTCGAGATTTAAATTGGATTGAATATTTTTATAAGGGATAAAAATATGGGAAAATAGTCTAAAATATTTATTAATTATGTAAATGATTTTGGTGAAAACAATTTTGGAAAAAGAAGTTCGAAAATGGGACATTTTGAGTTAGTGACTAAAACGCAAAGTTTGTAAAACTGTTTTTAGTGACTGTTTTGAAAATGGGTCAAAACTTTGAATCATTAAGGAGCTAATAATCTAAAAAGGTTTCATTAGATTTCTACCTTTAATTAACTATTTTTAATTAACTTTTTAGGAGGTATAAATAGTGGAGAGAATTAATTAAACACAATTAAGCTTTTTAAAAGAATTTTACGTAACTAACTTTGTAACTTCTTTCTCTCAAATTCTCTCCACCCAAACACATTTATAGCTTCAATTTCTTCAGGTAAAATTAGGATTTCAAAGAGTTTTTTTATTTCCAATTGATTTCTAAAGTTTTTACATCAAATACTTATTGTTTCTACCTTGATTTTCATGGTTTATAAAGCAATTGAGGGGAGAAATCAGCATTGGAGGTAAGGATTCGTTCTTCTCCTCTAATGAAAGGTTCTTTATTGAAATTCCTAAGTTCTTGATCCATTTTATATGATTTTCATTGGGTTTTGATTAATTAAACTCGGATTTATGGTTTAATTGATGGTTTATGATGAAGAATTGAAGAAATTCGTGGTGATATGTTTTTGCTAAGTTAAGGATTGGTTTATACCTTGATTTTGATGTTTAATATGATAATGAAGTGAGTTTTGATGATAGAATCCTGTAATCTATTGAATCTTTAGTTTGTTAGATTGGTAGTTAAAAGATTTTGAGGTGTTGAGGTTAATTTTTGGTTGCTGGAGGTATAAGGTTGTTTTATGTGGTTGTTTTGATGTTAATTGATGTTATTTGAAGGTTGAGATTCATATTTGTGGCTGGGTTGAGGCTTTTGGTGAATCGATGATGTTTTCGGTTCATAGGTTGTGGTGTTGTGGGGTATTATAGTTAGATAAATGTTAATTGATGGTTTCTGTGAGTTTGGATGCATTATAATGCATTGGATCCTCTATTGTGATGCGCTTGAAACAGAGGAAATTAATCTGGAAGTGAACCTTGGTGTTGAGGAGTTGCCGGAAGCTTATTTTGGCATCAGCAAGAGATGCGTTGCTTTGTCGGTGAGTGAAACGAATAAGAATGGCTTTTCAAATATTTGAAAAGGTTTAATGAGAGTCTAGACTAGGCTTGATACGCTGGTCTAAGGCTCAAAAGTAAGTAAAGTAGATTTCTCTCTCGATTTCGGTTGGCAAATGATTTATGTATACACTTGTTAAATGGTTGTTTACCTTTTGTTTTATGCATGAAATGAGCATGGTTCAATGCTGGGAATTGATATGAAATGATGTTAGATACATTTGGAAAGTAGTGCATGATTTTAAAGAATGTTTATAAACATGGCATATGAAAAAGTGAGGTATATGAAAAATGAAATGATTTGAATGATGCATATGAAAACAGTGAGGTATATTTATAAAGGTGGGTTATATTGGCAAGTGATGAATTGAAAATGTTATGAAAATGTTATCGGATATAATTGGCCGGCCATAGGATTTAAAGTGCACTATAATAAGTCGCTCGCGGTTGTAGAGGTAGTATGAGAGGTACTTACTTCGATCATGTGAACCCCAATGTTGTTGAGGTAACACTTAGATGGCTTTTACTCCAGCCATGAGTTGTAGAGGTTGATGCGTCGAGTGTGTGAACTCCGCGTTATAGGATTAGCCTTGGTAGTGTAGAGGTGGTGCATGTGTTGCACAACTCCATACCAATAGGTTGCAAGAGATTGCGAAATCTCTTGGGAAATCCGTGTATCCGGTGTTAATGATAATTTATGGACAAGATGTATACGGTAACAGATTGCTTGGAAGCCAATATAATGTTTTAAATTGTATCATGTTGATGGATTGGTTTGAATGATGTGATTTATACGAGTTATACTCCTTAAGCTTTGCATATGGGATGTTATGCTTGGGTAGGCTTAAGTAGAGGAATTTGCATATGGGAATATGCTGTGGAAATCCATGATACATATTGCATATGGTTTAATATGCTGGTTTTGTAAAGATTAAGTCCATGTTTTGAAAGAGTGGCATGATTGTTCTAAATTGTTTGAAATTGCATTGGATGATGTTTTGTATTTTGAGCGCTCCTCACTAAGCATTGATTTCTTACGCTCTTTTTTATCATCAATGCAGATTGATTGAGTGCAAGTGGCCTAGCAAGCAAGGAGAGAGTTCTCAAGACTTGATTTACCAAGTATGTTGGGTTTTAAAGTAGTAGTAAAAAAACAATGTGGCTTGAATGTTGTTGGGAGGGTTTGAGTGTTTAATCCTATGTTTGAGCAAATTTATATTGCTATTTTGGACTTGTAATAAGGTTGACTTGTTGGATTTGACATATGGTTTATGCTTTGGTTGCTTGAGTTCTAGGAAGCATGCCTATAGTTGTTCTTTGAAGCATGTTGACTTGAGATGTTAGCTCACATGTGATGTGTGGTTAAGATGGCTTCTTAAATATGATGGTTGTGTGCTAGGGGCATGTTAGTGTGTTTTGGATTGATGAAAAACATGTTAGGCAGCCAAAATGAACATTTCTGGACCTGGCGTATCGGTACGAGCAGACAAATCAAGCCTAGCCTATCGAAACTCGGGTTTGTATATCTGTATGCTGTAAGGCATTTTGGCCTAGCGTACCGGTACTCGAGTATGTGTATCAGTATAGGGCGAGGTGATTAGGCTTGGCAAATCGGTACACGGGTTTGGGTACCGGTACGGAGAGTATAAAAAGGTAAGGCGTACCAGTACGCGTAGGGTGTACCGGTACAGTATTGAGCTACTATATTTTCAACTCTGGCTTACGTACCGATACTCGACCTACTGTACCGATACCGCAAGCAGTTAAGTTAGTTGGTGAGTGTTCTGATGTCTTGTTTTCTTATGTTTTGGTTCTTAAATGCATAAAGGTCCAATTAGATGTCAAATCGGTGCCCAATTGGGATGAGCTCCCACCTGATGACAAGATGTACACATAGGATAATAATTTGGCATTTAGACAAGATAAAAGGAAAAAATGGATGCGTTTTGGTTTTATTTTGCGATTTACCTCGGTAAACCTAATATAGCTTCCTCGGTTTGGTCTTGCGACTAGGATGGGTCAAGGGAGTTACATTTGGTTGTATCAGAGCCAGGTTATGATTGTTGGGAGTCGGTTATGGTTGGTTTATGCATGTTGGGAAGTTTTTTGATATGTATGTAGATTGAATTGAGTTGATTGCTATACAAGGTGATTGATTGTGTGTTATATGCCATGTTGGGGTATGATTTGGGACACATTGCCTTATTACTACTAATGTAAAGTATTTTTGATTTAAAATGGAAGTCTTGGACCCTTGCTTGAAGATGGCCTAATCATTTTTGTTTTGGTGTATTATCATGCCATAGATCCTTTTTTACGATGCCACCGATGAGAGAATTACATTTTAATGCGAATGCGGGAAGGCAAAAGGGTGAGGATAATGTTATGCCTATTGAGGGGTTGCCACCTCCTCTGCCGAATCCACCTACGGGTGTGGAACAAGTACCACCTATGCTGGCTGGGCCAGCGTTGGGTGATATGATGCCTTTGATACAGGCAATGACGGGAGCGTTCCAGGCTGCGATGGCTGGAGTGCATATGCCTGCGCCAGCACCGGTTACTACTACTAATCCAGGATTACCTTTAGAGCGTTTACGTAGCCTGGAAGGGGTCGAGTTTATAGGGTTAACGCCTGAGGCTTCCAATGAGTGGTTTGCTAGAACATATCGTATATTGGATCAAATGGGTTGTTCTAACGCCCGTAAGCTGGGATGTGTTGTATCTCTGCTGCAGGGAGATGCGTATAGCTGGTGGACTATAGTGATTGCAAGTATGGAGGCTGACAATGTGACATGGGAAACCTTTCAATCTCCCTTTAAGAAGAAGTACCTCGGAGCGAGATACCAAGATGAGAAGAAACACGAGTTCATGGCTTTGGTACAGGGGGATATATCGGTATCTGAGATGAGATACAGTTTGTAAGGTTGGGCCAGTATGCTTCTGAGTTAATGCATGATGAGAGGAGCCGTTGCGACCGCTTCTATTATGGATTGACTCAGGAGGTTAAGACATATATGTTGGCTACTGAGTATGTTGATTTTGATGTGTTGGTTTCGAGAGCCAAGGATATTGAGCAGAGTTTGGGTTTGACATCTCGTGCTGGAGGATCTGGTCATGGTAAGAGAGCCACTGATTCTAATATTGGTGGTGGTCAGTATAAGAGGCATCAGGATCGGAGATATCGACTGAGCTTGGGCAAAAAGGTCAGCTAGGGAAGAGTTTCGGAGGTGGAATACTTGAATGTGCTCAAGGTGGGAAGAGATATTTTGGGTTTGCTGGAGGTCGGATAAGGTTTGCTGTTGTTGTGGATCTCAAGACCATGTTAGACGCGACTGTCCACAGGCAGGACGAGTTGATCCAGTTCCTACATCAATTGCAGCTAATACTTGTTGGAGTTGTGGGTCGACTGATCATGTGAGGCGTGATTTCCCTATGTTAGCTAGAGGTGCGCAGGCTCCTGCACCTGCTGTGGTTGCCCTGAGAGGTCGAGGGCGTGGACGAGGACATTTATAGCCGAGAGATGGTGGGCGTAGGACTGTGGCACACACTGTTGCTATCTAGCCAGAAGGTGAAGACCCCGTGAGTGTGTATGCGTATCGTGAGGGACGCAACGATACCGATGTGGTTACAAGTACCTTTACTTTGCAATCTTTGTCATTGTTTTCATTGGTTGATTTTGGTTTCACCCATTCATATATTCTGAGTGAGCGTGCACAGTTACTTGATATACTTGTTGATGTTTTGAATATTGGTTTTCGAGTAACTAGTTCTTTGGGCGAAACAGTTGTGGTTAGGAAGTTATATCGAAGGTGTCATTTAATGGTGCAAGATCATATGTTTGTCGTGGATTTGATGGTGTTACCATTTTATGGTTTTGATGTAATTTTGGGGATGAATTGGTTATCCGAGCATAGGGCGGTTGTGGATTTTGAAACCAAACGAATATCCTTGCGTCTTGCCAATGATTATGAAGTTGTGGTGGTTGGCGAGAATGCAAAGTTTCCGGCCAATGCTATTTTAGCTTTGGAAACAAGTCGAATGTTGAAACTCAGATGTCAGGCGTATTTGGCCTATGTTATGAATCCTGGATCTAAGGATGTATGTGTGCAGGGCATCCATACAGTTTGTGCTTTTCTAGAAGTTTTTTCTAAAGAGTTGCCAGGGTTGCCGTCGAATAGGGAGGAGAGTTTAAAATCGAGACGTATGTTGATACGGCTCCGGTGTCCATTGATCCTTATTGCATGGCACCTAAGGAATTGAAGATGCAGTTGCAAGAGCTACTTGATCGAGGTTTCATTAGACCTAGTGTTTCACCCTGGGGTGTACCAATGTTATTTGTGAAGAAGAATTATGGCACGATGAGGATGTAGATCGATTATCAGCAACTGAATAAGTTGACGATTAAAAATAAATATCCTTTGCCGTAGATTGATGGTTTGTTTGATCAGTTTAGGGGTGCTTTGGTGTTCTATATGATAGATTTGAGGTCTGGGTATTATCAGTTGAAAGTGAAGGATGTGGATATGCCTAAGACTGCCTTCCGTACAAGGTACGGGCATTATGAGTTTCTGGTTATGTGTTTTGGTTTGACAAATACCCCGGCTACGTTTATAGACATGATAAATCAAATGTTTCATGAGTACCTTGATCAGTTTGTGGTAGTGTTTATAGACGATATTCTCGTGTACTCCCGTACCGAGGAAGAGCATGATCGGCATTTACGAATAGTGTTGCCAGTGCTGAAGGATAATCAGTATATACTAAGTTGAGCAAGTGTGAGTTTTGGTTTAAGGAGTTGATGTTCCTTAGTCATGTGGTTTCCGCGGAGGGTATTCGTGTTGATCCATAGAAAATTGAGGTTATTCTCAATTAGAAGCAACCTAAGTCTGTATCAGAGGTGCGTAGTTTTCTTGGGTTGGCTGGTTATTATTGTTGCTTTGTTGAGGGGTTCTCGAGTATTGCAGCATCGTTGACCAAATTGTTGCAAAAGAATATTCTTTTTGTGTGGATAGAGAATCAACAACAGGGTTTTGAAAAGTTGAAAAAGGTTTTGACACACGCTCATGTGTTGATTCAGCCTAAATCTGGAAGGAGTTTGTGGTTTATAGTGATGCGTCGTATGTTGGCTTGGGTTGTGTGCTGATGCAGGGCGGGAAGGTTGTGGCCTATGCATCGAGGCAGTTGAAAGTTCATGAGCACAATTATCCAACTCATGATTTGGAGTTTGCGGTTGTGGTTTATACGGATCATAAGAGCCTGAAATATTTGATTTCGTAGAAGGAGTTGAACCTTAGGCAACGAAGATGGTTGGAGTTGCTTAAGGATTATGATTTGACCATTGAGTATTATCCGGGTAAAGCCAATGTGGTGGCGGATGCTTTGAGTAGAAAAGCTGTGGTTGAGTTGATAGATATGTTTGCTCGTTTGAGTGTAACTCGTGATGGGGGCTTGTTAGCCGAGTTGCGGGTTAAGTCTACGTTATCACAGTTGATTAAAGCTAAGCAACCGTATGATGATTCGTTGGTTGGGCATGTTAAGGACATAGCGGATGGAAATCTGTCGAATTTTCATTTGGATGATGACAGAGTTTTGTGTTTCAAGGGTCGGATGGTGGTGCCGAATGATTTGGAATAAAGGCACACTATCTTGGCGGATGCGCACTCTAGTCCTTTTCCTATGCATCCTGGTTGTGTTAAGATGTTTCGTGATCTGAGGGAGGCATACTACTGGTTTGGGTTAAAAAAGGATGTGGCTGAGTTTGTTTCCAAGTGCATGGTATGTCAGCGGGTCAAGGCTGAACATCAATTTCCATCCGGGTTGTTGCAACCGCTAAAACATTTGGAGTGGAAATGAGAGAGAATCACCATAGATTTTTTTACCAGGTTTGCCGTTGACACCGGCTAAAAAGGATTCTGTTTGGGTGATTGTTGACCGGTTCACAAAGTGTGTACATTTTCTGCCAGTGCATACAACGTATAGCTTGGACAAGCTGGCGAATTTGTATATAGCTGAGATTGTGCGCTTGCATGGTGTGCCTAAATCTATTGTTTTAGATAGGGATCCGAGGTTTATGTCAAGGTTTTAGAGTAATTTGCACCAGGCTTTGGGTTTGAGGTTGAGTTTTAGCATTGCGTATCATCCTCAGTCGGATGGGCAACCTGAGCGGGTTATCCAGGTTTTGGAGGATATGCTGAGATATTGCATTATTAAGTTCCAAGGAACTTGGGAGAAGCAATTGCCTTTAGTTGAGTTTGCCTACAACAACAGTTATCAGACGAGTATACAGATGGCACCTTATGAGGCGTTATATGGCCGGAGGTGTCGTACGCCCTTATGTTAGGCTGAGGTAGGGGAAAAGCATGTTACCCTGCCGGATGTATTGAAAAATACATATGAGAAGGTTAAGCTTTTATGTGACCAGTTGAGAGCGGCTGCGGATCGGCAGAAATCTTACACGGATCTGAAGCGTAAGGAGGTTGAATATGAGGTGGGTGATTGCATATTCTTGAAAGTGTCACTATAGAAAAAGGTGACGAGATTCGAACGTAAGGGTAAGCTTAGTCCGAGGTTTATTGGACCATACGAGGTTATTAAACGTATGGTCCTGTAGCATATCGGTTGGGTTTCCTCCTGAGTTGGAGAAAATTCATAATGTGTTCCATGTTTCGATGTTGAGGAGATATCAATCTGATCCATCACACATTATGCTGGTGGAGGATCTTGAGTTGAGGCCGAATTTGTCCTGTGATGAGAAACTGGTAGATATTCTTGATACTAGCAGTAAGGTTCTACGTGGGAAGATGATAGAGCTTGTTAAGGTATTGTGGAGGTATCGGGGAGTTAAGGAGGCCACATGGGATAGTAATTCGGGCATGAAAGAGCAATTTTCGCATCTTTTTCCACCAGGTAAATTTTGTGGACGAAATTTCTTAAGTGGGGAGATTTGTAACACCCCGATTTTGGGCCTAGGGGTTTTGGGATAGTTTAGTCGGTCCGGTGGACCGGAATTAGAGATTCGAGTCAGATTCGAGATTTAAATTAGATTGAATATTTTTATAAGGGATAAAAATATGGGAAAATAGTCCAAAATCTTTATTAATTATATAAATTATTTTGGTGGAAACAATTTTGGAAAAAGAAATTCAAAAATGGTACATTTTGAGTTAGTGACTAAAACGCAATGTTTGCAAAACTGTTTTTAGTGACTGTTTTGAAAATGGGTCAAAACTTTGAATCATTAAGGAACTAATAATCCAAAAGTGTTTCATCAGATTTCTCCCTTTAATTAACTATTTTAATTAAGTTTTTAAGAGGTACAAATAGTAGAGAGAATTAATTAAACACAATTAAGCTTTTTAGAAGAATTTCACGTAACTAACTTTGTAACTTCTTTCTCTCAAATTCTCGCTAGCCAAACACATTTCCAGCTTCAATTTCTTCAGGTAAAATTAGGATTTCAAAGAGTTTTTGATTACCAATTGATTTCCAAAGCTTTTACATCAAGTACTTATTGTTTCTACCTTGATTTTCATGGTTTATAAAGCTATTGAGGGGAGAAATCAGCATTGGAGGTAATGATTTGTTCTTCTACTCTAATGAAAGGTTCTTTATTGAAATTCCTAAGTTCTTGATCCATTTTATATATTATTTTCATTGGGGTTTGATTAATTAAACTCGGATTTATAGTTTAATTGATGGTTTATGATGAAAAATTGAAAAATTTGGGTTTTGAGAAAAAAATACATCCGTAAGAAATGATCGCATTAAGAAATTCTCATTTTATGAAAATATATCCTTATGAAAGGATCTAATTGAGAAATTGGTTTTCAGAAACACATCCTTAAGAAAGGATCAAATTAAGAATTTTAGGTATTAAGAAAAACATCCTTAAGAAATGATCAAATTAAGAAATTTATTTTAAGAAAAACATCCTTAAGAAATGATCAAATTAAGAAATTTGGGTTTTGAGAAAAACAACCTTAAGAAAGGATCGAATTAAGAAAATCGTTTTAAGAAAAATATCTTTAAGAAAAGATCAAACTAAGAAATTTGATTTTTAAGAAACATCCTTAAGAAATGATCAAATTGAGAAATTTGGATTTTAAGAAAAACAACCTTAAGAAAGGATCGTATTAAAAAAATTCATGTTTTAAGAAAAACATCCTTAAGAAAGAATCAAATTGAGAAATTTGGGTTTGAAGAAAAACATCCCTAAGAAAGGATCGAATTAAGAAATTTGTGTTTTAAGAAAAACATTCTTAAGAAATGATCAAATTGAGAAATTCTTTTTAAGAAAAACATCCTTAAGAAGGGATCGAATTAAAAAATCCGTGTTTTAATAAAACATCCTTAAAAGGGGATCGAATTGAGAAATTCTTGTTTTAAGAAAAACATCCTTAAGAAATGATCGAATTAAGAAATCGTGTTTTAAGAAAAACACCCTTAAGAAAGTATCAAATTAAGAAATTTGGGGTTTTAAGAAAAAAAATTCTTAAGAAAGGATCGAATTAAGAAATTCGTATTTTAAGAAAAACATCCTTAAGAAAGGATAAATTGGAAAATCTGAGTTGTAATATAAAATGGTATCTAACTTTGAGACTACCGAAATTCCTCATAGAAAGTGGTGTCTCACTTAGAGACTACCAGAACCTCGACTGAAAATGATGTCTCACTTAGAGACTACCGCAATACCTCGACTAAATGCCCTAACTTCGAATCGTCTTGGTATAAAA
Source organism: Hibiscus mutabilis (assembly GCA_019671005.1). Classification (NCBI taxonomy): domain Eukaryota; kingdom Viridiplantae; phylum Streptophyta; class Magnoliopsida; order Malvales; family Malvaceae; genus Hibiscus; species Hibiscus mutabilis. Next base: position 11,524,490 of record CM033738.1, on the reverse strand, counting down.
TAATGCTCATCACTCCCAATTAACCGAAGATTGGAAGACATTTAGAAATCATACTCCTGCAAGTTAAAGGACTCTTGATTTTTTGCTGAGATCTACTTCTCTTCTCATGAAGCGATAGATCAAGTCTTTTATCAATCTTCAAATACCTATTTAAAATAAACAAAATGCTATGACGGTATGAGTTAGCATGTGTTGCGCGTAATAAGTTCTACGCAATTGTGCAAGTATACACGTCGCAAGTTATAGTATAAAAGATATCGTCTCCACAGGGATTGGTGCCACTTCAAGAATCTAATCTCTTGCACTGTAAAAAGTAAAAGAAAACACAAGTAGAAGATTATAGGAGTTTAAACTAATAACTAAACTAGAAAGCAATAAAGTAAAAGAATAGATGAGATCAAGTGAGAGAGATAGGCCAGGTTATCGTGAGTTGAGGTGTGATAGCCGATTGGATCGTCTTGGTAAAAGAGTGCAAGGGAAACTCAGTTGTCGTGGCAACTTGCACAACGGGGTTGCCTTGGCAACTAATCGATGGTTGCCTAGGCGACTAGTTGGGCAACTACTTGGGCGTCTGGGCAGCAACCTTCAAGGTTCGGCAGATCGTTCTTCAATGGTTTCTTCTTATCCCTAAGTCGGAACTCTAGCTACTTGTGCATGCCTTGATAATACATCCATGCGTGAATCAAGGGTGAACAACAACCAATCTTGCATTCTTCTTAGCCGTTGAAATCCTTAACTTATTCCTAAGCCGGATTAATCTTCACCATCAATAGATTGAATAAAGATCATATTCATTCGTTTCTTGAATCTAACTCTCTCGATATTAGATAAATAGATGAAGTTACGAGATCCTCTCCCAATTCACTCGCAAACAAGAATAAGAACCAAGAATGAATAAACCTTGAATAGAAAAGTGCAAACTCTTATTACCTAAGCAAAATCCAATAGTTTCTCACAACCACAAGACACAATAACCTTAGCCAAATAGATTTAGTTCATGGCTAGGTTCCAAAGAAACACAAGATAAAGAATCCCTAGCATGAACCTAATTGAACAAGAAAGAAAAAAATGAAGAATGGATGGAGCTTTGTCGAAATCCTCCTTTGATGTTGTAAAAAATTCTCTCTTCCCTCCCCCTTAGAGTTGACGGCTTGGTGATCTATTTATAGGGCTAATTCAAAGTCCTTCTTTGAGGAGGAAGTCAAATCAAACTCTTTTGGGATTTAATAATTCTTTATTATAATTATATTCCTTCTAGAACTTCTCCTATCTTCTTGGGATTTAATTCTTCTTTAACCTCTTCATGGAAATCAAACTCTTTTGGGATTTAGCTTTGCTCTATGTCATCTTGGGCTTGTCTAGTCATCAATTTCGACTACCATATCACCTTATTCTTTGTCAACAATTGCCCTGGCAACTAGCTCGGCGTCTCCTTCATGCATTGCCCTGGCAACTAGCTCGGCATCTCCTTCATGCATTGCCTTGGCAACTAGCTCTAGCCTTGCTTTGGCAAGTGATCCTGCACATACACACAAAACACACCAAAGCAGCTCTTTTCTCACAAAAACAACCAAGTTATGCAATCAAGCTCAACGATGGAAGGAAACATGGATTAATGCATGAATGACTAATTATGTAACTAACATGAGCCTAAGTCTAACAATAATATGAGTAAAAAGGGTAAGAAAATAGTACTTTTGAACACTTATCACACCCCCAAACTCGAACTATTGCTTGTCCTCAAGCAATGCAAACTAGTAGTTACCTGCCAAGACTTCAATTTTCACAAACTTAGCTTTGAACTTGATTTCAATTCTCAGAACCGGGGCACAAAGTATGATTGACTTTTCATTTTTCGAAAAACTTAGGAGTTACTCGGAATCAAACTATATGCTTGTGAGTGTGTGCGGAGTTGTGTGCAAGTTGATTTTTCGGATTGTATGCAAACAAGAGGTTTTCAAATTACTTAATTGGGTTCTTTTTAACATGTTTTAACTAGAGCCAGTTTCGGGCACCTCTAGCATTTTGTTTTTAGTTTTCTTAAGTTAATTAATTTATTCGACTAGAGCCGGTTTCAGGCACCTCTAGCGATTAATTTTTAGCATATACTAGAGCCGGTTTCAGGCACCTCTAGCGATCAATTTTTTTAGCACATGCTAGAGCCAATTTCGGGTACCTCTAGTATTCATCCAATTTTTACTCTAATCCCCCAATTTTTTAATTATCAACCTAAGTTCACTAGAATTCCTTAAATCAATCAAACCAAAATAGTGTTTCATCAAATTTAGCATCATAGTAAAATTCTAAGTTTTTCCATGGTTATCCTAGAATAAAAATTCTATCAATTAAGTGCATTGGCAAAGTCATCATCGGATATTCATCAAATCTAGGCAATTCTTGTTCCAACTAAAGGCATAGCAAGCAAGTTATGTATCCTAAATGCAATACTTAAGATGAATGCAACTAAACATGGTAACTAACTACTAACAATCCCCCCCAAACTCGAGTGAGGCATTGTCCTCAATGCATGCATTAAGGATAAAGAAATATAAAATGCAAACGAGGACTTACTTCGAGAGTTCGTCGTCGTGGATGATTAGTTTCCTTTTGGTCGGTGTCTTGATTCTCTTGCTTGAACGCAATGGTTGTTTCCTTGTTGCCGATGGTTGAATCAATCCTCGTACGGGGTTATCCTTATCGTCCTCTTCATCAATGTCATTGGCTTTTCGCTTGGAGGATTCAATTGGTGCGGTCTTTGTTGGTGCAATGGAGGACTCGTCAGAATCTGAAAAATCAGACAATGATTCCGTACGAGTTGATTCTGGCATATGTGATTTACCTTTGGCTTTTGCAATGGTTGTCGGGACATTTTTAGCTTTGGTTGCCGTGGCATCTTCAAGGTTGGTTGTCGGGGCATCCTCTGTTGCAGTTGCCGTGGCAAGTAGTCGGTAGTGAATTTCCTTAGCTTGGTGGTTGTGAGTCTTGTTGTGGAAAAGAAAACAAAGAAAACTTGGAAACTAAAGATAATGAAGAAAAATAAAATATATCCTAAAAATAAAAATGAAAATAAAAAAAAGAAAATATTGAAAGGAGAGCATGCTCATGCATCTCCTAAAGTGACCACTTCTTTTGTTACGTTCCACATGGGCCCCGTTGTAGTGCTTTAATCTTTGTCCGTTAACTTTGAATTCGTGTTCGTCAGTGATGAACTTGATTATCACGGCACCATGAGAGAATGGTTTGACAACTTCGAATGGTCTCGACCATCTTGATTTCAGTTTTCCCGAGAAAAGTTTTAGCCGAGAATTGAATAAGAGAACTAGTTGCCCTGGCGTGAATTGTCGCGGCAATAGTTTCTTATCATGCCATTGCTTTGTTTTTTCCTTGTAGATTTGTGCATTGTTATAGGTGAGTGCACGAAATTCTTCTATCTTGTTGAGGTCCAACAAACGCTTTTGTCCGGCACTTTCCTAATCCATATTCACGGTCTTGATTGCCCAATAGGCCTTGTGTTCGATTTCGACCTGTAGATGGCATGTTTTGCCATAGACAAGTCGGAAGGGGGACATACCTAAGGGTGTTTTGAATGCAGTGCAATATGCCCAAAGCGCATCATCTAGTCTTAATGACCAATCATTCCTAGAGGGATTTACAACTTTCTTGAATATACCCTTCAATTCCCGGTTGGAAATTTCTGCTTGCCTATTGGTTTGTGGGTGATATGTCGTGGAAATCTTGTGTGATACGCTGAAGCGTTGCAACTTCTTGGCAATAAGTCTGTTGTCAAAATGCTTGCCTTCGTCACTGATAATTGCTTTCGGCATCCCAAACCGTGTAAATATATTTTTCCTGCAAGAATCGTTGCACAGTCTTGGAATCGTTGTTGGGAACTGCAGCTGCCTCAACCCATTTAGACACGTAGTCGACGGCAAGTAGAATGTAGAGGTTTCCGAATGAAGATGGGAAAGGTCCCATAAAATTGATCCCCAATACATCGAACAATTCCACCTCGATGATGTTTTGGAGAGGCATCTCATGTCGTCTAGAGATATTGCCCGTCTTCTGCCAACGATCACATTGCTTGTAAAAGTCTTGGGCATCTTTGTACAATGTTGGCCAATACAAACCGGATTGCAAAACTTTGGCCGCGGTACAAGTTCCTCCAAAATGTCCTCCATAGGGTGAAGAATGGCATTGCCGGAGTACATTCTGTTGCTCCTCTTCAGGGACACATCGACGTATAACCTGATCTGCACATTGTTTAAACATAAGAGGCTCGTCCCAAAAGTAATGCTTAGCATCATGCGGAACTGCTTCTTCCCTTGGTGACTAAGACCATAAGGTAAAATACTACAAACAAGGAAATTAACTAAATCCGCGTACCAGGGTATTGCCCAGGCATGTTCTGCCGTGGCGACTGCTCCTAAAATTGCCGAGGCGTGTGCGTCTAGGGTTGCCAAGGCGTGCGAGTCAAGGGCTACCAAGGCGTTGAGGGTTGCCGAGGCATGCGCATCTATGGTTGCTGAGGCATGCACGTCAAGGGCTGCCGAGGCGTCGAGGGTTGCTGAGGCATGCGCATCCATGGTTTCCGAGGCATGCTCGTCAAGGGCTGCCAAGGTGTCGAGGGTTGCCGAGGCATGCGCATCTATGGTTGCCGAGGCGTGCACGTCAAGGGCTGCTGCGGCGTCGAGAGTTGCCGAGGCGTGCGCGTCAAGGGCTATCGAGGCATCAAGGGTTGCCAAGGCAACTAAAAGTTGCTCATCCGGGAATGCATCACATATCTCTAGATCCGCATCCTTCTCCCTATTGTGTTATAAACGTGATAAGTGATCGACCACTTGATTTTCTGTTCCTTTCCTGTCCTTAATTTCAATATCAAATTCTTGTAAAAGTAATATCCAACGAATCAAACGAGGTTTGGCATCCTTTTTAGCAAATAGATATTTGATTGCCGAATGGCCCGTATGAACAATTACCTTTGTACCAATCAAATAGGATCGAAACTTGTCAAATGCGAAAACTACAGTTAGTAACTCTTTCTCCGTTGTTGTGTAATTCACTTGAGTACTATTAAGAGTTTTACTAGCGTAGTATATCACATGGAAGGTCTTACCTGTGCGTTAGCCTAGGACTGCTCCTACCGTAAAATCACTTGCATTACACATGAGCTCAAAAGGTAGCATCCAATCTGGTGGAACGACAATGGGTACCGAGGCAAGCTTTTCCTTTAGGGTTTTGAATGCTTGGGTGCAAGAATCATCAAAATTGAAGACTTTATCCTGTTCAAGAAAATTACACAAAGGTTTAGTGATTTTAGAAAAATTATGAATGAACCTCCTGTAAAAACCTGCATGTCCAAGAAAGCTTTGAATTCCTTTAACCGAACTTGGTGGGGGTAATCTCTCGATCACGTCCACCTTGGCTTTGTCTACTTTAATTCTATTGGATGAAATCTTGTGGCCGGGCACTATTCCTTCATCTACCATAAAATGGCACTTCTCCCAATTGAGACTAAATTAGTTTCTTCACATCTTGCCAACACCTTCTCTAAATTGTCGAGGCAGCTGTCGAAGTCATTACCAAAAACAGAAAAATCATCCATGAAGATCTCAAGGAAGTCTTCAACCATGTCTGAAAAGAGTGCCATCATGCATCTTTGGAAGGTTACCGGGGCGTTACACAATCCGAACGACATCCTTTGGAAAGCATAAGTATCGTATGGGCATGTGAAGGTTATCTTTTCTTGATCTTCTGGTGCTATGGCAATTTGATTGTATCCTGAATAACCATAAAGAAAACAATAAAAGGGTTTACCTGCAAGACGGTCAAGCATTTGATCAATACAGGGTAATGGGAAGTGATCTTTCCTAGTGGCTTTGTTTAGCTTTCGATAATCCATACAAACCCTCCAACCGGTCACAGTCCTGGTTGGAATGAGTTCATTGTTTTCATTACTTACCACCGTTATACCTCCCTTTTTCGGTATACATTGTACCGGACTTACCCATGTACTATCATAGATAGGGTATATAATGTCGGCGTCAAGCCACTTGATGATTTCTTTCATTACAACCCCTTTCATGGCATGATTCATTCTCCACTCGGCCTCAATTGAAGGTTTGTGATCATCTTCCAACAAAATCTTATGCATGCACACTGTCGGGCTAATTCCCTTCAAGTCGGAAATTGTCCACCCTATTGCCTTCTTGTGTAGCATCAACATTTTGATCAGCTTCTTTTCCTGCTCAGGCTGTAACTTAGAAGAAATAATTACAGGCAATGTATTATCGGTTCCTAAGTATGCATATTTTAGTTACTCTGGCAAATGTTTCAACTCAAGAATCGGTGGTTGTTCAATAGAGGGCTTTTCGAGCTTACCTTCCTTACCTGAGTAATCCAGTGGTTCAAAGTATGTACCTAGTCGATTGACTAGCCAATTTCCCTCTTCTTGTTGTTCCTCATTGACTGGTTCTTCATACTCCTCAGGTTTCTCTTGATCGGTAATGTAGTTGCCGAGGCAACTAAATTCCTCGTCGAAGTTAAACTCTGTCGTGGCATAAAGAAGTTGGCATTCTTCTGGATCATCGGCATGCCATAGTGTTTGGAACACATTTAGTTTAACTTGTTGGTCATTCACCCTCATTGTGTGTTCTCCCTTTTCAACATCGATCAAGGTTCTCCCTGTTGCTAGGAATGGTCTCCCGAGAATGGTAGGTACATGCTCATCTGCTTCACAATCCAACAATAAAGTCAACGGGAAAAATAAATTTATCAACTTTTACCAGTATGTCTTCGATTTTTCCCTCTGGATGCACATAGGATCTGTCGGCTAGCTATAGCATAACTGTTGTAGGTCTTGCCTTCCCGATTCCTAGTTTCTTGAAAACCGATTTAGGCATCAAGTTTATGCTAGCCCCAAGGTCGCATAATGCTTTCCCGGCATAGTGGTTTCCAATGGAACAGGGCATTGTGAAACTTTTGGGATCCTTCAACTTAGGTGGCATACGATTGTGCAACATGGCCATGCATCCCTATGTTGCGGCAACTGTCTCAAACTCTCTTAGCCTTGTTCTCTTAGACACAATGTCTTTAAGAAACTTGGCATAGTTCGACATTTGTTCAATTGCATCCACCAATGGAAAGTTGATGTGGACTTGCTTTAGGATATCAAGAAACTTCTTGAATTGATATTATTGCTTTTGTCGCTTCAACCTTTGTGGGAATGGTGGTGGAAGTCGGATATCTTTGATCCTTTCATTGGTTTAAAACCTGATTGACGGCATTACTGGGACAACTAGAGTTGCCGAGGCATTATCAACTGGGGTTGCCGAGGCATGCTTATCGTAAGTTGCCAAGGCATCTTTATTGTCATTTGTCGAGGCATGCTTATTGCCGGTTACCGTATCAATTCCTGGTTCAGCATCTGAGGCTTTGCTGCTAGGTTTGTCTTGATCTTTTTGTGGAGTTTTGTTTGATGAGCGGGCTTGAGCCTCTTTAAGTTGTTGGCCACTTCTAGTGGTGATTGCCTTACATTGCTCATGGCCAGTTCCTCTTGCGACTTCAGCATCTCTAGGTAAACCTCCTTGCGGTCTAGTATTCAGGTTTTGAGCAAATTGTCCAACTTGATTTTCCAATGATTTGATTGCCGCCTCTTGGTTTTGCAGTCTCATCTCGGTCCTGTTAATAAAAGCATCAGTTCTTTTTATGAAGTTACTATTCTCAGTCATATAAGATTCAGTTTTCATCATAAAAGTATTTAGAGAATTTTCCAAAGAACTAGATGTTGTCGGTTGTTGCTGCGGCAACTGTTGCCGTGGCATATTCTACTGGAATCCTGATGCTTGTGCATTCTGATTGTTCTGGTTTAGAGCATTGTTAGGATTACTCCATGAAAAATTTGGGTGCTTCTTCCAAGCTGGATTGTATGTATTGGACATCACATTGTTGTTCCGGTTGTAATTCCCCACCTAGAAGCTGGATTCTGGATTCTGCATACATTCAGAAGAATCATGGTTACCACCACATAACTCACAAAAAGAATCCATTACCTTGACCTCATGTGTGTTGTTTGGTTTCTGCATGTTCTAGACTATCTTGGTTAAAGTGGCCAGTTGTGCCGAGATTGAGTCTGATGATCCTAGTTCATGTATTGTAGCTTGGCGTCTAACTCCTCCTCGTCTAGTAGAGGGGAATTGATAATCATTCTTGGCAAGCCTGTTTAGAATTTGTATTGCTTCCTCCGGCGACTTATCTAGGAGTATGTCGTTTGCCGAGGCATCTAGCATCATCATTGTTGGTGTATTCACGGCGTTGTAAAACATTGTTACTTGTGTCCACACTGGGAATTCGTGTAGGGGGCATTTGTTTAGAAGTTTTCTATATCGCTCCCAATCCTCGTACATGGATTCATCATTTGCCTGCCGAAAAGAAGTAATGTCGTTGCGAAGCTTATCAGTCAAATTTGTAGGATTAAACCGAGCAAGGAAATCACGACAAAGATCGGTCCAAGATCCTATTGATCTGGCAGGAATGCTATTCAACAATGCTTTCGCCCTATCCCTCAGTGAATAGGGGAATAATCTTAATCGTAAAACATCGGGGCTGACTTCGTGTATTTTGAACGAGTTGCAAATCTCGAGAAAAGATTTAAGATGTTATCGTGCATCTTCAGTCACTGAGCCACCAAATTGACCAATTGTGTTGATCATATTAAACATCACCGATTTCAACTCAAAATGGTCAGCTTCAATTTCAGGTGCGACAAATCCTGGATTAAGTCCATCAAGATCTTCTTCAAGATAGTCTCGGATAGTTCTGTTTCATGCAAGAATCACTCCTCCTCCTGCTGGAACATCTTGATTCATATTGTCGTCTTGATTAGCCATTGCTACTCTTAACCTTCATCTAAGTCTTTGTAAGGTTCGTTCGATTTCTGGATCAAATGGATATTCTGGTGTAATTGGTCTCGCCCTGGTCATATACCAATGCAAAACCAAAGTTTGTTAGCCCTTTGAATCTTAAACAAGAAAAGTAAAAAGAAAGTACAAGAAAATAAAAACAAAGTCGCTATTGCCAATCCCCAGCAACGGCACAAAAAACTTGTTGCGCGTAATAAGTGCTACGCAATTGTGCAAGTATACACGTCGCAAGTTATAGTATAAAAGATATCATCTCCACAGAGATTGGTGCCACTTCAAGAATCTAATCTCTTGCACTGTAAGAAGTAAAAGAAAACACAAGTAGAAGATTATAGGAGCTTAAACTAATAACTAAACTAGAAAGCAATAAAGTAAAATAATATATGAGATCAAGTGAGAGAGATTGGTTGCCTTGGCAACTAATTGATGGTTGCCTGGGCGACTAGTTGGGCAACTCTGGGCAGCAACCTTCAAGGTTTGGCAGAGCGTTCTTCAATGGTTTATTCTTATCCCTAAGTCGAAACTCTAGCTACTTGTGCATGCCTTGATAATACATCCCTGCGTGAATCAAGGGTGAACAACAACCAATCTTGCGCTCTTCTTAGCCGTTGAAATCCTTAACTTATTCCTAAGCCGGATTAATCTTCACCATCAATAGATTGAATAAAGATCATATTCATTCGTTTCTTGAATCTAACTCTCCCGATATTAGATAAATAGATGAAGTTACGAGATAAAGAATTCCTAGCATGAACCTAATTAAACAAGAAAGAAAAAGATGAAGGATGGATGATGCCTTCTTGTCGAGATCTCCCCTTGAAGCTTGTCGAAAATTCTGTCTACTCTCCCCCCCTTGGAATTGACGGTATGGCCTCTAATTCATAGGGCTAGGTTAAAGTCCTTTTTTGAGGAAGAAGTTAAGTTGGAATTAAATTATCTTTAAAGAATATAATTATTTATTATATTTATATTCCTTCTAGAACTTCTCCTATCTTCTTGGGATTTAATTCTTCTTTAACCTTTTTATGGAAATCAAACTCCTTTGGGATTTAGCTTTGCTCCACGCCATCTTAGGCTTGTCTAGTCATCAATTTCGACTACCATATAACCTTATTCTTTGTCGACAATAGCCCTGGCAACTGGCTTGGCATCTCCTTCATGTATTGCCCTGGCAACTAGCTCGACATCTTCTTCATGCATTGCCCCGACAACTAGCTCTAGCCTTGCTTTGGCAAGTGATTCTGCACATACACACAAAACACACCAAAGCAGCATCTTTCCCGCAAAAACTACCAAGTTATGTAATCAAGCTCAACGATGGAAGGAAACATGGATTAATGCATGAATGGCTAATTATGCAACTAATAGGAGCCTAAGTCTAACAATAATATGAGTAAAAAGGGTAAGAAAAATAGTACTTTTGAACACTTATCACACCCCCAAACTCGAACTATTGCTTGTCCTCAAGCAATGCAATCTAATAATTACCCGCCAAGACTTCAATTTTCACAAACTTAGCCTTGAACTTGATTTCAATTCTCAGAACCGGGGCGCAAAGTATGATTGGTTTTTCATTTTTCGGAAAACTTAGGAATTACTCGGAATCAAACTATAATGCTTGTGAGTGTGTGCGGAGTTGTGTGCAAGTTGATTTTTCGGATTCTATGCAAACAAAAGGTTTTCAAATTACTTCATTGGGTTCTTTTAACATGTTTTAACTAGAGCCGGTTTTGGGCACCTCTAGTGTTTTGTTTTTAGTTTTCTTAAGTTAATTCATTTATTCGACTAGAGCCGGTTTCGGGCACCTCTAGCGATCAATTTTTTAGCACATACTAGAGCCAATTTCGGGCACCTTTAGCAATCAAATTTTTAGCACTTGCTAGAGCCAATTTCGAGCACCTCTAGCATTTATCCAATTTTTTATTCTAATCCCCCGATTTTTTTAACTATCAACCTAAGTTCACTAGAATTCCTTAAATCAATCAAACCACAACAGTGTTTCATCAAATTTAGCATCATAGTAAAATTCTAAGTGTTTCCATGGTTATCCTAGAATAAAAATTCTATCAATTAAGTGCATTGGCAAAGTCATCATCGGATATTCATCAAATCTAGGCAATTCTTATTCCAACTAAAGGCATGGCAATCAATTTATGTATCCTAAATGCAATACTTAAGATGAATGCAACTAAACATGGTAACTACTAATAACAATCCCCCCAAACTCGAGTATGGCATTGTCCTCAATACATGCATTAAAGAGAAATAAAAATAAAGAAAAGTAAAATGCAAACGAGGACTTACTCTGAGAGTTCATCATCGTGGATGATTAGTTTCCTTTTGGTCGGTGTCTTGATTCTCTTGCTTGAATGCGATGGTTGTTTCCTTGTTGCCGATGGTGGAATCGATCCTCGTACGGGGTTGTCCTCATCGTCCTCTTCATCAATTACATTGGCTTTTCGTTTGGAGGATTCAATTGGTGCGGTCTTTATTGGTGCAATGGAGGACTCGTCCGAATCTAAAAAATTAGACAATGATTTTGTACGAGTTGATTCGGGCATAGGTGTTTTACCTTTGCCTTTTGCAGTGGTTGCCATGACGTTTTAGCTTTGGTTTCCGTGGCATCTTCAGGGTTGGTTGTCGTGGCATCTGCTTGGGCAGGCGTGGTGTAGGTTGCCACGGCATCATTGGTTGCGGTTGCCGTGGCGACTGCTTCATTGGTTGTCGTGGCAAGGATCTCGGTCGGAAAGATTAGGAACGGCACGCGGCTGTCCGGGTACTTTCCTAGGATGACTTGGGTGATGGCATTGTTGTGCTCCTTCATGTACCGCATGAACATTAGTTGCCGGTCTTCAATTTGCCTAAGGTGCCTCGCCAACGGTTGCAAGAGTGGTTCAAGTTATCCCGGGGTTGATGGCCGAGTTGCCCGGGCATTAGGTGCTTGGGCATTAGGGGTTGCCGAGGTAGCAGGAGTTGCCACGGCAATTGGAGGCATTGAGGATTTTACCGGTGCCTCTCCCATTAGCTTTTGGATTTGTGCTCGATTCCAACCGGACTTTGGTAGGGCCTTTTCATCGGTGGACTCACTTGGGACATCCATCTCCTTGCAAAGATTGGAAATTAAGCAAGGGAAGAAAAGAGAACCCTTGTCTTTTGAGCTACATACAAAAATCTCATCACAAATAATTTTTCCAATGTTAATGATGTGATTATGCAAGATAGAATGTATGATCAAAAGACGCGGTATATCAACGGTAGTATTGTGTGTGGTGGGCATTAAAGAAGTTTTAACAAACTTATTCCATAGTTTTGCCTCGGGTTTAAGCCGAAGGCAATTTACCGTGCCCTTGTATTTACCGTCGTTCCAATGAGTTCCCGGTAGAGTGAGTTCTTGGAGCACCTTGTCGAGTTGCTTGGGCGTGAGTTGATCAACAAAGGCTTGATGCTCGTACTTCTCAATGTAGAGCCCGTAAAAGGTGTTGATGTTTTCAGGGCTTATGAGTATGGCCTTGTCATGAACAAAAACATAAGGATTATCCGGGTTAGGTGAGTGAGCATAGAATTCTCTTACCCAAGAGATGTTACCCGGTTCCGATTGATGGCAAAAGATTTGCCACTTTTGATGTACAATCCTCTCGAAGATGAATGGTTCAAGACCGAAATCTTGATGAGAGTTGGAATATTCAAAGCTTTATTCTTCGCAAATATTTCGGCTTCCAAACTTGGAGTGAAATTTTTCTTGAACCACCGGTGTAGCAAACTTCTTGTATCTTGGTTCTTTGGAGGAACTTGGATGAACCAAAAATTCAATTTTGGATGCCATGGATGATCTTGGTTGTGAGTTATGTAAAAACAAGGAAAAGAAAAGAAAAGAAACTAAAGAGTTGCAAGATGAAAAGTAGGAATAGGTTTCTTGGAAGTTAAGGGTGATGGGTTATATAGAAAAGATAGGTAGTAAATATGGTGGGTGGGATTAATTTTGGAAATGAGAAAAAGAGGGTTTCGGTTTAGGGGAAGGGTGATGACTAGGGGGTTTATTTAGGGTAAGTTGGAGGCTTTATATAAGCCTTAGATTCAGCCCATTAATTTCCTTGTTGAAGAAGTTTCCTTCTTGAATCAAAATTCCTCTTTATCTTGAACTATTTTCCTACAATTCAATGACAAATAAAATAAGGATTAAAATTAAAGATAAACTAATAAAAGAAAATAAATAAAGATGTGTAAAGGGATTCTTAAACTTAAAAAGATAAATATGAAAGATGTAGTTTTAATCTTAAAGAAAACAAATCTATCCTAAAAAAATAAATAATCAAAAATAATAATAATAAAATAAAAATAAAGATAAAAAAAATCGAAAAGAGAGCATGCTCATGCATCTCCTAAGGTGACCACTTCTTTGTTACGTTCCACATGGGCACCATTGTAGTGCTTTAATCTTTGTCCATTAACTTTGAATTCCTGTTTGTCAGTGATGGACTTGATTATCACGACACCATGGGAGAATGGTTTGACAACTTCGAATGGTCCCGACCATCTTGATTTCAGTTTTTCGGGGAAAAGTTTTAGCCGAGAATTGAATAAGAGAACTAATTTCCCTGGCATGAATTGTCGCTGCAATAGTTTCTTGTCATGCTATTGCTTTGTTTTCTCCTTGTAGATTCGTGCATTGTTATAGGCGAGTGCATGGAATTCTTCTATCTCGTCGAGGTCCAACAAACGCTTTTGTACGGCACTTTCCCAATCCATATTCACGGTCTTGATTGCCCAATATGCCTTGTGTTCGATTTCCACCGGTAGATGGCATGTTTTGCCATAGACAAGTCGGAAGGGGGACATACCTAAGGGTGTTTTGAATGCAGTGCGATATGCCCAAAGTGCATCATCTAGTCTTATTGACCAATTCTTCCTAGAGGGATTTACAACTTTCTCGAGTATACCCTTCAATTCCCGGTTGGAAATTTCTGCTTGCCCATTGGTTTGTGGGTTATATGCCGTGGCAATCTTGTGCGATACACCGAAGCGTTGCAACATCTTGGCAATAAGTATGTTGTCAAAATGCTTGCCTTCGTCACTGATAATTGCTCTCGACTTCCCAAACCGTGTAAATATGTTTTTCTGCAAGAACCGTTGCACGGTCGTGGAATCGTTGTTGGGAACTACAGCTGCCTCAACCCATTTAGACACGTAGTCAACGGCAAGTAGGATGTAAAGATGGGAAAGGTCCCATAAAATTGATCCCCCATACATCGAACAATTCCACCTCGATGATGTTTTGGAGCGGCATCTGATGTCGTCTAGAGATATTGCCCGTCCTCTGGCAACGATCACATTGCTTTTAAAACTCTTGGGCATCTTTATAAAGTGTTGGCCAATACAAACCGGATTGCAAAACTTTGGCCGCGGTACGAGTTCCTCCAAAATGTCCTCCATAGGGTGAAGAATGGCATTGTCGGAGTACATTTTGTTGCTCCTCTCTAGGACACATCGGCGTATAACCTGATCTGCATATTGTTTACACAAAATAGGCTCGTTCCAAAAGAAATGCTTAGCATTATGGCGGAACCACTTCTTCCCTTGGTGAGTAAGACCATAAGGTAAAATACCACAAACAAGGAAATTAACTAAATCTGCGTACTAGGGTATTGTCGAGGCATGTGCTGTCGTGGTGACTGCTCCCAAAATTGTTGAGGCGTGCGCGTCAAGAGCTGCGCTGCGTCGAGCGTTGCCGAGGCATGCGCACCCATGGTTGCCGAGGCGTGCGCGTTAGGAGATGCTACGGCGTCGAGGGTTGCCGAGGCATGCACATCCATGGTTGTCGAGGCGTGCGCGTCAAGAGTTGTGGCGGCGTCGAAGATTGTTGAGGCATGCACATCCATGGTTGCCAAGGCGTGCGTGCCAGGAGCTGTTGTGGCGTCGAGTGTTGCCGAGGCATGCGCATCCATGGTTGCTGAGGCGTGCGCGTTAAGAGTTGTTGCAGCATCGAGGGTTGCCGAGGCATGCGCGTTAAGAGTTGTTGCTGAGGCATATGCACCCATGGTTGCTGAGGTGTGCACGTCAGGAGCTGCTGCAGCATCGAGGGTTACCGAGGCATGCACACCCATGGTTGTCGAGGCAACTAAAAGTTGCTCATCCGGGAATGCATCGCATATCTCTAAATCTGTGTCCTTCTCCCTATTGCGTTCTAAACGTGATAAATGATCGGCCAATTGATTTTCTGTTCCTTTCCCGTCCTTAATTTCAATATCAAATTCTTGTAAAAGTATATATCCAACGAATCAAACGAGGTTTGGCATCCTTTTTAGCAAATAGATATTTAATTGCCGAATGGTCCGTATGAACAATTACCTTTGTACCAATCAAATAGGATCGGAACTTGTCAAATGCGAAAACTACAGCTAGTAACTCTTTCTCCGTTGTTGTGTAATTCACTTGAGCACTATTATGAGTTTTACTAGCGTAGTATATCACATGAAAGGTTTTACCTGTGCGTTGGCCTAGGACTGCTCCTACCGCAAAATCACTTGCATCACACATGAGCTCAAAAGGTAGCGTCCAATCTGGTGGAACGACAATGGGTGCCGAGGTAAGCTTTTCTTTTAGGGTTTCGAATGCTTGGGCGCAAGAATCATCAAAATTGAAGACTTTATCATGTTCAAGCAAATTGCACAAGGGTTTAGTAATTTCAGAAAAATTATGAATGAACCTCCTGTAAAAACCTGCATGTCCAAGAAAGCTTCGGATTCCTTTAACCGAACTTGGTGGGGGTAATCTCTCGATCACGTCCACCTTGGCTTTGTCTACTTCAATTCCCTTGGATGAAATCTTGTGGCCTAGCACTATTTCTTCATCTACCATAAAATGGCACTTCTCTCAATTAAGGACTAAATCAGTTTCTTTACATCTTGCCAACACCTTCTCTAAATTGTCGAGGCAACTGTCGAAGTCATTACCAAAAATGGAAAAATCATCCATGAAGATCTCAAGGAAGTCTTCGACCATGTCTGAAAAGAGTGCCATCATGCATCTTTGGAAGGTTTCCGGGGCGTTACACAATTCGAACGGCATCCTTCGGAAAGCATAAGTATCGTATGGGCATGTGAAGGGTGTCTGTTCTTGATCTTCTGGTGCTATGGCAATTTGATTGTAACCTGAATAACCATCAAGAAAATAATAAAAGGGTTTACCTGCAAGACGGTCAAGCATTTGATCAATAAAGGGTAATAAGAAGTGATATTTCCTAGTGTCTTTGTTTAGCTTTCGATAATCCATACAAACCCTCTGATAAGTGTTCAAAAGTACTATTTTTCTCACCCTTTTTACTCATATTATTGTTAGACTTAGGCTCATATTAGTTGCATAGTTAGCCATTCATGCATTAATCCATGTTTCCTTCCATCGTTGAGCTTGATTACATAACTTGGTAGTTTTTGTGGAAAAGATGTTGCTTTGGTGTGCTTTGTGTGTGTATGTGCAGGATCACTTGCCAAAGCAATGCCGAGCTAGTTGCCAGGGCAATGCATGAAGGAGATGCCGAGCTAGTTGCCAGGGCAATGCATGAAGGAGACGCCGAGCCAATTGTCATGGCAATTGTCGACAAGAGCAAAGGTGATATGGTAGTCGAAATTGATGACTAAGCAAGCCCAAGTTGACATGGAGCAAAGCCCAAACCCAAAGGAATTTGGTTTCCATGCAGAGATTAAAGAAAAATTAAATTCCAAGAATATAGGAGAAGTTCTAGTAGGAATACAATTATAATAAAGAATTATATTCTTTAAAGATAATTTAATTCCAACTTAAACTCCTCCTCAAAGAAGGACTTTGGCCTAGCCCTATAAATAGCAAGGAGATTTCGACAATCCAGGAGAGAGAGCAATAGGAAAATTTCGACAAGTCCAAGGAGGGCAAGAGGAGAGAATTTTCGACAAGCATCAAGGGCAACGAGGATTTCGACAAGCCTCCTCCTTCGTCCTTTTCTTTCTTGTTCGATTGGGTTCATGCTAGGGATTGTTTATCTTGTGTTTCTTTGGAACCTAGCCATGAACTAAATCTACTTGGCTATGGTTATTGTGTTTTGTGGTTGTGAGAAACTATTGGTTTTTGTTTAGGTAATAAGAGTTTGCACTTTTCTATTTCAAGGTTTATTCATTATTGGTTCTTATTATTGTTTGCGAGTGAATTGGGAGAGGATCTCGTGATTTCATCTATTTATCTAATATCAGGAGAGTTAGATTCAAGAAACGAATGAATATGATCTTTATTCAATCTATTGATGGTGAAGATTAATCCGGCTTAGGAATAAGTTAAGGATTTCAACGGCTAAGAGGAGCGCAAGATTGGTTGTTGTTCACCATTGATTCACGCAGGGATGTATTATCAAGCCATGCACAAGTAGCTAGAGTTTCGACTTAGGGATAAGAAGAAACCATTGAAGAACGCTCTGCCGAACCTTGAAGGTTGCTGGCCAGAAGCCCAAGTAGTTGCCCAACTAGTTGCCCAGGCAACCATCGATTAGTTGCCAAGGCAACCCTGTTGTGCAAGTTGCCACGGCAACTGAGTTGCCCGTGCACTCTTTTACCAAAACGATCCAATCGGCTATCACACCTCAACTCACGATAACCTGGCCTATCTCTCTCTCATTTGAATTCATCTTTTCTTTTACTTTATTGCTTTCTAGATTAGTCATTAGTTAAACTCCTATAATCCTTTACTTGTGTTTTTACTTTTTACAGTGCAAGAGACTAGATCCTTGAAGTGGCACCAATCCCTGTGGAGACGATATCTTTTATACTATAACTTGTGACGTGTATACTTTCACATTTGTGTAGCACTTATTACGCGCAACAAGTTTTTGGCGCCGTTGTCGGGGATTGGCAATAGCGACTTTGTTTTTATTTTCTTGCACTTTCTTTTTATTTTTCTTGTTTAAAATTTAAAGGGCTGACAAACTTTGGTTTTGCATTGGTATATGACCAGGGCGAGACCGACTTCACCAGAATATCCCTTTGATCCAGAAATCGAACGAACCTTACAAAGGCTTAGATGAAGGATAAGAGAAGCAATGGCAAATCAAGACGGCAATATGAATCAAGATGTTCGAGCAAGAAGAGGAGTGATTCTTGCACAAAACATAACTATTCGAGACTATCTTGAAGAAGATCTTGATGGACTTAACCCAGGAGTTGTCGCACCAGAAATTGAAGCCGGCCACTTTGAGTTGAAACCGGTAATGTTTAATATGATCAACACAATAGGTCAATTTGGCGTCTCAGCAACTGAAGATGCACGGCAACATCTGAAATCTTTCCTCGAGATTTGCAACTCGTTCAAGATACACGGAGTCACCCCCGATGTATTACGATTAAGATTATTCCCCTATTCACTGAGGGATAGGGCGAAAGCATGGTTGAATAGCATTCCTGCCGGATCCATAGCATCTTGGACTGATCTTTGTCGTGATTTCCTTGCTAGATTTAAGCCTACAAATTTGACTGATAAGCTTCGTAATGACATTACTTCTTTTCGGCAGGCAGATGATGAATCCATGTACGAGGCTTGGGAGCGATATAGAGAACTTCTACACAAATGCCCTTTACAGGGATTCCCGGTGTTGACTCAAGTAACAATGTTTTACAACGCCGTGAATACACCAACAAGGATGATGCTAGATGCCTCGACAAACGGCATACTCCTAGATAAGTCACCGGAAGAAGCAATGAAAATTTTAAACAGACTGGCCAAGAATGATTATCAATTCCCATCTACTAGAAGAGGAGGAGTTAGACGCCAAGCCACAATACATGAACTAGGATCATCAGATTCAATTTCGGCACAATTGGCCGCTTTAACCAAGATGGTCCAGAACATGCAAAACCAAACAACACACATGAAGTCAAGGTAATGGATTCTTTTTGTGAGTTATGTTGTGATAACCATAATTCTTCTGAATGTATGCAGAATCCGGAATCCAGCTTCTATGTGGGGAATTACAATCGGAACAACAATGTGATGTCCAATACATACAATCCAACTTGGAAGAAGCACCCGAATTTTTCATGGAGTAATCCCAACAATGCTCTAAACCAGAACAATCAGAATGCACAAGCATCGGGATTCCAGCAGAATATGCCACGGCAACAGATGCCGCAGCAACAACCGACAACATCTAGTTCTTTAGAAAATTCTCTAAATGCTTTTATGATGAAAACTGAATCTTATATGGCTGAGAATAGTAATTTCATAAAAAGAACTGATGCTTTTATTAACATGACCGAGATGAGATTGCAAAACCAAGAGGCGGCAATCAAATCATTGAAAAATCAAGTCGGACAGTTTGCTCAAAATCTGAATACTAGACCACAAGAAGGTTTACCTAGCGATACTGAAGTCGCAAGACGAACTGGCCATGAGCAATGTAAGGCGATCACCACTAGGAGTGGCCAACAACTTAGAGAGGTTCAAACCCGCTCGTCAAACAAAACTTCACAAAAAGATCAGGACGAACCTAGCGGCAAAGCCTCAGATGCTGAACCAGGAATTGCCGCGGCAACCGGCAATAAGCATGCCTCGGCAACCGACGATAAAGACGCCTCGGCAACTTGCGATAAGCATGCCTCGGCAACCCCAGTTGATAATGCCTCAGAAACTCCAGATGTCCCGGCAATGCCGTCAATCAGGTTTCAAACCAATGAAAGGATCGAAAATATCCGGCTTCCACCACCATTCCCACAAAGGTTGAAGCGACAAAAGCAAGAATACCAATTCAAGAAGTTTCTTGATATCCTAAAGCAAGTCCACATCAACTTGCCATTGGTGGAAGCAATTGAACAAATGCCAAACTATGCCAAGTTTCTTAAAGACATTGTGTCCAAAAGAACAAGGCTATGAGAGTTTGAAACATGATTTCGCGACAGAGGGATGCATGGCAATGTTGCACAATCGTATGCCACCCAAGTTGAAGGATCTCGGAAGTTTCACAATACCCTGTTCCATTGGAAATCACTATGTCGGGAAAGCATTATGCGACCTTGGGGCTAGCATAAACTTGATGCCTAAATCGATTTTCCGAAACTAGGAATCGGGAAGGCAAGACCTACAATGATCATGCTGCGGCTAGCCGACATATCCTATGTGCATCCAGAGGGAAAAATCGAGGACATACTGGTAAAAGTTGATGAATTTATTTTTCCCGCTGACTTTATTGTTTTGGATTGTGAAACAGATGAGCATGCACCCATCATTCTCGGGAGACCATTCCTAGCAACAGGGAGAACCTTGATTGATGTTGAAAAGGGAGAACTCACAATGAGGGTGAATGACCAGCAAGTTAAACTAAATGTGTTCCAAACACTAAGGCATGCTGATGATCCAGAAGAATGCCAACTTCTTCATGCCACGGCAGAGTTTAACTTCGATGAGGAATTTAGTTGCCTCGACAACTACATTGCCGACCAAGAGGAACATGAGGAGTATGAAGAATCGGTCGATGAGGAATAACCAGAAGAGGCAAATTGGCTAGCCAATCGACCAGGTACATACTTTGAACCACTGGACTACTCAGGTAAGGAAGGTAAGCTCGAAAAACCCTCTATTGAACAACCACCAATTCTTGAGTTGAAACAATTGCCAGAGCAACTAAAATATGCATACTTAGGGACCGATAATACATTGCCTATAATTATTTCTTCTAAGTTACAGCCTGAGCAGGAAAAGAAGTTGATCAAGATGTTGAAGCTACACAAAAAGACAATAGGGTGGACAATTGCCGACTTGAAGGGAATTAGCCCGGCGGTGTGCATGCACAAGATCTTGTTGGAAGATGATCATAAACCTTCAATTGAGGCCCAGAAAAGACTGAATCATGCCATGAAAGGGGTTGTAATGAAAGAAATCATCAAGTGGCTTGACGCCGGCATTATATACCCTATCTCCGATAGTGCGTGGGTAAGTCCGGTACAATGTGTACCGAAAAAGGGAGGTATAACAGTGGTAAGCAATGAAAATAATGAACTTATCCCAACCATGACTGTGACCGGTTGGAGGGTTTGTATGGACTATCGAAAGCTAAACAAAGCTACTAGGAAAGATCACTTCCCATTACCCTTTATTGATCAAATGCTTGACTGTCTTGCAGGTAAACCCTTTTATTGTTTTCTTGATGGTTATTCAGGTTACAATCAGATTGCCATAGCACCATAAGATCAAGAAAAGACAACCTTCACATGCCCATACGGTACTTATGCCTTCCGAAGGATGCCGTTCGGATTGTGTAACGCCCCGACAACCTTCCAAAGATGCATGATGGCACTCTTTTCAGGCATGATCGAAGACTTCCTTGAGATCTTCATGGATGATTTTTCAGTTTTTGGTAATGACTTCGACGGCTGTCTCGGCAATTTAGAGAGGGTGTTAGCAAGATGCGAAGAAACGGATTTAGTCCTCAATTAGGAGAAATGCCATTTTATGGTAGATGAAGGAATAGTGCTCGGCCACAAGATTTCATCCAAGGGAATTGAAGTAGACAAAGCCAAGGTGGACGTGATCGAGAGATTACCCCCACCAAGTTCGGTTAAAGGAATTCAAAGTTTTCTCGGACATGCAGATTTTTGCAGGAGGTTCATTCATAATTTTTCTAAAATCACTAAACCCTTGTGTAATCTGCTTGAACAGAATAAAGTCTTCGATTTTGATGATTCTTGCACCCCAAGCATTCGAAACCCTAAACAAAAAGCTTGTCTCGGCACCCATTGTCGTTCCACCAGATTAGACGCTACCTTTTGAGCTCATGTGTGATGCAAGTGATTTCGCGGTAGGAGCAGTCCTAGGCCAACGCACAGGCAAGACCTTCCATGTGATATACTACGCTAGTAAAACTCTTAATGGTGCTCAAGTGAATTACACAACAACGGAGAAAGAGTTACTGTTGTAGTTTTCGCATTTGACAAGTTCCGATCCTATTTAATTGGTACAAAGGTAATTGTTCATACGGACCATTCTGCAATCAAATATTTATTTGCTAAAAAGGATGCTAAACCTCGTTTGATTCGTTGGATATTACTTTTACAAGAATTTGATATTGAAATTAAGGACAGGAAAGGAACAGAAAATCAAGTGGCCGATCACTTATCACGTTTGGAACGCAATAGGGAGGAGGACGTGGATCTAGAGATATGCGATGCATTCCCGGATGAACAAATTTTAGTTGCCTCGGCAACCCTCGACGCCTCGGCAACCCTAGACGCCTCAGCAACCCTCGACGCCTCGGCAACCCTTGACGCCTCGGTAACCCTCGACGCCTTGGCAACCATGGATACACACGCCTCGGCAACTCTCGATGCCGCAGCAGCCTTTGACGCGCACGCCTCGGCAATTTTGGGAGCAGTCGCCACGGCAGCACATGCCTCGGCAATACCCTGGTACGCGGATTTAGTTAACTTCCTTGTTTGTGGTATTTTTCCTTATGGCATTACTCACCAAGGGAAGAAGCGGTTCCGCCATAATGCTAAGCATTACTTTTGGGACGAGCCTCTTTTATTTAAACAATGTGCAGATCGTTTATATACGATGTGTCCCAAGACTTTTACAAGCAATGTGATCGTTGCGGAGGGCGGGCAATATCTCTAGACGACATGAGATGCCGCTCGAACATCATCGAGGTGGAATTGTTCGATGTATGGGGGATCGATTTTATGGGACCTTTCCCATCTTCATTCGGAAACCTCTACATCTTACTTGTCGTCGACTACGTGTCTAAATGGGTTGAGGCAGTGCGCAGTTCCCAACAACGATTCCAAGACCGTGCAACGATTCTTGCGAGAAAAACATATTTACACGGTTTGGGATGCCAAAAGCAATTATCAGTGACGATGGCAAGCATTTTGACAACAGACTAATTGCCAAGATGTTGCAACGCCTCGGCATATCACATAAGATCGCCACGGCATATCACCCACAAACCAACGGGCAAGCAGAAATTTCCAACCGGGAGTTGAAGGGAATACTCGAGAAAGTTGTAAATCCCTCTAGGAAGGATTGGTCATTAAGACTAGATGACGACTTTGGGCATATCGACCGCATTCAAAACACCCTTAGGTATGTCCCCCTTCCGACTTGTCTATGGTAAAACATGTCATCTACCGGTGGAAATCGAGCACAAGGCGTACTGGGCAATCAAGACTGTGAATATGGATTGGGAAAGTGCTGGACAAAAGCGTTTGATGGATCTCAATGAGATAGAAGAATTTCGTGCACTCGCCTATAACAATGCACGAATCTACAAGGAGAAAACAAAGCGATGGCATGACAAGAAACTATTGCCACGGCAATTCACGCCAGGGCAACTAGTTCTCCTATTCAATTCTCGGCTAAAACTTTTCCCGGGAAAGCTGAAATCAAGATGGTCGGGACCATTCGAAGTCATCAAACCATTCTCCCATGGTGTCGTGATAATCAAGTCCATCTCTGACAACCATGAATTCAAAGTTAATGGACAAAGATTGAAGCACTACAATGGTGCCCATATGGAACGTAACAAGGAAGTGGTCAACTTAGGAGATGCATAAGCATGCTCTCCCTTTTGATATTTTTATTTTTATTTTTATTTTTATTTTTATTTATTTATTTTTATTTTTATTTTTTCGATTAATTAGTTATTATTATATTTTTGTCGATTTTTTTTATTTTCTTTATTTTTTTTCTTTTCGATTATTAGTAGTTTTTAGGATTGATTTTTTTTATTTAAGTTTAAGAATCCTATTACACATCTTTATTTATTTTCTCTATTAGTTTATATTTAATTTTAATCCTTATTTGATTTGTCTTTGAATTGTAGGAAAAGAAGTTCAAGATAAAGAAGGATTTCTAAACCAAGTAGGAAAACATCTTCAACAAGGAAACTAATGGGCTGAATCTAAGGCTTATATAAAGCCTCCAATTCATCCTAACCAAAACCCCTTGTCGACAACTTCTACCAAACCCTAAACCCTAAACCCTTTTTCGTTTTCCCCTAATCCCACCCACTTATCTTTTCTGTAAAACCCATCACCCTTAACCTATTCCTACTTTCTATCTTGCAACTTTTTAGTTTCTTTTCTTTGTTTTTACTCACAACCAAGATCACCCATGGCATCCAAGATTAAACTTTTAGTTCATCCAAGTTCCTCCAAAGAACCAAGATACAAGAAGTTTGCTACACCGGTGGTTCAAGAAAGATTTCGATCCAATTTTGAAAGCCGAAAAATTCATGAAGAACAAGGCTTTGAATACTCCAACTCTCATCAAGATTTCGGCCTTGAACCATTCATCTTCAAGAGGATTGCACATCAAAAGTGGCAAATTGTTGCGTGTGATAAGTGCTACGCAATTGTGCAAGTATACACGTCGCAAGTAATAAAGTGATATGAGTATCGAGTATCGTCTCCTGAGGATTGGTTTGGGCCATTTTGCTTAAGTTATTCTGACTTTGTGAAAAGTAAAAACACAATTAAAGGATTATAGGAGTTTAACTAATAACTAAACTAGAAAGCAATAAAGTAAAAGAAAAGATGAGATCGAATGAGAGAGAGATAGGCCAGGTTATCGTGAGTTGAGGTGTGATAGCCGATTGGATCGTTTTGGTAAAAGAGTGCAAGGGCAACTCGGTTGTCGTGGCAACAACTTACAGTGGGGTTGCCTTGGCAACTAATTGATGGTTGCTGGGCAACTAGCTGGGCAACTACTTGGGCGTCCGGGCAGCAACTTCAAGGTTCGTGAGCGTTCTTCAATGGTTTCTTCTTATCCTAAGTCGAAACTCTAGCTACTTGTGCATGCCTTGATAATACATCCTGCGTGAATCAAGGGTGAACAACAACCAATCTTGCGCTCCTCTTAGCCGTTGAAATCCTTAACTTATTCCTAAGCCGGATTAATCTTCACCATCAATAGATTGAATAAAGACCATACTCATTCGTTTCTTGAATCTAACTCTCCCGATATTAGATAAATAGATGAAGTTACGAGATCTTCTCCCAATTCACTCGCATAAACAATAATAAAAGCCAAGAATGAGTAAACCTTGAATAGAAAAGTGCAAACTCTTATTACCTAAACAAAATCCAATTGTTTCTCACAACAACAAAACACAATAACCCCAACCAATCAAGTTAGTTCATGGTTTGGTTCAAAAAAGATATACAAAGAATAATCCCCAAACCATGAATCTAATGGAAGCAAAGAAGAAGAAGAAGTCGAAATTTCCCTAATGCTCTCTATCGAAATTTTTCTCTAGCCTTCTCTTCTTGGATTGTCGAAATCTCCTTGCTATTTATAGGGCTAGGCCAAAGTCCTTCTTTGATGAGGAGTTTGAGTTGGAATTAAATTATCTTTAAAGAATATAATTCTTTATTATAATTATATTCCTATTAGAACTTCTCCTATCTTCTTGGAATTTAATTCTTCTTTAATCTCTGCATGGCAATCAAATTCCTTTGGGCTTGGGCCTTGCTCCATGTCATCTTGGGCTTGTATAGTCATTAATTTCGACATCCCTATTGCATTTTCTCTTTGTCGACAATTGCCATGGCAACTGGCTCGGCGTCTCCTTCATGCATTGCCCTGGCAACTAGCTCGGCATATCCTTCATGCATTGCCCTAGCAACTAGCTCGGCATTGCTTTGGCAAGTGATCCTGCACATACACACACAAAAACACACCAAAGCAACATCTTTTTCCACAAAAATCACCAAGTTATGTAACCAAGCTCAACAGTGGAAAGAAACATGAATTAATGCATGAATAACTAATTATGCAACTAATATGAGCTTAAGTCTAACAATAATATGAGTAAAAAGGGTAATAAAAATAGTACTTTTGAACACTTATCACGCCCCCAAACTCGAACTATTGCTTGTCCTCAAGCAATGCAAACTAACAATTACCTGCCAAGACTTTAATCATCAAAGACATGCTTCAAACTTGAATTCAAACCTTGGAACCGTGGAACAAAGTATGATCACCTTTTAATTTTTCGGATAACACAAAAATTACCCGGAACCAAACTATAGTGCTCGTGACAATGTGTGTGCGTAGTTGTGTACAAGTTGATTTTCAAGATTCTATGTGAATAGTAGGGTCATTATCAATTTAATTCTTGGGCATTTATTTTAATTTTCACTAGAGCCAATTTGGGCACCTCTAGCAAGGTAAGCAATTCCTCATTTTATTTTAGTCGACTAGAGCCAATTTCGGGCACCTCTAGCGATTCTTTAATGTGCATTAACTACTAGAGCAGTTTGGGCACCTCTAGCAAGAAAGTGTATTTACTACTAGAGCAGTTTTGGGCACCTCTAGCAAGAAATTAACTTTTAATTTTCAATTTTAAATTTACCCAAATTTTAAGCAACCTAAGTTCACTAAGTTTCTTTGAATCAACAACCCACAACCCGTGTAAAAAAAATTCAGCATCATAGTAAAATTCTAAGTTCTTTTCATGCAATCCTAAAATTAAAGGTTATTTCAATTAAGTGCAGTGGCAAAAATTCATCATTGGATATTCAACAAGTCTTAAGCAATTAAATCCAATTAAAGGCATGGCAAGTAACATATGCAACCTATATGTGATTGCTAAAGATGAATGCAACTAAACATGAAACTAACTAGAAACCAACACCCCCCAAACTCGAGAGAAGCATTGTCCTCAATGCATGTAAGAGTGAAACAAAAATTTAAAAGAAACTAAATGAAATGAGTTAGTCGAAGAGGTCGTCACCTCGAGTGATAAGTTTCCTTCGTGCCGTTTGCTTGATTCATTTTTCAGTCGGTGGTTGAATGCTGGTGCCGTGTGAATAGCATTTCTTTGATTTGATCCATGTTTGCCGATGCAGGTTCACTTGCATGGGCATCAGTAGTTCCCGAAGCCATAGTTGTTGCCTGGGCATCGCCAGTTTCTGTTGTGGTTGCTGTGGCAAGTAGTCGGTAGTGAATTTCCTTAGCATAGTGGTTGTGAGTCTTGTTGTGGAAAAGAAAACCTGGAAACTAAAGATAATGAAGAAAAATAAAATATATCCTAAAAAATAAAGAGAAAAAATAACCAAAAATAATAGAACAAAATAGTTCAAAAAATAAAAATAAAAATAAATGTATCAGTAGTTTCCGTGGCGTCGAGGGTTGCCGAGGCGTCAGGGGTTGCCGAGGCGTGCGCGTCCATGGTTGCCGAGGCGTGCGTATCAGGAGTTGTTGCGGTGTTGAAGGTTTCCGTTTTCGATACTTCTTATAGTCCATCCGCACCCTCCATCGGGTGATAATATTGCCCAAAAAGAGTTTGGCCAATGTGCTTGCCACTACTCCCTTTTGCGTTACCATGGTGAAGGTGTCTTTCTTCTTTGTTCGCTTGTAGTCCATGTATACTCTCCACCTTGCTACTATTCCTGAAGGCACAAATATATTAATAGAAAAAATTATATCCATTCTCAACCATTCAATTACCTCATTCTTGTCGACTTCTATCATGGTTGGATGTAGCCTTTGTTGTCGTGGCAATTGATGCTCGAGCTAATTGTCGTGGCAATCAGTTGTCAAATTTTGCTTTAAGTCAAGGGAAGAATCAATTTTCTGAAGAGCTTTATGAATCCAAACACCATTTTCTTTTGGCCTCTCAAACATCTCCATCAGTAGAGATTTCGATGGCTTCAAATATACCAACCTCGGTTCCTCAAGACATACCTGCAATGGACGAGGTGAGTTTTTAAAGAATTCAAAAGGTTCGACTATTACCTGCTCATATTCCATTGGCAAAGTATTATCATCTCGTTGATCTTGCATGTGGTCGTGTAATTACCGTGGCAATTGTAGATGAGAGCAATCTACACATTCCTGCTTCAACATCAACGTTATAACTTTCTGGGCATTAGGTTCCTCAGAATTTGCTGTAGTATTTGTTTTTCGGCTTCACCGAAAGTGTTGTCGCAGCATTGCTCGTTCGGGCTCCTCAATCATTGCCGAGGCAATTTGTTGTTCAAGCTCATCATGTGTTGGGCAGTCTCTCTCATTGGCATCTTCTTGACTTTGAGGTTCTAGTTGTTCCTCACACATCAGAGAGATTTCTTTGTATTGCTCCTTATCCTCTTGCCTTGGGACGTCAGTATCCCTAGGAATGAATTGTTGGTGCATGTTATCCATGACATATGTGGATCTCCCCAATTGATCTTCTGAATCCCCTAAGGTTGCATCCCACTGAGCTATCCTCATATCCATAGATTTTGATAGTTCTCGAATCTCTTCAATTGATCCGTCAAGTCTAGCCAAGGAAGCTAGTAACGTTTTCTCCAAGGAATTGGAATGCTCTTGAAAAGGAATACATTGCCATGGCATATCATTCTTTGCGGCAAAAGTGTTATGGTA